>JAOTOL010001466.1:335000-935000 GCA_034440575.1 Imbricaverruca yamaguchii | reverse complement strand
GGCCGTGCCTGGCACAGCAACACGCCAGTAGCCAGCTCCGAACTGCCTTTTTTTCTTCAGGTCAGCTGCGGGCATGGCCTCCGGCAAAGTTACCACGGCACGTGACGGACATCGCCGGCCACAATCACAGCCACTCGGCCCCAGTCGGTCCCTCGGTCCGCCACCCGGCCGGCGAGTTCCAGAGCCCGGCGCCAGAGCCGCACCCGATGGCCGAGCAGGCGACCGATGTTTTGACGCGGCTCGCCCGCCGCCGCGGTCCTGACAATATCCGAGCTGTTGGCAGCTGGCCTTTTAGCCGGCGCCTGAACGCCACCGCGTGCAATAAATCCAAACCTGTTTTGCTCTGGCGAGGGAAATCGATGTCATTCAGCGCTCTGGCAATTCACCAATCGGTAGGCAACAAAATAGCGGTGAGATAAACCTATCACGGTGAAGGCTTAGCTGAAATTTCTTGAACCATAAGTCACAGCATAGTTTTCGCGTGAACCAGTCAATCCGGACTTCTCCGTGTTGTTCTTTGCGCGTAGCTGACATCCATGGGCTGGTTATTTCATAAACCTGCTTTGCAGTCGAATGACTGTAAGGGAAGTAGGTAGTCTAAGGGCAGTTGGAAGAGGCCCTCTCAGAGTTGGTGAGGCGAGGCAGCCGTTAGAAGAAGAAGGGGAAGACGACGTTCGGATAGTTCGTGTGGAAGGGGACCATTTCAAATGGCTTCTTTCCATACCGTGCCAGAATGTTAGCTTTAACACGTTGAAGTTTTAGGACGACACAGCGGCTTCACGGATCCTGCTCTTGCGGCCATCCTTACACGTGTCGCTACGGCCATCCTACGGCTATGCCGCTATTCAAGCAGCCTTTCCGCTTGTGATCGGCATTTGAACGTCGACCGTTTTGCCGTAGGCCCTTGGTGCCGACCGCCTGGGATTTACACCGTTTCACCAGACATCAGATCTGGAGTTCTCCCGCCAGTTCTGCGATCCCAACGAACAGTGGCGGATCGGACAGCGATCACGTGATCGGCATCACGATCACGTAAGCACCTGTCGCGGCGCGTATGCTGGAGCGGCACCTGGCTCACGTTGGCCGCCGCCCCGGACCGGACTGCGCGCCTGCCCGTCGCCTCGGACCGGACTGCGCGCCTGCCCGTCGCCTCGGACCGGACTGCGCGCCTGCCCGTCGCCTCGGACCGGACTGCGCGCCTGGCCGTCGCCCCGGACCGGACTGCGCGCCTGGCCGTCGCCTCGGACCGGACTGCGCGCCTGGCCGTCGCCTCGGACCGGACTGCGCGCCTGGCCGTCGCCTAGGACCGGACTGCGCGCCTGGCCGGAGTCTGTGGTCGGGTTAGGCGCTGGGCCCAGTCTCGACGTCTGAACGAAGCCAATCGCCCCGCCATAGCCCATGTCGCGAGCTCCCGGTTGAACCCAGCTCCACCCCCGACCTGGGCCAAGCTTGATGCCCATCCTGGGCCGGATTTCGAGCCCCAACTAGCGCCGAACTGTGAGCCCTGTTCCGCCCTGCGTGCCGAGCCCACACTTAAGCCTAGTTCGGAGCCTTGTCTTGGAAGGCTCTGTTCGGCTCTGTGTTTTCCAAGGGCGCCCGTCCATTTCCGTCGCTCGCACACTTGTTCAGCTTCATGTCGCGCGTCCGTTCAGTCTGTGACCATCACCTGTCCAGTTTATGACCCACGGGGTGTCCAGTCTCATTCCTCAAATATATTCAGTGTGATGCCCACGACCTGTTCGGTTCCTGTGCCGTGTGCGCCCAGTTTGCCCCGAGCCCGGGAACTGTCGGCGCTCTCTGTCCCGGCTCGCCGTCGTGTGCCGGGCTTGCCCACGCTCTGAGCCCCGTCGTGCCCCGAGTCCGGGAACTGTCGGCGCTCTCTGTCCCGGCTCGTCGTCGTGTGCCGGGCTGGCCCATGCTCTGAGCCCCGTCGTACCCTGTCGCCTCGCTGTCCCGGCTCGTCGTCGTGTGCCGGGCTGGCCCAGCTCTGAGCCCCGTCCCCACCGGGAACTGTCGGCGCTCTCTGTCCCGGCTCGTCGTCGTGTGCCGGGCTGGCCCATGCTCTGAGCCCCGTCGTACCCCGAGTCCGGGAACTGTCGGCGCTCGCTGTCCCGGCTCGTCGTCGTGTGCCGGGCTGGCCCATGCTCTGAGCCCCGTCGTACCCCGAGTCCGGGAACTGTCGGCGCTATCTATGTGGGCGCCGCGTCGACCACGTTGCTGGCGGTTTGATTACACAGTCTGATGAGTGACGTAAGCAGACAGTCGCGGTCAAATGCAGCGTGAGCAGTCCGGCATCGCCGCTCAGCGCCACAGATTACTTTTTGCTCCGCCTTTGCAAGGAAGCGATGAACCAAGTTGTATGCACAATACACACACACACACACACACACACACACGTACTGGCATAACGGTTGCTCGAAGTTGTTTTAAATATTGGTACGAGCTACAACTGCCGCAATTTGATACGAGTTTCCGTAGTTTAATGCTGCTTCATATCGCCAACTGACTACCGCCTACTAACAAGCAATGCAGTCAGATTTAATAGTAAAAAGAGCACACCAATGGCGCTTTGAAATATGAGGTGCAAAACACGACGCAGTACATGCACACTAATTACAATGTTGTGATGCATACATACATCCACATTATATATATACATATATATATATATATATATATATATATATATATATATATATATATATATATATGTGTGTGTATGTATGTATGTATGTATGTATATACATCGCGGCACACCGTCCGTACCAATCTGTGCATGTGACGAATGAATAAATTGTGCAACTGCATACTTAAGTGATGTTGGGAAGTGATGTAAAAATCGACACACCTGACTTGGATAACGCTTTTGGCTTTTCGTTGACGTCAACAAAACGCGCAATAATTTGTAATCTCAAAATAACCAAAAGGTACGTGAAATGAGAGACCAAAACGCATCCTACGGCTGGTCAAGTACAACGAAGAGCGACGCAGAGGAGTGTCGGATGCTTAACCCAAGGACATGTTCTTCAAGAACAACAAATCATACCGAATACACTGGAACTCGAGTTGCGGAATTTCAAGGAAATCTAGCCGTGCAGATTACTCCTAGTTTACCGGCCTCTCTGGACCACTGGAACTTATCAGCGGCCATCTTTAACAACTGTGCTGGATGCTCTCCAGCAGTGCCGTATGGATTTCAGCGGCGCCTGTCCAGACCGCAGAGCCATATTCAAGGATAGACTAGATGTTAGCATTGCGTGCAGTCAAGTGCGTCACGCTGCATAATGTTTGCCTGAGGAGGTCGGTTTGCAACGGTCTGACCTAGTGACCTATTGGCTTTTGCAGTCATCCTATTAATGTGCGGGAGCGGTAGATATTCGCCGGAGCTAGTCCCACATATTGAAAGTCGCGGGGAGAACAAATGGCCCGGTAATTGAAACCGCCGTTTGCAGCGGGCCAGACTTAGCCTGGGTTAGAGCAGGTGATCAAACTTAGTCTTGCTTGAAGCAGATGTGTTGAACTTGACGTGGTGCGCCAGCAAAGGTGCAGGGATGTATGCACCAGATATCTGCGGCGGACGTAAACCATTCCTGTTTTACATGTAAAGAACATATCGCGAATATATCAGCATTCATCCAAAGTTTATGGAGAGTAGCTGTCAGTGTCAGTGGGCCAAATATCAGACCAGAAGACCACGCCGGCATTTATGAGAACATTTGTTCGGGCATCCAGGTGATAAGATAACATTAATATCCAGTCGGCGAAGAATTGCTTCGATTAACCTATTATATATACTGGCCCGGGAACGTTACCATACCATGCTGCCATAGGAAACGGAAAAGCAACCGCTCTGTGTGAAACTCTCAAGCCCGTACAGGCGTGTGTGCAGACGCAACATACACGTCACATGCGTTTATGAACATGACTTTAAGCTGGCATCTCAATCCAATATTAAGCTAGAGCATTCTTGCAGTTCTCGTTCTCCGGTATTTAAAACAAATGCAATGACATGCACATTTCAATTGAATGGCAATCAGACACGTTCCTAACATTGCATTTAACAGAGTCGACACATTCCGGTGATCTTGTTTATGTCGCACGGAACAATTACAGTATGTATCGAACTGATTGGCATAGCCAGAGCTGGAAGGTCACAGATAAAATAAATAATCGCGATGAGCGTTAACGCAACAGACACACACTCAATGAAAAAAAAATCGATCGACCCAGAGGATCAACGTGAGCAGATGCACTGAGCAGCCAGTGTAAAGAAGACAGAACAGCTTGTACGAATCAACTATTGGCGCAACAACAGCACGAGGTGATTCATACTGATCGCTTTCACCACGCGATCGGAGCTTGTGACGAACCAGACAATAGGTTTATGTTGAATGAATAAACTATCATGCACCAAAGCCACCGCTAGTGGCGGTGCCATGAGCTAACTCGCTTGGTGCCAGATCTCGCGCCATATATTGAATAATTTCTGCTGATGCTGAAGGTCAGCTGAAGGTCAGCCGGTCACTGACAGCGACCATTCCTTGTCGCACCTCGATAAGCGGGCTGACTGATTGATGTCAGGAGCAGATTTAGTCCCTCACCTTGGTGAGAACAAACATTTTTTCATGAGCGGGATCTTAGCAGCATAGAACGAATATAGAACTAAGAAATCATAGAACTGAATGCAATAGATGATTCGTTAGTGAATTGGATTAAGAGTGTCACGAGCAGACTTACAATATTCGTTTTAACAATGCCATCCTGGCCCGACGGCAGGTGCACATCGAGGAAATCATCGCTTCTATAGCCTACAAAATGTCAAAAATACCATCCCTCCTCGACTCGTGTCCCTTCCGGGATTCGTCGGTGGCGGCGATCAGCTCCGCGACACTGTACCTGAACAGACCACGTGACTGACGGCAGTTTGTACCCAGTCAGACCAGAACAGCCGAGGCCAAACCACGTGACCACCTGCGTTTAGTCAACGCGCGGTCGTGGCAGCGCCAACTGCCGCCACGCTCTGACGGTGCTACAGTCGTCTTTCACATGTCAACAAACCATTATTTGGACATTATCGCGCGCCAAGATATATGGCGCGCCTAATGCCACCGCCACCGCGCTCGGTCGCTCTAAAGACATTCATTATTCGCGCGCGGCATAGACTAGTCGGCATTCTCACGTCAAATTGAACGATTTCTCATCGGCAGTCCGCCGTGCGTTCTAGCCCACCGGACCGGGAGTCGTGTCAGCCGTCCTGGCACGTGTCCAGGGCCATCAGACTGGTGTCGTGTCAGCAGTCTTGGCACGTGCCCAGGACCGTCAGACTGGTGTCGTGTCAGCAGTCTTGGCACGTGCCCAGGACCGTCAGACTGGTGTCGTGTCAGCCGTCTTAGCACGTGCCCAGGGCCGTCAGCCTGGTGTCGTGTCAGCTCTCCTGACTCGTGCCGCGGAACGTCAGGTTGTGTCAGAACTGTCTGGTGGGTGTCGTATCAGCCTTGGTTCGTGTCACTGGCCGTTGACTCGATGTCGTTTCAGCTTTCCTAGCATGTGCTGACTAGAATGTCATCAGACTACAAGTCACACGACCTCTTACTCGTATCATGTTCCCATGTACTAAAATAACGCCCTCAGGTCATCATGTGTCGCGGCCGCATGTTTTCACGTCACATCCCTTGGTTCGTTATTTGGGCTGTAGGGCGCATGGACCATGTTGATCATATAGCGCCCATCCCATATCTTCATTCCGCGTCCCCATGTTCCCGGGTCCTCAGGCTGCGTCCCAGCGTTTTTCTGGCATCCGTGTCCCCAAATCACGTCCACAAGTTACAAGTGCCCATGCCCTCAGGTCATATCTTCAGGATCCACAGGGCGCCAAGTTGAGTCTCCAGATGTCAGGGCGCCAGGAGGTCGCCTCTCCAAATTGTCAGGGAACCCAGTTTCCAGGCACCCACGGCGCCACATCGCGTCACCAGGTCCCCGGGACGCTGGATGTATCTGCAAGTTCCTAGGCCTCCGGGGGCCAGATCGTGCCTGTAAGGTTCTAGATCCCCGTGGTGCCAGGTCATGTCTGCAAGTTCCGAGGTCCCCGTGGCGCCAAGTCATGTCCGCAAATTGGGTGCCAGGTCATGTCTGGCGGTTCCTCGGTGCCCGGGATGCTAGGTCGCGCCGTCACGGTTCCGCCCGCGTCAGGTGGGGGTCTGACGCGGACGGCGCACAGTCACGGCGTTACCGTCCCCCAGCGTCAGGTGGGGGTCTGACGCGGACGGCGCACGGTCACGCGGGTGACGGCGCGTCCCCCCCAGCGCCAGGTGGGGGTCTGAGCGGATGGCGCACGGTCACGGCGTCACCGTCCCCCAGCGCCAGGTGGGGGTCTGACGCGGACGGCGCACGGTCACGGCGTCACCGTCCCCCAGCGCCAGGTGGGGGTCTGACGCGGACGGCGCACGGTCACGGCGTCACCGTCCCCCAGCGTCAGGTGGGGGTCTGACGCGGACGGCGCACGGTCACGGCGTCACCGTCCCCCAGCGTCAGGTGGGGGTCTGACGCGGACGGCGCACGGTCACGGCGTCACCGTCCCCCAGCGTCAGGTGGGGGTCTGACGCGGACGGCGCACAGTCACGGCGCCGGTGTCGTTTACGACGCGATTTTTCACGCGCGACGTCTTGATAAGACAAAATCAATGGTGAAAAGCTGCGCCGCTGGTAGGCCCGGCTCGTCGCCGCCGTTCGGCGACCTTGGCGCGTTCCGCTCCGCCAGTCGCACCTTTTCCGCTCCGCCAGTCGCTCCTTTTCCGCTCCGCCACCCACGCACATTCCGCTCCGGCACGCGCGCTCTTTGTTCTGTCACACGCTGACATGATGGTGCGCCGCACGGTCGGACATACTGCCGGGCCATCTGGTCGATCAGACACGCATGTGCGCTTTCACGTCCTTCTTTGCGGTACTCGTGGTGATACTGCTGTCACTCCAGCCGACTGCTGGCCTCCATGCGGGTAAATTATGTACCGAGTGATTTGTTTGTATGTATTCTAACCTGGAAACCACGCGGGGAATAACGTTTTGCGCATATATTTTATGTTGTGTTTTCTTATCTATCTCCTCAGGTCGCCAACTTTATCGATTTCAGTTTCTATATCAACTTTGCAGTCGATGCGCCCCTAAACTACAATACAATCGATTCCAGGTCCATGCAGCCTTAGCTTCTGGGTCTTAGTTGCTAAGCATGCAAAACCGAAACGGCATGAGCATAGCCCAAAAAGGCCGTAATCATCGGCGCATTTAATCAAGTCGTATGAAGGCTTACTGACGTTTACTAATGACCTTATGGCTCGACCATTGCTCCATTGCGTGCCAATGTATGCAGCTGGAGCCCGTGAAAGTCTGCATCAGTACGCTGAACATTCACAATATGCTGCAAGAATGGCCTCGATTATAAGTGAAGCAGGCAAGGCATGTGCTGTATCGAATGGTAGCATGCTATTTTATGTTAAATTATATATTATCTTAGCTCCAGAACACATGAAAGTTAATCGGTGCAGGTAACTGAAAATAAGACAGCACACCTGACCAGACAACACACCAGACCGGACAACACCCCAGATCAGACAACACCCCAGACCAGACAACACCCCAGACCAGACAACACCCCAGACCAGACAACACCCCAGACCAGACAACACCCCAGACCAGACAACACCCCAGACCAGAGAACACCCCAGACCAGACAACACCCCAGATCAGACAACACCACAGATCAGACAACACCCCAGACCAGACAACACCCCAGACCAGACAACACCCCAGACCAGACAACACCCCAGACCAGAGAACACCCCAGACCGGACAACACCTCAGCGGCCCTACCCAGACACATCCCAAACCGATAACAACTCAGACCAGATAGCACCTCAGCGGCCCTGGTCAGACCCATCTCAGACCAGACAACATCCGGACCGGACAACACCTCAGACCAGACAGCACCTCAGCGACCATGTGTGACAGACAGTGCAGCTTCAAACAGATCTGTCGGCCCGGTTGGACTTAGTGTGCTGCACACCGCGACATTAGTTCTTCAAACTCCTGATGCTTTGTCTATGCACGGTCGAGAGCCGCATAATTATAAAATGGATGAGGAAGCCTTGCATGGCAACTAGAACCTTTACACGTGCTCTGCAATGCGCTTGCCCTCCGCAATATCACGAAAATGTCGATAATAGTGATCTATCTGCATCTTATCAGCGCATCGGAGCACACGTTAGTTAGGGCTTGACAGCCTGGACCACGCGTGATGTCATTGGCTTCGGAGATACAGGGGGCTTCCCAGCAATACCAAGGCGGCCGTTTACAATGACCTAGGGCAAATTCAGCGTTTCTAATCGTTATAGGTCGAAGAGACGGACTTCGGGAGTTGAGCTTGACCACTCCAAAATATATTCTTCTGACAAACATTTGTCTGATCGAATGCAGAATTAATCATGCTTTCGTCTCATGCCATTGTTTCCATTGGCCATTTCTTCGTTCGGTGAAATACTGATGAGTTCCGCCCATTGATGCTGACGTTTTCAGTGATCACAAGTGGAATAAATCAGCATTGTGCACAGTGTCGTCTGCCGTGGCGTAATTTAGTGCGACAAAAGTGGCGCATGCATGACTTGTGCTTCGAAACGTGCACTGTCTGCACATGCGCGCGACTTGAACATATTAGTGTCGCTATAGCTCGAGCATTTATGGGCCAATTTTAATCCAACTAGCATGAATGCATAGTCGATAGGATAGCGCTCATTAGAGGTTCGCAAATTTATAATACTTACATTCACCGGTGTTTACAAGGCTTCCAACATGAGGCAGTATAAGCCCAGCTCCAGTAGTGGTAGTGGCAGCGATTTAAATCCTGAGCGTCCAGCACATCGTGATTTACCATCAGCAGCGGTTCCGAAACTATGTGTCTGATATTAATCAGGTAAAGTTCACTGACTGAGCCGGAGAGAGGGGGAGGGGTGGAGGGGAGGAGGAGTTGATAAATATCCCGAAAGTTAATTCTGCTGGGGTCCTCTGCAAGCGTCTCCCTTGATATGCCCAGAGTACACCAGGTTCACGTTATCCACGGCGAAGTTGTCGAAGTTGTGCTTTCAATACTATTATTCCTTCACAAAAATATGTTCATTGGTTATCGAGACGTTATGCGGGGGGGGGGGAAGAAGTCCATCCCCTTTAGCAATCGATGGTCTTTCATGCCTGCCTTACACAACAGGGCTAAACAATCCTGCTTGCTTTCGAGCTTAACAATACATTTGTGCAGGCGTCTGATATGAAATACTGCATACACGTAAACCAGAGCATCGCAACAGCGATTAAGCAACATAAATACAGGACTCTGCTTTTTGAGTATGCATATTTTGATCAAAATTGAGGCCATTTCTGAACATATAACCCCATTCAGCCCCACTGACCACGCCTGGATTCACAATTATAAGTGCGTCGCAATATGTTCCACCTGAGGACATGCCTAAACTTTGTCCCGTCGTTACAAACAACAAGTTCTAGGCACCGAGCAATAGCTTGCTGGGGGAAAGTTTTCGTGACTGGTATTCCCTCATTTGATTTTGAACTCTTGTCAACAAGGCTGCTTCTAGGGCAGCCTTTAAGGCTTGCGGAAAACGTCGCACTCAGGCCTAGTGGAGGAAATGCCAGATCGGTTGCGTGAGCGCAGCTAGCTTTCAAATTTCGCAGATTTGACATGCAACAGCTTAACTTCCAGCGATATTTATGACTTCGTCGTGCTTAAATCCTTGGCAAGAAGATTGCTGAAGGGACAACAAAAATCCAACAGGGTGAGTCATTTCATTCATTTGATAAAACACAGAGCCAGGAGTTCGGCCATTACAGCCTTTCAACGGCTATTGCAGCCAGGAGTTTGGCCGTATACTAGCTGGACGACTCGATAAGTGAACTTGTATCTGATCCCGAAAGGCAGCTCCAGCAATCGAGCGTCTCAGAAAGCGCTTTGCAGATCCAGTGCACGGCGGGAAATTCACTGTCCTGGCCTCTCCAGAGGTTCCCCAGGCAAAGACTCATTGCGTATTCCATTACGGCCACCTGAATAATCCCTGAACCTCCGTACCCGGCGCAGACTCTGCCTCATCCTAGTCCAGTCGGTATGAGCCCGCCCCATGAACAGCGTTACAACGTCTTGACACGACCGGACACCGTCTGAGTGACAGCAGTAGACTCCAGTAGACTCCAGTAGACGGTTGACTGACCTGGCGCCGACAACGGCGGAGCTCAACTACTCCAGCTACTAGCTACTCCAGCTCATGTGGATACGAATATCACCAGGCGTAACTCAATGCCGCGGCCGTTGCGCGTAAGCAAACTCCAAGAGCGACTCCAAGAGGACTCACAATCATAGCTAGACTCCAAGCACAGTGGCTCCAAGCGGACTCATAATCATAATATCTCTCCAAGTATAGTGTCTCGGCGGGACCATGGCATCCGCAGCAGTGAGAATGATACCGGCCGGGCTAATACGCGACTGGCAGCGTCTAAGCTGGGTACCTGCCAGGAGTGTCCGCCACAGACCTGGCGCTCCATACGGATCACCGACACTGCGGCAACGCCCTCCACTCCTCTGGCTTGGTATTGCTTATTCACTTTGTGGAGAGGGAGAGGGAGAGAAGGAGAGGGAGATGGAGAGGGAGAGGGAGAGGGAGAAGGAGAGGGAGAGGAAGAGGGAGAGGGAGAGAGATAGAGGAAGAGAGAGTCGCAGGAGAAACATGCACTTGCGCATTTATTCCTAAACAGGAAATGAAAGCACGGGCCGGCTCAAAGCACATCCAAATTGTGACTAATTGTGTTGTCAATTTCACGTCGTCGATCACTCAAATCGAAAGGTCCGAATTACAAAATTATACGGCAGGCTGTCAAATTATTCATCAAGCCGGCAACTGCACACCGGGACGCTCCAATTTGCGACAACAGCATTAGGAACGAACAGCAAACGCCATCCACATGGACGGGCTCATCTGGGCACAGCTCATCTGAGCATGCCGGTGCCGTGAACTGAATAGGCTCACTTCCAAATGTCAACATAGCCGTTCGCTGATTGGTTGTAGAAGACAACTCGGTGCCATGCGGTGCGTCGGTGGTCAGCCATTGGTGGGTGCGCCCTCAACCAAGATCGATATCGACTGGCAACGGCCTCATGAACGCAATACATGGTCAGGGGTGTCAGTTACCACACGGTCAGAGGTGTCAGCTGTAGCACGGTCAGGTGTGGCCGTTACAGAACAGTTACAGCCATAAGCTATAGCATTGTGGGGATGAGTAGCCTAGGGGTAAGTTGCTCGTCTCACAATCGAGAGGTTGTGGGTTCGAGTCTCACCTGTCGCTACTCTTCGCCCGCGACCAATCGGCGTGAGAGATTGGCGACGCTACATGACTCAACGGTCGATGTGTCGTGAAACCAATAACCAACCAATCAAGCTATATCATTGTCAGAGGTATCAATTGTAGAACAGTCAGGGGCATAAGCTATGCCACGATTAGGGGAGTATGCTATAGCAGTCAGTGACTTCCGCCAAGGCACAGCCAGCACGGCTGACTGCGCTGATGGTCATGCAGTGTCAGCCATAGTACAATCAGTGGTGTCAGCCATAGCACAGGTGGTGATGCCAGTCAGAGCACGATCAGTGATGGCAGCCATATCATAGTCAGCGGTGTCAGCCATAGCACAGTTAGTGGTGTCAGTCATAGCAAGGTCAGTGATGGTAGCCATAACATTTTCAGTGGTGTCAGCCATAACATTTTCAGTGGTGTCAGCCATAGCAGTTAGTGGTGTCGGTCATGGCCCGATCAGTGATGTCAGCCATAGCATAGTCAGTGGTGTCAGGCATAGCACAGTCAGTGGTGTCAGCTATAGCACAGTCCGTGGTGTCAGCCATAGCACAGTTAGTGGCGTCAGCTATAGCACCGCGTCGACCGTCAACCATAGCAGTCTTGGGCACAAGTTATAACGCTGTCAGGGGCGGCGAGCATTACACAACATTAACGTCATCCGGATGTTCATAAGAAGGGAAGGAAAACATAATGCGGAGCTAGTGACACGCAAGACCCTGCTTCAGTCAGCAGCGCCAAGCTTCACGTGGATGAACACGCATGTTTGCTGCTGAGAGGGCTCAACCCTTCCTATCCCACGCCGACTACCGCAGCTACCTCGTCAGCTACCAGTGATGAGTGAGGGTCAGCTTTCCGCGCAGTGATGAGTGAGGGTATTCACCACCATCTTCCAGGCATGACGATGCATATGCGTACTCGGGGCCCGTCGGGTGCAAAATTGTCACGATTTGCAATTTTCGCTGGACATTTCCGATTTGAACATCTCAAGTGGTTCCGGACCGCCGAGTCAATCTGAGTTGCGCCGATGGGACCCGAGTGTAGAGGGGGATGGGGGCGGGAGGGGAGGGATTGGATGGGAGGCGGAGGGGAGGGAGTTGAGGTGGACGACCGCACGAGACCCACGCCGACCACTCCAACCGCCGACCAGTAGGCAGAGGAGGAGGGAGGCGTCGAGTCTCCGACCGACGGCCACTCCAGCGGTCCATCACCGACGCCATCCGCCGCGGCCGCCATTCAGAAATAATAAAACGTCCAATCAACATGGCGTGTCCGGGCCGCCCCTCGCTGGCCGGAGGACAACGGCTGTGGCGGCCGACAATTTATTGGAAAATTTCCCCGGCCCGCCAAACAAGAAACTCATTCCGTCTGATTATTTGGAGACGATAAAATTTTACTCCCGTTGAAAATTCCATGCGAGAGGTGATGGAAATTGCATTGCGGGGAGAGGGAGGTTTGACCGCTGATAGAAAAGTAAACAGATAAAAATACTCTTTATAATTATGGAAAAGGACAATGGAACAATAGAAAACTAGGTGCTTAAAATTATAAGTAGCTCTGTGGAAATACAGGACAAATAATGCCTGCTGCAACACACCGTTGTGACTGAGCTAGTGATGGTTGAAAATTAGCATAGCTAAACACCTAATCATACGCACCAAGATATCTGAAGGCGATGTCAGATATCTCAATACTCTAAGCTGGGCGCAAATACCGTAGCAATTCACAAAGCATGTCCCAGCGCACAGCCGCATGGGCAGGGGGGAGTACATGCCTTACCGTTCGTGGCCTTAGCCTTAACCCAGCTCTGCGGGACAACAGTGTGTTGGCCGCTCTACCTTTCGCCACAATTCCTACACTCCTGTACTCGCACAGCAGTAATTCACGACATGAATATCATGCAGACGACGTTGCAGTGGACATGAAAGTGAAGCGTGAACTGATTAAATTCGGATAAATCCATCATGGACACGAATAGTCAAGAAAAACACAATTACCATAATTGATCACCATCGTGTACTACTGGCTTCTTACTTGCCCCGGAGTACCGCCTGGCGGACCAGGCTATCGCGCAGCCATGTTCGGATTCAAAGCTGCGAAGCACGCTGGACACTGAACGTGTGAATGTCTCGTCTGCCGGAGACTCCACCAGACGATCGGCCACGTCGTGCCGTCGCCAGTCAGGCCGGACCAGCGCGAACGGACGTCGCCGCGATATGCATATCAGCAGTCCCGCGTACAGCTGTCGCCATGCCGTCTGCTGCAGCATCGCGTGTGGACTTCATCCGCCACCGCGCTGCACACGCGCCGCACCGCCGAACCGGGTCAGCGCTAACAGATGTCACCGCGATATGCACATCAGCGGCCCTGCACTCGGTTGTAGCCGCACTGTCTCCTGCAGCATCACACGTGCACTCCATATATCACCAGACGGCACCTGCACAAGTCCGCCTCCAGGTGCCATCCACCACTAGGCTTTAGCTACGCCAGTCCGCCTCCGCACTTCATCCATCACTAGGCTCCACCTGCACCAGCCCAGCTCCTGGATCCATCTACCACTTGCCTCAACCAGCGCCAGCCTGCCACGACTCCATTCACCACTAGAATTCACCAACACCAGTCGTCCGGACTCAATCCACCATTAGACTTCACCTGCACCAGTCCGCTTCAAAGGCTCCTTCCACCACCAAAATACACCTA
Organism: Imbricaverruca yamaguchii; assembly: GCA_034440575.1. Classification (NCBI taxonomy): domain Eukaryota; kingdom Metazoa; phylum Arthropoda; class Thecostraca; family Neoverrucidae; genus Imbricaverruca; species Imbricaverruca yamaguchii. Next base: position 920,910 of record JAOTOL010001466.1, on the reverse strand, counting down.
CACCAGTCCGCCTCCGGACTTAATCCACTGCTAGACTCCACTCGCGCCAGCTCACTGAGTCAGGGCTCCACGCACCAATATACTCCACATGTACCAGTCTGCCTCCGAACCATCACTAGACTCTACCCGCAGCAGCCCGTCTGCGGACTCCACCGGAGCCAGCCGCGCCCTGGAGTCCGCCGACGACACCGGCCGAGTCCTGGACTCCTCCGCTCGGCGGGCCGCCATCTCCGTCGCCCGGTCCAATGAACAATATAGCCGGCCATTCCGACCGAATGGCTGACGCCAATTCAGCTCGCGCGCGCTCCGGGGCGCGCGCGCGTCATTTCTGGCGCGTCGCGGCGCCTGTAGCATGCATTCTGGCGGCACTTGAACGGCGCCCGGTATTCTGATTAAATTGAGCGCTCGAAGGCGGCGCACTCGGCGCTCATTAGAGCGTCGAACGAGAGTCACAGCGCCCTCTGGCGGCAGTAATGGTCGCCGCAGACCGGGAACGGCCGGTGGCCGCCGTCCGACTGGGGAGATGTAGACTCCGGAACGTGCTGCAGCCACAGAGGCATGCAGGCTGTGGCACCGGCCACCAGAGGTACACTGACTGTGGCACCGGCCACCAGAGGTAAGCTATCTGTGGCACCGGCCACCGGAGGTACACTGTCTGTCTGTGGGACCAGTCACCAGAGGTACACTGTCTGTGGGACCAGTCACCAGAGGTACACTGTCTGTGGGACCAGTCACCAGAGGCACACTGTCTGTCTGTGGGACCAGTCACCAGAGGTCTGTGGCACCGGGCACCGGAAGAGGTACACTGTCTGTGGCACCGGCTATCGTAGGTACGCTATCTGTGGCACCGGCCACCGGAGGTACACTGTCTGTGGCACCGGCTATCGTAGGTACGCTATCTGTGGCACCGGCCACCGGAGGTACACTGTCTGTGGCACCGGCCACCAGAGGTACACTGTCTGTGGCACCGGCCACCGGAGGTACACTGTCTGTGGCACCGGCCACCGGAGGTACACTGTCTGTGGCACCGGCCACCGGAGGTACTGCTGTCTGTGGCACCGGCCACCGGAGGTACACTGTCTGTGGCACCGGCCACGCTAGGACACTGTCTGTGGCACCGGCCACCAGAGGTACACTGTCTGTGGCACCGGCCACCGGAGGTACACTGTCTGTCTGTGGCACCGGCCACCGGAGGTATGCTGTCTGTCTGTGGCACCGGCCACCGGAGATACACTGTCTGTGGCACCGGCCACCAGAGGTACACTGTCTGTGACACCGGCCACCAGAGGTACACTGTCTGTCTGTGACACCGGCCACCAGAGGTACACCGTCAGCTCGCCCTGGAGCCCGAGCTGAGGAGCTGATGCTCCAGGAGTCGGAGCCAGCCCGCTGCCCGCAGGACAACGCCTCTCTGGAGTCGAAGTCCAGCGGCCGGCCGGCTGAGCGCTCGAGAGAGGCGAAGCCAAACAGCTGGCGACGACGCACCGTCTCGGGAGCGGGAGTCGACCAGCTGCTGGTGAGCCAATCCGCCGGGACCCGAACCCGCCAACTGCCGGCGATGCAGCCTCTCGGGAGCGGGAGTCGACCAGCTGCTGGTGAGCCAATCCAGCGTGACCCGAACCCGCCAACCGCCGGCGATGCAGCCTCTCGGGAGCGGGAGTCGCGCGGCCGCCGGTGAACGGATCGACGTCAGCTGGATCCGATAAGCAGCTGCCTGCGGCCCGACTGCATCACGTCCCGCTGCCGGGCATTCTCATTCAAATGAGTCAATCTAAAGTGCGCCGGCACCGGTGCAGTGGATTTGGCCGTCGATCAGGTCGGCCGCTGCGCACCGAGCGCGACCGGGCGACTGCGACAGGCGGGACGCCGTGCTGACTCGCAGATGGTCGCCCGGCCGGCGCCCGTGCTGGCGTCCGGCGATGACAACACGCGGCTCGAATGACCCGGCCGCGGTTTCGGAAAGCCGAACGGCAAGGGAAGGGTCGGCGTCACGCACCGTCACGCCACTGCGGGGCGTCTTCGTCTGCCCACGTGTGGCCAGCCCGACGGGGACGCATCGTCTGTCCCGTGTGGCCCATACGAGGGGGACGCACCGCATGCCCCCGTGTGACCCTCGTGCCGGTGCCTTCCGATTCCTGCCCGGCGGAACCAGTGGATCACATCACATACGACTGTCTCACAGAGTCCACTATCCAGCGCTGGTAGCCCTAGGCATCATCGCGGCTTTCACAAACGCCACCGACAGCTGAGTGACATGTTACCAATTTATCATGGCCCCTTAGTTCTAAAACCATGAACCGAAACATTTCCTGCGGCTATTTTTACAGCGAGAATACCCATGCTAGGCAAGGTTTGCTACGGAAGTCCTGAGCCGATCACACAGACGGGGAAATCCATTTGATCCGTGTAATTTTAGCTGAGCCTAGCATGCTGTCAGTGTCCGACTACAGGCAACCAGCTGCTGCGTCACACTCTCGTCCGGTGAAGCGCCGGCTGACCTCCTAAGTCAGGTGTTCGAAGCGAGCGTGTCACGAGTCCAGCTCTGTCTTGCCAGGACAGGGAGAGGGGAGATCGATGTCGACGTCGCCCGCACCAGCCCAGGTGTCATCCGGCTGAGCTATCGGATCGGCACACTGCTCTGATATCTTTACATTCTGATCAGCATCACATAGCACGATCTGTCACGCGACTCCAGCTACTGAGGCGTTGTAAATTGGGACTGCGCTGTGAATCGGATCTCCTGCTGGCAAATGCTGAGGCGTCAGGAATTGGGACTGCGCTGGGAATCGGATCTCCTGCTGGCAAATGCTGGGGCGTCAGGAATTGGGACTGCGCTGGGAATCGGATCTCCTGCTGGCAAATGCTGAGGCGTCAGGAATTGGGACTGCGCTGGGAATCGGATCTCCTGTTGGCGAATGCTGAGGCGTCAGGAATTGGGACTGCGCTGGGCACTCGGTCTTCCTAATGCCAATTACTGGGGAGTCCGGAATCGGGACTGGGATTGCCACTCGGACTTCTCCACGTCCGGTACTGATGCGCTGATCCATAGCCCCACACCGATATAGCACACTACTTGACGTTCGACGCTACTGTCTGGCGGTCGTGTTGATCGGAATGTTGTGACAGGATACGCCCGAGCGCTGGTTCTGCTCCACGCGCCGCTCAAAAGGCTGGGTTCCACTTCGAAAACGACGAATTTCACAGCATCATCAACTCAACTCATTGCGGAACGGCGCAGAATAATTCATGCAACGACATTGCCCGTGATAATAATCAGTACCGAGCATTCATTTCGGCTGAGAAGCAGGCTGGAACAAACCTACCGCACGGTAGCGTCCGTCCAGCTTGACACAGCAGCTTTCGCAGCCCAGCGACTCGGAGCATTATCGTATCTAGGTACTGAACAAGCGACGACAAGGCGGGCCGGCCTGCCACTTTGTGTCATCTGTTTATGCAAACTAGAGCAAGTTCTGTGCTTGAGCCTGGCGACGACGCTTCAAGCATGCACACTACGCATTTGCATAATGACCGAGATTCAATCAGTTCAAGTATGTAATACGGCACTAGGTGAATCCTGCCAGCAGCGAGCGCTAAGACAAATCCCAGGCGGCTCACCGACGTTTCAGTGGCATACGCAACCAAGACTCCCTTAGAATTTTGGCAGGCCCAGCCAAGATTGCCTTGTATTCTTGGCCTACACAACCAAAATTGCCTTAATATCTTGGCATACACAGCCAAGATTGCCTTGGTATCTTGGCATTCACAGCTAAGATTATTTCAGTATCTTGGCATATACAGGCAATATTGCTTTAGTATCTTGGCAAACACAGCCAGAATTGCCTTAATATCTTGGCATACACAACCAAGATTGTTGTGACATCTTGTCATGCACAGACAAGATTTTCTTAGTATATTGGCAAGCACAGCCAAGATTGCCTTGGTATCTTGGCAAATACAGCCAAGATTACCTTAGTAACTTGACATACACAGCCAAGATTGCCTTGTTATCTTGGCATACGCAGCCAATATTTCCTCAGTACCTTGGTATGCACATACAAGACATGCCGTCACAAGTGCGGACTCGACCGGTCGTGACCTGTCACAGTGTGCCCGACTCATGAGAGCCTGCCGGGCTCGACCGGCCTTGACCTGTCACAGGGTGTTGGACCGGTCGTGACCTGTCACAGAGTGCTGGACCGGTCGTGACCCGTCACAGTGTGCCCGACCGATCGCGACCTGTCACAACGTGCCCGACTCATGGGAGCGTGCCGGCCTTGACCGGTCGTGACCTGTCACAGAGTGCTCAACCGGTCGTGACCTGTCACAGCGTGCCCGACCGGTCGTGACCTGTCACAGCGTGCTGGACCGGTCGTGACCTGTCACAGCGTGCCCAACCGGTCGTGACCTGTCACAGCGTGCTCGACCGGTCGTGACCTGTCACAGCGTGCTCGACCGGTCGTGACCTGTCACAGCGTGCCCGACCGGTCGTGACCTGTCACAGCATGCCCGACTCATGAGAGCGTGCCGGCCTTGACCGGTCGTGACCTGTCACAGCGTGCTGGACCGGTCGTGACCTGTCACAGCGTGCTGGACCGGTCGTAACCTGTCACAGCGTGCTGGACCGGTCGTGACCTGTCACAGCGCGCTCGACCCGTCGTGACCTGTCAAAGCACGCTCGACCGGTCGTTACCTGTCACAGCGTGCTGGACCGGTCGTGACCTGTCACAGCGTGTCCGACTCGTGGGAGCGTGCCGGCCTCACCAGCTGATGCAAGCCCATCTTGTCGATGACGCTCATCTCGGTAATGATTATATCCCGACAATCGGCACTACTGACCGACATTCCGACCGTGCAGTATAGTCGTCATTCGTGGCTGGGGACTACTGAGAGACGTTCCGACCATGTAATATAGTCGTCCTTTCGTGCAATAGCAAGGCAAGTGTTAATTGGCCACACCGACACTGCATCAGTGGCCATGCTAACATAGCACCAGTGGTCACACCACCACGACACCAAAGGCCACACCACCATAACACCAGTGGTCACACCAATACGACACCAATGGCCACACCGACACAGTACTAGTGGTGACACCAGCACAGCACCAGTGTCCACACCAACACGAGACCAATGGCCACACCACCACATCTCCAATAGCCACACCACCACAACATCAATGGCCGCACCACCACATCTCCAATGGCCACACCAACACAACACCAACGGTCACACCAACACGGCACCAGTAGCCAGGCGCGTGCCTCAGCGGCGCCGGCACTCACCCAGCACCATGACGAGCACGGTGCAGAGCAGAGTGAGCGCGGCCGTGGCCAGTCGCCAGGAGCAGCAGCGGCCGCCCGACTGCAGCAGGGCCGGCTTGGCGTGCGGGAAGCGTGGCTCGGAGGCGGGCCGCTGCAGGTTGGCGCGAGGCGGCAGCGCGCCCGAGCCGGCGGCGAACGGCAGGTTGTACCTGAAAACGGCGCCAGCGGGTGTCAACTGAAATCGGCGCCAGCGGGTGTTATCTGAAGACGGCGCTAACGGGTGTCACCGGAAAACGGTGCCACCAAGCTGTGTCTGGGAAAGGCTCCGCTGGGTTTTGTAGCAGATGACAAGACTGTGATACCCGGGGATAGTTTAATAGGAGTCCTGGAGTAGCCTAAAACCACCCGAGAACATTATCAACTGGCAGTATACACATCCACACATGCATACATATGCGTATATATATATATATATATATATATATATATATATATATATATATATATATATATATATATATATATATATATATATATATATTTGTATGCGTGTGCGCGTGCATGTGTGTATGTCTGTGCATGCAATTGTACAGAGATTCAATGGTGGGGTGGTGCACAATCCATTTGGGACGTTTTGGTTGGAGGTGACAGTGACAGTGATGACAGTCTGGTGACCCGAGGACAGCGATTCTGGTGGGAGCGACACCAGAACTATCAGAACTATTCGAAGCGTGCGACAGCTCCGCGTAAAAATAACGGCTTTCAGCTGTTATCTCGCCACCAAGCCGGGCACCAAGCCGGGGTGTGCGTGCCAGACCTACACAGGAGGCGGCGTACTAGTCGTAAACATTGCACTGTTTCCGGGCGTGCCAAGACAGACGTGAGCACCCAAGCATCCCCATAAACAAACATACCCGTCCGCCCACTGACGGTTGGCGCATGGCTGGCCATGTTTTCAGCCACTCCGACAGAGCACACCCACACATTCACAGTCGGAGTCGGGCTGCCGCGTCAGCCTTGTTAGCGGGGCGGGCGAGGGTTGGCGCCAAACTGCGTGGCGGCGAACGTGGCGCGCCATTTCACAGCCGCGCCGGTGCCGACGGCGGATGACGAATTTGGCCCCGGACGGGACCACTGCGGCGGCGACCCGTCGGGTCACGGGCGCCGTCGACGCGTGGCAGGCGACACACACGGCGACGCACGGAAACCGGGCGACCCGGAGGCCAAATGATATACGGAAGCCGGGTGGCTCGACGGCAGACAAAACCGGCGACGCACGGATACCTGGCGGCAGATGGAAACCCGGCGACTGGAAACCCGGCGACTGACGGAAACCTGACGACATACGGAAACCCGGCGACCGAAGCAAGCCCGGCGGCAGGTGGGAACCCGGTGACAGGTGGAAATCCTGCGACTGATGGAAGGGTGACGACAGACGGAAACCCGGTAGGCGTGATGGAATGTCCTCTACTGTTTTCACCTCCACTGGTGTCACTTTCGCTAGTGTCACCTCGTAGTGTCACCTCCACCGGTACCACCGCGCGCAGGCCGAGATGTGTGAAGGATACTGCACCCGTGGCGGTAGATGCTGCTCCCCGTGGCTCGGGCCACCGTTCCAAACCCGCCGACACCACATGTCGTCTTTCGACATGGTCTGGCGGCGTTTTTCGCCGCCGGTCACGAAGGTCATTTGATACCCCGCCGTTGGCTCGCCGACAGGCCATCAATTCTGCCTTTAATTAACTTCCGCCTGGGTCACACCGCAGTGACAGGTCACCGTGTGACACATGACCCGACCAAATGCAACCACACAGCCGGTTGGATGTCGGAACATGACAGCAGATGCGGGTAGAACTTTGCATACTTTAGGGATACACAGGCACGTGCATCCACAACTTGGAAACGCACCTCCCCAACTTGTGTGATGCATCCCAAGCTTTCTAAAAAAAATAACAGAATCATGGTGCCTGAAAACGGTATTAAAATATTTCAACAAAAATTACGAAAAATAAATGGAGACAGAATGCTGCAAAGTACGTGACGTACGACTTAGAAATGCTAATTTCTGCTTTGGCTGGAATATTCCAGAGTGCGCTTCTTCTCCGCTCAAGAATAGTGGGCCCTTGTGAGCCGCATCTGGCACTGGCTGTATGCATCTCCAAAACATAACCGTAAAACTCCCCCCTGGTAGCAGGATTGTGTCTACGCCGTCGTTCTGGAGCCAGGTTATTTCAACTCCCTTAGCTGAAACTGCAGTCGGCATAAAGCGCGTCAACGCAGCTCCTGGAGCGACGTCATCTGGGCTCCCGGAGCGACGTCTCCTCATCTCCTGGAGTGACGTCTCCTCAGCTCCCGGAGCGACGTCACCTTAGCTCCCGGAGCGACGTCACCTCAGCTCCCGGAGCGACGTCACCTCAGCTCCCGGAGCGACGTCATCTCAGCTCCCGAGGCCACGTCACCTCAGCTCCCGAGGCCACGTCACCTCAGCTCCCGGAGCGACGTCACCTCAGCTCCCGGAGCGACGTCATGTGGGCTCACGGAGCGACGTCATCGCAGCTTCTGGAGTGACGTCACACCGGGAGCTGATCCCGGAGTGACGTCACCTCAGCTCCCGGAGCGACGTCACCTCAGCTCCCGGAGCGCCGTCACCTCAGCTCCCGAGGCCACTTCACCTCAGCTCCGGGAGTCGCGCCACCATGGCCGCCGGAACCTCTTCATCACGGTCGATAACCCGCGGGATGGTGGGCTGGCTCCGTCGTCGCCCTCCACTGCCGGAGCGAAGCTACCGTGTCGTCGCCACGTCTCGTACGATGGTGAACGTCGCATGATCGCGGACAGACGCTATGCAGCAACGCTGTCTGCCGGTGACGTCTGCGGGTGAAGCAGCTCTGGGTCGATGGCCTTCACCTTCACCCAGCCGTGTCGGCACTCAACCATTTTCTTCTGAAATTAACGGCTTCTTTAATTTGATGCGCCACATTGTTATCTGATTTATCGGATACTATGCTGTCTTTGGAACTGCACCGATGTTCAGAGGCGGCATTTGAGCCGATGTTGAGATGCAGCAGTTGAGCCGATGCTGAGATGCAGCAGTTGAGCCGATATTAAGACGCAGCAGTTGAGCCCATATTAAGATGCAGGAGTTGAGCCAATGTTGAGAATGCAGCAGTTGAGCCCATGCTCAACTTTCTTTCTATGCTTAGCCAGCGGCGAGTCTGTACTTGAGTTCGATATGTACCATATTTTCGTCCTCCTGCTCGTCTTCTGTGTGAATATATTTTCCCACCGCGCTCATATGTCAGTAGGGTACCAAGCTTTCCAGTCATATGTGCATCAGCTAAGTATAAGCACCAACATCACACCAATATGCCCTATACTCTTCCCCGCCCAGTTGATGCGGCCCTGTTCATCCGTCCCGCTCCCGGCCGCAGTCCCGACATAGCGTCACCTCTTATCCCACCCGGCACCACCCGAACCTGCCGACCGCTCCACCCACCCACCGAGCCGCGCCACCCCCGCCGAGCCGCACCCCCACCGGTCGACCTGCCGCCGCCACAGCTGCCTCGCGTCGCCGGCTCCGACGACCCGCCACCGCCTCGCTGACCTGTCTGGTCGGCGGCCTATCTGGCCGGCCAGTCGCCGGTCGAGCGGACCCCACGGCGCGCCGAGCGCCTCCTAATCCCGCCGGCGGAAGCTCGCGCGGCGGCCGGTAAGTCGACGCATTCAGCCGCCGCCGCACATCTCACTTTAATTGGCTGCGGCGAGGCGGCGCCGCCGGCGCGTGCCAGCTCGCCGGAGGCGGTCCGCCGCCGACCCGGCAGGCGGCCGCCGCACGCTCGGCTCTCCGCCGATGTCGCGTCGTGCGGCGTCGTCTCGTCTGACGCATCGTGTCGTCGACGGTGTTGTGTGATTGTCTAGTGTTGTCAGTGCCACGTCAGGATCTGGTGTTGTCGTCAATGTTGTGCATGGTTCTGGTGTTGTCGTCGTCAGTGTCATGTAAGGGTTGGATGTTGGCAGTGTCGTGTGATTGTTTAGTGGTGTCGTCAGTGCCATGTCAGGGTCTGGTGTTGTCAGTGCTATGTAAGGGTCTGTTGTCCTTGTCATGTAATAGTCTGACGTCGTTAGTATCATGCAAGGGTCTGGCTTTGTCGTCAGTGTCATGTGAGAGTCTACTGTCATCAGCCCCATGTAAGGGTCTGGTGTCGGCAGTGTCATGTGAAGGTCTAGTGTTGTTGGCAGTGTCGTGTAAGGGTCTGATATCGTCAGTATCATGTAAGGGTCTAGTGTTGTCAGTGCCTTGTAACGGACTGTTGTCGTCAGTGCCATGCAAGGATCTGACATTACCGTCAGAACCCTGTAGGAGTCTAACGTTATTGTTTGAGTGCCGTTTGGAGGTTGGATATCGTTGACAATGCCACTGGTCCTTCAGATATCGATGTCAATCCGAGACTATTCTCGGCATCAGAGACACAGCCAAGCCTGCCAACGTTTGAGATAGATAGGTCTGGATCAGCGGTGCATTCAGAAATCGGCCAACGGGAAATATCGACAATTGATGCCTGGGACATAGGTATATAAAGCATCCCAGGTTGCCGGAAAATTTGTCCGCTGATGTGAGGAACACAGAAACTGCCGTTGCTAGGAGGCGGGACAAGTGGTTGCCAGTTGTGTGCGAAAAAGAGCAAACAAACGAACGAACGAGATGTGGATTGATGTCACATATATGCTTAAAATGTTGCGCTAAATATGCACGTCGTGCGTGGCTGGCGGACGGATGGAGCGGTGCGATACTGTGGGGCCAGTGTGTCACTGGACCAGTCTGAAAAATAGACGACGTCCGTTGTTAATTGGCCACGCCATAACTGCCGGGCAAATGTTTGGCATGTCGAACGAGTGCGTGTAGTGCGCCACAGGGAGAACGCAGGATGTCTGCCACTTGCCCGGTGGCAATATTAATGGAGGACAAATCCAAATGCGACGCGAGTCACGACCGCAAGAAGCCGGCTGCAGCAGTGACGGGCCGGGTCACGTGACACGTGGGTGGCCACGTGTGGCTTGGCGGTCTGGTGGACGCTGTGGAGTTGGGCGCAGGACTGCGGTGTGCGCAGGGTGGGGTGGGACGCGACTGTAGGACTGAGTGCGAGCCTCGAGTGTGGCTGGGACAGCGTGTGGGCCTCGGGTGTGGCTGTGACAGCGTGTGGGCCTCGGGTGTGGCTGGGTCTGCGTGTGGGCCTCGCGTGTGACTGCGACTGTGTGTGGGCCTCGGGTGTGACTGGGTCTGCGTGTGGGCCTCGGGTGTGGCTGGGACAGCGTGTGGGCCTCGGGTGTGACTGGGTCTGCGGTGGCCGAGTTGACCTGTGTGTGGGCCTCGGGTGTGACTGGGTCTGCGTGTGGGCCTTGGGTGTGGCTGGGACAGCGTGTCGGCCTGAGTGTGACCTGGACTGTGTGTGTGGCCTCGGGTGTGGCTGGGACAGCGTGTGGGCCTTGGGTGTGACTGGGTCTACGTGTGGGCCTCGGGTGTGACTGGGTCTGCGTGTGGGCCTGAGTGTGACTGGGTCTGCGTGTGGGCCTCGGGTGTGACTGGGTCTGCGTGTGGGCCTGAGTGTGACTGGGTCTGCGTGTGGGCCTCGGGTGTGACTGGGTCTGCGTGTGGGCCTCGGGTGTGACTGGGTCTGCGTGTGGGCCTCGGGTGTGACTGGGTCTGCGTGTGGGCCTCGGGTGTGACTGGGTCTGCGTGTGGGCCTCGCGTGTGACTGGGTCTGCGTGTGGGCCTCGAGTGTGACTGGGTCTGCGTGTGGGTCTCGCGTGTGACCTGCGACTGCGTGTGGGTCTCGGGTGTGGCTGGGACAGCGCGTGGGCCTCGCGTGTGACCTGCGACTGTGTGTGGGCCTGAGTGTGACTAGGTCTGCGTGTGGGCCTCGGGTGTGACCTGGGACTGCGTGTGGGCCTCGGTGACCTGCGACTGCGTGTGGGCCTGGTGTGGCTGGGACAGCGCGTGGGCCTCGGGTGTGGCCTGGGACAGCGCGTGAGCCTCGCGTGTGACCTGCGACTGTGTGTGGGCCTTGGGTGTGACTGGGTCTGCGTGTGGCGCTGAAGTGCCTCGGCCGTGGGCTGGGGGCCGGCAAGTCGACCGACCGCCGGTGCGCGGGATCAATGACGCCGGCCGGCCGGCTTCCATTTCACACGCGCTCTCTTCGCCGCACACCCACCCGCACACCCTGCCACCAGGACCGCCGGAGTCTAATCAGCTGATGTACGGTACGGCCCCACACCGACAGGCCCCTGATGTACAGTCTCGCTCCACACCGACAGGTCCCCTGATGTACAGTACGGCCCCACACCGACAGGTCCCTGATGTACAGTACGGCCCACACCGACAGGTCCCTGATGTCAGTCGGCCCACACCGACAGGCCCCTGACGTACAGTCTCGCTCCACACCGACAGGTCCCGATTACGGTACGGCCCACACGACAGGTCCCTGATGTACAGTACGCCCCACACCGACAGGCCCTTATGTAAAGTCCGGTCACACGACAGGCCTGATGTACAGTACGGCCCCACACCGACAGGCCCCTGTACAGTACGGCCCCACACCGACAGGTCCCTGATGTACAGTACGGCCCCACACCGACAGGTCCCTGATGTACAGTACGGCCCCACACCGACAGGCCCCTGATGTAAAGTCCGGTCACACACCGACAGGCCCCTGATGTACAGTACGGCTCCACACCGACAGGCCCCTGATGTAAAGTCCGGTCACACACCGACAGGCTCCTGATGTACAGTACGGCCCCACACCGACAGGCCCCTGTACAGTACGGCCCCACACCGACAGGTCCCTGCTGTACAGTACGGCCCCACACCGACAGGCCCCATGTCAGTACGGCAAACAGGCCCCATGTGTCGGCAACAACAGGTCCCGTGTCAGTCGCCACACCGACAGGTCCCTGATGTACAGTACGGCCACACACCGACATGCCCCTGATGTACAGTACGGCCCCACACCGACAGGCCCCTGATGTACAGTCTCGCTCCACACCGACAGGTCCCTGATGTACAGTACGGCCCCACACACCCCTGATGCACAGTCTAGCTCCATAGGGCAGTAATCCCGACCAGATGTCCGTACTCCGAACCAGTCGATACACCTAGGTGATCACGCGATTGGCGTCACTACATCATCAGATTGAAACTTTTACAGAGACCAGGACTACCAACCGGAGCTAAAAGAATCGCCTGGCATCGATAATTGAATATTGGTTTTGGAGCATCCAATGTAAGCTGTCCTTAGTAAACCGCATGCCCGTGATTCCCAGGTGATGTGTCTTGTCTGCCAGTTACAATTGAATGCAGGAACCTGTGGATGATACTTGTCGAAGCCGTTGGTGGGTGCGATGGAAAATAACCCAACGGGGAGGGCAGCACAGAAAGGGCAGCAGGGGAGGCGTTTTCGCCCAATTTCATTGCTCCAACTAATGGTGACATTTAGCTGTGATATACTTGCTGACAGTCGCCATAGAAGTTGCGATCAAAGTCTATCTCCCCTAATCTTGCAGAGGATTGTTCGCCAGAATCCATTAACTCTCTAATCCGTTCCGAAATCACTGAACACTGCACAAAAAACCATGCTAACTGCCCTGAATAATTCAAAGCGCATCTGGCCGAAGGTTTGGATTGCGCGCCGGGCGGGGGCTGCTTGATTGCGTTCAGACACAAATCCTGTCTACCCCAACTTAATCCTCGTATCGTTTCAATCGCATGCGGCGCTGAGCTGGGGAACAGCAGAGCTGCGCTGTCACCAAACGAAGCACTGTGTGTCTAACGTTCGCCGTGTTTTGTTTGATAGGGTGGCTTGGTTTATCTAACGCATGCCGCGTGTCGGTCTGTCCCATCGAGCGGGCCGGGGTAGGGTGGTTAGGGTTGCCAAAGTGCAGTTGGATGGTAGCGTATAATGGTCATTTCATCCATTCCTTTCTCTTTCTAATAAGTCTTAGAACGCATTGATGCATCCAGGGATATTCATACCAGCCTGTGCATATGACGAAAAAGGAGCCAACACAATTTAAAATATCCTGTGGCATAGGAAAGCTCAGGAAGATCACGCTAAGCTACGTCTGGAGAGGCGCCCAAAAGCGAGCAGCACGCACCACAACCAGGATTGTGGCGCCATACGCCACAGACGGGAGGATTGTGGCGCCATACGCCACAGACGGGAGGATTGTGGCGCCATACGCCACAGACGGGAGGATTGTGGCGCCATACGCCACAGACGGGAGGATTGTGGCGCCATACGCCACAGACGGGAGGATTGTGGCGCCATACGCCACAGACGGGAGGATTGTGGCGCCATACGCCACAGACGGGAGGACTGTGGCGCCATACGCCACACGTCTGTGGCGCCATACGCCACAGACGGGAGGATTGTGGCGCCATACGCCACAGACGGGAGGACTGTGGCGCCATACGCCACAGACGGGAGGATTGTGGCGCCATACGCCACAGACGGGAGGATTGTGGCGCCATACGCCACAGACGGATGATTGTGGCGCCATACGCCACAGACGGGAGGACTGTGGCGCCATACGCCACAGACGGGAGGATTGTGGCGCCATACGCCACAGACGGGAGGATTGTGGCGCCATACGCCACAGACGGGAGGACTGTGGCGCCATATGACACAGACGGGAGGATTGTGGCACCATACGCCAAGACGGGAGGATTGTGGCACCATAGACACAGACGGGAGGACTGTGGCGCCATAGACAAGACGGGAGGATTGGGCACCATATGACAAGACGGGAGGATTGTGGCGCCATACGCCACAGACGGGAGGATTGTGGCGCCATATGACACAGACGGGAGGATTGTGGCGCCATACGCCACAGACGGGAGGACTGTGGCGCCATATGACACAGACGGGAGGATTGTGGCGCCATATGACACAGACGGGAGGATTGTGGCGCCATATGACACAGACGGGAGGATTGTGGCGCCATATGACACAGACGGGAGGATTGTGGCGCCATATGACACAGACGGGAGGATTGTGGCGCCATACGCCACAGACGGGAGGATTGTGGCGCCATACGCCACAGACGGGAGGATTGTGGCGCCATACGCCACAGACGGGAGGATTGTGGCGCCATACGCCACAGACGGGAGGATTGTGGCGCCATACGCCACAGACGGGAGGATTGTGGCGCCATACGCCACAGACGGGAGGATTGTGGCGCCATACGCCACAGACGGGAGGATTGTGGCGCCATACGCCACAGACGGGAGGATTGTGGCGCCATACGCCACAGACGGGAGGATTGTGGCGCCATACGCCACAGACGGGAGGATTGTGGCGCCATACGCCACAGACGGGAGGATTGTGGCGCCATACGCCACAGACGGGAGGATTGTGGCGCCATACGCCACAGACGGGAGGATTGTGGCGCCATACGCCACAGACGGGAGGATTGTGGCGCCATACGCCACAGACGGGAGGATTGTGGCGCCATACGCCACAGACGGGAGGACTGTGGCGCCATACGCCACAGACGGGAGGATTGTGGCGCCATACGCCACAGACGGGAGGATTGTGGCGCCATACGCCACAGACGGGAGGATTGTGGCGCCATACGCCACAGACGGGAGGATTGTGGCGCCATATGACACAGCCGGGAGGATTTTGACTCAATATTCAACAGGAGCCGACGATAATCGGTGGACATTGTGGCCGTTGTTTTGGCCATTGTATAATCTTCTGACGACACTTACCTAGTATACATTGGCCGCGGTAATTCGAATTTCCACCTTAAGCAGCGTAGCGTCTCATTTGCCGTCCCACGAAAACGCTTGTCAGGCGACCAGGAAATTCGAATGCAGAGCGGGCTGAAACCCTTTCCCGATGAAGGATGTAGGCAATGGGAATGAATTTCGTTCGTATTTACGCTAAGCACAAAAACGCTGCACATCTGCATGTCAAGTGTTTTGCATTGGCTCTGTTATTACCTACGCCCTTATGGACAAATAAAATGACTGGAGGGAGGGTGCAGTTCAAATGATGCAGGGGCTGGTGCCTGATGACCAATTGTTTAGTGCTACCGACGGCAAGAGGCATCGAAATGCACACGTCATTTGGTGTTGACGGCTGAGTTCGAAGCATTTTGAGTATTAAAATGTGAAGGGCGTCCCCATATTCGGAAATACCGCAATAATTAACAGCACTTAAACTTCGAAAGCCATCATATTAGCAGGAAATAAAGCAAAGCAAATTAATCCAAGCCGTGATAAGTGTTGAGGAAACCTGCGTTGAAAGCTAATAATCTTAAGTCAGAGATTGATCTATTGGCCTAAATTACATTGACATATTGGCCTATATTACCTTGGCACATTGGCCTATATTACCTTGGCCTGTTGGCCTATTGGCCTTATTGATTTTCCTGAGGTGAATGACATCCTTTTCATCAGAAATGTATTAATGTGACTACAATTGCTGGAAGTTGAAATCAATTATGAACAGCCATAATTGATTTCAATTATGGCTGTTCAAGTATGATGTGACTGCCACATTTTTTGTTCCATGGCAGCATGGCAGAATATCTCTAGATTGGCATTTTGGGCTATTCACAGCATTTGAAAAACAAATGCTAGAATACTGCAGTTTTCCATTGTAAGTGCACATTTTGAAGTTGGCAATTAATTGCAGTTGGCAGCCATGAATTGTCTTTCAAAAGAAGGTTGAAATCACAGCGGATTACAGCATAGACTATGGACAAGAAGTAGTCATCAAAATGATAGGGGTGTCATTATATCGTAGGACGGTTTTAATGGGTTTGTGTTGACAAATATACGACAAGACCATGATCAGCTTTCAACTTATGATATATAAGCCTGCATCTGATTTTGACCGAATCCCGAAGATATTATTCTTATTAGATTGCCAAATAGACATATTATTACTCGGAATGATGAGTTTTAAAATTATTTTTTCTAGCTTTCGAGCAAATAGCGGGTTTTTCTCGACCAACAAGATACAAACAAGATAGCTTCGGCCCTGTAATGCCCAAGTCCGCACCTAGTTTTGATGATATTCCAAAGATATGTGTATTGTTAGAGAGCCGAATGACTGAATAATTGCATGACAGGATGTTTTTTCTTCTGTGACTTCAACGTCTCATAAAATAATAGGTTTGTGCTCACAAATACGACAAGAACATGATAAGCTTTTACGTTGTAGCACCTGAGTCCTCATCAAAATTTCACCATACATCGAAGATATTACTACTGTTAGATAGCCAAATAGATGTATTAATAGCAGGTAAGGTGAGTTTTTTAACTATGTCTCTAACTTACGAGCAAATAAATGGTTTTTATCAACCAAGTGATCAAAACAGAGTATCCTCGGTCTTTCAATCTTTCAGTTGGCGAGCCCAAAATAAATACCAAAAAGTTACTATGAGTAGCATAATATGTAATGAAGAATTCACTTAGAGAATCAACATAGCCATAGTACTCTTACAGGAGGCTGGCATGGCTCCATCTCAATAATGTTTTATCTACGCTGCTTAAGAGTACCTTGTGCAGCACTTAAAAAAACTTGCAGCAAAATAGCACCAGAAAAATGTTTCGTGGCTTAAATCCCACCCATTCGCTTGTTACTGCTTGGCACAAAGCAAATAACATCAACAATTTCAGCCTGTTTGAAATGCGCCACATTTGGCAAGATACGTCCACACGTTCGGATTTCTCTCGCATTTCGTTAAGCGGATAACGCGTTGCCAAAATCGACAGTCTGATGTCAGCACCTCGAACGAACGGGGCTAAGCGTTCCGATTGATCCCATCCAGCTTACAATTTCCATTCGTGTGCCCATGTAACCTGAGTAAATGACAAGATATATGGAGGACATGGCCCAAAAGGCTGAAGGATTTAAGTCTGATATACAGCTGAACACGTACGGCCTGCGAGATGGCCACGTGCTGTTCGTCGCCCTCCTCACAGATTGCTTGCTCAACGCTGAGCCTCCGATAAGAGAACGAAAAGGGATCCTAGAAGTGCAAGTATTTTTCCATATTGTCTTTCTAGAACGTTTTCAAGCGCATGCATGCAGATATACTTCCTTCCTTCTTTTTCAAGTTCGAACATTTTGTGCGAAGAATACCATTTTGAAAAGCTACCTGCAGTTCGTCGTGCAGTCCGTTGAAGCCATGTGGAGGTGAACGGTGTGAGTGGTCGATAGCTGGGGAGGTGAACCGTGTGATTGAGCGATAGCTGGGGAGGTGGATGGTGTGAGCGGCCAACGGCTGGGGAGGTAGACGGCGGGGTAATGGACCGCGGGTGTGGTGGACGGTGGGTATGGTGGACGGTGGGTATGATGGACGGTGGGTATGGTGGACGGTGGGTGTGGTGGCCGGTGGGGTCTTCGGGATGAGCGGGTCGTCGGCCTGTGGCGAAGACGGCATCAGCATCCACATGTTCAGGGTGTGCTTCGACTCGTTAGGTGGGGTGCTCCTGCATTTGGTCAATTCCAGCATTACCCAATCCGATGTTCCTGATTCTTGGAAGCACTCCCTCGTCCATCCCATCTTTAAGTCCGGCGATCCCTGTAACCCTTCCAATTTCCGTCCTATCTCCATCGTCCCAGTCATTGCGAAAATTGTAGAGCGTGCCATCCACCAGCAACTCTACAATTACCTGTCCGATAACCACCTCCTCTCCCAAACTCAGCACGGCTTCCGTCCTCGTCACTCGACGGAAACCGCACTGACCTCCATATCTGACCAGATCCTATCCGCATGTGACCATGGAGAGGTGTCCCTTCTCTGCCTGCTGGATTTGAGCAAGTGCTTTGATGTGATAGATCACTCGAAACTCCTGTCAAAATTGAGTCTCCATAGCATCGATACTTCCTGGTTTTCGGCTTATCTTCAGAACCACACCCAGAGTGTCAGCCTTACTGACAGTCTGGGTGTCGTCCACAAATCTGCCCCGTTGCCCAACAGCATCGGCGTTTTTCAAGGATCATCTCTCGGACCTCTCCTCTACTGCGTCTTCGCCAACGACCTCAGCCTGTTCGCCGAAGGTGCAGTAGTTGTTCAATACGCTGACGACACCCAAATTTTGGTCAGTGGTAAGAAATCTCAAATTCAAAATGTTGTCACTCATATGGAAACAGTTCTGGCCTCCCTCGATATCTGGTTTCGAGCAAATGGACTGAAAATTAACGTAGCAAAGACACAGCTGATGATGTTGGGCAGCCCACAAAATCTGCGTGCCTTACCGGATGTCACAGTGAAATTTCGCGATCATCATCTACCCACCATTTCGGAATGCAAAAATCTCGGTATTATTTTCGATCGCTCTCTCAGCTGGGACTCGCACGTCTCAGAATTGACTCGGCGTTGTTTCGGAGTTCTGGGTGGTCTGTCGCATCTGAGGGGGCACCTTCCACCTGCCGTCATCTCCGCGCTGGTCAATGCTCTGATCTTCTCGCAGATCCGCTACTGTATTTCTGTGTATGGTAACGGAGCCAAAAAGAACCTATCTCGCATTCAACAAATTATAAACTACTCGGCTAAGGTAATTTTCGGCCGCAAAAAGTTTGACCACGTTTCGGATCTGCTGAGGAGGCTGGGCTGGCTCAGCGCGGAGAACCTGGCGAGTTATCACACCCTTCGCCTCATACACAAGGTGCGTCTCCATGGTGAGCCAGAGTCACTGGCTCACGATCTCACCACCATGGCGGAGATTCGTGACCGGACCACCCGTCAAGACCACAACTTGTATGTCCCCCGGTCCCGCACCGAGATGGGGAAGAGACGCTTTAGTTCCAGAGCGCCACACATGTACAACTCACTGCCACCTGAGCTGACGCGACTTCCCGTGTCGATCTTTGGTCGCCACCTACGGGAATATCTACGTGACGTGTCGCCCGCGCCGGACTGATAGACTGCTCGACTTGCTGTTATTTTATATATATATATTTTTTTTTTATAGTTTAACTTGTAGTCTGTGATTTTGACCCTCTTTTTTTACCTTTTGTGCTGTGTTGTTTTATCTATTTGACGCGATGTCGTAATAGCCGTAAAGTCAATTGTGGATGACGTCAATAAAGTCTGTCTGTCTGTCTGGGTATGGTGGACGGTGGGTATGGTGGACGCTGGGTATGATGGACGGTGGGTATGGTGGACGGTGGGTATGGTGGATGGTGGGTATGGTGGACGCTGGGTATGATGGACGGTGGGTATGGTGGGCGGTGGTGGACGGTGGGTATGGTGGACGGTGGGTGTGGTGGGCGGTGGTGGACAGTGGTGGATGGTGGGTATGGGGGACGGTGGGTATGGTTGACGGTGGATTTGGTGGACGGTTGGTATGGTTGATGGTGGGTATGGTGGACGCTGGTATGGTGGACGGTGGGTATGGTGGGCGGTGGTGGACGGTGGGTATGGTGGACGGTGGGTGTGGTGGGCGGTGGTGGACAGTGGTGGATGGTGGGTATGGTGGGCGGTGGGTATGGTGGGCGGTGGTGGACGGTGGGTATGGTGGACGGTGGGTGTGGTGGGCGGTGGTGGACAGTGGTGGATGGTGGGTATGGTGGACGGTGGGTATGGTTGACGGTGGATTTGGTGGACGGTTGGTATGGTTGATGGTGGGTATGGTGGACGCTGGTATGATGGACGGTGGGTATGGTGGGCGGTGGTGGACGGTGGGTATGGTGGGCGGTGGGTGTGGTGGGCGGTGGTGGACAGTGGGTATGGTGGGCATGGTGGACGGTGGGTATGGTTGACGGTGGGTATGGTGGACGGTGGGTATGGTGGATGGTGGGTATGGTGGACGCTGGTATGGTGGACGGTGGGTATGGTGGGCGGTGGTGGACGGTGGTGGATGGTGGGTATGGTGGACGGTGGGTATGGTGGACGGTGGGTATGGTGGACAGTGGGTGTGGTGGGCGGTGGTGGTGGACGGTGGGTATGGTGGACGGTGGGTATGGTGGACGGTGGGTATGGTGGACGGTGGGTATGGTGGGCGGTGGTGGACGGTGGGTATGGTGGGCGGTGGTGGACGGTGAATATGGTGGATATGGTGGACGGTGGGTATGGTGGGTGGTGGTGGACGGTGGGTATGGTGGGCGGTGGTGGACGGTGGGTATGGTGGACGGTGGTAGGCGTGGTGGACGGTGGGTGGTGGACGGTGGGTACTGGTGGACGGTGGGTATGGTGGGTATGGTGGACGGTGGGTATGGTGGGCGGTGGTGTATGGTGGACGGTGGGTATGGTGGACGGTGGGTATGGTGGACGGCGGGTATGGTGGACGGTGGGTATGGTGGACGGTGGTGGACGGTGGGTATGGTGGACGGTGGGTATGGTGGACGGTGGGTATGGTGGACGGTGGGTATGGTGGACGGTGGGTATGGTGGACGGTGGGTATGGTGGACGGTGGGTATGGTGGACGGTGGGTATGGTGGACGGTGGGTATGGTGGGCGGTGGTGGACGGTGGGTATGGTGGACGGTGGGTGTGGTGGGCGGTGGTGGACCGTGGTGGACGGTGGGTATGGTGGGTATGGTGGACGGTGGGTATGGTGGTGGACGGTGGATATGGTGGGCGTGGTGGACGGTGGGTATGGTGGACGGTGGGTATGGTGGACGGTGGGTATGGTGGGCGGTGGTGGACGGTGGGTATGGTGGACGGTGGGTATGGTGGACGGTGGGTACCTGGTGGACGGTGGGTATGGTGGGTATGGTGGACGGTGGGTATGGTGGACGGTGGGTATGGTGGACGGTGGTGGACGGTGGGTATGGTGGACGGTGGGTATGGTGGACGGTGGGTATGGTGGACGGTGGGTATGGTGGATGGTGGTGACGGTGGGTATGGTGGACGGTGGGTATGGTGGACGGTGGCGGTGGACGGTGGGTATGGTGGACGGTGGGTATGGTGGACGGTGGGTATGGTGGACGGTGGGTATGGTGGACGGTGGGTGGTGGGCGGTGGTGGATGGTGGACGGTGGTGGACGGTGGGCATGGTGGACAGTGGGTATGGTGGGTATGGTGGACGATGGGTATGGTGGGTATGGTGGACGGTGGGTTTGGTGGACGGTGGGTATGGCAGACGGTGGTGGACGGTGGGTACGGCGGACGGTGGATATGGTGGGTATGGTGGACGGTGGGCTGGTGGGCGGGTGGCACCCCCGGAGCATGGTCAGGCGCGTGGGTATGGTGGACGCGTGGCTATGGTGGACGGTGGGTAAAGGGCGTGCAACCCCCTGGTGGGCGGTCATCGAGCCGGGTGATGGTAGGGGACCGGTGGGTGTATGGGCTGGACGGTGGCGTATGGTGGACCGGTGGTGATGTGGTGGTGATCAGTGGATTATACAACCTGTGGAAAATGGTTGGATCCCATTTAAAATGTATACCAGAGCCACAGTCATCAGGCATCAGCAAGTGCCTGCAACTGCGTTTCGTTCTTACACTTAGTGACTTCTGTATGACTTCACGTGCATTACACGTGGCTTCAGCACTTCAATTAGTACGTGGGAAAATACGTGTGGTTTATTCGATGGCCTTATCTACCTTGTGAAGTAATATGGATGAATTTGCATTAACCTGATTTGCTTAGTTCATGATGCGCATCTAGTACCCCTCCCCCTCCCCCAACAAAATAGGTGGACGGTGGAGTATGGTGGACGGTGGGTTTATGGTGCCTCACCAGCCGCTGTCGGCCGCCGTATTCGGCACGTGCCGTCCGTCCGCTGGGCGGACACTGGCGGGGATGGTCCCCGCCTTACCCCCCCCCCACTTCCACCTCTCAACACGGACGGTGGGTATGGTGGACGGTGGGTATGGTGGGCGGTGGTGGACGGTGGGACTGTTTGCTCGTCTGGTCGTCGACCGGCCGAGATGCCCGGGACGCCGAATGACAACGCGCTGCGCAGCCGTCATTAAACATACCGTCGCATAATACAGCAGTGAGCTCGCACGACCATCGGCGGCCGGGAGCGGGCCGCAGCACAGACGGAGTACACACAGGATGGCGTGCAAACCGGCGCACAGCCAGAAGACACCAGTGGAATGGGCGCAGTGCCCGCTAAAACGGGTAATCAGTTCTGGCGTTGATTCGCCACGCCGTCTGTGCCGTCTGTGTGCAAACGGCACGGCCGGCCAACAGTGGAGACACCGAGTCACTTCACAGTGCTGGTAAGATTGGACACGTTGGCAACACTGCGAGCCAAAGCGGGGCGCTGCGAACCCACGAGAGGGCTGCGACATCATGGGCAGTGGCTGGATACTGACTGGAACTGCCGGAAGCACGACACACACTGACATGCATACTGGGTCATGGTAGCCGCAACAGCATCAGTGCGTCAAGGAACGTCCCACGTATTTTGTCAATTAATTCTGCGGACCAGGCTGATGGGCGTTCCGGTGCCACAGATTGCGGTGGAAGCCGGAACTAATTTTGGCGACAATCCGGTGTGGAAATTAATCAAGAGCACTGCACTCATTACGCTAACCAGCTCTCTTTCCGTGAGATCAATTCGCCTCTTATTTCCGCTGTTTCAGACCAATATCCCGAAAACTGATTTCTCCGGGGCATAGTTGATGTGCCACAGACATCAGAGCGTGATGACCTTCTGCAGGCAGCATCCGCTTCGGGTGTCGGCGCAGACTTGAGCGGGTGACATTTTCGGCAGTGTGGCGGCCAGTCGCACTCCCAGCTATGCCGGCTATAACGGTCCGCTGGTCTCGCTGAGCGAACTGCACGCTCGGCCGGCTCCCCGGGCACTCGGTGAGCGAACTGCACAATCGACGGATTCCCTACTGCACTCGCTGAGCGAAGTGCACATTTTGCTGGCCTCCAAGGCACTCGGCGAGCGAACTGCACGCTCAGCAGGCTCCCCTAGTGAACTCGCTGAGCGACTGTACGCATGGTGGATTCCTCAACGCACTCGCTGAACAAACTGCGCGTTCGTGGGATCCCCTACTGTACTGTAGTCCCGTACCTTACTGTAGTCCCTGACCGAACTGTAGTCCCTGACCGTCCCCGACTGTACTCGATGAGCGAACTGGACGCTTGGCGGGTTCCCTACTGTACTCGCTGAGCGAACCGCACGCCCGGTGGGTGCACTCGCTGAGCGGGTTGCGCATCCCGAGCGTGGGCGCGCGGTCCGTGGCCGCCCCCAGCGAGGGGCTGGCTACGGGCTCCAGACGGGCGCAGTATTTCGAGACCTTGTCAAAATAAGCGGCCGAGTCGGGTGGTAGCGACCACGCGTGGGCCCTTCGTCACGCCAGAGGATGTACGCCGCCCTGACGGTCCGGTCCGGCTGCCTGGCAATTCTCACTGAACGTTGCCAAGTCTGAGTAATCTGCACGGCACAGTGCAACCTGTTCCGGAGTGGTGATGTGAGGTGCACTGCACGGAATGGTGCATCCTGATCCAGACTGGTGAGGTGCGGTGCACTGCACGGGGCGGCACAACCTGCTCCAGACTGGTAGGGTGGGGTGCACTGCATTGGACAGTGCAACCTGTTCCAGACTGATGAGATGAGGTGCACTGCACTGGAACCTTTGCCAGACCGGTAAGGTGAGGTGCACTAAACCGGTTGCCAGGGCTGCATAATTGAATATATTTTGCGAATCAAAGAAATGTTTGATGGAAGTGCATTACGGTAGAAACCAGATGCATGCCGTGACTGGTTGCCCCGTTGAAGCAGTCGCCTGATGAGTCTACCTGAGTGCGAAATGTTCCTAATTAAAGTGTGTGGCTGGTTGCGCGGGTTTCTACACGGCCGACTCCTTGCTGGGTGATGGCAGCAGCTTGAGTGTTGGCCGTGCCACGCGACTACACACTGACCGACCAGTGCCGGCGGGCCCGGGTCGCGGCCATGACCTGGTTTTGGACGGAGCCCTCGGTCCGGCGGCACGTCCCGAGGGCACGACCTCGACCCGTGTCACCGCAGCAGTGGGCACAAGCGCATGCACAGGACTGCCCGCAGACCTGCCGAAAAGAACTCCTAAGGTGTATACAGCGAACTAGTGGTCCGAACCCGGCTTCGCCCGGGTTGTAAAACGAATTCACGTAAGCTGGTAAGCGTGTTGTCTATCGGCACTTATGATCACACCGTGTTCGGGACACGCTTCCATGTGTTCCAGTGTTGACTTGAAACTTTGCACATACGGGTTGGTCGTGTGCAACATTTCCTGCAGCAACTGCACAGTCCCGTCACGAATGTCGTTAGGCAGTTGGCAGCGTCGTTGTGTTTCTTCCAATGCGTTGTTCATGAAGTAAACCTGTGCATATTTGGGACCATCATTACTGGAGGTCGCCAAACTGCCCATTCGATGATACACCTGACCCCGTACTTTGAATGTCGGGAATATACCACGATGTACCGGACCACCCGTGGAGCTGAAAGAGGCCATCATGAAAGCAGCACTGCAACACCAGATTTTGCCTCGAATCTCCTTTGCCATCGATGTGCTACCTGTGAGCAGCTCCTTTAATATATCAGGAGGATCAGCCAGCGTCCGCAGCCGTACTTTGCCGCGTGAACAGCACATCCCAACAGTTTCTTTCGCCAGCCCATTTCACTGCACCGTAATGGGTACACTTTTTACTCATTGAACCGATAGTGTCATGCTTGTTGGTACTGTATGCCGCATTAATGTCGTATGCAAAACGAACATCACGCCACGGAATCGCATTGGCCGTATGACGTGCATGGGCAACAGCAAGGCGACAATTGTGCTGCTGTGGTGTTTCTTTTTTACGCAATATAGCCTGCCTATTTCGTCTCTCAGTCAAACGCTGTTCTCGTTCCTCAGCAGTCTCGCGTTCGCGATGAGCCCTGTTACGTTACGCAGATGGTGTGTCATCCTTAGGGATTGGTTTCTGTCGCTTTAACATTGTCGCATCACTTCGCGGACGAACGCATTCACTCGCCACCACTGTCAAACGGCGACTGAGGTAGTATTGATATGAGTCATCGCGGACATCGGATATTGTTGTAACGTCACAGCAATACACCACGCTGATTGGTCGAAGTTGTATGTCAGTGTGTCAGTGTGTCCACCAATCAGGAGAGAGATCAAAACAAAACTCGCCCTTTACATAGTAGATGTATGTCTGTGCCCTCAAGCAGTTCCGAAGTAATAATACCGTCGACATATTTCTTTAAATAATATTTTACTCAGCGTCTGAGGAAAACAAGCCATCAAAGAATAAAAGGAATATAACGTAGAATAGTATCTGCAATTAAAGAAGCCGACCCAAAACGTAGCTGGTAAGAGCAAAACTGAAGCGATGGAAAGTAGGGCAAAATTTACTTGTATTAGTAAGTGAAAGTATCTGTAAGTGGGCAGCTGACCCAGAAAGGTGGCACCATTTCCAATAAATTGGGTCGCATTTCTTTCAAAGTCGAGTCAGCGATCGCTAAAAATACGTACGTCACTTGATGGAAAGACGTCGGCCAGCCAACACGTTCCAAAGAGCTAAGCCGTCCAAATGGAGCCGCACATGTTGTCGCGGAACGGGCCAATGCGGCCAATGGCAGCATTGGCACACCGGCGGACCGCCAGACTGGCAGTCAGAGAGTCTGCCGGCAGACCAGCAGACCGGCAGACCGGCAGACCGGCGACCGGCAGACCGGCGGACCGGCAGACCGGCAGACCGGCAGACAGACAGTCTGCCGGCAGACCGGCAGACCGGCAGACCGCCAGACAGACAGTCCGCCGGCGACCGGCAGGCCGGCAGACCGGCAGACCGGCGGACAGACTGTCTACCGGCGACCGCCAGGCCGGCAGACCGGCAGACAGACCGTCTGCCGGCAGACCGGCAGACCGGCAGGCCGCCAGACCAGAAGGCCGGCAGATACACAGTTTGCCGGCAGGCCGGCAGACCGGCAGACCGGCGGGCAGACTGTCTACCGGCGACCGCCAGGCCGGCAGACCGGCAGACAGACCGTCTGCCGGCAGACCGGCAGACCGGCAGGCCGCCAGACCAGAAGGCCGGCAGATAGACAGTTTGCCGGCAGGCCGGCAGACCGGCAGACCGGCGGGCAGACTGTCTACCGGCGACCGCCAGACCGGCAGACCGGCAGACCGGCGACCGGCGGACAGACCGTCTGCCGGCAGGCCGGCAGACCGGCAGGCCGCCAGACCGGAAGGCCGGCAGACAGACAGTTTGCCGGCAGACCGGCAGACCGGGAGACCGGTAGACAGACAGTCTACCGGCAACCGGCAGGCCGGCAGACCGGCAGACAGACAGTCTGCCGGCAGACCGGCAGACCGGCAGGCCGCCGGACAGACAGTCTGCCGGCGACCAGCAGGCCGGCAGACCGGCAGACCGGAAGGCCGGCAGACAGGCAGTTTGCCGGCAGATCGGCAGACCGGCAGACCGGCAGACCGGCGACCAGCACACCGGCAGACCGGCATGCAGACAGTCTGCCGGGAGACCGGCAGAACGGCAGGCCGGCGACCGGCAGACCGGCAGACCGGCAGACTGACAGACAGACAGTCTGCCGGCGACCGGCAGGCCGGCAGACCGGTAGATCGGACCGGCATACCGGCAGACCGGCGACCGGCAGACCAGCAGACCGGCAGACCGGCGGAGAGAAGGTCTGCCGGCGACCGGCAGACCGGCATACAGACAGTCTGCCGGCAGACCGGCATACCGGCAGGCAGACAGTCTGCCCGCAGACCGGGAGACCAGGAGACCGGCAGACAGACAGTCTGCCGGCGACTGGCAGGCCGGCAGACCGTGAGACCGGCAGACCGGGTGACAGACAGTCTGCCGACAGACCGGCATGCCGGCAGACCGGCAGACAGACAGTCTGCCGGCGACTGGCAGGCCGGAAGACGGCCAGACCGGCAGACCGGCAGACTTGAAGGCCGGCGACCGGCAAACCGGCAGGCCGGCAGACCGGCAGACAGACAGTCTGCCGGCAGGCCGGCAGGCCGCCAGACCGGCAGACCGGCGACCGGCAGACCGGCAGACCGGCTACCGGCAGACCGGCAGACCGGCAGACCAGCAGACCGGCAGACCGGCGACCGGCAGACCGGCAGACCGGCGACCGGCAGACCGGCAGACCGGCGGACCGGGAGACAGACAGTCTCCCGGCCACCGGCAGGCCGGCAGACCGTCAGACCGGCAGACCGGCAGACAGGCAGTCTGCCGGCAGACCGGCAAACCGGCAGACGGGCAAACAGAGAGTCTGCCGGCGACTGGCAGGCCGGCAGGCCAGCAGACCGGCAGACCGGCAGACCCGCAGGCCGGCGACCGGCATACCGGCAGACCGGCAGACCGGCAGACAGACAGTCTGCCGGCGACCGGCAGACCGGCAGACCGGGAGACCGGCAACGCGGGAGTCTGCCGGCAGACCGGCAGACCGGCAGGCCGGCAGACAGACAGTCTGCCGGCAGACCGGCTGGCCGGCAGACCGGCAGACCGGCGACCGGCAGACCGGCAGACCGGCTACTGGCAGACCGGCATACCGGCAGACCAGCAAACCGGCGACCGGCAGACCGGCAGACCGGCATACGGACAGTTGGCCGGCAGACCGGCAGACCGGTAGACCGGTGACCGGCAGACCAGCATACAGGTAGTCTGCCGTCAGACTGGCATACCGGCACACCGGCAGACCAGCAGACCGGCGACCGGCAGACCGGCCGACCAGCATACGGACAGTCTGCGGCAGACCGGCAGACCGGTAGACCGGTGACCGGCAGACCAGCATACAGGCAGTCTGCCGGCAGACCAGCGACCGGCAGACCGGCGACCGGCAGACCGGCAGACCGGCAGACTGACAGACAGACAGTCTGCCGGCGACCGGCAGGCCGGCAGACCGGTAGATCGACAGACCGGCATACCGGCAGACCGGCGACCGGCAGACCAGCAGACCGGCAGACCGGCGGAGAGAAGGTCTGCCAGCTACCGGCAGACCGGCATACAGACAGTCTGCCGGCAGACCGGCATACCGGCAGGCAGACAGTCTGCCCGCAGTCCGGGAGACCAGGAGACCGGCAGACAGACAGTCTGCCGGCGACTGGCAGGTCGGCAGACCGTGAGACCGGCAGACCGGCTGACAGACAGTCTGCCGCAGACCGGCAGACCGGCAGACCGGCAGAACCGGCAGACAGACAGTCTGCCGGCGACTGGCAGGGAAGACGGCCAGACCGGCAGACCGGCAGACTTGAAAGACCGGCAGACCGGCAGACCGGCAGACCGGCAGACAGACAGTCTGCCGGCAGGCCGGCAGGCCGCCAGACCGGCAGACCGGCGACCGGCAGACCGGCAGACCGGCAGACCGGCAGACAGACAGTCTGCCGGCAGGCCGGCAGGCCGGCAGACCGGCAGACCGGCAGACCGGCAGACCGGCAGACCGGCAGACCGGCAGACCGGCAGACCGGCAGACCGGCAGACCGGCAGACCGGCAGACCGGCAGACCGGCAGACCGGCAGACCGGCAGACCGGCAGACCGGCAGACCGGCAGACCGGCAGACCGGCAGACCGGCAGACCGGCAGACCGGCAGACCGGCAGACCGGCAGACCGGCAGACCGGCAGACCGGCAGACCGGCAGACCGGCAGACCGGCAGACCGGCAGACCGGCAGACCGGCAGACCGGCAGACCGGCAGACCGGCAGACCGGCAGACCCGGCAGACCGGCAGACCGGCAGACCGGCAGACCGGCAGACCGGCAGACCGGCAGACCGGCAGACCGGCAGACCGGCAGACCGGCAGACCGGCAGACCGGCAGACCGGCAGACCGGCAGACCGGCAGACCGGCAGACCGGCAGACCGGCAGACCGGCAGACCGGCAGACCGGCAGACCGGCAGACCGGCAGACCGGCAGACCGGCAGACCGGCAGGCAGACCGGCAGACCGGCAGACCGGCAGACCGGCAGACCGGCAGACCGGCAGACCGGCAGAAACCGGCAGACCGGCAAACAGAGAGTTGCCGGCAGACCGGCAGGCCGGCAGGCCAGCAGACCGGGAGACCGGCAGACCCGCAGGCCGGCGACCGGCATACCGGCAGACCGGCATTACTCGGTCCACCCCTGACCCCCTGCTATCGCTGACGCGTTCCCGTTCGCGTACACCTGCCGGTCTTTGTCTCAAAGTTACGTGAAATGAGCGTCTTTGGCTGAATAAAAAAATCGGCCTTCTTAAAGTGTTTCCTTTTCCGGTCGGAAGAATGTCACCCTTTCATGGTGGACAATGTCCCCCCCCCCCCCCCCCCCCCCCCCCCCCCCCCCCGCCCGCCGGCCCCCCCCCCCCCCCCCCGCGGGGGCGGCCGGCGGGGGGGGGGGGGGGGGGGGGCGGGGGGGGGGGGTTGGGCGGGGTTTGGGGGGGCGCCCCCCCCCCGGGGGGGGGGGGGGGGGGGGGGGGGCGCCCCGGGGGGCCGGCCCTTTTTTTTTTTCTCCCCCCCGGGGGCGGGGGCCGGCGGCGGGTTGGGCCCCAACGGCGGAAAGTCGATGTTGCGGTGGGCGCAGGAGTAGCCACAGCAGCCGGACGACCCCCTCCCTCCCCCCACCCCCCACCCACCGGCCATCCCACTGAACACGGTAGCCGGGGCAGCGCAGCAGCAGCAGGATTGCTACCAAAATCAGTGGGATCGCGATCGCAAATGGATGATCCCCTGAGCTACGATGATCAACCGTGCTAGCATTACTGCACTGTGCTGGCTTGCAGCATTGGGATGGCTACTGTGTCAGGCAAGCACACCTCACTAGGAGATAACGTGCTACATTAGGACGGGCTACACTCTGCAGCACAGTGAAACGTTCATGAGCAGATCGTCACACGGTGGAACATTCCAAGTACAGGAACCCGTCCAAGGGCATGATACTCAACATTCCAAGTACATGAGCCCGTCCAAGGGGCATGCTAATCAACATTCGAAATACCGAAGCATGCCCCGTGGGCATGTTAATCAACACCTATATTGATGTTATCATCACTGAGGAGAATTCCGCTCTTTACCAAATGAATTAATTACCCACAAGCTAGCCTGCAGGCATACAGGAGCAATTGTAAAACTGGCAGGGTAGCCAGCCGATCTGTCTTTCCCCACTTGACCGTTTTGTTTTAAGTTATGGCACCATATAATGGCGATAAGTGCAATTAGTGTGGCGATGGAACTTCTAGAGGTACTATCTTGATCTAGATAAGTGCTAAGAAGTATATTGACGTACAGAATGCATGCACCCTTCACCATAGGTTTCGCAGAAGCCAACTCAACACGAAATTAGGACTGCCTGTTTCACATGGCAATCGGACGTAATTTCTGAGACATTACCTTCGGTAATGTCTCAGAAATGCAAACGGAAAATTGGTTGGAACGCTTTCGCTTCGGTTGGATCGGATAGCGAACTGATTTACAAAGTGCCCCACCAGACAGCGCGGGCTTCGGCCGGTCGGAAAACGTGATTAAAAGTTTACGGCCGGCCGGGGCCATCCAGCGACCGAGATGGACGTCTTTTGGGACACGTGGGCAGGCGTGCGGCGGCCAAATCGACTCGCACGGGGAGGCACTCATCACTAACTAATGCACGTGGCCGTGTCGGCGTTACGAGCGTACCGTGCTTGCAGGGTCGGGTGGGCCGGGCATGCGAGCAGGTGGGGGGGGGGGGCTGGTCGACCTCCTGCTGGGTGCGAGCATCATCTCGCCCAGTGTCCCTCTGTGTCCATATGGCTCCGTGGCTGAATATACAAACACGGGTCCACACAAGCCGGCGGTAGATAGAGCTCCGTTGGATAGGCATCCGAGCCCCGACTCTCCAAGACCTGTATCGAACGCAGGACGGCTCCCGGTTAGCATGGCAGGATCACTTACTCTCCCACGCATGACTCCAGTATTGCGGGGTAGGTTCTCCAGTCAAGTGTGCAGACACCTGAATATTCCAGTCCAGTATCGGAGGGTCGATTCCCTAGTTCGACATCGAATAGTCAACGGTCTGTTTCTGGAAGCAATCCGAAGGTCGCCTCACCAATCCAGTATGAGCGGGTCAGCTCTACCAGTCCAGCATCGGAAGATCCCCAGGAGGGCGTGAAAAGGGAAACTCTCCCGGTGCAGTACGCGAGCTCCGCTACCGGAGATACGGCTGCCGGCCGGGCATCCACAGACCAGCCTGTCTCTGGGTCCTGTTCATGGAGCCTGCGGTCGCTGCTGCTCTGCGGCCAAAATAGGCTCCACCTACCATCGAAACGTCATCAGTAGCGGGACGCCCATCAACACCGCCGCGGCTCGCCGCGGTCAGAACCTTCGTCAAATCTTGCGCAGGAGCTCCATTTATGAACGTATGATATGTGGATGACGCCGATGAATTGTCAAATACATATATTAGGCTTAAAATAGGGTTCTATATGCCTATTTTCTAAGACTGCAAATTGCATGCTGCCACACCTAAACGAAATGTGTGAAACATATACTTAACAGTGGGTCTTCGGTGGGGTAATATATAATGAAGTATAATATAGTTTTAAAAAATATAACCTAATCAAACCTAGGCTAACTTAATCTAACCTACTCTAGCCTGCTGATGGTGGATCACATACAACCTGCTAGTGTTGTGATGTTAGGTCATGTAATGTTATTACATGATTAAATGAGTCAGTATGATCTGCTACATTGATGATTCGTTAAAAGTGAATAAATAGCGAAATAGGTATCTTGCTTTTATGTGATTCCAGAAATAAACTGCAGGGAAAGAGGTTGCTAGGTCAGCTTGAACCAGTGAAGTTCATTTTCTTTCTAATTTGTGCTCAGATATCAGAGGGACCACCGGGCACAGGTGGCCCCTCAACAACCAGACCAGAGGGGCCTGTCTCTGGTCCCGCCGGGTACAGATGATCCCTCATCGACCAGCGCAGGTGAGACCACCGCCAGCCAGCCGAGAGCGGCCGGCTTCCAATTCACCGACCCGCGCGCCTTTGTGCCGGGCCGGGGCGTCGGCCTGCCCGCCAGATGAACACGTGTAATCACTCTCGGAGCCTATTCCGACACGTTAGACAACAACAATTGCAAAAACAGGCTGACGGACGCGGCGCCAGCACCGACGCCGGCCCCCCGGCCAGTGGCTGGACGCTGGACCAGGGGCCACATGAGCCGCACAATCCGCTCTGTCTATTCAGACCGCATCTGCGATGAGATGAGCCGGGCCGAGGCGCCTCTCGCCGCGGGAGGTGGGGGTCGCCGGGTGTCCCGCCAGCCGGCGTGAGCGCCGCGCAAGCGTTAATTGTGTGCCAGCCAAGCGGCAATGGCTGTCTTGGGTCACAATGGGCTTCACGCCGCTCATGCGTGTGCACCAAGTAGATCAGGGTGGGAACCGCAGGACACAATTCGCCCTTCCTAGCTGTCAATATATTCCAAAAGTGGAACATCGATGTAATCGCAGTGACGTATATATATATATATATATATATATATA
The DNA here is from genome assembly GCA_034440575.1 of Imbricaverruca yamaguchii. Lineage (NCBI taxonomy): Eukaryota > Metazoa > Arthropoda > Thecostraca > Neoverrucidae > Imbricaverruca > Imbricaverruca yamaguchii. The sequence continues at coordinate 888,235 of JAOTOL010001466.1, read as the reverse complement.
TATATATATATATATATATATATATATATATATATATATATATATATATATATATATATATATATATATATATATATATATATATATATATAATATATAATATATAAATATTTTTTTTATTATTTTTATATATATATATATATATATATATATATATAATATATATATATATATATATATATATATATATATATATATATATATATATATATATATATATATAGGCCAGTGGGCCCTGCCCTTCTCATAAGGACCCCTTCCAAACCGCTTGTGCATTTCATTCCAGCCCTCTGTAGCGCTCAGTAACCATTTTAAATCGTCAGGGGTCCTCTCCAGCTTGTAGGGTCTGTCAGTACCACTCATCGACAGCATTTCGAGCTTCAGTGGCTTTCTGGCTTTGACGCCGACCCTCGGTATTCCTCACAACTATCGCTAGCTTTAGGCACTCGCCTCAGCTCCCTGAGGGCTCTGTTGCCCCAAGAGCCCTCTCAAGCTGCTAAGATCCCTTCCCAGTTATTGACAGCTGGTGTGGACTCAAGAGCATTCTAGCCCTCAAGCTGGCCCTCAGTATTCCTCACAGCAATTGCCAGCCAATAACAATTTGAAGAAGACAATTCAAGGGACCATGTTCATCCGTTACAGGCCACTTTCAACATGATAAGAATCCCAGTTCAGCCTACTCTGACTCTGAGATCCTTATCACTCAGTGCCCTCCCCTGTTTTTAGGGGCCATCACAGTCATCAATATTTCTTTATAACTCTCATATCGGGGGAATTTCAGCTTTGAGATGGGCTCTCCCCAGCACTTTTCAATTCGTAGGGGTCATGTTCATACATCAGGGGCTCTTTCGAACCCCATGATCATCCCAGACCTCGCTGGCTCTCAGGTTCCCTGTTTATTCTTGAACCATTCCAGCTGATACTGCTCCTGTTTTCGGCTGGCACGGGTATTCCAGCTCTCGGGCGGGTCCTCTCTTGTCTTCACAGCACTTGCAGGCCCTCAGGGTGGATGTCTTCAGGTCTCAAGGGCTATTTCTGCGCAAGCTGTATGATGCGTTTGAAATTGTCTTAGATTATATTTCTGCCCATCAGGGCATTCGCGTGGAGGGCCCCATCGGACCCGTCAAGAGGGTGGGTGCCTCCTAGCCCTGAGAAACGCCACTGCTCGTTAATAGCCCAGGGCCCCTCCATGAGCTTAGAGGCTCTTTACGTAGCACTGGGAGCCCTCCGCCTCGGCCCGGATCGCTCCCTAGCTCTAGAACCTCTTTATCGGTCTGAGGCCCGCTATTAGCCCTGAGCCCCTCTCCATCAGCGTGAGCCGAAGCCGACCTGGTGGCCCTGCGCATCCAGCCCGGGACCCTTCCGTCTGCTTAGGGACCCTCTTTCACGGCTAAGGGCATTCCGTGGGGTCAGATTTCTCACAACCGAAATATATTCATCACAGACCAGATGGACTCCCCACAGGTTTTACACGGTGTCCACATATTTTCCAGATCATTCTTCACCAACCACAATGGGTCTCCCACAGGTCACAGTCGCTGCCCGGCGGGCCGCAGTGGGTACCGCCCAGGTCACTGCGGGCCTCGCCAGAGCTAGTGGTTACAGGTGACGGGAGGTCCATCTCAGGGTAATGGCCGGTCGTTTGTCTTGGAGCACCCTGCAGATTACTGCCGAGCGTCGGAAACTGCACTCCGGTGTTGGGGTTGAGGATTGATGCTGGGGTTGAGGGTCCGTGCTGGGGCTGAGGATAGGCGCTGGGGTTGAGGGCCCGTGCTAGGGCCGAAGGTTGGTGCTGGGGTTGAGGGTCGGTGCCAGGACTGGTGGTCGCTGTCGGGGCTGAAGGCCGATGCCGGAGATGTGAGTCGATGAAACTGGACCCAGAGGCAGTAACGAAGACGAGCTGAAGTCCTGGAAAGGCCAGCTGCCGTCAGAACTGTGTGCAATTGCTGGAACTACCATTGGCAATGCAATGCTATACACGGCGTCCTCGAACTCTACACGGCCCTCTCGTGCGCCAGAGGTAGCGACTGGAAGTGTTCGGGAAGGCCGAGTCCCAAAATAGTCACCGGGAGCGGTGTGATAGGTGAAATGCAAATACCACGTGACTACTACCGCCATGCCGCTGATTGCCTGCGTCTTCTCTGGCACGTTCATCGGAATGGAGACGAAACTTCTGATTGCTATTCCTGTATTTGTGGGAGGTCCTCCTCATGCATGAACATGGGGATGGAACAGCTGCATGCGGACACAAGTCATTGCAAGTCAAATGACAAAGCCAGCTTGAAGCTCTAGGAATGACTTTGAGGACATGCTGCAGATTTTCCCCGATCGATTCACACAGGGTGTTGGCATGGCACACGCGCGTGAGCCAACATCAGTTATCATATGAGGAGATCTTAATGGAGGAAATGTCTCCCTCGGCCCTTCACCGTACGCACACCATGGAATTCCGATCTTCGACGTCGGTTCGAAGCACGCCACCGATTCAATAGATTCGCGCCAAATTATATCGCGGTTCGCCAGGATCGTTAGCGCGCAAAATGAATCCACGTGACTCGCTCCACATTGATAGCGCAGATCCTATGATTGAGCACGGCGTGCTCTCTGCAATCTCTGTCACACCAGCTGCCACTAAATGCCACATTTATAGCAAGTTTCCAGTACTTTGAAGAGTCGTCGACCTTCACAATTTGTAAGCACTCCAAGATGACACTCGGACATATTTTCCCGCTGCATCTCGATAGCGATTGGAATTTTATGTTGCGATAAGGTATTCGCATCGCAGGATGCGAATCTACCGATGAAATAGCTGCTGACAAGAAAGCGATTCCCATCAAAACTAGTCACAAACATCCAAACCACAAATCTTGGATGATGGATACATTGAACAGACAGAAGAAAACAGAACAGTATTTGCAAGAACCAGGCTGGAACAAACCAAGCGCAGCTGGGGACTCTGGAGATGGCACAGAAATCTAGTTACGACGATAAACGAGCGACTAAGGGATGGGGAACTTCGCACTCAAGCTAATAAACCTTTGAACAGCAAGCGGGAGCCTTCGAAATGCCACCAGGGCGAAGGCGGAATCGAGAAATCCTGCCATTAGCTAGGTAAGATTGCAATAAATATAAGTGAAGATCCAGGATAAATCGACCTCGCTGAACAATAATTTTCATAGTCCATCGATAATAGGCCCTCGAGCGATTAGAGACACGTGACCAGCCCGTTAATACTCGTCAACCATTACTAGCCTCTTTCATACCATCAATGCTACTGGACTTAATGCTACGTGCTTAACCCTCGCATCAAAGCAGAATGCCCAACACCTCGCAGTATGCGAATGGTATAAATTTGACCCCATAATTTTTGTTCTAAGCTAGATGGAGAAGTACGAGAAAGGCATGATGCAGGGATACCTTGAATCGTTCTGATATATCAGATAGTTATCAGTCCCCTATAGTTGACCGTCCGGGTCAAGTCAGGTCAATGTCGGGGGTAAAGTCAGTCGCCCGTTTCGACTGGCAATTTGCAGATCATGGTGACGAAGCAAGGTGAATTTGTGCTTCAACGTTAATGATATGCAAGCTCAGCAATTAGTGTTATAAAATGATACATGCAGGTCACCGCCCATTGTCACCGATAAAGGACAACAATGAAAAACGAAATGTCCCCGACTTTTATGAAACGAAAATGTATCCCGAAATATATGGCAAGGTAAAATAGTAATACTTCATGAGAAAAAAAAACTTTAGAACGACTCCATAAACTTTCCAATCAAACTCCGTGATCATACTCACATTAGGTACACAACGGGCACAATACAATATTCTTGTAAGCTCAGTTTTCGGCATGTTTATTTCGTAATATCGTGCTTTAGCCCCAGGGCATTTGTGATACATTTACTGCCGAAACATTTTCGGTCATATCTCAGTGACTTGACCTGACATTGACTTGAAACTTTGAACACTAATTCCGGACGTCGTTGGTTATGATGCAAATTACAAGTGGTTTATGTATGAGTGAGATAATTATGTACACGAAACATTTTACACATGTTAGACCTCAGTTCGACCCAACGAACTAACATCACGAATGCTCTTCATTTGTTTACCCTTTGGTACTTCCGTATGCATTCATTCTATATTCAAGTTTTAATCTTTAAACCTGTGGTCTGTTCATCATAATGTTTCAGTACTCGTCCAAAAATATATTCAGACGTGGGTGAGATCTGATGCTAATCTACCAAAGATAGTATCACTCCAACTTACGCCATGTGCGCACGACCACATTTCGACTATTGTATTGCTGTTTTTGATTGCTTCATGGCTACAGATGATTATCGAGCGCTCCAACATAGGGCGGCACGAACCTCATACTCTCCAACGCTCGAAGTTCTGCCAATTTCCAACAAGTACTCTTCATACCTGCAGATATTCGTCCTCATCGCGCAAAAACCTCATCTCTTCCCTTCGTCAACTCCCTACAAACTAACATCACCCATAGAGACAGCACATTTTCAAACACGAACACACAATGCCGACAAAAGCAGACGTTGCACACCGGAAACAGTCGACATCACCACCTCGCGGCAGGCTGACAAAACTCACATAAGAAGACCGTGATGCGACGGTACCACGCAGGCGGAAGGCTAGTCAACCCCAGCCAACAACAACATAACGGGAACTTACTGCAGGGAAGCTACTGATAAACACGGACCGGACCGCAGCGAGAGTCTCCAAGACATTTCATAAACTAATAAAGTCCTGCAAAATTCTTGATGCGATATAGCATACACTCATACACATAATTAGCGCTTTCCCTGACACCAGATAACATGAGTTTGACGTTACCACATGTACCATACCAGTCAATAGAGCCAGTGCCCACGCACGGTACTATTTACCAACCACAGCAATGCCGTGGAACAAACGTCCTCCTAATATCATGAAATCACCGCCGTCGAAACAATTTCACAAAAGGTGCATCACTGACGAAAATGTGCTAGCGAAGGTCGAGCCCATGCTTCAGCCCTGGATCCACATTTTGAAATATAAGGACTTAACATAAGGCCCGACTATCAATTGCAAGGTGTCACCATGTGCAGCACGCTGGTTGTTGCCTCGTGCCACTGGTACTCTTCGATTGAAAATCCTTATATGAGAGAATGTGTCGCAACAGACCCACCACTGTTGTCGGTGGCAAATGTCACGCACAGACGACGGCTACAGCACGTGTTTTTCATTCTGTGGCGGCAATTTGGCCAAGTGTCAAATGCTGCGGCGGATCGGATGCAAATCCCGCCATTCGCACCGGCTGCAGCGGTCCGACGGCCGTGTTGCGTTGGCACGTTAGCAGTGCTAGCACGTGGTGCGACGTGCACGCTGACCCACCACTCGGCCGGAGTGGCCCGCGGTTGGCCTTCGTCTCACATCCGGTGCCGTCCCATAAAGCTCGCCTATCTGCCGACAGCATACGCCGTCGTCCATAGCGAGCCGACCGCGCTGGTCGCCAGCCAAGCCCGGCCGCCTCCGAACGCTGATAAAATCGGCGCCGCGCAATTTATGGAACATGGGTGCACGCTCGCGCCGAGGTGGCCATCTCCGCGGGAAGTGGCCCACTCTTCTGGAAAGTGCCCCGCGGGAATAATGAACGCCGGCGCTGGGAATCGAGCCTGCGTCTGGGAATCGAGCCGGCAGGAATCGAGCCTGAAGACCGTCTGGAGTGAAGCAAATGCATTGCGGTTTCATTCGCAGATCTTGCCCGACTACCGAGCCTTTGGCTGTGTTGAGCAAAAGCGGTGGTACGTCATCTGTAGCCTTCAACTGCTACATAACGAGTACTATGCTGTAGCTAGTAATCATTTTGGGAGAGTGGACGGCAATTGATAAGACGCACTTCGCAATGCATTCCAGTTCTCATATATGTTTATTTAACCTTCAAGATACTCGCAGTATTACATTCAGCATCCATTTCACTTTGTTTTCTTCTGCTCAAAGACATTCACATCGTTTTAAATTTCGCTACTGTAATTAGTCAGCTCAGTAAAACTGGAGGAGCGCATTGATGTGTGTGGATCATTGTCCTGGCTGGGTGTGTGGTTGAGACGTGTCTAGCTAACCCCGCCTCCCACAGACCAGTAGAGTAGCCGGGCAGATCCGGGAGGGTCGAGTGGTTCCTCTGCTGGTGTGTCAGTGGCGGTGTGGTCGAGAGACGTGTCTAGCTAACTCCGCCTCCCACAGACCAGTAGAGTAGCCGGGCAGATCCGGGAGGGTCGAGTGGTTCCTCTGCTGGTGTGTCAGTGGCGGTGTGGTCGAGACGTGTCTAGCTAACTCTGCCTCCCACAGACCAGTAGAGTGGCCGGGCAGATCCGGGAGGGTCGAGTGGTTCCTCTGCTGGTGTGTCAGTGGCGGTGTGGTCGAGACGTGTCTAGCTAACTCTGCCTCCCACAGACCAGTAGAGTAGCCGGGCAGATCCGGGAGGGTCGAGTGGTTCCTCTGCTGGTATGTCAGTGGCGGTGTGGTCGAGACGTGTCTAGCTAACTCTGCCTCCCACTGACCAGTAGAGTGGCCGGGCAGATCCGGGAGGGTCGAGTGGTTCCTCTGCTGGTGTGTCAGTGGCGGTGTGGTCGAGACGTGTCTAGCTAACTCTGCCTCCCACAGACCAGTAGAGTGGCCGGGCAGATCCGGGAGGGTCGAGTGGTTCCTCTGCTGGTGTGTCAGTGGCGGCAGTGGGCGGCACGTGCCTCTGTATATGTGTCTGTCTGCTTGCGATCGTGACCGTGGTTGCCCAGCTGGCTGTCTGCTCCGACAACCAGATCTCTGCCGCTCATGCTGGCACGGCCGGAGGATGTGTTGGCGATCATGTGACATTTCAGAATAAGTGCGCGTCTCATTCTTTGATGCAATTAGCCTGGTCCGGCGCTATGCACCCGGTTTTTCTTAACGAGCGCACGTGTTTTGTTTTCAGGAAGGTCAAAGAAGAAAGCGGATGAATAAACTCCCAGTTCCAGATTGAGCCGTTTCACCCTTGTCTAACCAAAGGTCAAAGGTGAGCACAGTTGGCTACTTATCTACATGCATGGGTGGCGAGCCTGATCTGCGTCTGAAACACCGGCAACAGATGAACAGTTCTAATTGCATGTCTTAACCATGCATCACTGCCAGCTACCGCCGTTGGTGCGGCAGTCTGGCGGGACACAACGCCACTCACCCTGGTAAATGCCATGGTTCTCGGGGATCCTTGCCAATGCATACAAGCGAGGCAAGTAGCAAACCATTAGCTGCGGGCGGTTGAAGATGTTCGGCACATTTTCCGCGGTTGTCAGTTTGGACTGGGACGCAGTGAAGGTCGTGCGTCCCACATATGAGATCGCTGGTCTCCAATGCGGCCCGCGCCCGCCTGCGTACCGTGGCGAAGTGATGGAAGACGGCTTAGAGCATCGACCGTGGTAATAAATCTACGACGCCATTCATTCTCCTCGGCCGACAGACGACACCGCCCACGACCTGGTCACGTGTTTGACCTTACACCACTTCTGACTGGCAACGCCGCTGACCTAATCGCACCACTGAATTGACACCGCCGCTTCTCTGACATCACCACTGACCTAACACCACTCCTGGCCTGACAGCACCACATACTTGACTACACGCCTGATTAGCCACAACCGCCCAACGCTTCCCGCCAACCCAACTCCATGGCATGGCAGCACCACAAACCTGACAGCACCACAGACCTGACAGTACCATATACCTGACATCACCACAGACCTGACATCACCACAGTCTTGACAGCACCACTGACCTAACAACGCCACAGACCTAACAACGCCACAGACCTGACAGCGCAGACCTGACAGTACCGCTGACCTGGCAACACCACAGACCTGACAGCACCACAGACCTGACAGCACCACAGACCTGACACCACCACATGCCTGACAGCACCACATTCATGACAGCACCAGAGATCTGACAGCACCACAGACCTGACAGTGCCACTCACCTGAGGGTATGTAGACGGAGCCGGAGGGCGTGCGCGCCACGTATGCTCAGACCTGACAGTGCCACTCACCTGAGGGTATGTAGACGGAGCCGGAGGGCGTGCGCGCCACGTATGCTCAGACCTGACAGTGCCACTCACCTGAGGGTATGTAGACGGAGCCGGAGGGCGTGCGCGCCACGTACGTCTCCATGTCGTCGTCGTCGTGCGACAGGCCGTGGCCAGGTCGGCCGTACACGTGAGGTGTGGGCTGCTGGTACCCGTACATATCTGCCACAGACAGGATACATAGTCAGGTCGAATGCTGAGCCACACACGACCATAAAAAGGAAATATCTGCACAAACTGAAAATTGACATTTTCTGTTGAAGAATGTTACATACATATGAATGCATATACATATATATATATATATATATATATATATATATATATATATATATATATAGCGTGTGCAGGTGTGTGTGTGGGGGGGGGTGAGTGTGTGTGTGTGTGTGTGGGCGCGCATGTGTGTGTGCGTGCGCATGTGTGCATCCATAAAACAATCTCGAGAAATCGCCCCAACTGAAAGGATTTCCTCCTAATTTGCTCAGGGTGTTCACACAATGAACGAAGTACCGCCACACTTCCTTTTTTGTGCATTCAAGATCATACCCAGAGGTGAGATCTGAAGCTTCTAGTGACATTACCATGTAATGCGGGCGGTGATGGCACCTCGTAAGCGGCCTGGTGCATGAGCACGGCGATTAATGTGAGCCCCTCCTGATGTGACAGCCAGTTAAGAAGCGCATTAATTCGCGATGGGCGGCGTTCTGGGGTGTGAATAGTTCAATTGGAATGCGCGATGGCATAAGCTCAGCCTCGGAATCAGTATACGCTTGCGATATGCAGAATTCAGTCCAATCAATGCCCGAGACGCAGGCTGGTAAGTACTTGAATACTAAGTGGTGGAGTACACTACCGGTGCTGGTGTTCATTTATGTCTGAAAGGGGTGCGGTGCCCTACGAACGTGTGGCGATACTAGCACTGAATACAATTGCAGGCGCATAGCTGATCGTCTATGCTGACCTGTCCAGGACTGCACGCTCATCACACAGTGTTCACCTCGCCATTCACGTTATGTAGCCGTGCGTTATCAGACAGGCATTCATAATTTAGGACAAGAAGTGGTTGAAGTTGTAACATCCGAAGTGTGGTGAGTGTCTTTTCCGTCCATTTAGCAAGGCGAGGCGTATTCTCTTTCGTAAAGAGAACCTCTTCACTTCAATTTCCTCTGAATATGGCAGCAAAAAGTGGCAATTGAAAAGTGGCTGCCCAACGCAGCCAGCCATCGTGACGTCACTGGGCTACTTACTCCCGAAAAACGTCCTGTAACAGAATAATTATAGCTAAAGCGGTTGAGCTACAGCCGACCAGGGTTGCCATGACGACAGCCAGTCAGCCGGAGCTCAATTCGTTGAATTTAGAAAACTGGCTTGTAATAACAAACATCGTGTTATTAAGGGATCAATTATCATCGCATGACAGCACTGAACACTATTTATTTGTATAGGTCAAGCTAAAATTGAGCTCTGCTAATGATACCGCACAACAGAATTAACATCTTGCACTTTTTTTTCTTCTCCAGCTGCGCATCGGTAAGTATTTCGCAACGCGTACGCACTGCCTGTTAATAGCTGCTAAGAGCAGCCACACCGGGCACAGAACAACGCAACACCAAGGCGAATGCCATCAGCACGGTTGAGCTGTAATGTGCATCAATTCTGAAGTTCGCCTGCAGTTATCTCTCCCTTCAGAGTACTTGATACCAATGTGAGGCGCCACTAAGGGTGCTGAACTAGAGGGCACGTGTTGCAAGCGCAGTGCAGTCGAATCTCTGCGATAGTCAACATGCGTACTGCCTTGAGTGTTCATGCAGCCACGCGCCTTCGAGCAAGAATTCAGAGGTAAAGTGATCCTGAATGCGATGCATTCACGAAGCTACATGGCCAAGGATGAGCATGAAATTGCCGTACCTCTCTGGTTTTGAACTCGAGACCCCGGGATGTAGCCAAGCGACTCACCTCTCTGTTACCCTTGACGGATGACAGCATTGCAGTGAGGTGTGCGTGGTACGTCCGCGTGAGGTATTTGTAAGCTGTTGGTAATGATGAAATCAATATTTGCTATTCGGTAATACTATCTGAGCGATGTGTGCTGTGAGTGTATTTCTGCACCACTAAATCATGCACTTCATCCGGTCTAAGCTTGAGAACGATTGCTGATGCGGCATATTACCGACACAACAAGGGTTCCGAAGTCTCATTGTAATGCATCTGTTTACCGAATCAAATTTCGGAGACATGTGGTCCAACCTGCGCACGTCGGTATCACTTCCCTTTGAGAGTGGCTCACCACATTCGACCACTGCCAAACGCCTATTGCTATGTATTTTAAGATATTGTGCCAAACGGGTTGCCAGGATCATGATATGAAGTCTGCAATTATTCTGAATTTAGGCTTCTACAAACGTTCATTTTTAAACAGTTATTGTGATTGATGCCGGCCATAGATGTTTTGTTCGTAAGCATCTGTATTATAAAGTTTCCTCGTAAAGCATGTTATAGTAATTGAGTAGCATGTTGTAAAAAAACATATACATCCCGGAGCAAGATACATCATACCCCTGCAATTCAAATTAAATCCTACGCAGCAAACTATTGTAAGGAAAACACAATTCATTGTGGTGCTAATGAATACAACCTAATATCCACACGTTGAACAATTAACATAAAGACAGGCACAAAGGCTTCTTACCAAATTAGCAATTTGTGTGTATATGATCATGATGCAGCAACTCATGAGCCTCGGACGTTTTATTGCGCGCACGTGGCCAGACAGCAGCCAGCCGCATGCATTGTTCACAGTCTGAGACAGCTGAGTGGGGAGTGCTGTCGACGTATCCCCGATGGCGCCAGCTACCCTGGTAGAGTTGCCTAATGGAAAGCGAACGGAAGGCCTCCGCGGCGGCACAGTATCGACCCCAGGGCCTGCACCAGATCTCCACGGCCATGTGTGCCTCGCTGAAGAGGAGATAATGTTGAGTAACGACCGGAATGGGGGTTGAAAAAGCTCCCCGCTGAGTCAACGGAGGGTTGTTTAATTAGATAAGAGCATTTCCAAGTAAACGTGACTTGGCACCCCTTCCAGTTGGTTCTGATGAGCATTTCAAACGGCATTCTTCAAATGTTGGCGGCACACCCACAACACTGAGGTCGGGAACGTATTTGTGGGTTCTAATAGCACCAAATCCGCTGCTACCAACGGCGAAACTCAAATTGATCATGGACGCAATGCAATTGGCAAGACCGCAAATGATTGTCCGTTTATACGCATCACAACGGATACCGAATAGCATGGCATATGGAGACCGGAGTTACTCGATGAAAATGTTCTGGAATGCTCGTAATATTTCACTAGTTTGAAGAAATATGTAAGTTACTTGCCATTGAGAACGACACTTCATAAACAATATTCCGTCCACTCTACAATACTCCGTAAACGTCCGCTAACTGTACATCAAACTGACCTCGCAGAAAGTAGGGGGCGCCGAAAGAAGTTAAGCTTTTTTTCTGACAACTTGGCCTAAATTTGACGGGTAGGCCTTCGCATCAACCTCCCATATACAATGTAACCCCGGTCTCGCCGAACTTCCATGCAATGCAACCCAATTCCGAACAAAGCTGCTCTTCTCCCTCCAAGTATTTCAGCATGTGGATGCTCTCTGTGTATGGCGAGTGCTAAAGCACAGAGGCAGAACACTCGCTCGGCTGACTCTTAGCAAGACTTTCAAGGCAAACTTAGCAGACGTGAGGTTCGGGTCGGAGACTTGGAGGCTTGACCTACCAGAAGTGAGGATCGGGTCGGAGTCTTGCCATTCCGGCGGCCGGGGATTGTTATTCCTCTTCCCTCCACACGGGCGAGACTCGTCACTCCCCTGCCACTTGCCCCCACATGGACGCGACTCGCTACTCTCTTGCCCTCCACATAAATGCGACTCGCTGCAGTCCCCAACTCTTCACGTTGAATGTTCTCGATCCTCCCTTCCCGCCGAAAATACCCATAGCTCGTCTTTCGTATTGGACGTGGCCCATCCATCGCCCTCCGTGCCTCCGCACCTGTTTGCGACTCGTCCTTCGCCCTCTGCACCAAAGTGACTCGTTCCTCGCGTTCTTCGCGACGGACGTGACTCGCCGCCTCGTCCTTCGAACCGGATGCGACTCGTCCTCCCTCCCTCTGAACCGAAGTCACTCGTCCTTCGAGTTCTCCTCATCGGACATGACTCGTCGCCTCGTCCTCCGTGCAAAACACGACTTGTCCTTCTCCCTCCCTGCCGAAGTGACTCGTCGCCTCGTCCTCCATACCAGACGCGCCTCGTCGCCTCGTCCTCCGTACCAGACGTGACTCGTCGCCTCGTCCTCCGTACCAGACGCGACTCGTCGCCTCGTCCTCCGTACCAGACGTGACTCGTCGCCTCGTCCTCCGTACCAGACGCGCCTCGTCGCCTCGTCCTCCATACCAGACGCGCCTCGTCGCCTCGTCCTCCGTACCAGACGTGACTCGTCGCCTCGTCCTCCGTACCAGACGTGACTCGTCGCCTCGTCCTCCGTACCAGACGTGACTCGTCGCCTCGTCCTCCGTACCAGACGCGACTCGTCGCCTCGTCCCCCGTACCAGACGCGACTCGTCGCCTCTCCTTCGTACCAGACGTGACTCGTCGCCTCTTCGTACCGTTATTGCGCGACTCGTCGCCTCGTCCTCTGCACCAGATGCGATTCGCCGACGTTATCAGGGTATGCAAACGTTGCAGTCAGATGTGAATACAAACAGCACTTAATGGCTAATCTTTTTCGGCGGTATCTAGCAAAACAGGTGTGGTCGGGGTGGCGCAGTGTGTACATAAACGAGGAAGACTAGAGCCTTGAAGACGACTGAATTTTACTATGGCGACTGGTGGCAATGGAAATCAGAGATAAAACAAAAGACAAAGACGTGGAACAGCACGAAGAGAGAAAATAATGGGTTGGCTTATGGGGGTGGGAACGTGCAGTGAAGCCGGGAATATAAAGATCGGTTTTACTGGCTCGCAGCGTTCCATGCCCGTGCTATTTGTATTTGATGTCAGAAAATTTTGCTCATTTTCGAATAGCAATCGAAATGATAATCTACCACGCAATATTTCACCATTTGCAAGGCTTTCACTGAAATGGCCTTTCTCTTCAGAAGGTGGTCTGGCACTCAGCATCACAATTGTTGTCTGGAAACTTGTACATAACTGGTACATGCTGCTATACGCCAGCTGTGTGCCTTGAAGCGCAAGCAAGCTAATGCATCAACCAACGAGTAGCAACGGAAGCGTGTTGAATTTTGAGGCGGCTAGTCTTGAGCTTTTTAAGTGGCTAAGAGTTTTTGAAATCATGGGCGCAGTCGAAGGAAACCAGCGGAACCTCACGTGTCGGAAAATGTGTCTATTAACCCTCGCAGTACGATATAATTTTCTGCGTCATTACCACAAACCAATACTACCAAGCAATAGCAGCATACTATTTGCTACTTGTTATGCGCCTACGTTCTATAGAGTGCACTACGTATTTGTGTAGTAAAGTGTCTATAAATTTCCCTGAAGCTACACCAGGGTAAAATTGGCGCATGCGATAAACACGAACAACTTCATGTAATGCATGCATCGCATTAGCACGCAATTATTTGCGAGTCATGCAAAGTGGCGCCTTACATTGGCTGTCCAATATATGCCGCTTACAGTGCCGGACGAGAGAGGGCAAGACACAGACAGTGAGACTCCTGCTGTAGTCGCAGGATCGGGCAGCATACCGCGACACGAAGCGTGAGTACGGGCAGGACAGGACAAACCACGACAGGACGCGTGTGGAACAGCAACAATTGTGCTCCCTCAGCAGCTCGACAATGAACATGCACCTTATCGCGCCAGAGTTTCGAGGCATTGCAGACATGACTGACACATCAGTAGGGCATATCTCGAAAAATCTTCACAGTGCATCCAGATTTGGGATGAGTGCTTGATATCTGGCATAGGAGTCGAACTGCGGAGAAGGCTCGCTGAATTCCAAGTGTGTCTATTGAAGAAAGCACAATCCACTTCAGCCGAAATTGGCCAGGATCGTACAGAACAGGGATAGCGTACCGAATATGCTGTACGTATCACAATTACAGTAGGCCAAATTGTCGAATTATCGTAGGTACATACCGGACTGTGTCATGGTCCTTTTTGTCTCACAATCTTCCGGCTTGTTTAATGACACATACGACCGTTCAGCACGGCGCTCTCCATCGGACTGACATCAGCCATGCGGTGGTCCAACCTCAGGAGACACGCAGTTCACGTGACATGGCAACATGACCACGTTGTCGACTGCTCGCTGACCGGCCCTAAGTCGGTGCCTGGGCCGACCCCACCTTAATTCCGAATACAACCGTTTCTTTGGGCGAAAAATGTGTAAACTTGAGAAAAAGATGGCAAGAAGTACTACAAATCAAATTTAAAAAAAAACAAGTATAAGTCTGAGTGAAGGAATTGCGAATTGAAATGCAGTAGCAAAATAATTGTTGAAGTTCGAAAAGTGTGCTGATCTATCCGGGCTTGGCGGAGCCGAGTCGGGTCGCTCAATTATTTGTTATCGTATATATCCACTTATTGGTAAACTTAGAACAACGTCCAATTAAATAGTGCTGCAATAATTGCTTCTATTCCTCGCTAACTATGCTGCTTACGTTCTTAAAACTCCAGTGTTGACGTAGATTGGATGAACTGGGGATGCAAGTATTACATTGTGGATGATATGGTTATTACCCCAGACGTTCCATCGTGGAGCTTTTTAGTACTAATGAATACCTTCCGGCTAGGAACTTTAGCTGCCAACAGAACACAGCTTGGCTCACAAAAGTGGCTTAGAGAGTAAAAGGCACAAAATGTTAATGCAAAGCAACGGCATAGAGGAAATGAAGAAATGAATATGTTTCACTAGATAAGAAGGCGAGAGGAGATCTCATCAGGTCTTTAAATTTGTCAATGGTCGGAGAGGGAACCTGGGAAATGTTGAATTAACAGAAAGATGCAATAGAGGTCATAAATTCAAAATTAAAGTTAACCACAGCAGAACAAGGTTAAGGCAAACTTCCACCAACAGGGTAGTGGAACACTGGAACCAGCGCCAGAAAACATCTCAGTAGCAGCACATAACATCTTTAAAAAAGCATAGACAATCATTAAAGAAAGAGGGCGCTCAGTATTACAGGGAGGGCGATGGCAGATTTGGTGGGCAACGGTCAGTGTACAGAGTGCATCCAAGAAGGGCACTTGTGGCTCATAGTTGCACTCATATTTTATGTATTTATGTCTTTATGTCTTTACATATCGGCTAATGCAATCTCCGTTCGAAAAATAATGACACGTACCAGGAACTGCTTGCTTTCACAGCTTCGAACAACGAACGTCCCAATTATACCACATCAATCTTCTTTGTGATTATTTCAACTTTGTTTAGTACAATACCATGATATCGCATCCATTTTGTCTACCATGATATCCATTTTGTCTACCATGATATCGCATCATACTACGGTATGATATTAAGTTCAGTATTCATTACTTTTGACACCACAAACAAAATATTTGTATCCTAACAGCATGCTGGGTATTTTTGCGCGCATTTCGTGTTGAAGGACAACATTCCATCCCACCGATTGCCTATTCCACGTCATCGTGCTGGAATGCCGTGGGAAATACTTGGTCGCAGAGAACGGGAACAACACACCTTTCGGGAAGAATGCAAGAATGCCAAGTTTCATTAACACCCGAAAAACCAATCTTCTGCACACATGCGGCGCGGTTCTGCGGGATTCGTCACCGTTCCGTTCAGCCACGAAACTGCGGGGCCTTAACAACAGGCATCGACTGAGGGGGATATGACGCGGAAAAAGTGGATGAAGTGAAGTGCGAGTGTACGCAATGCAGCCATAGCCAACGCTGTTGCATAGTGCCTAATGGATTTCGCTAGAGTGTATTATATTGGTACCCTTCAAGATCAACCGCGGTATTAAGCAACGTGGAATTTAATAGGACGCATGTTTATGTAAAAATAAATGAATGAATGAATAAATAAATGAAATATATATATATAATATAAATGAATGAATAAATAAATATATATATATATATATATATATATATATATATACATAATCATTATTAGCGAAACACAAATTGTTAAGTATATTATCATAAAACGTCTTGACTGCTTCATTTTCACTTGCATCTCTTCGCAATACTTTCTCTCATCCCCAGTATTTAGTAATTCTTCACAACGTACTTCATACTTTCTGACACCACATAGCTCATTATTTAACAAAAAAACGACACCTTACCCAATGGTATTCAGCACTACGGTACCTATCCCTGTAGTACCCAGCACTACGGTATCCAGCACTATGATACCAAGCATGACGGTACCCACCGCTAAGGTTACCAGCACTACAGTACTTAGCACTACGATACCTGTCATTGTGGTGCTCATCCCTATGGTACCCAACGTAGCGGTACCCAACGCCATGGTACCCAGCACTACGGTACTCTGAACTACGGTGCCGAACACTTAAGCACCCAGCACTAAAGCACCTAGCACTACGGTACCCGGCACTAAGGTACCCATCACTACGGCACCGAGCACTGAGGTACCAAGCACTAAGGTACCTAGCACTAAGGTACCTAACACTAAGGTACCTGACACTAAGGCACCCAGCAATATGGTACCCAGCACTACAGCATCGAGCACTAAGGTACTGTGTGCTGCGCTATCGAGCACTAAGATACCCAGGATTACAGTTCATAGCCAGTAGCCATATTCCCATCACTGCAGTAGCAACAAAACTCCAGGGAATTCATGCGAACAGCACATCTGCCGCATTTCGCAATTTCTTACATGCAAAACAAAATGGCATGGAAACCTATTAATTATCAAAACAATAATTGTAGCTTGTCTTGGAGATATAGCCTCCTAAGTCAACAGGTAAATGCATCAGTCTGGATGCACGTGAAACTAAGTGAAAATGGATTTGCAATGCAAACATGCTAAGTAGTAGGTTATTGTTCAGCCATGATTACGCATTATACATCGTTGGTCACCGTTTATTGTCTATCTAATGCACACACTGACTATCGCATATCCTTCAATAGCTGCCGCCGAGCCGAGTTAATGTTGTTATTCTGTCATCAGCATAGTGGAAATCTGGTCTGGATTACAGCATCGTTAGACAGGCGTATTTACTTGATGATTCCGCGGGGCGGGAGAAACTTCAGTGAATGTGTGACATGAATGGACTAGATTCGTTAATAGCCTGGTATCATTTGCGGTTCGCAACTCTCCTGAGCGGGTAATCAATTTGGCCACCGTTTATATTATTATGAGGTGGTTCCTGAACCGGCCGCGCTAACCTTTTGAGATTTGGCGTGCATTCCATACCTTCATTTGCTGACATTGTGTCAAAGGACTGCGCAATGACTGGAAGATACCCAGCCAGGGTGGGTCAAATTCAGGTCTTACCCCGTCTCAATGCGGTTCTTTGATGCGCGTTCAAACATTTTTTTTCTTCTCAGAAGTAGGCCATATCAGATCAAGTCAAGAGTGAATAATGGCTAGACAAATAACGAAAGAAAAAAGCAAAAACAAAATGTTACTATCGATCCCGTTACCAGGAGTGTTGGAACCGAACGGAGGGTTAAACTATGGATTTTTTTTCGTTTCACATCACTTTGTTACTAATCAATATCTTTGGAAAAACCGGATTACATGTATTTGAAAATGATGTCCTCTAAACAGATGTCAGGTTTCAAGTCGTTTTCATACTGCCACCGAGATACGATCTGATATGTCCCGAAGATGCACGCATTACAGGCGCCCTGGATGTTATGTGAACCAATACGAATCGAGAATGGGCAAAACAGGAATTTGGTTCGAATTGGAGAATGGGTCAATACAAAAATCTTGTCAATCAATCAATCAAAATCGAATCAGTCAAATCAGTAAATCTCATCAATCTTGAATTGCGAAGTATTTTTTACGTGATTGTGACCCATGAGTTCATTAACATTTGTTTTTTTCTGAGTATTGTGGAGTAACTGTTAAAAATCTGGTGTGTGCATCGACCTCATGCCGCTTTTGTGACGTTACAGTGTTGTAAAAGTTGTCAAAGTTAGACAGTTAGGCCAACAAGCCTGATGAGTCGACGAACATAGAGCGACAATGTATTACATAAAGTGTGTATGTGTGTGAAGCTGTACTGCAAATATTATCGCAGGACGCCGCACCACTAATAACATGAAAAACCTATTTGATGAGATAATGTAGGGTTAACCATGAATAACCACACTGCAATGATCTTTTAACGAACATAATGAAAATATATCATGCTTTTGTCAGGAACCATATCTTTGCGGTTCCTATATGGTTTAAGTAGCCTTGCGGTCCCTTCATCTTGGAAAGCACAACATCAATGCTTTTTAAGCATTATATATTGGTCCCATTTCAGTATATTGCATGGTGGCATCCCTTATTGCTGGCAGGGCCGAAGGCCACTCTTATTTGATCTAGCAGAAAGCCATCAGCGTGAGAGACTTTGCTCGCGAGGCCATCAGGCTGGTGGTTTATGGCTTGTGGCATACGGCTTATACGCCCTGCAACAATGCAAGGTGCAAGTACCTTGTGTCTGTGTTCACCCGTGCAAAACGGATAAACACGTACATAATGATAACACAGGCTTCATCCCCTAGCAGGCGATTATCATTGTCCAATTTTTTTCTCTCTTTGAAACATGATCGAGACTTTTTCGCTTCGTCGCTAGCTTATTTCGGTGGCATGCTATTGCGTTTTGACGCGATTTTTGTCCAGCGAGGGTTCCTTCATCAGTCCAGTATTTGTGGGAAAGAATGTGAGTGCTGCGCGTCGTATCTTGTCCATTCCTCTGGGATAGCATATGATGGGATAGCACGGCATATATTATTTGTTGGTTCACACTGCGCCATGTCGCAACCAGCCTGTTCCGAAACACGGCTAATTAAAGTACATCTATCCGCAAAATGCCCCAAGGCGAACAGTTCGCCTTCAAACGGCGCATTTGAAGCATTTTTGGCACATCCATCCGCTGGAAGTACCAAGAAATACTTCAAATCTTTTCGGAATATCAGAACGTACGACTTACGGGGTCTCACTGGTGATCCACCCAGTGAGGTGCCTTACTAGTTATATGGTGGCTCCTGCCCTGCCCACTCGGGGATACCGTGCTGGCATCCGTGGCGAAAGATGAGTAAGAGAAATTGTAACGAAAGACGTGAGAGTGTAGGAATCATGCATTAAGTATGAACATCGCAGAGTACTCATCAGCTAAAGTAACCGGAAAGCAGCCATCAAGTGCGCCTTAATCTTAACCTGTTATCCTCAGGTTAACCAGGTTAACCTGTCGCACACGACTCGGGTGTGATCAGACGAGTGGAGGAATGTGTGGTGAACCTTAATGTGAGGGATGGAAGAGGCTTGCATTTCCGCAGTGGCATGCATCCCTACTGTTTCTCCAGCTTCCCCAGTGGAGTCGGCGCAGCGTCCCCAGCCCTGTAAGGTAGAGGAGGAGGCACACACAGCGTCCCCAGCCCTGTGAGGTGGAAGAGCAGGCACACACAGCGTTCCCAGCCCTGTGAGGTTGGAGAGCAGGCACACAGCGTCCCCAGCCCTGTAAGGTTGAAGAGCAGGCACACACAGCGTCCCCACCTCTGTGATGTAGAAGAGCAGGCACACACAGCGTCCCCAGCCCTGAGGTGGAGAGCAGGCAACACAGCGTCCCCAGCCCTGTGGTGAAGAGCAGGCACACACACAGCGTCCCCAGCCCTGTGAGATGGGAGAGCAGGTACACACACAGCGTCCCCAGCATTGCGAGCAGGCACACATAGGGTCCCCAGCCTCGTGAGGTGGGAGAGTAGGCACACACAGCGTTCCCAGCCCTGTGAGTAAGCACACACAGCGTCCCCAGCTCTGTGGTGTGGGAGAGCAGGCACACACAGCGTCCCCAGCCCTGTGATGTGGAAGAGCAGGCACACACAGCGTCCCCAGCCCTGAGGTGGGAGAGTAGGCACACACAGCGTCCCCAGCCCTGTGAGGTGGGACAGCAGGCACACACACAGTGTTCCCAGCCCTGAGATGTGGGAGGGCAGGCACACACAGCGTCCCCAGCCCTGTGGTGTGGGAGAGCAGGCACACACAGCGTCCCCAGCCCTGTGAGGTGGGAGAGCAAGCGCGCAAGGCGGCCGTCGCGTCCGTTCGGAGAGGGAGGGGGTCGGCGCGTCTGATCGATGGGGAGCCGCGAGCGGGCCGCGCGGCCACAGCGGCACTCGTCTGTCACCCGGTCGCCCATCCTCCCAGTCGACGGCGGCGCCGACAGGCGTCGCCGCGGCCCCGTCGTCACGTCGAAATTGGGCGCGGCGACACGGCGAGCAGGCGCGCGGGGTGTCTGTGCCGGAGCGGTGGCAGGCGCGCGGTGCGACTGCTGGAGGGGTGACAGGCGCACCGGGCGACTGCTGGAAGGTTGACAAGCGTGCGGAACAACTGCCGGAGGGGTGACAGGCGCACCGGGCGACTGCCGGGTAGGAGGGGGGTGACAGACCCACCGGGCGACTGCCGGGGAGGGGGTGACAGGCGCGGAACAACTGCCGAAGGGGGTGACAGACGCGCGAGCCGGCCGTCCGCCCGCCACTGAGCTGCGGCCGGCTGCCGACCTCCGTCTGTGTCAGCGCCTCTCACGCAGACGGACGGCGTGCGAGCGCCACCCCGCCCGCCTCACGTGCCGACTTCCGTACCGCCAGCTCAGACAGTCGGTATGTCCGCACTGCCTCTGCCACCTCCGCTGTCATGAACGCGGCACTTGCACACCACGACCAATCACCAGACAGGTACTGAGCATAATCGCCTGATTATTCTAAGCACACGGATGTCGATTTTCCGAGTAGAATATCGTCAGTCAAATCTCCGCAGCTCCAACGAGCGATCCGAACCCATGGCCTGGCGGCCACAACAGACCGCTTTGACGTGACTTCCACCGGCTGACTTCTCCGGAGCGGAGCACGCCCCCACCGGAGCACTCGAGCGGGCCGTACCCAGTCGGCCGAACAACACGCGGCAAATTTATTCATGAGGTTCACGGCGCGCCACAAGTCGTAACAACAAATTGTTCTCATTTGTTGGCCGGCGGCAGGGGTGGCGGCGCACAGTGCGTCACGGTGCACCCTGAACGGCGGCATTGTGCTGGGCCGTCGATTAGGCGACACCCTTTGGCGGCGTGGCGGCGGCTGTTTTGCCCGGATAAACGGGTACGGGTGTCGTTCACGTCTGGTGTCGCCCAGTCACGGGGACGGTGTCGGGGGAACCACCGGAACCGACAGAGGCCGGCCTCACCATCAAGGTCGAGCACCCCACACTGCCTGTCGGCCTAACGATTTCACCACACAGGCGCTCTCAGGGTATACATCCGGCGAATGGTGGCACCACTAACAGTCCGCCCTATCAGACGGTCGGCCCTATAAGACGGTCGGCCCATCAGACGGTCGGCCCACCAGACGGTCGGCCCACCAGACGGTCGGCCCATCAGACGGTCGGCCCATCAGACGGTCGGCCCATCAGACGGTCGGCCCATCAGACGGTCGGCCCATCAGACGGTCGGCCCATCAGACGGTCGGCCCATCAGACGGTCGGCCCATCAGACGGTCGGCCCATCAGACGGTCGGCCCACCAGACGGTCGGCCCACCAGACGGTCGGCCCACCAGACGGTCGGCCCACCAGACGGTCGGCCCACCAGACGGTCGGCCCACCAGACGGTCGGCCCACCAGAAGGTCGGCCCACCAGACGGTCGGCCCACCAGACGGTCAGCGCACCAGACGGTCGGCCCACCAGAAGGTCGGCCCACCAGACGGTCGGCCCACCAGAAGGTCGGCCCACCAGACGGGCCCGCCCAGCAGACGTTAGGCTCTATGCCAGAGAGGGGCCGAGGGCGCGGGTGGGGGGTGGGGAGGGGGGCTGCAGGCAGAACAAAAAGCCGTCGGCCGGTGGCGGAAATATGACGCATGACACGGCGTGGCTGGAACAGTCGGCGACGCTGACGAACAGGTGAACGGCGCCGCTTTTTGCCGCCGTTCTCAGAACGCCCGCGGCGCGCTTGTTTTCTTTTCCGCTCCGCCGCCGCCGAGCAAGGGGACGGGCGAGGGTGGCGGGGGCGAGTCAGGGCGCTGGGGGGTGAGCACACGGCGGGAGCGCCGCCTCGGGCGCCAGCTGTCTCCTCCGGCTGTCAGCGCAGACAGGGCGACTGGCAGCCGTGGCGCTCGGTTCCAAGTGACTCACCTGCGTTCAGCCTCACCTCGACATCCCGTCCGTTCAGCAGTTCGCGGTCCATCTTTTGGCTTTGTTGTGTCTTTGCTTCTAAGTCTCTAGCACCATAACTGAATGATGTCAATGTTATTAACGCAAAGTACCACGAAATGAGAAAAGTACTGGTCACCAACATGCTCCAGTGTATGTCCAATACCAGAGCAACGCAAATATCACGAAATCAATTTTTTTTCTTATTGAGTGCTTGCTCTCGATTTTCAAATATATACTCAGATATGTCGCTAATTATTTTCAGCCAAATTCCGATGAAAACGACAGCAATCATGTCAAAAACTCACCACCGCTTGAGTTGGATAGGCCTGAAGAACATGCATGTGTTTCAACATGGATTCAATATTGTTACTGGCTGCATCGCACAAGTAGGACTGACCATCCCCGCAATCGCAACACATCCCTGCTTCAACCACGAGCAGTTGCGTCGCGCAACCACACCAGCCTTGTTACCCACCGAGTGTGACCTCGCCGGCACTCCCTGCTCACCCCCCCCCCTCCACATCAGACCAACTTTGTCACCCACCGAGCGTGACCTCGCCGCCACTCCCTGCTCACCCCTCCCCTGCCCCACCCTGCATGCTATCACGTTGAGTTCATCGCGAGTATAAATATTTACGCCGGTTGTCACGCGGTAGAGTTGTGTCACGACGTCGGCGAGTGTGCCCCGACCGGCCGACCCTCAGAGCCTCAGTAGGTATCACTCAGCTCGGAGTCACTCACTGGCAGCAGCCAGGCGTGTGAGGGTGTTGCCAGTGACAACACAGACAACATCACCGTCACACACCGACATCAGCCAGGGTGTGTGGGTGTTGCCAGTGACAACACAGACAACATCACCATCACACACCGACATCAGCCAGCGTGTGTGGGTGTTGCCAGTGACAACACAGACAACATCACCGTCACACACCGACAACAGCCAGGGTGTGTGTCACACGTCACAGACAACATCACCATCACACACCGACATCAGCCAGGCGTGTGAGGGTGTTGCCAGTGACAACACAGACAACATCACCGTCACACACCGACAATATCCAGGGTGTGTGTATCACACGTCACAGACAACATCACCGTCACACACCGACATCAGCCAGGCGTGTGTGGGTGTTGCCAGTGACAACACAGACAACATCACCATCACACACCGACAACAGCCAGGGTGTGTGGGTGTTGCCAGTGACAACACAGACAACATCACCATCACACACCGACAATATTCAGGGTGTGGGTGTCACGCGTCATAGACATCACCATCACACACCGACAATATTCAGGGTGTGGGTGTCACGCGTCATAGACAACATCACCGTCACACACCGACAGCAGCCAGCGTGTGTGGGTGTTGCCAGTGACAACACAGGCAACATCACCGTCACACACCGACAACATCCAGGGGGTGTGTCACGCGTCATAGACATCACCATCACACACCGACAATATCCAGGGTGTGTGAAGACATCACCGTCACACAACAATATAGGGTGTTGTACGCGTCAAGACATCACCGTCACACACCGACACCCGAGGTGTTGCCAGCACACAGACAACATCACCGTCACACACCGACAACATCCAGGGTGTGTGTCACGCGTCACAGACAACATCACCGTCACACACCGACAACAGCCAGCGTGTGTAGCGTACGACAACATCACCGTCACACACCGACATCAGCCAGGTGTGTGGTGTTGTACCAGTGACACTCACAGACAACATCACCGTCACACACCGACAATATTCAGGGTGTGGGTGTCACGCGTCATAGACATCACCGTCACACACCGACAATATCCAGGGTGTGGGTGTCACGCGTCACAGACATCACCGTCACACACCGACAATATCCAGGGTGTGTGTCACGCGTCATAGACATCACCATCACACACCGACAATATCCAGGGTGTGTGTGTCACGCGTCACAGACATCACCGTCACACACCGACAGCAGCCAGCGCGTGGACGTGTTACGCGTAGCGCAAAGAGCATCGGACCCGCATGATCTGCCGCTGTCACCAGGTGGTGTGATATGGCCCGCAGCCGGCCAGTCGCATCGCCACTCTGACAGGACCTTACCTGACCTGACTTGACCTGTCGCCTCAGGGATATGCATCAGGCTGAATGGAGCCATAGCCACTCTGGTCTCACCGTCAGGAGAGAAGGTATGCACCGCGGCTTAGATGAACGAAGAGCACTCGAGGTTACAGAAAGCAACTGTACCCCCATGTTTAACGTACAGGATTATGTGGCAATCGATTTACGATAGGCTGACGGCATCATGGGCGATTTGTTTTCTATCTATCGCGATTTCTGGTAAGGACAACATCTATCTTCCTGCCAGGGCGTTGAAGCAAAACAGCTGCGTACATTGTGTGATCGTGTTCCTAACCAGCTACAAATAACCAATGCTTACCAAAGGATATGTCCCAGGCCAGTGAGGTTTTAACTGCGTGCACGTGCGGACTTAAGTAACCATATACCTAAGCACTTTATTATAATCATGAAGAAATGTGTATGCGCTGTATGCAATCACAAGCTCGTATATCCGAAACATTCGGCCCAAATTACTTGAGCTGAATGTTTCGAATATACAGAAGTGCAGCGGCGAATCACCGACTATGTTACCATTAGGGTCAAAGCCATAGTAGAAGAGCAGAGGCGACAAAGTTGGTCGGGCAAGAAGGCAAAAACGCTTCCGAGGATAAAGTAGGAAGTAAAATGCACGTCCAGTTCGGCTGAGATTGCCAGCGCAATGTTTTTGGATCACAAGCTTTGCATGCCTTTCCTTTTTATACCACATCCTGTGTAGATGTGTCATTGTCGTGTCGTAAGAGGTGTAGACATGTCACTTCGATGTCACATGCCGCGTAGATTCCTCATTATCATGTCACAGACTGTGCATACATGTCATTTGTATGTCCTAAACCGCATAGACGTGCAATATTAGGGTCACAAAATGCATACGCGTATTCCGTGTTGCTAAGTAAGCGGTTCGCAAGCAACTAGCAATGGGGGGGGTCATTTCTGGATCCCCAGGAGTACTTTGCTATAAACATACGCCTTCTGGACAGCGCTGGACACAAACGGTAGGGCGTTCCAGGCTCGGGTGGGTGTCATATGTCGTAGAAACGTCATACGTCACAATGTTCTGGACACGGCTGGACGCCATACGCGACGTCATACGTCAGAGACGTCATACGTCACATGTCACAATGTTCATGTTTGTGCTGGGAGACGCACCTGATCCGGCCTCCATAAGCAACTTAACTGTGCTTTCAACTAGGCGTTATGCGCCACATGCATGCACAACATATACCAGGGTATGGGCGCCTCTAAAGTAGGACAGAGGGGCGCGGCCCCACCCCTTGGTGAAATTTAATATTGCATCTGTCATGACGTCGCATGGAAGGAATCGAACTAACAAACCCGTCTCTTCTGCCCCCTCATCCAAAACCCGTGGGGATGTCGATGGGCATGCTTCTTTGTGCCGTTTATGTTGTACAATGTACATGTGGCGCCTCATACGGCACTAAGGGACGGTGGAGCTACCGTTACCCGCAACAAAAACAGTGAACCTGGGAATATCGGGAAATATTCACAGAAATAAAAATTGCTTCACCAAATGTTGGGCAATCTACGAGGCAGAAAACAAAGTCTGAACTGTGTCCCCTGTCCTTAGTTAGGACACCTTTTTATTTTCTCCATATGCACATACACATCGTGCGGATTTCCAGGCACATACACATCCGTACGGATTTCCAGGCGCACACACATCCGCATGGACTTCCAGGCGCACCGAACGTCTCGCAGCCGACATATTGTGAAAGAGAAGGATGCGCTCGCACGACCGGACAACTGCTTGCCTAGTTCTCTGTCGGTTGGAGCCGCCTTGCAGAGCTGCCCGACGGAGCCGCATGATAAAGCCATCTGACAGAGATGTCTAGCCCGTGCACGGAATGTCTAACGTGTGCTGCTGGGAACTCACAGCGATAGCATGCCACGCCCAGGTGGCAGGAGACGGAATTAACGACGTAATCCAGCGTAATCACGACACGGGATTAGCAGCGTGAACCAGCTTTTCCAGCATCCACCGTATATAGCTGTTGCTTTCAGGCGACTGTGACAGTTCTGGCCAGCGTCGGACACGGATGCGATTTTCCGCCGCCATGTAGAAGCCGGTGCAATAAGCAGAGTAGCACAAGTGTATGCTGATGCAACAACGACCGAGGGCCGCAATATGCAGCCAAGGCGCGCGCGCTCGCGCCGCCGGAACACGCCAGGCCCGCTGGCGGCGCTGTCTCTCAAAAGAGCGCACGCGAGCTCTACATCACAGTTTCCGGCCGAGATGCCTCTGAAGCCGGATCAAACACTGCCGCCTGTGCTGGCGGCAGCAGCTGATGCAGACGGACGACGGCAGCGCCAGCCGGCCTGACCTCGGGTCACAGCTCATGTCAAAGTAGCCCAGGTAAACTGCACCGCATGACAAGGTGGCCTGGGTAAACTGCACCGCATGTTTTGGCAGACGATCCTAGCTGGATCGGGCCAGTTTTCGTCCCCAGAGGTAGGAGGCCTGCGGTGTGTTGAGAGACAGCTGCCACACTAGATATGCACGGTGTGTCAGCGCAGTGAAAGCAACAGTGTGGCAGTGCAGTGACAGCACGGTGTGGCGGTTCAGTGACAGCAGAACGTGGTGGCAGTCCGAGAAATTCCAAGTGGGTTTATCAAAATTAGAAACAATGAGGTAACAACGACGATTGAAAAAGCAATTGGAGGTCGCGATGTCACATCATGATATGCAATGCAAGCACGGGGCTAAACACAAGCACAAGGCACACAACTGGCGATAGGAAATGTGCCACCGTAGGCAGCATACGGTAGCTTCGAATACCTTGTACACACCCGTAAGTGTTCACTGAAATTTCTCACAAGGGACTGCATAAGCATTATTGGCAAGCATGTCAGCGGAAGCGAAAGCGAACTGCTAGGCACATCCACTCGTCTGTGCAACCGTACGACTTGCACAGTGAAAACTGCCTCGGCTTCGAAACTTTGGTACGGCGTTAAGCGTGATGCAGACCAGCTTTCAGGCTAATTGAGAGCTGCAGTGGCCGTCTATCTGGCGCCACGTGCACGTACCACGCCATCCTGTGCTCATGACTGTCGCGACCCGTCCAAGCCGGCCATTGCGAGGTCGAGGTCGCGCTGTCCATGCCCGCCGGTCATCAATCTGGCCGCACGCGAATCGCTCGTATGCTTCTCAACTGCCCGGTAAGTAAGCTGTAATTAGGGTAAATTCGACCGGCATGCCGATTCGACGGCAGACGGGCCCGGCTAGCGCTCAGTCACTGATCACTACTGCTCAGACGGGCCCGGCTAGCGCTCAGTCCACTGATCACTACTGCTCAGACGGGCCCGGCTAGCGCTCAGTCACTGATCACTACTGCTCAGACGGGCCCGGCTAGCGCTCCGTCATTGATCACTACTGCTCAGACGGGCCAGACTGGCGCTCCGTCACTGATCACTATTGCTCAGACGGGCCCGGTTAGCGCTCATTCACTGATCACTACTGCTCAGACGGGCCAGACTGGCGCTGAGTCACTGATCACTACTGCTCAGACGGGCCCGGCTAGCGCTCAGTCACTGATCACTACTGCTCAGACG
Organism: Imbricaverruca yamaguchii; assembly: GCA_034440575.1. Classification (NCBI taxonomy): domain Eukaryota; kingdom Metazoa; phylum Arthropoda; class Thecostraca; family Neoverrucidae; genus Imbricaverruca; species Imbricaverruca yamaguchii. Next base: position 860,077 of record JAOTOL010001466.1, on the reverse strand, counting down.
GGCCAGACTGGCGCTGAGTCACTGATCACTACTGCTCAGACGGGCCAGACTGGCGCTGAGTCACTGATCACTACTGCTCAGACGTGACCTGCTAGCGCTCACTCACTGATTACTACTGCTCAGACGGGCCAGACTGGCGCTGAGTCACTGATCACTACTGCTCAGACGGGCCCGGTTAGCGCTCATTCACTGATCACTACTGCTCAGACGGGCCAGACTGGCGCTGAGTCACTGATCACTACTGCTCAGACGGGCCAGACTGGCGCTGAGTCACTGATCACTACTGCTCAGACGGGCCAGACTGGCGCTGAGTCACTGATCACTACTACTCAGACGGGCCCGGTTAGCGCTCATTCACTGATCACTACTGCTCAGACAGGCCAGACTGGCGCTGAGTCACTGCTCACTACTGCTCAGACGGGCCAGACTGGCGTTGAGTCAGTGATCACTACTGCTCAGACGGGCCCGGTTAGCGCTCAGCCACTGATCACTACTGCTCAGACGGGGCCAGGCTAGCGCTCAGCCTCTGATCACTACTGCTCTGCTGGCCCCGACTGTCGCTCAGTCACTAATCACTACTGCTCAGACGCTAGAGCTCACTCGCCGATCACTACTGCTCAGCGGACAGGTCACTGGTGGGAGTCGCCGGCACCAGTCGTGTTTCCGGCGGCCACTGACCCCTGGTGAGACCTGGCGCCGCGCCACCCTGAGCACCTGCTCCCGGCAAGACCGGCAGGTTCACAGCTACTGTTTGGCATCGTGCGACGGAGACGGAGGGTTTCCGCTACGCCTGTGTCGGCCTTTGTTGTGTTTCCAGTCTGCCACCGGCTGGCGATGCGTCCGGTCAAACGCCTCGGTACGTTTTTTCACACGACTTTGAAACAGTTGTTTGCGCTGGAGGAACTTGCCGCGAGTTCCTGGAAGTCCTATCGATTGTGTTCTGTCGATTATTCCTATGCGCTGCCGTAGTGTCGGCGGTCTGCCGACGACATTTAGGGGCTTCGTCGGCGGCGCCGTCGATGATTAACCTCCACCACAGACACCTTGGTGGATTTACGACAGTGAGGTTATGTCCGCCGGGTTTTAGTGGGCATCCTGGTCGCGGTTGTTGTTGACGTTCTCCTTAAACAGACAGGGCGATGAGCGGCCGCAGTTAGGTTGAGTCGGAGGCATGTCGTGTTAACGCACAGCGTACTGGGGATTTGGTGCCGATGAGACCTCTCCTACACTCCACAGGAGGGACTTTAAATTTGGGGAAGGGAAGGAAATACACTGAACTAATTTGCAACTTTCAGGCAGATGATTGCACAAGGAATACATTGCATAGATATGTGCAATGCATATTGCACGCTTTCAGAAGGAATTCAAGGATGTTCTACGAGAAACAGGAAAGAGTTTAATCCGAAAAGACTAAACGACGTTATATCTACATGGAGGCTTTAAGTTCAGTCCTCTGGAAGATTGAAATTTGTTGTGAGGTTGGACCTAATGCAAGGTAGGATGCTACAGAGTGATATCTGCTACACTGAGTGATGCGCTGCAGAGAGTGATCTGCTGCAAAGAGTGATATCTGCTGCACATAGTAATCTGCTGCACGATTGGAACTGCTTCAGGGTGGATCTGCCGCAGAGTAGAATCTACTGCATAATGGGATGTGTTGTAGGATGGGACCTTGCGCAGGATTATATCTGCCTCAGAGTGGGATCTGCCTCAGGGTGGGATCTGCCTCGGGGTGGGATCTACCTCAGGGTGGGATCTGCCTCAGGGTGGGATCTGTTCCAGGATTGGATCTGTTCCAGGATTGAATCTGTTGCAGGCTGGGACCTGATGCAGAACGAGGTCCGTTGTCGGGTGTGGTTCGCTTCCGAATAGGATGTGTTTCAGAGCGAGTTCTGCTGCAGGGGCGTACTCTGCGACACATCCCGGTGACATCACTGCCATAGCGTGTCAGGGTACGTGTGGTCCTCTGCCGCCTCCCATCCATCCGTCAAGCCGGAGTAGGCCGGTGGTCAGGACCGGAAGTCGGAAAGACGGGGAGGTCAGCCGGTCAGGAAGCGGCCACGATAGTCGCCGGAACTCGGAAAGATGTCACGGCGTGCCGAACACCGGCACAGCCACGCATGTTGCTCTGCAGTCGCAGATATGTGGGTGGCGGGGTGGGGGTGGCTGGAGGTCCAGACGGCAGGTGGGTGGTGGGATGGGGGTGGCTGGAGGTCCGGACAGTATGTGGGTGGTGGGGTGGCTGGAGGTCCGGACAGTATGTGGGTGGTTTGGTGGGGTGGCTGGAGGTCCGGACAGTATGTGGGTGGTTTGGTGGGGTGGCTGGAGGTCCGGGCGGCATGTGGGTGGTGGGGTGGGGGTGGCTGGAGGTCCGGGCGGCATGTGGGTGGTGGGGTGAGGGTGGCTGGAGGTCTGGGTGGCAGGTGGGGGTGGGGTGGGTGTGGCTGGAGGTCCAGACAGTATGTGGGTGGTGGGGTGGGGTGGCTGGAGGCTCGGACAGTATGTGGGTGGTGGGGTGGGGGTGGCTGGAGGTTCGGACGGCATGTGGGTGGTGGGGTGTGGGTGGCTGGAGGTCCGGACAGTATGTGGGTGGTAGGGTGGGGGTGGCTGGAGGTCCGGACTGTATGTGGGTGGTGGGGTGGGTGTGGCTTGAGGTCTGGGCGGCAGATGGGTGGTGGGGTGGGATTGTTGAAGATACTGAGGACAGGCCGGCCGTGATGTGACAGTAGAAATGCCACCTCATCCTTCACGAGCCATAACCGTCAGCCATACACTGGCGTCGCACGGAAAGAGTGACTCAAAGCTGACTTGATTTCACACCCTGCGGCCGCTGCTCGGCGCTTCAGGCCTGTGATGGACGGGGGCACGGCCACGGCGGTGTTCGGCCGCCGCCTCTCGCCGACTCACACGGCGCCGAGCGATTAATTTCAGACGTGTCCGCCCGGCCAGCGACAGGCTGGAACATCCGCCGCCGGCCGGCTACCAGCGCCGGCGATGTGCGCCACCGCGCAGCACGTGGCGTGCACACGTGGCGTGCACGTGAGCCCAGCTGGCCGCCGCCGCACGCTGCAGGCTCAACAATGCACGAGACGTGCCGGCCCGGCCGACAGCGGACTAGGCCGGCCGACAAGGCGCTCGCGCTCGCCGCCCCATAACTCTGTCGTGCCGGCGGGCCGCGCCGGCGACGGCCGACCTCGATTGGCGCCAATCGGTGGCGCTGGCGATTTGGCGGCAAACTGCAGCGTTCGCACTCCTACCGGCTGGACTTGAATACGTGGGCAGGGGAGCAGGAACTAGCGCACATACATGCACCTATGCACGTAGGCACACACATACAAACACACACATACAAAACACACACACCCTCACACACACACACACACACATATATATATATATATATATATATATATATATATATATATATATATATATATATATGATACATAGGCGTATAACCGCTGTATATAAATATAATATATATATATATATATATATATATATATATATATATATATATATATATATATATATATATATATATATATATATATATATATATATATATATATATATATATATATATATGGTGCCAGAACATTTTGCCCGGAGCCGATGCCGGAGCCGGGGCCGGAGCCGCCGGGACATTTTACTCGGAGCCGGAGTCGGAGCCGGAGCCGTCAAAAGCATGTCGGCTCCGACTCCGAAGGAGGTGTAAATTAAACAAAATTGGCAAACGTGAAATGAATACATTATACCTAGTATAAAGATAGACACAGGGTTTATGTGGGAAAGTTTCTTATAATTGTCTGAAGTTTGCGCCCCTGAGTGGTCGCGGCTAACTTTTTTTACATCCCCTTAACTCTTACTTAATGGATCGATCATGTTTGGGATATACGGAGCCGGAGCCGGAGCCGGAGCCGCCGGCACATTTTACTCGGAGCCGGAGTCGGAGTTGGAGCCGGGATACTTCTCCGGAGCCGGAATCGGAGCCGGATCCGTCCAAAATTTTCCCGGCTCCGCATCCCTGTATATATTCGTTGGGCAAGTTTAGAATGTCCTTTTGGTATTCTACAACTGAAGCTGGACCAGAATAGATCCTACGTTTTACTTAATTGCTGTGCTGCTGATGGAACTGACGTGATCACTGGTGTGAGCCATGCAGTTGGCTATTTCGGTTTCAGAGTGCCTTAGCAATTGGCCTTAGAAGACTGTAGGTACAGCCAGATGGAAGCTACCAGGTGGTCACAATGTTGCATTGTAATATGGTTAAAGGAACGGGTGGGACTTCACATAATCTAGCTGAAAAAAAATGAATGCCGAGCCGCCCAGGTCATAAAGTAAAGTTCGTTTGCAGCTGTAATAACCAGAGCATGCTAAGCATGCTTTTTTCGTCACATTTTCACCTACCTGGTTTTGGTTTTGGGCAGTGTTTTCCTTTACCCTTCACTGCACTCCCTGCTTAGGGAAATGCTGCGCAGTTATTTCATAGCTTCCAGTCATAACTGAAAACCTTATGCACAGTCGTCTTTGATGCAGCAGATGTCGGTGTTGAATGCCCAAGCGGCGTAGGAGTAACCGTGCCATAACGGGTAGCCAGGTGATTGAAACCACCAAATACAAAGGAATACTACCTGATGAGACATTTATGTGAGGCCAACGCATACTATTTTTAATCTTTGTATGTGTCTATTTTCCGAGGAAATGGAACGGCAGGGATAATCATGTAATTCTCTTTCTCTGTCTCTGTCTCTGTCTCTTTCTCTTTCTTTCTCTCTCTCTCGGTTAGCGTAATTATTGAGATGACGTATGCACTTATCTCATCACTCCTAAAGTTTATTAGCTATCATTTATATTTTGTAGCTTCCTTTGAAGCATACATTTACCCAGTTAAAACGGTTCGAAGCGGAAAGCTGCTCATGTTGGAATTGCTTGGATGTCAGGGAGCACGCTATATAAAGACATAAAGACATAAAGGATTAGTGCAACTATGAGCCACAAGGGCCCTTCTTGGTTACACTCTGTACACTCGACCAGTTGTCGATCAGCCCTCCCTGTAATACTGAAAAGCAAACCCTCTATTCTTATAATGATTGTCTATGCTGTTTTTAAAGATATTCAATGTGCTGCTACTTACAATGGTTTCTGGCAACTGGTTCCAGTGTTCTACTACCCTGTTGGTGAAGAAAGACTGTCTTAACCTTGTTCTGCTGTGGTTAACTTTAATTTTGAATTTATGACCTCTAATTGCATCATTTCTGTTAAATTCAAACATTTCCCCAAGATATCCCCTATCCAGACCATGGACAAATTTAAAGACCTCGATGAGATCTCTCAGCCTTGTATATTTGTATTTGAGCCTTGTATTTGAGATCTCTCAGCCTTGTATCAGCCTCTTCACTTCTGTATGATACATACCTATTTATTGCCCCGAGCATTCTCAGTGCCTTCTTCCTGGCTTCCTTGGTCTGTTCTGATGCCCCCAATTTTGTGTTTAGAATAACACCTAAATCCTTCTCCTGTTGAGTCACTAATAGCACCTGGCCACCCATCAAGTATGGGGCCTTCATATGCTGCTTACCTACATGCATGATTTAGCACTTATCAAAATTAAATTTCATTTGCCATTCTTCGGACCACTTCACAAATTCGTCTAAGTCTTTTTGCAGCGAGATATGCTCTTTTTGACCTGTTATTGCCCTAAAGACCTTCAAATCAGTCGCAAATTTCAAGACCTTACTGCTTAGGCCACTTTCAATGTTATTTACAAATATAATGAAAAGTAGTGGCCCCAGTACTGAAATATACTGAACTATACAGTACTGACATATACTGCCCCAGTGTATGTCTTATGTATAGTTTTCCTCATCAAAATGTATCCCTTTCCGTTCTGCGTTATATGTCGCAATGCACCCCTTATCACCCCTGAACTATTCAGTCAAAATTGAGAATGAAGGTTCGATGCAGAGACTGACATCGACGTTTGTGCAAAGCCTTTCTGTGGTGATATCGACACGAAGCACACATAGTTCGATCTCGATCGTGTCCCACGCAATGATTAAAGCAAGCATCGATCAAACCTCGTCGAGCGCGGTCGACGTTCCCTCAGCATGTCAGGCTCTGGTATGCTGACTCAGACCACCCGAGCACAAGCTCGATGTATTAGCTTGCAGAACTTGGGATTTTACTAACTTGCCTGGCCGTCGCCATCCGTCGTTTTAGTGCTACTAGCCCACGTAGATCCCAATTTCTTTTTCAGAGGACGATCTGATCCTGCCATCTGTCCATCACGGGACCCCCCCCCCCCACCGCCTCCCCTCCCCATCGCCCAGCCACAGTGAGCAGCACAGAGTCCCGCCAGTGTGTGTGTGTGTTAACATTGGTGGTCTGGGTACGTCCGGTCGCTAAAGATGAACGCGGAAAAGTCACAAGTCAAATGCAAGAAGTTCCGAGACCTGAATCAAACATGAATCAAGTGTGTCCGGGACCAAGGCCGGCTGACAAGTCAGCTGTCCGCATCACGCCTCTGGGAGTGATGCCAGAGACTTCTGGCCGGCGGGACTGTGCACTCGCCAGAAGGTAAACGCCATTCTGCACCAGTGCTAGGTACAGGTGAGCCAGCACTGCAGTCTGATCAGTCCGGCACTGCAGTCTGGTCAGTCCAGCACTGCAGTCTGGTCAGTACAGCACTGCAGTCTGGTCAGTCAGCCACTGCAGTCTGGTCAGTACAGCACTGCAGTCTGGTCAGTCTAGCACTGCAGTCTGATCAGTCCGGCACTGCAGTCTGATCAGTCCAGAACTGCAGTCTGGTCAGTCTGGCACTGCAGTCTGGTCAGTCCGGCACTGCAGTCTGGTCAGTCTAGCACTGCAGTCTGGTCAGTCTAGCACTGCAGTCTGGTCAGTCCAGCACTGCAGTCTGGTCAGTCCAGCACTGCAGTATGGTCAGTCCAGCACTGCAGTCTGGTCAGTCCAGCACTGCAGTCTGGTCAGTCCGGCACTGCAGTCTGGTCAGTCCAGCACTGCAGTCTGGTCAGTCCGGCACTGCAGTCTGGTCAGTACAGCACCACAATGACACCGTCGCGTGTTCAATCACGTAGACGCTACACTCATTGTGTCGTCCTGTGACAAAGACCTGCCGCACAAACTGTAACACGAACTGTCACAATATGTGTCACACGAACAACCACACTATTTGTCACGTGAACCTGACGCATGACAGGTCACACCAACCTATTCCACGTCCTGCCATACGAGCTGTCATGACATTCTGTCACAATTATTTGCCACGCAACATATCACAACGTCCCCTTGTATAGACAACCTTTTTCGCCGACCCCGTATCCCTCTGCACATGAAAGTTAATTAACTTACATTGAATACCAGTGCACAAGCAAACGACGACATGGTGTCAACACATATGTATGAGAGTGGCATGGTGCATACGCGCACCACACAGGTGTCAGGGCATGAGAGCTGCCTCTGCAGGTGTCCAGCAGAGAGGAGTGAGTGCCCCGCTGCCCCGGTGTGCCTCATCCGTCGGCTACTGGCCGCCGCCAGTTCAAAGTCGAGCCCGTTCTGTGGTGAGCACGACATCGTCGTCGGCCGCTGCCGCTGCCGCTGACGCTGACAACGCGTGCAAACACGGCCTGCAGCCGACAGGCCGCGAATGACTTGGCTTACACCACACACGACCGACGGCGCTGATGGCGAGCTGACCCACTGTGTGGCAGAGCGAACCAGGTCACCTAACACATATCGGAGACAACCGGTGGTAATCAAAGCCGGCGCCTGCGCGTGTATGTTTATATGAACAGATTCAGGCAAACAAACAAAAATTCTGACAGGGAATTCCACATCGTTTGCTAAAAGCGACATTTGTGTGACATCCACACACAGCATATTCCCAGACGTTGCACCTATTCCATGTTATCCTTCATCGCCCAGGCGGCGTAATCGGCTGCCAGCGCAGACAGCGCTGCCAGCTCAGACAGCGCTGCCAGCTCAGACACTGCTGCCTGCGCAGACAGCGCTGCCAGCTCAGACACTGCTGCCTGCGCAGACACTGCTGCCTGCGCAGACACTGCTGCCTGCGCAGACACTGCTGCCAGCTCAGACGCTGCTGCCTGTGCAGACACTGCTGCCTGCGCAGACACTGCTGCCATTCCGTCGCGACGCGGTCACGTCGGCCATACTCGTTCGGCTGGTTCTGCGACGCAGCCGTGTCGGCCATACTCATGGCCATACTCATTGCCACACTCGTTCGGCTGGCTCTGCGACCCAGCCGTGTCGGCCCAGCTCGGCGCCGCCGTCATGGCGGCCCCCGGTTCGGTGACGATACTCATTCGATTAATCAAATGTGCGCGGGTCGAGCTCGATATATCGTGCGCCAGGCGTCTGGCGCCCGATCGGTCTCCATAGCAAAATGGAAACCGACCGCCCGCAGCACGCGCATCGTTCCCGTGTCGGAGAAATGTAACGCCATGCAGGCCGCGGAAGTGACGGGTGTTATTGCAGGCCATGGAGGCGACTGGTGTGGTGGCAGACTGCAATGCGAGTGTAGCCGGGGAAGTGTTCGGCGTGTCCGAGAGCGCTGAAGTTTTCCCTGTGTGATCTGCGCATGTTGTAATTTTGCCGTGTGATGTGCTGTGCTACACTTTGAATGGTGGTGTCGCTGCTTTCAAACGCAAAAATTGGGATGCAGTATGTGTGTGTGTGTGTGTGTGTGTATGTATGTATATACATAAACAAACACACATACACACATACATACATATATATATATATGCCGGGTGTCCATAAAGTCTCTTTACAATAAAACAAAATAGTGCAAGGGCAAACGAACATATAGGTATGCGGAAATTATTACAACATGGGAAGTAGATATTGAAGTTTTGTTTTACCTTATTTAATACCATTCCATATGGGCACCATTAGTTGCACGAAATACATCAAAGTAGAGATCGATTTCCTGCCATGCTCGCTGTGGCATAGCCTCAGCAATGCTGGCAATGGCAAATGATCCTCTGCTTGAGGTCGTTGATGTCGAAAAACATAAATTCAATGCGATCAAAAACTTTGATAGCCACGGAGTAACGACATTGAACAAATCGTATGAAAGCATCCCATCAATTGCCTGTGAAATAAATGTTTTCAGTTGTAGATGGGCTTTATGGACATTGCATATATGTATCCAAACAGTGGCAATTGGATGTAGTGCAAGTTGTCGTCAGCACGTATGGTTTATCGATCAAAACAATCTTGCGTTGGATGACATGGTCATTCCGCCCAAAACAATAGTAGCGTCACACTTCCCGTAGACGTAGACAAACAATGCGGACACATTCGAGCCTTGAGTCATACTTTAAATCCGCACCGGAGCCATGCTACCAGGTAACGAATAGCAGGCGCGGCGAATGGGAGAAAAGACGGGATATGTGAATCGAAGCAACCTCCCGGAATAACAGCGGAACATGGTATGCAAGATTGCTCCCAAAATCAGAGCCGGAAGGGATGACATCGAGGTCGACTGAAATGGGCACGAGGCGAGAAAACGGCAGAAGAAGCCGTCAGCAGTCGGTGGCGTTCTGAGCTCTGAGCCAGTCAACAGTCGGTGGTGTTCTGAGCTCTTAGCCAGTCGACAGTCGGTGGCGTTCTGAGCTCTGAGCCAGTCAACAGTCGGTGGCGTTCTGAGCTCTGAGCCAGTCAACAGTCGGTGGCGTTCTGAGCTCTGAGCCAGTCAACAGTCGGTGGCGTTCTGAGCTCTGAGCCAGTCGACAGTCGGCGGCGTTCTGAGCTCTGAGCTAGTCAACAGTCGGTGGCGTTCTGAGCTCTGAGCCAGTCAACAGTCGGTGGCGTTCTGAGCTCTGAGCCAGTCAACAGTCGGTGGTGTTCTGAGCTCTGAGCCAGTCAACAGTCGGTGGTGTTCTGAGCTCTGAGCCAGTCAGCAGTCGGTGGCGTTCTGAGCTCTGAGCCAGTCAGCAGTCGGTGGCGTTCTGAGCTCTGAGCCAGTCAACAGTCGGTGGTGTTCTGAGCTCTGAGCCAGTCGACAGTCGGTGGCGTTCTGAGCTCTGAGCCAGTCGACAGTCGGTGGCGTTCTGAGCTCTGAGCCGTCGACAGTCGGTGGTGTTCTGAGCTCTGAGCCAGTGAACAGTCGGTGGCGTTCTGAGCTCTGAGCCAGTCGACGTCGGTGGTGTTCTGAGCTCTGAGCCAGTCGACAGTCGGTGGCGTTCTGAGCTCTGAGCCAGTAACAGTCGGTGGCGTTCTGAGCTCTGAGCCAGTCGACAGTCGGTGGTGTTCTGAGCTCTGAGCCAGTCGACAGTCGGTGGCGTTCTGAGCTCTGAGCTAGTCAACAGTCGGTGGCGTTCTGAGCTCTGAGCCAGTCAACAGTCGGTGGCGTTCTGAGCTCTGAGCCAGTCAACAGTCGGTGCCGTTCTGAGCTCTGAGCCAGTCAACAGTCGGTGGCGTTCTGAGCTCTGAGCCAGTCGACAGTCGGTGGCGTTCTGAGCTCTGAGCCAGTCGACAGTCGGTGGTGTTCTGAGCTCTGAGCCAGTGAACAGTCGGTGGCGTTCTGAGCTCTGAGCCAGTCGACAGTCGGTGGCGTTCTGAGCTCTGAGCCAGTCGACAGTCGGTGGCGTTCTGAGCTCTGAGCCAGTAACAGTCGGTGGCGTTCTGAGCTCTGAGCCAGTCGACAGTCGGTGGTGTTCTGAGCTCTGAGCCAGTCGACAGTCGGTGGCGTTCTGAGCTCTGAGCCGTGAACAGTCGGTGGTGTTCTGAGCTCTGAGCCAGTCGACAGTCGGTGGCGTTCTGAGCTCTGACCAACAGTCGGTGGCGTTCTGAGCCCTACCAGTCGACAGTCGGTGGTGTTCTGAGCTCTGAGCCAGTCGACAGTCGGTGGCGTTCTGAGCTCTGGCCAGTGAACAGTCGGTGGTGTTCTGAGCTCTGAGCCAGTCGACGTCGGTGGCGTTCTGAGCTCTGAGCCAGTCAACAGTCGGTGGCGTTCTGAGCTCTGAGCCAGTCAACAGTCGGTGGCGTTCTGAGCTCTGAGCCAGTCAGCAGTCGGTGGCGTTCTGAGCTCTGAGCCAGTCAGCAGTCGGTGGCGTTCTGAGCTCTGAGCCAGTCGACGGCACGTGCCCGCTCATCAGACGTCTGCGGCGGCTCTGAGGCGGCCTGCGCTCACCAGGGCAGCGTACAGAACCGCACAGCCGTGGCAGTATTCTGTCGGACGAGAGCTGCTCTGGCCGACCAGAGTTGCTTCGGCCAATGAGAGCTGCTCTGGCCGACGGGAGCTGCTCTGGCCGACGAGAGCTGCCCTGTCAGACCAGAGCTACTCTGTCGGACGAGAGCCGCTCTGGCCGACGTGTCAGTCCGGCTGCCTGCTGGACAGAGCTCTGCTGAGCAGCTCTGGCCGACGAGAGCTGCTCTGTCCGACGAGAGCTGCTCTGTCGGACCAGAGCTGCTCTGTCGGACGAGAGCCGCTCTGGTCGTCACTGTCAGTCCGGCTGCCTAATGAGAGTAGCGCTGACGTCCGGAAATGATGGCTGATCACGCCATAGTCGGCCGCACGCCACACTACTACCGCGCGCTCCGGAGGCGTTAAGCCTCCACTCACGGGAGATTCCGGTGCTTCGGAGGCGAGCTCGTTCGACGGCCCACTTTTCATCGGCACCGTGCCTGCCGTTCGGTGTCTTTTGTCGGCCTTCTCAGACAGGCTGGTCGACATTGTTCTCGGGAGTCACAGCTCGTTGGTGACGCGGCCGTGGCTAATGCATGCCAAGCTGGCGACGCGCCCAGACCATACCGGCACTTCCATTTTCACTGAACACGCCAGCGCGCGCTGCCGACTGAGTCACGGCTCGTAGAAGAAGAGCGTTGGATTCTTCGGCGATGCATTCGACTACCGGGCCGCATGGCGTCGTCAGCCTCCCGCGCCGATTGCTCGCCGGTGGACTCGGCAATCCCGCCGCTCGTGGGATTCGAACTCACGAACCTTGCGATAAAAAGGCCGACCCCCAGCCAGCCCTGACGCGATCCCAGGATCACGGTCTGCCGCGGTCTCGTCTGCTCCCACTCGGCGCCCGACTCTGCTTGCTCGGAGACCGACAGAGAATCTGGATCTGCCTTCCCGGGCGGCGCTGTCACGCAATGCACGGACTGGCTACCCCGCTCCGTCTGTCTCGAGCTGTCACGCAATGCACGGACTGGCTACCCCGCTCCGTCTGTCTCGAGCTGTCACGCAATGCACGGACTGGCTACCCCGCTCCGTCTGTATCGAGCTGTCAAGCAATGCACGGACTGGCTACCCCGCTCCGTCTCCGCTACCTCGCACTGTCTGTTTCGAGCTGCCACACAACTCACGGACTGGCTACCCCGTCCGTGAGGTACGGGGTAGCCAGTCCGTGCTCTACATGACACTCTACATGACTGTGAGTAGCCAGTCAGTGCTCTACATGCCACTGTCTGTCTCGAGCTGTCACGCAGTTCCAATTGGCTCTGCCTTCTCCGATACTATTATGCTATTGCACTGCCCTAAACGATTCTGCCTGTCCGGGACTCCGACAAAGCTCTATGCGACTCTACCTATTGACGGCTCTGCTTGCCTCAAAGCTGCCACACGGCTCCATCTAGCTCAGTCTGGTCAGGACTGCCACGTGGACGACGATCCAAATGCAGTTCGGCGACTCCGCATCCGAAGCCGTTCTGTCGACTCCCGGCCCGCAGAAGTTGTGTCGCGCCCTAACTTCGGCTCAAACTTGACCGGAGGAGCATATTGGAATGCAAATACTCGCATGCCGACGTGCTGGCCAGGGGGAGGGGCAGCCGTTCCAGCAACTAGCACAACTCACCCAGCAGGGTTTCTGCTCCGCGCCATTACACAAGCTCAAGGACCCTCCCAATCGCTGTATCGGGCAGGCAGACCGACGCAGAATCCGCTGGACGAGGAGACCCCAAACCATCGGAGGAACTCTGCGCCGACTGCCGGAGGGGCGCAGCACCAGCAGAGGAGCGTTGCGTTTACTGGCGGATGGACGTCCCACCAGCAGAGGAGCGCTACGTTAACTGGCTGAGGTCGCACCGCCAACAGAGATGCACTGGCCCAACGAGGAGCACTTGAACCGGCGCCGCCCAGCACCGGCTATTCGTCTGTCTGTCTGCCAGTGGTAAAAGAGAGTCGACCTGATGATGCCATGAGGTGCTATGTGGGTAGCAGCCAATACCGGACCTGCCGTCAGCTCTCGGGCGAACACAGAGCAGCAAGGCCCAATTGAACAGAGATAGAGCAGAACGCAGGCCGGTAGGGGGACAGAAAGCAGACGAACGGGCGGACGGACCAGGTACTTGGACGGCGACGGGCAGATGGACGATCAGACGGAGGGACGAGCAGATGGACGATCAGACGGACGGACGAGCGGACGGATGAGCCCACAGGCGGATGCGTGGACGGTAAGAGACGGACGGACGGACGGACCCACAGACGGACGGACGGACGGACCCACCCACAGACGAATCCATGGCCGGCGACAGACTGGTGACCGGCGGCCGGCGGTAGACTGGTGGCCAGCGGCAGCATGCCGGGCGACCGGCTGCCACCGCCTGATCGATGTGCGACATTACGCCGGCCAACAGAAAGCCACAGTCGTTAGCACACGTTTGCAGTTAGTTAGAACTGGTGGACACGCAACTCGACCGTCGGAACTGTGGAGCAGGTGCGTTCGATGGGCTCGCCGACCGCCGCTACTTGGTGGTGCGGGTGGCATCACCGCTACAGCGCTACTGCTACCACCTGCATGGCACCAGCCACGGGAAGGGCGGTGGGCGGATCTGTCGGCAACGGGCGGTGAGATGATCTGAATGTGACGGCTGGTGAGAGGATCTGAATGTGACGGTTGGTGAGAGGATCTGAATGTGACGGTTGGTGAGAGGATCTGAATGTGACGGATGGTGAGAGGATCTGAGTGTGACGGTTGGTGAGAGGATCCGAGTGTGACGGTTGGTGAGGGTGTTTTAGGGTGACGGGTAGTGGGAGAGTCTGAGGGTAACGGGGGTGAGAGGATCTGAAGCAGCGGGGGTGAGGTAGTCTGAATATGATGGGGAGTGAGAAGATCTGAATGTGATGATTGGTGAGAGGATCCGGATGTGACGGGTGCCTACCACCCGTCGGGGTCTCAGGGACTTTGAGAGCGTCTGCCGTCTGGCAGTGTCTACCAGGTGAATGCTGAATTAGCTTATGGGAAGTAATGGGATTGGCCATACGGGACGACAGACAGACAGATATGGGGTACTTGTAATGGGGTAATCCACAATGAATTTGTGGATATTACAACCTCGTGTTAATCAGATAAAACAGCACAGCACAAAAGGTAAATAAATCACATATCAGTTAAACCAGTGGTTATACCTGTCATAATACAATCTAAAAAAATACATCAGGGCGAGCAGCAAGTCAGTCCGGCAGGGGCGGCACGATAGACAGGTGCCGCCGCCGGTGGCGACCAAATGTCGGCACGGGAAGCCGCACCAGTTCGGGTGGCAACGAGTTATACATAAATGGTGCTCTGGAGCCAAAAGTGGTGCTCCGGGCGAGTGTTGAGTCTGGTCCCGACACATGGAACAGAGGCGCGGGTGGGTGTGCGTGGGTGCGACAGGGTGAGTGGGCGTGAGTGGGTGAGAGTGTGGGTCGCACATGTGAGTAGGTAGCCGCTCATCCCAGGTGCATTTGTGGCCGGCCGATCCTGGTGTCGCATTGAACATGTTTAAAACAGCATAGACAATCATTATAAGAATGGAGGGCTTGCTCTTCAGTATGCAACCAATAAGGGCCCTTGTGGCTCGTAGTTGCACTAATCTTTTATGTCTTTATGTCTTTATGGTGTTAGACGGATCTGATCGATGGGCGTCACACCACCTCCCCGTGCTCACACCGGGAGACGCGCAGAGCCGGGCGAGGTGTGAGCGGGTGTGAACTGTGCGGGGGTCAGAGGTCAGATGTCGCGCCGGGTGCTCACAACACGCGGCCGGCACAATAGCGAGTCGTGCCCGACACGGACGTGAACACATTGCCGGGACCGGCCGACGCGCGGCTCGCTGTTTAACAGGCGGGCATGGCCCCCGGGCAGGCTTGCTTTACACTGGCGGTGTGCGGGACCGGCCCGGTAAACCGGCGCGGTCCGGGCCGGATTAGTGGAGCTGATGTCAGCAGGTCGGCCTGGACACGCCACTGCTGAGGCGGCGGCGGTCACGTCGTCCAGCGGGGGCGCATACCGAGCCCGGCGGGCACCCAGTCGGCGGACAGATTCCCACACGGCCAGCCGGTGCTTCGGGGTTGTCGCGGTGTGGACGGGAAGGAAGATGTGACAGTCGCTTTTGCGCATGTTTGTGCAAACGCTTTTGCGACGAGAGCCTTATAAATTTTCTGGAATTTGAACCAAAGTTGGCTTAAAATTGATCAACGTCATTGGTTTTCTAAAGCACAACAGTTCACCTTTACTTAAGTTATTGGGAACTTTTTTTGGAATGTAAAAGTTCATCGAAAAAAATAAATAAAAGCTAAAAAAGGGAAAAAATATTTTTGAAACAATTCAATATTACCGCGGCTTGCCGCGATACGCTTCCCAGATTACCAATCCGCGTCGTACATTCGTACCAAACGGCACCCGAACGGCAGCCGTGTCAAGCGGAATGTTCCAGATACTCCAGACGATGCAGTGCATCCTCACATACCTTGCTTCCTCGCTCCGCTAAAGCCGTCGGACCGTAATGAAGACACATGGGTTTGTTGCTCATCCCATTTGTGCGGGTGTTCGGCCCGAACACTCAGCTCGTCATTATCTGCACTTATATCATTATCTTCAGATGCACAACCATCGTCCACAGATGTGCCATTAATATCTGCAGGTGTAGCCAACGGTGTCTTGCAGCATGCTTCGTACCATGGCATTACCAAGTTCAAAACGCTTATATTCCCTTGAGTGTTATTATCAAAGATGAAGAGTCATTTCTATAGGTTTATGAGGAGGACCTCTCAGGTAGTTAGGCTTCCCCACCCCTGATTATAACGTAACTTTCAGCCATTAAATGGGCATATAACATTGACTTACAAAGCAACCAGAATAATGACAAAAATGCATTAATATTGTGGAGAGACACCGGTGATACCAGTTGAAAGTTGACATCAGCGTTTCATCTGGTATACAAGCTAAAAGTCAACGCGGTAATTGTCGACTCGAATTATCGGTCGTGGTGGTTTGAGCGAAACAACTGCAGAATGAATGAGGCTCTTTCGTCAGAGGGAGGTTTTCCAGAGCCCTTCTGTGATTGACTCAGCATTGAAGATGCTATGCGAGCGGTATCCAATACTACTCGGAGCTTCGTAATATCAGCCAACACTGGGCCCTCGTATCACTACTCAACACTGGACCTTGGTATCATCATCCAACACTGGACCCTCGTATCACCAGCCAACACTGGACCCTCGTATCACCAGCCAACACTGGACCCTCGTATCACCAGCCGTACATCTGCCCCGCTTACATGATTATCGAGGGGCGTGTGATACTGCATATGGGTAAGTTGTGTTGCTTAATTGTTTAAACAAAAACTCCATGTTCCATTGTGATGGTAACAACCATGGTTACATTTTTTTATATAAATTCCATCAATAATGATGCAATTAGTCTCTGTCAGTCTATGACAAGAGCTACAATTGTGTGATAAACATGTTACACGTGTCTATGTCCACCAGTCCGTGATGAGGACTTTAAACGTGTCTACCATTCCATGATGAGAACTGCAATTGTGAACTGATCTGGCTTCTTTTCTCTGCTCTTTAATTGAGGTGAAATGTATCGGGTGCATGCAGCATGTGATGTGGTGTGGCATATGCAGCATATGTAGCAATTTGTGTACTTTGGTGTATGCAGCATATGTAGCATGTGGTGTGGTGTGGCCTATGTAGTAGCGTATGCGGTAGCTACCAGAGGTTCCAGTCATCAACAGTGGTGATTCTTTGCATGTTGCCTACATGCAAGAATATTGAGGAAAAAAATCCGGAAATTTATACTACTTGAGAATCACTTGGGTAAGCACTCAGTTCACTTGGGTACACACAATCACTTGGGTAAACAGAGATGTGTCGACGCTTTGCTATTTCAGATATACACAGATTACCCTCTGCTTATTGCTCCCATAAGTTTGATGTTTCATCTCGCGTTCCATTCGCTCGTTTCATGGACGAGCCATTGGAAACTCCGATGTAGCCAGTGATATATAGCGACAAACTGATCCTCCTGTTAGCTGAAGCAAACCGCTGGTAGACTTTGCAATCCTATTGGGAGTGCTCGGACAATAATGCTAGTCAACCACCCATGAAATACAAATGCATAAATTTCTAGCGCATGGGCGACACGTAATGAAATCGACTGGGACGGAGGAGGGGATTCAACGCACATTATTGGGTCCGAAGCATTGGTAGGGTGATGGCAACTCAACAAATCCAAAATTAACTATGAACGATATTCAGATGTGGGAATGGGGAGAATAGTTCACATTTTGCGAGAAAAAAAAACACCCACGTGGGTGTGTTTCGGCGGAAATATTGGAGGCAAGGGCACAGGAACATTTGGCATCAAGGAGCTAGTGGCTTAAGTCGCGGGCCTGGGGACGCGAACCTCTTGATCCCATGTTCCACGTCTATTACTAGAGATCAGTTGGAATTAGAGCGAGTCAAATGCAGTCATCTTACACCCACTGTGTCAGGGTAAGGGACGGTGGGGCTTTAGCCCAGTAGGGTGCCAGCAATGTTAAAATAGGTTATCTGAAAGAAAGAAAAAACATTATGAGCTACCCACGCAGTAGAGCATTCAACTATGAAATTATCGGGTTTGGAAGAGATATTGGGGTTCGGGCGAACATCGGAGATGCTGAAGTCCTTTCCCAAATAGACAGGAAACTTCACCGATGTTCTAGGAGACGTAATTTCTCGTTCCAGATAAATTGTATCCATCCTGCACCTCAAGTAATTGTGCACTTTATCAAAAGTTGCCATTGACAAATCAGATTTGCCCGCTTCTTTCAAGTTTGGGAAATCGCACTACCATGGGAAATGATGGTGACGTTACGCCTGTCAAACTTCAAAGGAGCTCGCTCGGTGCCGGTTCAGACAACCAATCAAGTTAAGCAGACACCTATAAGTATCACCATAGCCGAGCATTCTGCCATTGCCAGACATCTAGCTAAGGTAATGGCTCACATCCACACCTCTCCACGACGCTGGCCACTGAAATAACGCATCACACAACTAGGTGCATTCCATCGACACAGATGGTAAAGTACATTCAAGTACATTGCAATGCAAATAGGTAATTCGTTAAGATCGGTCTGAATGAACATCGAGTAACTTTGGCGGCGTCATGTTCTTTGCGCCTACCCAGTCTGTCCCTCCCCGTCGTCCGTTCAAAACTGGTGGCATCTGCACAGGACGCTGACATTGACATAGTGATGTCAGCATAGTGACGTCAGCTGGGCGACTGAACACTGAGCAGGGATGTCGAGCTCAGCCTGGTCTCTCCCACTCGTCTGAGACCGAACAGCCGGCGAGGCCACAGCTGACGGAACTGGGCACGTCGGACACCGCCCGCATCTCCCTTCTGCCACCAAAACGGAACGCCGTCTCAAACGGTAAACATTTGTCACAACATCGAACAGGAGCACGCGAGCCTTTTGCACGTTGCCACGCTTTCTGAAGTGGACGTTGCTCGGAAAAAGCTCCGATCGCCGGCGATTCGTCTTCCGTCTGGGCACCTCCCGTTTGCGCATCGAAACGTTCCAGTTTCTGTGTTGCAAACTTGAGAGACGTGGAACGGCGTGCGCATGATCGCGTTGTTGCTCAGCTGTGTGCCTGATGGTGGCGGCATCGCACGTGTGCTCCGCAGTTCCCATCCCTGCTGGTAGGTCCACAGTACCGCCGGTCCGCTCGTTCCTGCTTTCCGGGTGCTAACGAGGGCAGGCTGTATGACCAACGCAGTCGATGCGCCCGAAAGCCCAAATAACCAACCAACGAGGGCAAGCTTCCTTCTGGTAATCTCGCTCGCGGCACAAGTGTCGTACGTGCCCGGCGTGCTTCTCGTGCACATCCCACACACATGCCCGCACCCATTGCGCACCTATCACATACACATCCTGCTCCAATTTCATACCGATCCGAACCACATCCCGCATATACTCCACGCACATTCTGTGCCCATCCCGCACACATCCTGCGTACGTATCACAGTGCAAACCACACACACACACAAACATATTCCGCACCATCCCACACACATCATGCTCCGCATATCCTGTACACGTTTCGCACACATCCCACACTCATCCCGTCCAAATACTACACACATCCGGTACAAATCCCACAAACTATCGGTACATAACACGAGCACACCCACTCACATCATGCGCCCATCCCGTATGCATCCTACACCCTCTCTACTCACATTTTGCGCCCATCCCAGAAGACATCCCACGCATATTCTGTGCCCATCATACACACACACACACTCACATTATGCGTCCAGCCCACATATCCCACTCACATTCTGATCCCACCCCATGTATCCCACTCTCATTCTGGGCCAATCCAACACACCCCATACTCATAGCCCACCTGCGGGCTTCAACAATTGATAGACGGGCGGAAAATATATGTTCGATATTAGCGTCGACGTCTTATCCGGGATAGCATGTGGATTACATCATCACTCAAAGAAGGCCTCCAGATTCACCACCAAAAGGGTGAAGCGACGAAAATGATCTACCGGAGGAAATGTGGGTGAATTATTCCGGTCCATGCACAGTAAGCACTGACAGAGAACAGCTTGCAATGCAGTGTTTGTAATTCCGGCCGCTTTGCATTCGCGTTGAATGTGCACGTCCAGCTGCAATACAGACCGCTCAGTTGCGAGCTGACGATACGCCGCTGAGTTGAAATATGGGACAGCCTGTATCCAGACCATGATAATCTTGTCGGGCTTAGCAGCGCAGACGTCAGCACTTTCGCAAATCGACATGCTTCATTTCATACAGTCCAGTGCCAGCACACACGTGGTTTCTAACTATGTGAAGCGCAAAACCAAAGAACGCTACATCTTGTGTCGGGTATCTCGATGATTCCCTTCAGTTTAAAACGAAGATAGTACGTTGTGTACCAAATAATGTTGTGTTTCTTGGATAACTGTTGCCTAGTAATTTTCGTAATGGCACTATATATAAAGTTTCGTGTAAATTGCAAAAGGCTTGCCCTGACCTAATCTGACATGACCCACTATCTGTGCAGTAAATGAGATCAGGTCAGGTGTCGATGGATTCTCACCAAGTCAGTCACACGTTGTCACCGATTTATTTATTTCCAATAGATCGGATAGACGATTGAGTTGAGTTACCCAGACAACCATTCCGGTAGTTGTGCCCTTTGACCTGTCGCGGATCACAAATTCACCTGCATACGAATGTATATCAAGTATATGAATTCACGATCATGTGTAAGACTCGCTGCAACCATCACGCCTGTTCCTTATTTTCGTTTCGAAACTCTACCATAATTACTGATCAAATATCAAGAGCGGAAGTCACTTTCTACCCAGATGTGATGGCTGGCTAAATGCTGTTTGAAGGCGAGGGCTCCCGAAGCTAACGGCGGTCCCCGAATCGGTCGGGAGTTCGCGAGTAGGTGGTGCCCAAATACATTGGTAGTTCGCACAGCGCATAACACTTGCAGTAGTCTGCACTTGCCGTTTTTGTCTCCCCATACAGCAGCAGGGCACAGCCGCATGCAGAACGACTGGACTCACCATTCGCATCCAAGTCTTCGGCCCACATTAGAGAGAATTCTTCGGACGCATTGTGAGTCATTATCCATGAGCCACGCCGCCAGTCCACTCCATGCCAGTGTCGCCCGCGGCCGGGCGGTCCAGCACTGCCGTCCTGCGCAGCCTCGCCGGGCGGCCTGCCCACACCGCCGCTCCTGCACGGTCACACCGCAGCGCGTCCGGGCAGCCGCGGCGCGCCCCACAGCCCGACCTGCACGCGCAGCCGCCGACACTCGACTGCCGACCGGCGGCGCCGCCGACGAGCCGAGTCAGCTGACGCGGCCGCCGCTCGATACGCCAGATCGGAGCGGTGCGGCGCAGTCTACCGGGCGCGGCGACTGCGCCGCCGCGGCGGGCGCGAACTCGGCCGCGGCTGGACCGTGAAATGACGCCGAGCCACTGAAAGGCGGCGGCGATATAATGCTCTTATCTGGGCGCCACTCAGCGAGGAATTAACTTTTGTCACCGTTGGATTCGCGCTAAGACAGATGGGGGCCGGTGGAGGGGCGCAAAAACGCTGCCAGTGCAGATACCGTCCGATTCATCAGGCCGCAACAATGGTCGAGCGCCCCACAATAAAAAGGGGTCCCCCGGCCGCGCCGATATTGGCGGCTCAGCTGGCGCAGGCGTCCGTCAAAACACGCCGCCTCGCACCGGATACACACTCTCGGAGCGGGAGCAAATCGGCGACACGGCCGCCTAACGAGATGCCGCCGTCAGAAGGTGACGGATCGGCCACCACCGGCCCGTCGTCACCCCTCCCCCACCGACCCCCCACGACGCCCCCCACACCGGAGCGGAGCAGGGCCGTCTCCGCCCCACCTAGCCACTCCGCCTCCGCCCCGGCCAGATATCCAGCCCATTAGAGCCAGTAAAATATAATTGCTGGAGGTATTTCATCTCGGCAGAGACGTGGCCATTAGCGCGCTGTTACAAATCGACTAATTCCAGCGGCGGCGCGCCACTGCCGCCGCGCAACATATGCTGCGCCCACCACTGCGGAGAGCTGCCAGCCGGTCGGACACCAAATTGAATCGCCTAATTGGAGTCGGAATACGACTGGCGCGATCTGGCCACGTCGGCGTCGGCGGTCCGGCGCGCGGCGCCCGCGGCTAGTCGTCGTCTGAGTCCAGACCTGACGTTTCGCCCAGGTCCGATCCCAGCGGGAGCCACGACCCGAGACCAGCACGGAGCAGATTGCCGGGAGCGGCAAGGGTCCAACTCGGGTCCCGGGCGGCACCCTCCGTCGCCAATTTTAGTGCCGCCTCGGCAATGAACATGTTTCATGTCGGGACAAACCGGCGTGGCGCGCTTTCGACAACTCACTGTTCTCCTTTTATTTGCGGTTGGCGTTAAGAACTGGGACTCTAGACACCCATCGAGATAATTCTGATGTCCATGGAGAGTTCGCCCCTTTGTATTACAGGCTAGATTTGCTGACAAAAAAGAAACTAGTTAAAAATTAAATGTAAATTCATGCTTTCTGGACTTTAGACACGTGCCAACACGTCGAAAAGAAGGGAGAATTATACGATGATAGTTGTTTTGCTGTGATGTAGAATATTACTGGCGAGATGTGCTGTAGTAGTCGACTAGTACATCGTACGCATATGGAAATGACTTCCATTTTGCGCTCAGGATGACCTTGACGCAAATTCAATTACGGTTGTTGTCGGAATCGGGAAAAATTTTGCGGAAACTTGGACGTCTTGTGCTTTCTACTCCTGCTAATTCTTAACCTGGAAGTAAAATGTTGCTCCTTTTATCCATTTGGTACCATTTAAACTTCAGAGGCAAAATCAGCATTTTATGCCTCGGGACTTGACTTAAGGCTGTACAAAGAGAAGTCGTCGAGTTGAACTGGGCCAATGTATACAGCCTAATTGCACCGGACTATTATATATACATGTACATGTAAGGGCATATTCTTGCATTTATGCACATGACTTGTCACGTATCATACATAGCATCATCATCGAATCATACATTGGTGCAGAGTTATTGCGCAAGTCTTCGCGAAGTCAATATTTTCAGATTTCCATCGAAGAACGTCATCAATTCTAGCAATCAGCTCGCCATGCCAACCCGCATTCGTAGTTAGCTGCATCTAATGAACATTGGACATGATCGCTAAATGCAAGGTCCTTTGTATAGCTAGGACGAACATCCCAACCTAAGGCTAGATGCACTTTGGAAGGTTGAGCACTGTCTGGTCCCGTTCGTTTTCGTGCGGCTCGTGCGTTGAGGAGATGCCAATGCGCCTAGCTGATTTTGCGCGGTGGACTAGAAGAAATGTTGGACACCAACGTGGGCGACCAGCTCCAGCATAAAACGCACATCAATCAAAAAACGCAAATATACATAGCACAAAATTTGATTGTAACTTCGCAAGGCTGTATTGACTCGTGGATCGCTGCAGCTTTTAAAACTGCGTAACTTGTGAGACAAGTCGGGCTGAAGCTTTGCGAGGGCAATGGAAGAGAGCTGTCATTTTAGTTAATTGAACAGGATGTAGTGCCAAAGGCGTCAATGCTGGAGTATTACCCAAATTTTTACATGTCGGCAGAGATTATACCTACTTCAGCTGATAAGGTGATGCACTTATCAAGTAAAGAAGTCTGTTTTTAGTGAAGAACATGACAAACAGCAGCATTATTATTGTCGCCTGCTTTGGGGGTGAGCGGTTGTGGACGGTTGGTGCCGACATGACACCGTCAGATCAGTACGTTCAGGTGCCGAAATTGCACCGCCAGATCAGTGCATTCCTTTCTTAGACGTTACTGTAGAAGCGCTTGGGTTGAGTTTGAGCATTGCTTGTCAGATTAATTTGGCATGCACAATTCAAAGCAAAGAAAACCGTTTCGAACTTGAATCGAGCAGAATAAAACTTTGTATACCATAATTTCATTAAGGTTGCAATGAGTTGTTTATGGTCTGTCAGCTAGATATGCTTAACAAGCTTTCATGTTAAATACCTTTAATTAATCATACTTGATGTAACCGAAGATACCATCGAAGAGATAATCTGCAGAGAGAGAGAGAGAGGGGAAGGGAGAGTTAGAGAGAGAGGGAGAGAGAAAGAGTGAAGGAGGGAGAGAGAAAGAGAGTGAGAGGGAGAGGAGAGAGAGAGAGAGAGAGAGAGAGAGAGGAGAGAGAGAGAGAGAGAGAGAGAGAGAGAGAGAGAGGAGAGAGAGGAGAGGAGAGAGAGGAGAGAGAAGGAGAGAACAACTCAGATGCTAACAGAGAACTTGGGGTGAAAATAGCTGCATCAAAAACAAAAATTTCTTGCTGCTGAAAATAGCTGGTGAAAATAGCTGGAAAAATTTATTGAATTTGGGACGGGTACCAAACTCCTTTCAAAGAAAGAGACAAGTGTCGTTCAATAGATCGGAATACAGCAGGCCTTCTTCATTGAAGTGAACGCCTACGTTCTGCCGATGCAGCGCTAGCAATTCTAACGATTATGTATTCAGTTATGCATCTTCACTTGGAACCTAGGGCTTCCAAAGCAAGCGTTCTAGCCTAGCGACACGGAAGAAAAAGTGTTGAGAGTAGCATGATAAAAAGAAGCCAACTACAATGTCTTTGCTTGCTTCTGCAACCCAACCAGCATAGGCATCACCACACAGTTTGTATGAGGATGGGGTGGGTTTATGTTGGTTCCTTTCACACAGGCATAGGCGTAATGATTAATTTGATAGAGTTGAAGGGAGACGCATCCTCCACGGTGGAGGAATGCATATCATCCTGATATTTTGCAAGTGGTTCAGGGAGTATGAGACGGGGGATGAAAACGCACTTTGGACAATGTTCCTTTCAGTAGTTTGAGATTTAAAATAGGAAGACATCAATACTTCATGCAAATTTATTTTACTTCTCACGTCAAAGGGTCAGGTCAATTCACCCTGCTGACCACACCTAGTTACGTTAATGTCTCTCATTCTCAACTCTGAAAACGCGCTTCCGATGCAGTTATCCCATAGATAACTTAAAAACAGAAGCTTACCCAGCATCTTTGAAAGTGGGCCCCAGACGATTCACCTTTAGGGCATGCTTGTCATAATGAAAAAAAAGAGCTACATGAAGAAAATATAATACTTGACATGGGAAGCAACTGTTCTGAACAAATATCTAGCGGATGGCACTTGGCCTCTGCTAACGGTTTTTAAAGAATGTCCTCAAGCGACCATCAGCTTGCCAAGGCCGCCATGTAGAATAAGTGCAGATCCGCCAGATAAGCTTCACATCATTGTCAAATCAAAAACTTCTTCGGATAAGCTGCGGCTGCAACCCATGCATTGGTGACCGTGGAGCTACCACCCGAGCAAATCGAACTTGCACCTCCCCAAGTGTTGCTAAAGCAGCAAAGCATGACCGCTGACTGGAAACCACGCTCCTGACTGGGAAGGGGTGACCCACACTGACACAGGGGTGACCCACAGTGACCCTCACTCAACACTTGGGACGAGGTCCTGCCCGGACCGGCACAAAGTTCCCGTGAAGTCTGTTAGGAGCCAACTCTGACCCAACTGAATGCCTTATGGGTCATCCGTTATTCACGACGGAGAGAGGCCGGCTCGGTAATCCCATTATCCGGCCGGATGCCAAGGACGGAGCTTTCTGGCAAAAATATCGGGAGGGCTGAACAATGGCGAGTGGCTGGCAAGAAGATGTCGGCCACTCCGTGCGGAATTCGGTGCTATATTCAAACCGCGAAAAAAAATGGGACGATGGACGGTGGTGGAGGAGATCATATGAGAGAATCATGCGAACATGGTGTGAGGTGAACACTGGAACCCTCTAAGTCATTTCGCAAAGGAAAATTCGAATCCGCTGTCCCCGCTACCATTTTGCACCAGCAATAGGCACACGCTAAGAATGGCTGAGAACACCCGCGTCAATTCGTGCCCGAGTTCGACTTGGCTGAAGTAAATATAAATTTACTTGTTTATGTTGTCTATATAATCGCTCAATGTAGGTGCGAATTGATTCCAAAACAGCATTTGAAGGACAAGATGTTGGTTAGGTTAGGTTAGGTTAGGTTGGGTTAGGTTAGGACCATATGCACACGTTGGTCCGCAGGTCCGACGTGGTGGAATCGTAGTGAACCATTGGGTCGCTGCTGCTAAATTCCCACCGTCCTTTCGGCCGCAGTAGTCTATCTCATGCCCTTTAATCCGACGATGCACATTTTAATGTGTTTGAAACTTAATTGCAGTAACACACGTGTGAAAACATTTCGATAGGTGCATGGCTTTAATTAGGTTAAGACAAGTGTTTGATATCAATTTTCTCGATCGTCTTCTGCATACACTGAGCCTATTGCGGTTATTCAGCAACAAGCCGTGGACCAGTTCAAAGGTAAGCGGCTTAGGTCAACAAAAGTAATGCACCGCGATACGTCTCCCCTAGAATAGTGCACACCAGGACATATCTCGGCCTGTCAAGGTTCGGTCGGCAAAAATGCCGCTGATGCACTGTACGCAGTCTACAGTCAAAGCTGGCAGTTGGAGATTGCAGTTCAGCCTCTGATTAGTTTCCATTGTGTCTTTTTGTGGCCGGCTTCCAGTGTGTTTTCAGACCAGAATGCAAAGTCAACACTGCGTCGCTTCACGTAATTTCCGGCGGAACTTTGGCGTGCTCCTCCAGCGACACCCCAGACTGAACTGTGGGAATCCATACCATAGACCAGCTGCCATACAATGCAGCCAGACTGGGCGCTGGACATCTCGTCTATAGGCCATCCATCACACAGGCACTCGGCACAGATACGTCAATTTCTAAGGGCCATTCACATTCTTGCCGATTTGAAAAACACCGTCGCTGGAGCGGGGATTATAAGCGGATAGGTCAAGGTGTCGGGTGTTATTGGTAGGACGAGCTGACATATCGAATCTGAAGAGGGGACTGCGAAACCATTCTAGGTTCTACGCGATATGACGAGAACCTTTGGCTGCTGGTTAAATAAGAAGCGTACATGTTAAACAGAAATGATAATTAAGCATGCGAGTAATGCATGAATAAACTATTAACCCTCGCCTGGCCGGCCAGCAAGTTCGCCTTCGCCAAGCGGGTGGGGGGGGGGGGGGGGTCTTGAAAGCCCCCTCTAACCTTCGATCTACGGAAGCTAGAATGAAATACATAACACCGTTTGAAAGTTCTGGTTATGAAAAGCCCTAATCACCTCCCAGATTTGCATTTTTAGCGGTCATGAGGTCACCAGAGGTCAATTGTGTTTATACATGGACCCTGATTTGTTCCTGGGGAGGATTAAAGAGGGCAGAACGTGTGTTCTCTCGATGTTGTTGTTCAACAATTAACATAGATGAATGTTTGACATGAAATGGGTCAATACAGGATAGGTCAGGTTAGGTCAGAATCAGACTTGAAAATCAACTTCCAAACTCTGCATGTTACGAACACAGAGAAATTGGCATTCGCAAGCCAATGTAACCTGTAGTTCGTATCACATCTTATCTCTCCATTCTGGTCATACTAAGGTGGTTAAGTGTCATAATAAGTGAGGCCAATGACATGACCTTTGCGTTGCAGAATGACCTGGAAATTATTCAAGCAATGTATCGAGTCCTTCGAACAGAACCGCAGTCTGCTTGTTGAGTATATCGGTTGCGCAGTCTGCTTGTTTTCTGCCAGGGGGTCGACCGGAACTTCCATGGAATGGGGCCTAAATCCTCTATCTCTGGTAGCGACTCACCCCCACAAAATGTTTCGGTTGAATGCACAACAAGGGGTCAAAAACATCCGACAGTGTTCTGTGTGTGGTGCATCTTTGAATTCGACTGAAGTGCTGTGTCTCTGGAATTTTCGCATCTGCCCCTGCGACACAAACCAGCAATATTTTAGGGCAGGCACTCGCTCGGAGCGGGACCAACCAAGAGGCTCCCGAGTGAGGTGGAATGCTCTCAAGTGAGCATTCGGTGGGTGAGGTGAAAAACCATCCAAGCCGGCCTACATTCTATATTGTCCTGCCCATACCGAAACAAGTTTCTGGCTGCGCCACTGATTGCAGATGGCTACTCCCAACAACCCCGGATACTTATGATGCAAGTGACCTAAGACGATGGGCGAAAAAGCGCGGCACACCCAATTTCCTTGAACTAAAATTCCGTTTTCCACCGCATGTTCTCGAATTACAAAAATTATGTTCCACAAGTCCATACACCATGTCTGATGGCGACACTCAACATACTCACAGAGAACAGACCTCATCGTCGTGGTACCACTCGTAAATCCCTACTTATTGTCTACAAAACCATAAAGTCGCCAGCCATATAAATAACATAAGAAAGTCTAAAAAGCATACAAGCTACCCACATCTCGCCTGGGTGCTGCGACTTGACCAAGACCGAACGGAATGACAAAGCAGCTATGCTGCTTTGCAGTTGACAAATGGTAAGCTGGCAGGAGCGAGACAGCATCACATGAGGAGCTAAGCTTGTTTTCGTTCTGCCTCCATGTTCCATTATACACCACTTCCCTCACACCAGTGACGACAGAGCCTGGCACTAGTTGGGGATAGACCGAACCGCTCAGAAGACCTAAAACCGCCTTCAACACCTAAAACATAAAAACATAACATCACACTCTGTAACGTAAAACTCGGTTAACATAAATGTACACTTGTCTACGCTTCGCTTGCAAAACGCACTCGCTTTAAAGGCGGCGCAAATGATCTTCATGGCCCGACACGCCTAAAAAATCATCCCTTCCCTCGCCATATCTCTGGCCGATCCTATTGGATGTGAGGATGAGATGAACACACATGACAGTTGCCTTCGATGACTTTGTTTTCAAAGGTAGAATCTAAGTCACTTTCTCAAAAGCAGGCACTTAGAATTTCGCTCCATCAGTCAACAAAGCAATGACCCCGAACTGGTTGATCTCGTCGTCTTTTTTTTTTGGGGGGAGAATTGTGAGAAGCTCAGCACCGATTATTCCACTGTGAGGGATGTTGAACCGACTGCAGTGGCCACCATTTTGGCTACGGGAGCAGTGAGCTATGAGAGGGTCAGTGTGCCCATCAGGACGCAAGACCAATCGATGTGGGTACCATTAGGTGCCTGGCGGGTGACATTTGAGGGTGCCGCCCCGCCCTCTGTGGCACCGTGCCCTCCACATCTGCGCTACCTACCAGTCATCCAGCCGGCCGGTGGTGACGTGGGCCGACGACAACGCACACCTCGGGTGACGGATAAAGGTTCGTGCGACAATCGTCCGCACGACAAATGTTCATGGGATAAAGCCTGCATGCGTGAAGGTTGTCATATATAAAGTACGTATTTGATGAAGTTCGTAGGACAAAAGCTCGTGTGGGATGAAGTCGTATGGGATAAAGTTCGCCTGGCAAAAATTTCGTAGCAAAAATGTTCGCATGGGCAAAAGTTTGTATCGAAAAAATTCGTACGAAAAAAGCTCGCATGGAAAAAAAGATGTATGGAAAATGTATTTTAGCTGGGCTATATTTGCTCGGGTAAGGCAGGCTATCCTAGGCTAGGTTAGGCTTTATCAATTTATAGGATAGGCTAGGATAGGTTAGATTATATTAGCATCAGTTAGATTAGGCTAGGCTAAGCAAGATCGGACGCTAACCATTTGCGAGGCTACTTTAGGCTGCATGCAAGGTTAGTTTAGGCTGTTAGGCTCCGTGCAAACCATTTTCATATGGAATGTTATGCATGATAATTTCCCTGACCAGCGTCATTGCATACACATTTTTTAGTACGATTTATTTTTGCATACGAACCTCAACTGAAAACTCAGCCGCCCCGGTAGCTCAGTTTGTTAGAGCGCAGGCCTGCTCTGGTCTCCCCTGTGCTGGCAGCGAAGGGTTCGAGTCGCTTAACACGCTCGCATTTAGCCCCCGGCTGGAGGGTCACTTGGCAGCTGGCCCGGTAAGGCCGGATACAAGCTACAGGGCGGTCGTGCCGGTACATTGACGGCACGTTAAGCTTTCGGTCAAAATTTTGCCGATAAACTGGAATTCATGGATCGGGTGGTGGGGCCAGGGTCCACGCAACAAGCTCTGCTTAGCAATAAGACCTTGGTTTATAAAGCCACCCCAACAAGAACTTGGATTAAATTCATTTAAACAATTAAAAAAGCATACCAAGTTTAATCATGCAGACTTTGCCTTGCGAACTTTTGTCAATGCGAATATTTTACGTGCGCACTTTATACCATACGAACATCTGTATACGAGCGTTTGCGTACAAGCTTTTTTGCGCATGAACTTTTTCGTACAAGTTTTTTTTCCAAACGAACTTTATCCCATTCGAACAACTGAGTACAAACTTTATCCATGTGACCTTTTTCCATGTGAACTGTTGTCCTAAAACCGTACACCTCGACCCAGCGACGCCATGGTGCCGTCATAATGACGTCATAATGACGTCACTGGCGATAGCCCCATCACGGTGCCGGATCGGACCAGAAGGCGGAGGTCGGCCGACTCGACGTCACTGACTGGTCGCCGGCCCTTGAACCCCGCTCGGGTCGATCGAGTGCCCGGAGTGTCGACCTTGCCAGCGGCGCTGAGCGCGCCTCTGCCCGTCCGGGCGACCCGCGACACCACACGCGGCCCCCGCCGTACCGTGCCGTCCCACTGCGGGCTGTGTGACGGTCACGCGCGCTCGCCACTTCAGGGAACCGCCGCGCGAGCGCCGACGCCGCCGGCACGGCCGACAAGAGACTAACGCACGTGTCGGCGGGGCGCAGCCGAGACATCGCTCGCCGGCGAGGCGGCGGCGGCACCACCAGCGGTACCGTGCCAGCCAGGTCACCAGCAGGTGTGCACGCGGCTGGTGCCGGCGCGTCAGCACGTGGAGCAATGCCGTCGTGTCGGTGTGAGGCGGCCGCCCGCGCTAGGTCGTGTCGGCCGCTGGTGCAGACTTCCCTCGTGCTGGCCGGCCTGCTCAGTATGAGGAGAGACGATGTCGTTAGATGGCGGCGGAGCGGTGTCAAGGGGTGACAGGCATTCTGGGTGCCACCCCAGCCCTGGTGCAATGTAGACATATTCGCGCCAAGCAAACTGAGAGTATTCTTACAGCTCTACACAGATGCACATACACGCACACACACACACACACACACACACACACACACACACACACACACACACACACACACACACACACACACACATCATCGGGTACACGGAAGGCAAACTTATCTACGCGTACATACATACACATGGACACTCATACACACATGCTTTCACAAATATATATTTGCGGGGCATGTACTCACACCACGTGCATATTTAAGGGAATACATCATTGATGGCCTTCGAAGAAAAATGGACACAATACAAAAAAGACGAGAAGAAACTTAAAAGAAAATTAAGAGCATGGCCAAATTACAAGACGAGGATAAAAATATGAGGCAGAGACGAGAAATAGACAACAACTGAGCATCCATTGTATCTGTAGGCGATTAAATCAGAGAATCATGCATACATTAAGCATACCTTGTCAGCTGATCGCCGCATAACAGTCACAAGATCAGTCATAAGATCAGTCATATATCAGCCTGTCATATATAATTGTCATGAGCCGATATGAGCGTTTCTCGCAAGAAAGATGTAATTTTAAATTTCTACACCGGTATCGCTTCGAATGCAAAGTTCCTTCTCCAGCTTGGTTTCATAGCACGGGACCACAGTAGCCAACAGTGAATTCTTTTTACTTCTTATGCGTAAATGTTTGAGGAAAATTATCACTTTTTCGAATTTGATAAGGTGCACTTCTATGTAAATGGAATATTTCATCACAGTGTTAGGGTAGTTGTTTCGTAGCGAATTTTTACATCACTAAATATATTTGCATGTTTGCTAGGTCATTCATGTTTATCTTTCTATTGCCTTGCTATTATATTGATGATATACACATGATATTTCATTGTATTGTTATGATATTGTCATGCCATGCTCTATTTTGCAAAGCATTGAGTTCTTGAAGTTTTGATTCATTATTGATTCCCCAGCTAAGATAATACTAATTCAAGAACGGTGAAATTATAAAGTTATATCAAAGAACCAATTGTCACCCCTGTCGGCCTTTCTGAATTTGGACAAGCGTAGTCACTGCGAAGTGCATATTCACACAGTGTCAAATACGAATGCAATACAAATACAATATCGCGCCGCGTTTTTGCATCGGGTGTGGCAGGTTAGGGCGGACAGGCCTGATAGGTCCGGCAGATCTCACGTAGCAGGTTAGGCCGGTCTGACGTGGCAGGTTAGGCAGGTCTGACGTGGCAGGTTAGGCAGGTCTGACGTGGCAGGTTAGGCAGGTCTGACGTGGCAGGTTAGGCAGGTCTGACGTAGCAGGTTAGGCCGGTCTGACGTGGCAGGTTAGGCAGGTCTGACGAGGTAGCAGGTCTGATGTGGCAGGTTAGGCCGGTCTGACGTGGCAGGTTAGGCAGGTCTGACGTGGCAGGTTAGGCCGGTCTGACGTGGCAGGTTAGGCCGGTCTGACGTGGCAGGTTAGGCCGGTCTGACGTGGCAGGTTAGGCAGGTCTGACGTGGCAGGTTAGGCCGGTCTGACGTGGCAGGTTAGGCAGGTCTGATGTGGCAGGTTAGGCCGGTCTGATGTGGCAGGTTAGGCAGGTCTGATGTGGCAGGTTAGGCCGGTCTGATGTGGCAGGTTAGGCAGGTCTGACGTGGCAGGTTAGGCAGGTCTGACGTGGCAGGTTAGGCCGGTCTGACGTGGCAGGTTAGGCAGGTCTGATGTGGCAGGTTAGGCAGGTCTGACGTGGCAGGTTAGGCCGGTCTGACGTGGCAGGTTAGGCCGGTCTGACGTGGCAGGTTAGGCCGGTCTGACGTGGCAGGTTAGGCCGGTCTGACGTGGCAGGTTAGGCAGGTCTACTGGAGCCGGTCTGACGTGGCAGGTTAGGCCGGTCTGACGTGGCAGGTTAGGCCGGTCTGACTGTGGCAGGTTAGGCAGGTCTGACGTGGCAGGTTAGGCCGGTCTGACGTGGCAGGTTAGGCAGGTCTGATGTGGCAGGTTAGGCAGGTCTGACGTGGCAGGTTAGGCAGGTCTGATGTGGCAGGTTAGGCCGGTCTGACGTGGCAGGTTAGGCAGGTCTGACGTGGCAGGTTAGGTCGGTCTAGTGTGGCAGGCTAGGGAGATCTCACGTGGTAGGTTATGCCGGTTTGACGTGGCAGGTTAGGCCGGTCTAATGTGGCAGGTTAGGCCTGTCTCACGTGCGCGGTCTGACCATTTACATACCGGAATATAAATGCGCATTGGATGTGCCAGTTGTGCCGACTACCACGGGATGAGAGCAAACATCACACAGGCAGGTGGGGTGGACTGTTGCACATGCTGCGGGTGAAGTTCATGGTACGGATGAAGTTTCACATGGTGAACAGTGGAATTGAAACGCAATATTCTTGCATTGTTTTCCACAAGGAATACGCAGATGGGAAGCCTACTCATTCATAGCAATGGTCGTGCCGCCGGCCAAGGTCAGGCGAAGTCAATTTTTCAAACAAAGACACTGCCCTGTATCTCCCGACACCTCACTCCATGCACACCATGAACGTGTGCACGGTGTGGTGCATATACACGTGTTTTCGCTACTCATGGATGACCACGTAGTTGTTTGACTGGCAGTGGCTACTCTACATTCGGCAGAACAGTCGCTTGGCCGTTTAACACGTGCACGCCGTTGTCTCCGACGCTCCGACCGACCGCCCGACGCCTCCGACGCTCCGACCGACCGCCCGACGCCTCCGACGCTCCGACCGACCGCCCGTCGTCTCCGACGCTCCGACCGACCGCCCGTCGTCTCCGACCCTCCGACCGACCGCCCGTCGTCTCCGACGCTCCGACCGACCGCCCGTCGTATCTGACCCTCCGACCGACCGCCCGTCGTCTCCGACGCCTCCGACCGCCCGTCGTCTCCGACCCTCCGACCGACCGCCCGTCGTCTCCGACGCTCCGACCGACCGCCCGTCGTCTCCGACGCTCCGACCGACCGCCCGTCGTATCTGACCCTCCGACCGACCGCCCGTCGTCTCCGACGCTCCGACCGACCGCCCGACGCCTCCGACGCTCCGACCAGCTGCTCGTCGTCTCCGACGCTCCGACCGACCGCCCGTCGCCTCCGACGCTCCGACCGGCCAATAGACCTGCTTGCCCCGTTTGGCGGACTTCGTGGGTAAAGGTGCCGCCAGGCCATAACATATGCAACGTCATGTACATACTAAGTAGTCATTTGAACAGGGATGAATAACAGCACTGTCATAGTCCCGGTGACGTGCCGTACGGGAAATAAAGCAAAATGGGCTCCTCAGCATCTATAAATACCAGTATTGAAAAGCAGAGGTCCACCCTTCCTCTTCCATTGTGAAACGCTGGTCACGGAATGATTCTTCAGAGTGCATCAACGTCATTTCACAATATAGAACCAAGACGTGGAGTATGTTGGAGTGGTATGCATGGCTGCCGAGTGCACTATGCATTATGCATGCATCAGACGGATATCGCTACGCTTGCATACGCCGCTGACGCATCAACATTGCTGGCGACGAGACGCGACTAAAATACTACTCGCATCCTCCTCACATCACGCATATCTGCATGGTACGCTGGATAGAAGACGATATTCGGATAACTTTCCGATTGTGTTGCTGCTATCGAGTTTTTGCTGGCGCGAATGTGTCCAAATGAGACTAAATTAATCGAACTGTGCGTTGTATTTCCCGGTTGTTTCTTGGCAATGAATTTTCACCTCCATTCTCCAATCATTCGTGGTTGGTATGTTCATTATTAGCACGAGAGAAATGTTTGATAGAGTCCTGCCAGCGTGTATGACCCATCAAATAGAATCGGGGTCGCGTGGGTTTGAACTCTCGTGACCTCATTGCCTACTTGAGATTGTCACGTGAAATTGTCTGGCATTCAAACTGGAGATTACTTCGCGAGTAACGCATTGCTATTTTTGCTATGTATTGCCCAGCATGGCACGGCCAAGATGCGCTGTATCATTGCCCATCTCTCCCTGCGTTTCATGCTAAGATATACTTTAACCAAAAAAACAATGGCTCATTCTTGTAAGGGCTGTGACATATTCGGCCCCCTGGGAGATCGAAACCTACTTGCTGGGTTTGCTCGCGGAAAACAGCATTATATTCACCACGGCGTGCCCGATATTCCCGATGTAAAATTTCAGCACATTTGGAAGAATGGATACAAAGTGACAAAGATGTAAAAAAAGGTATTTTGTTTTTTCTATAGCTCCCAAATATAAATGTTGCAACACTTCAGATCTAGTATGATTCCATGGTTAACCAACCTGACATTAATCAGTAACCTATACGCTTATACATTGGAATTGTATCGGAGTTTACAGAGCTTCCCGAATTGGAGGCACACATCTTTGAAAACTGGATTTGTAATTATTTAAAAGTAAAATCTGCTCCTACAGCTATCGGCTGTGCCAGGGAGATGCGAAGGATGGGAGGTGTACCGAATGCAGCTATTGTGGTGCTTTTATTTTAGATCGCATTGATTGATTAGCCATTTGTTTGTCTGTCTGTCTATTTGGATTGCCAGCGTTGTACAAGGACTCCCTTCCTTGCCATATGGAATTCCGTCATACACCGATTCAGAGAGTTAGGGAGCCATTTTAGTAAGTAAAATAACAAAGGAATAGGCTCAAGTAGGATGTGTTTGAACATGTTGGAGGTAGTGTGAAACATTGCTTCTATTTGCGGCATTGTTCATCTGCGTAGCATTTAAAAACGATTGACAGTAATGGCTCTGTAGAGCCCGCCCTGAATCTACCTCAGACCATTTTACAACATTGCGTTCTATAAAATGAACCTACAAAGTATAAATACTATGGTGGGCACTGGAAACAGATTCATTTCAAAATATTTGTTTTGTATTTTCATCAATGCGTTCATAATTTGTTCTTCTGGAACCGCTTCTGCCACTTATGTACATAAAATATTACGTGAAACGAAATGTACGACCCTCAATATACCAGGAGGTGCTGAGTTTACATCAAAAGTAGCGTTAGGGATTATGCTATATTACTCAACGTTTCGGCCAGGGGCCATCGTCAGGAGTGACGATGGGTCACTCCAGGGTCACTCCTGACGATGGCCCCTGGCCGAAACGTTGAGTAATATAGCATAATCCCTAACGCTACTTTTGATGTAAACTCAGCACCTCCTGGTATATTGAGGGTCGTACATTTCGTCTCACGAAATGAGAGCCACCCAGGAGCACTTAAGAGCCATTCTTCGTTGTATTCAACATAAAATATTACTACGTGCGAACCAGGTTCAAGTTCAACCTAAAACCAACAGGGCCACCGCCTCGGCGATCGGTGACGGCTGCTGGTCATGTGACTGAATCACTTAAGCGCCAGGTGTCTAGCGAGGTGTCAACGCTTACGCCTGAAAATCTTGGCGCATTTGACGAGTTAAAAATACTAAAAAATATAACGCATAAACTTACTTCTTAAAAGGAAAATAGCGATGTCTCTGAAACATGGCTCGATGAGTACGTGCTGAACCATGTCGTCGTGTTTCCCAGTTACGACCCAGCCACGACAGGGCGAAGTGCTGTCCCAACGGCGCCGCCTCCACCTGTGGCCAAAATAGAAGTCAAGCTTCGACGCAAGAAGTGTAAAAAAAGAAATCGATGAAAAGCCACTAGCTAGGCTTTGTGAAGCTCCGACTGGAAATCTCGGAATGGGGAGTGAAAAACCAGATGGGGAAGGAGATGACCACATCCGGGAATATGATTGCAACGAAGTCGTCAAGAGTGGAATGATCGTGAATTTGCACAAGCGCGATGTTAGGCGCAGTCCTGTGCGGGTTGCAGCGTGCTACAACTGGCTGACAAGTTGTGGGAGGCCTTTGTCCTGCATTGTATACACAAGGTGTTGACATCTTGCACGTGCCGCTGCTGTCCGTGTATCTCACTTGACATGAGAGCGTGGCCTGTCATGCTGACCTTTGCGGAGGCGCTTAAGTGTGTGATGGCTCATTTTGCGCGTCTGTCGGTGAAATGTTAGGGAATGAAATGCTAAGGAATGAAATATGAAATGTACGTGTCAGGCACTGATTCATCAGAAATGTGTCTGTCCAGCACCCCTTCCCACGCACCGTCTATCCAACACTTCTGCCCACGTACCGTCTGCCCAGCACCCTTGCTCACGTACCGTCTGCCCAGCATCCCTGCTCACGTACCGTCTGCCCAGCACCCCTGCTCACGTACCGTCTGCCCAGCACCCCTGCTCACGTACCGTCTGCCCAGCACCCCTGCTCACGTACCGTCTGCCCAGCACCCCTGCTCACGTAC
The DNA here is from genome assembly GCA_034440575.1 of Imbricaverruca yamaguchii. NCBI lineage: Eukaryota > Metazoa > Arthropoda > Thecostraca > Neoverrucidae > Imbricaverruca > Imbricaverruca yamaguchii. The sequence continues at coordinate 822,885 of JAOTOL010001466.1, read as the reverse complement.
CGTCTGCCCAGCACCCCTGCCCACGTACCGTCTGTCCAGCACCCCTGCCCACGTACCGTCTGCCCAGCACCCCTGCTCACGTACCGTCTGCCCAACACCCCTGCTCACGTACCGTCTGTCCAGCACCCCTGCTCACGTACCGTCTGCTCAGCACCCCTGCTCACGTACCGTCTGCCCAGCACCCCTGCTCACGTACCGTCTGTCCAGCACCCCTGCTCACGCACCGTCTGTCCAGCACCCCTGTCCACGTACCGTCTGCCCAGCACCTCTGTCCACGTACCGCAGCTGTTGCAGCAGATGAACTCGCATAGCCAGTTATTAAGGATAATTATTTTAAGGAAATGTCCCCAGGGAAGCGGTAAAGTTTCAGTTGTTTCCAGTTCTCCCATTCATCCCAGACTAAGGTGAAGGCCTCAAGATATTGTTGCCGGAACTGAGTCAATAAATCCTTCTCTTCCACACATCCCGGACTCGGTATTAAATCTCGGATTTAATTAATGACGATCGGGATAAACTTAGCATTTCACCAGCCTCTTCAAATGGTTCCCAACTGAAGATGGTTTTAGGCTTGCTCTGACTGCAGCAATTTTGGTCGTCTTACATTTATGCCATGCATGTTTTTTGGGCAGCATAGGATGTGAAGTTATGAATAAAATAAACCAGCCGTCAAAGAGGCCACTTCGTGAATTCATCCACCTTTCCATACCTTCGCCCGTCATCCTGCCTTTCCATCTGGTCATTCGCACAGTCATTCATTTAATGTTTTGTCTATCTATCCATTCATGTGTCAGTGCATTCATTCCTCTCTTTTCTCTATTCTCTCTCTCACTCTCTCGATATATATGTACATATTTATGCATTCGCATATATGTGCATACATATATATCCATATCCATTTAGGTGTATCGTCGAACGACTATTTTCTTCTGAAATTAATGAAGCATGGGCGATATTATAACGGAGTATGCTCCAAAATCTTGCACAACACTCATTAAATGCGAATTAACTGATTACTCGATGCTCCGGACCCATTGATAGGGTTGGGGATAGGAAATACTCTTATCTATTGGTAACATTAGAAGCATATTGACGAAATCGAGATGCTTGCGCTGAAATGGAGCATATTACACATAATTCTTTTTTTTTACAAACAAGACACTGCCTGTTTGTGATGCTACGAGCGCAATCCGCCGGCTAACTAAAAAAGGGGGACAGGTGCCTTTGAATGTGCACTGACGTCGTGGTGATACCTCCCTTCTCTGTTGTTGATATGTCCAGGTCTGCGAGAAGACGGCGTGTGACAGCCCACTCAAAGTTGGCATACCTCATGAGTCATCATTTGTGCGTCTCTCAAAGAAAATAATTGACCCAGGTCATGTCCGGTCATTGAGCTATCACGTCATCCTTGAAAGTACGCAGAGCCACGTCTACACAAAACTACGTGCATTGGCGGTTGTAGGCCGGTTAGCGTAAAGCAAAGCGAACGTTAGGCTATATAATGGACATAAACACAGAATCAAACCTCGGTGGTTTTTCTATAAATTTTGCTATTCTTAGATTAATGATAGTAATGGGTGTGAGCTGGTGTTTTAAAGTATTGTTTTGTATTCACCATGTATTTATTCACGCCTTCGAATGCAAAAATAGTAGCTCTATGACGTGCTTATTTTAATTCATCTTCTGGAAGTGCATGAAGTGTTTTATGATGATGTGAATTGTCTTATGTGACCTGAATTATTCACGCCTTCGAATGCAAACATAGTGGCTTCATGACATGTTTGTTTTAATTCGTCTTCTAGAAGTGCATGAGGTTTTCTAAGATGATGTGAAATGTCTTATATGACCAGAATTTAACGGAAAAATCAAGGTTCATATTTTATGTGGATAGTCATACATCATAAAACCGGTCTTTCCGCCAGGCTTCTGTGTATCTTGACCGGTTCCCAAGCGGTATTGGTCGCATCCGACCGACCGGTACCGGGCTTTGGTCTCACTATTTTGGTATTTGTCTCCTCTGGTGGTAACACCACATGCCAGCCTCGATTACTAACTTGAACGAAACAACTGGTTTAGTGTGTATCTAGGCATGTACAGCTTGACTTTACATTGACTGGTCGAGCAGCTTCAGCTGACCACACCTATCAAGAATGCTAGTAACGGGGAAATGAAACCCGTCACTAATGGCTACACTATTCGGTTCATGTTAGCAGCAGTGCTACTGAAGGTCATGACTGATGATTATAAACAGTGTTGACCTTCATTCCCCATTGTGGGAGTCATGCACCGTAGCACGACATGCTGTCATGCTACAGCAATGGGGCACGTTGCACGTTTGCTGTCAATCATTCACACCATCAGCAGCAAGGCTTGATTCGTGATCCAGCTATATCTACCCTTGCAGAAGGGGCTAGGAAAGTCACTCCTATACCGGAGCGTCGTACCTGCGTTGCCGTCTCTGGCCTATAAGCCGATCACCTTCTATGGCACTTCGGTGACCAGCTGAACTGCTCCCTTACCGGCCCGCGCGTGGACAGGGTACGCTAGGACGCTGAGAGGATACGGACGGTGCCTCCGATATGATCGTCTGACTTGATAAGGCTTCTCGAAGGCTCGGAGGTCGTCTCATTCTTCCAGTCGATGACCGCTGTGTAGACCGCTGGCTCCCTCTGAATGACAGGGAGACGGAACGGGCAGATTTGAGCGCATCGCGGCACCGCAGACGCTGCCCAGTGCCCCCTCACGAGTTGCCATACTCTCGTCCGACAACATGGCCCCAGAGTAAGCCCAGCAGCTATTGCGTTGTCGCACTGGGCTCGCCAGCTGTCAGTCGCGCATGGAGCCCTGTTGAAGCACATCGCTTGTGTGTTGGCTCTTGACATCGTCCTGACAAGTCCGGTTCCGCCGGATGTGAGACGACATCGCTGCATCGTGTCGGACAATGAATCGAACCCGGATCACTAGTTCCTCCGATGGCAGCGTGCGCTGATGTGTACGATATGTACATCATATGCTGATTCACATAGCATATAGCAGATATGCACAGCCGCAGGACAGCCGACTTTTACTTGCCTTTGCTGGTCAGACTGCACTCCCTTTCCCAGCTAATACAACAGCGTATGTTCAATCGTCATGGATGGGCTGTGCCAGTATGTCGTTGACAGTGTCCCCAACCTTATTTATTTATTTATTTAACAATACATGCCCTCCACGTGCAGTGGCTGTTACGACCAGTCTGGGATATGCGTACGCCATATGCATATACGGCTGTCACATGATCTGTCCTCGCTTTGGAAGCGATTCACTGAGCGCTATATCCTGCCTTCCATCGAAGTACAGTCATGTTAGTCCTTGCCTTGCACAAGAGTGAAATGTACCACTGGCACAGTCCCATCAGCGCCGGCTGCCGTCATTCCAGCGGGCCCCGGTAAGGACTTTGGACCTGTATTGCTTCCATCCAGCTGAACGAAGGCTTCACACAGGCTTAGCTCATTTGCATGAAGCTGGAGTACGAACCAGTGCACAGGCCGCTTGTTGGACAATTCAAGCAGCCGGCTTCTGCCGCCGCGTGGCCTGGTGTTGGCACCACTGGTGTCGTCACAGCCCAGCACTCTGATGTCGGTGCTCACCGGGCTCGATATTGCCGCCAGTTACAGCAGTGCGTTTGCGATGCGGCTATCATGTATGCGCCTCCTGGCAGTCGCATATGCGTACGCCATATGCATATACGGCTGTCGCATGATCTGTCCTCGCTTTGGAAGCGATTCACTGAGCGTTATGTCCTGCCTTCCATCGAAGTACAGTTCTGTTAGTCCAACCGTGCGAACCTGTGCGTGCCTACCAACTTGTGATGGACGGCGCATTCACTCCGTCGTTCGCCGCATCTTCATGCTGCCGACCGCTGACTAATTATATCGTCGCCAGATTCCAGGCGCCCTATATCGACTTGGCATGCATTTGCTACTGCCGCACAAGCTCGGTTCGACAATTCACATACCTGCCACTTGCCATAACTGTGCATGCTTTGAGAAAGTGTTGAATAGCTCGTCACTGCGCTTGTCTCCTGACGCGTGCAATCCGAAGTCACCGCCACTTAGTTTTGAACTGGACGGTGATGATGTAGAAGACGACTGTGTGGTCCGAACGTGTCTGATTCGGAGCTGCTCTGACGCCCGGACGGGCCCCGCTCGGAAGCCGATAGCGGCCCAGACGAGCCGGGCTCATAGTGGGACTGCAGTCCGGAACGACTTCTGATTGCCGGCTGTTTTCGCTCCTGACGTTCCCGTCGCCGTTTCCCGTCTCCTCCTGATCCACCCCAGACATGCTCATCTTGCGCTCACCGCGCTCATCGGGAAGAAAGTCGACATTCGGGTCGGGTACTCGCTTAGCCCATGAGCACAAACAGTTGCGGATATCGCTGCACTTGCAGCTCGTTATGTCACATAAGTCTGCGAACCAGCTGGTATCTCCTTCTCTGCCGGTTGGCTTTTTGTGTCATTCCTGACGCTGTCTTTTCCTTACCATTTTCGACCTTTCCAACATACTGGTCCTGTAATAGTCGCATGGTTGGCTGCCACCAGCATAATAACTTGTAACATAAAGCTAGCATTATTTGATGAGTGATATCATCCGTTGGATGAGCAATGCCATAAGTAGTAGTTGGATTACCAGTATTATGCCTATAATAATATAACGTAGACGAAATTAATCCAGATATGTTTCGCTTTCGAAGCGTCGTCAGTATATACCGTAGAACACGTTCAAAGAACATAAGAGCCGCTGTACCCTCTTGTATACACACTGCAGGTACCGGACAATCTGCTAGCATCGGCTATATCTGTTGAACGAGCCGTCATATTGGGTTGAAACAGCACCAATTGACGCAGATTGTTTTATTGACGAAAACATGTAAAACATGCTGTTTCAACGAGTAGTTCTCAATTGGTCAACAAACTTATAATTTTATGAAAAGATAGCAGCATCTCCGACCCCCTCCCTATAAATTGGGCCTGGCATGAAATAAGCATGAGCTAATTCGCGTTTGGTTGGTGATTTCCGGATATTTCCATCATGCTCCGCCATAATTTTTCCCATGATATGCATTCTGCGAGTGACAATTCACCCTACGGTATCCATTTCTCTCCTCTTCCTCTCTCTCTCTCTCTCTCTCTCTCTCTCTCTCTCTCTCTCTCTCTCTCTCTCTCTCTCTCTCTCTCTCTCTTTATCTCTCTCTCCATCTCTTTCTCTCTCTCTCTCTCTCTCTCTCTCTCTCTCTCTCTCTCTCTCTCTCTCTCTCTCTTTATCTCTTTCTCCATCTCTTTAGCTCTCTCTCTACACATATTTGGCTCCATCTATGTATTTTCGGTATTCTCACCCTACCCTATACTTATAGTATGTGCACACAGCTATTCAATGATCGGCCATGGAAGAAGGGAGAGATGAGTAATCGCTGATAAGCGTTTAGCGATACTGTTGTCCCCATCTTTGCCAATTTCCATAACAAATTGAGCGCTCTCTGCCATCAGCACGGCCGAAACCGATTACCTCGAATCCATTATCCGGGCGTCATCGTCAGGATGTGTTAGAAGCCAACCGAAGGGCGAATTACACTGGAGAAGGCAGATGCGGTGTGCGATGGCATTATTTCGGTGATCGGAAGCGCCGTGATCGATGCGTCTACTGACCGTTATCTCCGAGATTGGCGGTGGTTTGCTCATGAGCTGCTGACGTTGGGACGGCGGGGCGCTTGATTATGTGGTGAAACGTCGACGGTGCAATGGACTACTGACAGTCTTATGAAATTGGGTGTGGTCAGATGAGACTATAAGCAGCGCCATGTATCTGCGGAACAATGGGCTGTTGACAGTCTGATGGGATTGTTTGTGGTCAGATGGGACTATAAGCAGCCTCACGCATCTGTTGAACAATGGGCTGTTGACAGGAGATTGTTTGTGGTCTCATGAAACTATAAGTGACGTCATGCATCTGTTGAGCAATGGGCTGCTGACGGTCTTATCAGATTGTTTGTGGTCTGATGGGACTATAAACAGAAGCATGCATCTGTTCAAGGTGTGTTCGGCCATTGGGCCGCCTGTTGATGATGCCATGGGACTGATGGTGGTGGTATCATGCTGGTGGTGGTGGTGTTGGACTGCTGATGGCGTAATTCCACAGTTGATGGTGTAATTGCACAGCAGATGGTTTAATCGTGCTGTTCATGGTGTCGTCACGCGGTTGATGACGTCATGAGACTATTGCAGCTGCCATGAAACTATTGCAACTGGGATGAGACTGTTATCAGTGCCATGGCGCCATTGATGGTGTCTTGGGACTGTCGGCAGTACCATGAGACTGTAAACAGTGCCATGTGACCGTTGGCAGTGCTATGGTGCTGACGATACCAGGATATTGCTGATAGTGTCGTGGAAATGCTGATGGTGCCATGGCGGTGCTAACGATATTTCGAGCTGTTTGCATGGTGTCGTGGGGACGCTACAGGCTACCAAGTCAACGGCCTATGAATTCACCACTTGAATCTTGAGGAAAATGGTAGCCTATAAGGCAAACGAATGCAAAGGAAATGCAAAAGGCGATGCATAGAAGGCAACAAATATTGTCCTATCTGTTGTAAACTAGTAGCAACTCAGCTTCCCACAAAGAATGACGGGTTGCTTGTGCAAAACTGTTCCATATGTGGTAGGGTTTGGGGTGTTCCTTACACTTTACGATCCTAATGTTCATTTGATGCCCAATAAATTTTCGGAGAAAGATAACCCATATGTGCCTTGTGGGAGACCAGCTTGCGTTTATACGACCTCTGTGTCGCCAATTCGTTTTAGTAAACCCACGATCTTGTTGATCTGCAGACGGCATGACTGGATTTATGATAGAGCACTGAAGCTGTTGACTATTTTATGGACCTATCGTCGATCTATCTGAGGCTCTTGAAAGCACCAACTTTAGAGATATTGTTTATAAACAATATCTCTATATAAATATACAACTGCATTGGGCATGCTGATGGACCGACGAGGCGAACTGTCATTAGTTCACTAAACTTGGGGACCAGGAAGTAATGTGAATAAGCTTTCAGACTCGCCCCAGCTCCTCTCCTGGCGAGTCTTTGCAATAGCCCCAAAAAAACATACTTGACGATCTGTCGATTTTTTATGGTCCGCTCAAATTGCAACCGCCTATGATTTGTCGAGCACCTTTCCGTGATGGTGATATTTGTTTAACGCTGCTATTGACAGCCTGATCGATGACTATTATGTGAGACCGCTAGCGGCCTGTTGAGATTGTTGGCGGTCGGCTAAGACCGTCGACGGTCCGGTGAGACCGTCGACGGCCCGGTGTGAGTGCTAATGGTCCGGTGAGAGTGTGACGGTCCGGTGTGAGTTCTAATGGTCCGGTGATAGTGTCGACGGTCCGGTGAGAGTCAGTCCGGTGAGTGTCACTCCGGAGAGTGTCGATGGTCCGGTGAGAGTGTCGACTGTCCGGTGAAGTGTCGATGGTCCGGGAGGGTGAGTCCGGTGTGTGCGTCCGGTGAGAGTGCGATGGTCGGGGGGAGTTGACGGTCCGGTGAATGTCACTGTCCGGTGAGAGTGTCGATGGTCCGGTGAGAGTGTCGACTGTCCGGTGAGAGTGTCGATGGTCCGGTGATAGTGTCGATGGTCCGGTGAGAGTGTCGATGGTCCGGTGAGAGTGTCGACTGTCCGGTGAAGTGTCGATGGTCCGGTGAGAGTGTCGATGGTCCGGTGAGAGTGTCGACTGTCCGGTGAGAGTGTCGATGGTCCGGTGAGAGTGTCGACTGTCCGGTGATAGTGTCGATGGTTCGGTGAGAGTGTCGATGGTTCGGTGAGAGTGTCGACGGTCCGGTGAGATTGTCGACGGTTCGGTGAGTGTTGACAGTCCAGTGGGTGTTGACGGTCCGGTGAGCGTGTTGACGGTCCAGTGGGTGTTGACAGTCCGGTGAGCGTGTTGACAGTCCAGTGGGTGTTGACAGTCCGGTGAGCGTGTTGACGGTCCAGTGGGTGTTGACAGTCCGGTGAGCGTGTTGACAGTCCGGTGAGCGTGTTGACAGTCCGGTGAGCGTGTTGACAGTCCGGTGAGCGTGTTGACGGTCCGGTGAGCGTGTTGACGGTCCGGTGAGAGTGATGCCGGTCCACTGCGACCATTGGCGGTCCAGTAAGAGCATTGACAGTCCGGTGAGCGCGTCGACGGTCCGGTGGGAGTGTTGACGGCCCGATGGGACGCCTGAGTATCCGGTCCAACAGGGGGCCGGCATTGGTCGCCGCCGGGGTGTGACCGCCGCCCGCCGCAGTGCACGTGTGTCCATCAGATTACCGTCGGCAGGGACGACAGCCGTGACCGATGCGACTGTTGGCGCCGTCGGCGCGCCACAATAGGCGCCGTCGACGCGGCGAAATGCCGCCGCTCGCCCGCCGCATCCATCACCGCCGTTTATTCAGATATCTCGGGAGTCCCCTCGACACTGAGACCCCGGCCACTAATGGCGGCTGACTTGGTCGCGACAGTTAGGCATCGGGCCGTCCTGTGATTCGATTACAAGGTGCTCACTGTCAGGGCTGCCCTGCCGCGGCCGCGGCTGATTCCTGCGCACCCCGCATGACAGGTTGGTTCTCCGCTGCTGTTGTATCGAACTGATCAAGTTTCCGTCATGCTTGGCTGATATGAACTCGAGACAGCCATGTGTCAACATGGCTGGTGTAACAGCAGCGGTTCTGTGTCGTCTTCATGATGCCGCCGTGGTGCAACAGCAGCGGTTCTGTGTCGTCTTCATGGTACCGCCGAGCTAAAGATTGAAGAAAAAAGATTCTGTGTCGTCTTCATGATGCCGCCGTGATGCGACAGCAGCGGTTCTGTGTCGTCTTCATGGTGCCGCCGTGGTGCAACAGCAGCGGTTCTGTGTCGTCTTCATGATGCTCGCCGTGGTGTGACAACGTTTCAGTGTCATCTTCAGGGTGGAACAGTAGGCACTGTGTCGTCTTCATGATGCCCCGTGAGGTGCAGTTCCGTGTTGTCTGCATGATCCGCGTGGTGCAGGTTTGTGTCGTCTTCATGATGCCGCCGTGGTGCAACAGCAGCGGTCTGTGTCGCCTGTGCCGCCGTGGTGCAACAGCAGCGGTTCTGTGTCGTCTTCATGGTGCCGCCGTGGTGCAAAGCTTTTTTTTTTTTTTTTTGTGGTGGAGCAAGAGGTTTTTTTTTTTTTTTTTTTTTGGGGGGGTTTTTTTTTTTTTTGGGGGGTGTTTTTTTAGCGGGTTAGGGTGGAACGTAGGCACATTGTAAAGCCCGTGAGGTGCATCCGTGATGCTGCAGACTCTCGGGGATAGCGTGAATGTAAACGGTGAATATGCTCAAAAGGTCATCCAACGTGCAACACACAGGGGCTCTTGGGAGTTATGCTGAGCTTGATAAGCACTTCTCCAAAGAGCCTCGTGTGTTGCACGCTGGATGACTTATTTTTAGCATATTCACCGTTTACATATGCGCTATCCCATGAGTGTCTTTAACATCATAGATGCACCTTCACGGGATAACGTGAATATAAGCGGTGAATATGCTCAAAAAGTCATCCAACGTGCAACACACAAGGCTCTTGGGAGCTATGGTGAGCTTGGAAAACGTTTCGTGACTAATCAGACATATTTAGCCCTAATTTGTCTATAAAATATCCTTTCATGATACTAATCTTGGGACATGGGTGTAATTTTAGTTCTCAAACTTAAAAGATCAGCTTTGGCAACGGGCACTAAATTCAGATCAGTCATGTCGAGTGATTCACATTGGCAAGCGGAGTATCAGCGCAACCCAGAGAGCTGCCAACACGAGCCCGAGAGGAAAGGAAGGTGAAAGTGCCGTCCATCTGATATGGAGACCAGAATGTTTCTTTGTAAAAACGATTCCCAGTGTCTGGAAGAAAACTTGAGACCTGTTCTAAATAGCGCCTCGCTTAAGTATGCCATCAACGGGGTTAACGACCTCTCCTCGATTAGAACAATCCGGCGACATGCCATCCTATGAATCCGTAAAGGTAGTGACAACAGCCACGCAGTATGGAATGGAACGGCCCTTGTGAAACCTCGTGGCACTTGTGAAGTGGGTCCCCATCTAGTCCACAGATGTAGGCATGGTATGAGTTGGAGAGACGCGAGAGTGAAGTGACGCTAGTGGACGTGGAAAATACGTGGAATAAGCCGGCACAGGATCAGCAGAAGTATGCGGCCGCTGGACGCCCACCAGTGTCTGTTCATTGTTGTTCTGTTGAACTTGGACCGCGGTCGTGCCGACTTGAACCGTGGCCGTGCCGATCTGAGACTGTGAGAACTGAGAGCCACTTCACCAGTGTTTGTGTGCACAGCTGCATCAAAAGCGCTGCGGGAAAAGCCGGGTGGGTGTAGGCGGTCCAAGTCGTGATGCCAGTGAGATACGAGATGGCATGCACACCGGTGCACCTACATAAAAGAGAAAATATCCTCCGCTGAATTGATTCATTCATGTTCATGTTCGTAGGTATTCATTCATTATGGAATACCTACGTCAGTATTATCATTGTAGTCGGTTCATCCAACAGACATAAAATGGTGTTTGATGATGGAAGCAATAGAAGTCCGTTTGAGGCAGACTGAGAGTCTGCAACTCGTTTTTTTCTTCTTCTGATTCTAGATATTGCAATGTACAATCAGATTTTGACTACAAGTTTACATCAAAGGGATCGTTTTTGTCTATGAAAAAAAAAATTCCCTATTTTATCAAGTGTTACTGATCAAAAGTTACCTGACCTTCCTGTTACTAGTCGACGAAAACTTCGCTTAAGAAAACGAACGTTTTTCTAAATTAAATATATATGGAGTGTAAGTACAAAGTATTCTCCAGATCATCTGAAATCACCAGATGACAATACTTTCACTAGAGATAATACTCAGCCAGATTTTATGCCCCAGAACTCCTCCAAAACGTATTGTTCACTCGAAACCTTTTTGGGAGGCATGCAAAGTCCACAAACCATTTCTGACGTTATCATAGGGCAGAACAATAGAACTCAATCTTTCTTTCGCTAAAGATGAATACATTTGCGGTCGTCCGTACCAATTGTTTCCACTTGCGATTCCTTCATCCGATTAATTTTTTCTTGGAAAAAATGGCAATTGATCCACCATACACTATTCGAGTCCCCGTCACCTGTCCTTCTGCAGACGTGTCCATACGACAGGCCGGACTCCTGTGTACCACCTGAAATGGTTAGGAAGTCAGTCTCTGGGAACGCATCGGTCCGACCACTATCACCGTGATCATTGTGTGCCGGGCACCTCCAGTAAGGCGACAGTTCAGTGACATGCATACGTCATTGCGACGCAGAAGAATGGAAAATAAAAAGGTGATTGCGTCTCGCTTTCCAGGACCACCGTGGGTGTGCATGTGGACGTAGAGAGGGGGCTGATCCTCTTTTAGCCATATCACTATTATACGGCCTACGCGTGGACAAAAGGCACACCATTTCTAAGCTCTGAAGGTTATCGCACAGCAGCAGGATCGTTCACAGAATCGTCAGCCAATCGCACTAAGATCCGGATGGAATTGTGAAGGCGACCGTCTGCAGGCAGTCGGCGCCTTTGGCGACCCATCGCCAGTACCCATTGTCATGTCGGATTGGGGGAGGGGGTATTGAGTAGCCTGCAAGCTGGACGTTGATGGCTGACGGGGCCGGATAAGCTGAGGCGTTCCACGTGGCTGGACTCGGCCATTTGCGATGCGAGGACGTGCTGTGAAGACGTAGCTACGTCCTGCTACTACCGTTGATTGGTGCGAATTTGTGTGTGGTGGGCAGTGCTACAGATATTGAGCAAAAATATCCAGCACGTTTCCAAAGAAAACAGGGTACCTACCCATATGCGACATTTGGTTATATTAATTCATCGTATATTGTGCTACTTAATCCATTCAGTGCCTATTTGGTGTGATGCAAGCATGCTATTTATTCACACACTACTATGTATGACCTCTTTGCAAAGTGATAATTCGAAAGTTATTTTTCAATCTACATACATTTTCGGCTATCAGCCTTTATCAAATGCGTCCAAGAATAATCGGCACACATTCCTAGCATGGGTCGTGATGGTTCAGGATGGGCCCACTGCAACATCCTTTTGCTACCAGTATCATGAGAGATCACAGTAGACCCAACGTTCATCTGATGTAATTTACTTTATCTATTATATTATCATTTATGTATTATATTATTGTTCAATATATGCATTGATTTATCTATCCCTTATTTTAACTGGAAACCTTGGTCCACGTCCAGCTTGCTTAACATTTTCGGACAACATCTGATCCCGGCACAAATTTGGCAGCGATCATTCGACATGTTGAACTGCTTCGCCAGGATGTGGCGGTGCACCATTCCTTCACTGAGTTCCTTCACTGAGCTCAGCAGATGGGTGTCTCATTTGCGAGTTGTTGACATATTCTACCCACATGTTCGTCGTCACCGGCCTCAATCGGACGACCAGCCCCTGTTACCGAGGTCTCCCCTGCTGAACCTGGAGAACCGGCGGTGCATCTGCGCCTGTGACATGGCCTGGTCACCATAAGCCTGCGAAAGCTATCTAACATTTTTTTCCGGGGTGCTTCTTTTAAAGAAGTCGCAACCTTGCCGAATACCTTGTTTCACCAATTGGCCGCGCAACGAGCCAGTATCGCAGACGAATTGAAAAGCCTGCACATGTAGCGCACGTACATTTTGCACGTGGGTGTGAATAATGCGCACTTCCAGCAGGTGAAAATTTCATATCGATGAAACAGCCGTAAGCATGGGCTTATAATATAATCGACATTTGAACACACCAAGTATGCATACAGTGGACACTAATGGAAAAGGGAGCCAGAAGTGTATGTGCAGGAGCACGCAAGCGATCTGAACGAAAACCCAATTGGCCATTTTAAATAGGAAGTCGTAGTAGAATGGCTAGTACAGAGCTAAGCACCAGCCAGGTGCCATGCTGGAATGCGTGTATTGAGTGAAGCACACTCACTTGCAGCAGTGCACAGTAGGCATTTCTATAACACTCTCCATGGGGACACGTTCATGGAGAATGATTTAATCATTTATGCGAATGGATTCTGCGATTTTATCGCGGCCGATATTCTTCCAGGATCTTGCCGATAGCATGATGTCGTTGAGTGTTGTGTATGCGTGTGCGTCCAGGAAGTTGTCCCCACGGGCTATGGTGTGGTTTCTCATGCCACTGAGATATGCTTCAAATGTCAGCCTAATGCGCCCCATGGTTTTGCCCACATGTGTGACCTTTGTACCGTCACCAACACACGCCCCTCCTCGTCACGCATCAGTCATGCAACCTGGCCAAACACGAACGGCAAATGCGATTTTCCGATTTCCATATGGGCTGTCATTGATTTGATTTCGCGAGAACGTTATATAGTGAGGTACAGTTTCTCCAGCAGACGCCTGTCTGTAGTCCTGACGTTTTAATTATGTAAATGGCACTCAGGCATTCGTCTGCATAGGGAAGTGTCAACCATCCGCCATGGCCTGTACGTGCGAAGACAGCTATGCTCTTGGTTCATGCGGTTGGTGTACAATGTGGCTCTGATGTATTTGTTCACGATGTTGCCGATAGCATGATGTCGTTGAACGTTGTGTAAACGTGTGCTTTCAGGAAGTGGTCCCCACGGGACTTCCCATGCCGATCTTTGGTCGCCACCTACGGCGGCACCTGTTTAACGTGCCGCCCGTTCCGGACTGATTTGCTGCTCGCCATGCTGTATTTTGTTCCGTATTTATTTTGTATTTTATTATATTATGACATATTGGCCACCGGGTTAACTGTTTTGTGACTTTCACCTTTTGTGCTGTGCTGCTTTATCTAACTAAGGCGAGGTTGTAATAGCTGCAAATCTATTGTGTATTACCTCACTACAAGTCTGTGGGTTTGTGTCCTGATGTAGCCGGCTTATGGCTGTTTTTTCCGCGACCATTTTATGGAAGATGTTTTAAATTTGGAATGTGAGTCTAGTTTCTGCAGCTCGGTCCGACCAAAGACGTACTCCTCGTTTGAATCCAGAACACATAAAGAAAAGGTGCAAACATACGTTCGAATTACCACTTTGCCATGTGACATATTAACACACGCATGGAAAATTTGGCTTAAATTTTTTTTTTGGAATGTGAATGTGGAACTATTTGTACAGCATTCCACTTATTTCGAGCTTTCCCGTGTACCTGGGTACACCGATGTATATTGCAATACCAAAGAACATCGTGCTTAGAACGAAGATCCAATGAAGAGCTTACGTAGGTAATTCAATGAAAGACTTGAGAAGCAGAATCCAAAACGTCAGCTACATTAATAATTTGATCGAAATAGAGGCGTCAGCGCTGGCAAAGAGAGGGAACACTACTATGCTTACACCAAAGTAAGCATAGTTAGGGGTTAGCTGTGGAGTGGTATGTGGATTCCTCCAAGTGCCACTCGCCATGCACATAAATCTGTCACCCCTTTCTGTCTGCTATTTATAAGCCAATGACGAAAACTGAATTACTTAATTGATTTTGTATTCCACTCTCAGACATGTCAGATATGCTTATGTTGCTTTTACGATTTTCGTCTACGAGAACCCCTATGCTTTACCTGGTGTGTAATTAAAGCAGTTCAGTCAAAATACGAAAACCACCTCAAAGGTCGACCAAGGAACACTTCTCGGGAGATGGTGCTTGTGTATCGAGGCACGGGCACAAAGTAGCTGCCGGTATATATAATATATATATATATATATATATATATATATATATATATATATATATATGTATATATATATATATATATATATATAACAACTGAAAAGTGAAGGGCATGTTGAGTTCTTACCTTGATGCCTCCATACCATGACCGGACTAAAGGGTTCCACAAGAATAGGTAATTAGATCGAAAGCAGCCGTACTGATAACGCCCAATGATGCAGCAGAAATGCCTCGCTCATCATCGACCTTCTGCCACACCACACGTCCTCATGATTCACATCATGGACCGTGATCCATCACGCCTCATTCCGGCCGACGCCTCAGGGTATAGGAAACAGCATATTGGATGGGTGGAGTTGTGGGAGGGGCCTAAGTAAGGTGCATGAATATCATGCTAGGAATGCCCACTACTATATTGCCATAAACCGGCTGTTGTCATTGTGATTTTAGACATGAACTTCTGTTTAGGACGGATCTAGTTCCAGTTATGTGACTCCTATTGATATGACTACTTACAGCATTCTTTATCGTTAGTTTTATTGATCCAACACTGGGTGCTTTGTATGCTGGGCTCATCTCTTAGCTCGGAGTGCCGCGACTTTATTATTTATTTTGCGTCGTTAACGTGAAGTTCTTACGGTTGTTGGGTAAGAGAGGGGAGGGGGGGACTCCCGGTCACCTGATCCTGGGTGGTGAACCTAAGAAGTAATAAATCAGCATAGAAGGCATCAGAACTCCAAGGCACTTGAGGCCAAGGCCACAGTGGGCCGGAATCAGCCATATAAACTTGACAACTGACGTGTTGAGTGCATTATGCGAGATGTGATACATTATGTGATACAAATACAGAAGGCAATGCATTGCTTTCTTTCTACACCTTTTCCTTAATTTTTTCCCGTGCATGCATTAAGGCGTTCTGGAGCATCCGGCAACTTATATCGAATTTCAGGTCAGTGAGTCTCAAGAATATACTTATTCTAAATCGCAGTAATGGTGACAGAAAATGAATGAGTGGAGAACGCCGAAGAGTGGAAGAACAGTACCACTCTCCGTGGTACCGTTCTACCACTCCGGAGAGTGGTGGAACGGTACCAAGTCTGTTCTGGCACCGGTGGCGAAGGAGCCGGCTCGCCAGATTCTGATTGGTCCACGATCTGGGGCCCGATAGAGACTTCGTGTGACGTCGTGCCTCGAGCTTCGGTCATTGACCCATCGACTAGCCGGCCGACCGGAGTCACTACTGTAACAAGTCACGTGCTACGGACCAATCAGTTCAATCGTTTCTGAAAAGGCGCACTGCATGCTAAGCCTAAATGGACCCATATGCTCCTGAAAACGGTTAATTTAATATCCAAGAATAGCCACAAGTATAATCGGTCACGCTGCCCTCCCCCATAGCACCGCATAGTGCTTGCCAGGTTACTTTTTATAAATGCATATGCATAAGCTCATGGATGGAATTGCTCGATATGTATTTTATTTGACACACATACACACACAGACACACACACACACACACACACACACACACACACACACACACACACACACACACACATATATATATATATATATATATATACATCTTCATATGTTTCCCATTAAAAGTATTTTGTTTCCTTCTAAAGGTATCTTAAATTTGTGCTTAACTTAGCCTATACTTCTGTAAGGCTGGTTGGCTGAAAAATGTGGATCGGAAATGGTGTGGGAAATTGGGGTGGTGTGAAGGTGGAGGGGATGCACTCGAGCCTTCCCGGAGAGAGGGGTACCTTTCGTGGTCAGAGAGACGCCACAATTCCACGTGGGCAAATACCCACAGTGTCGCCCCTCCCATTTATTTGCCCCTGACCAGATGTGAACGTTAAAATCTGCGAAAAAGACACCGCATAAAATACTATTGCATGGCAGGTAGTTACTTCGGTTTTCATGGTGAATTAATAGACGTTTCCACAAAGCTTGCAATGGCACCCAACGTATGATATGACACCCACAGTACGACCCGTTGTCATCAGATCTCAGTGTATGACATGTTGTCATGACACCCATAGCATACCACGTTGCTATGATACCCACGGTACGACACGTTGCCATGACACCCACAATACGATGCGTTGCCATGATACCAGCAGCACGACACGTTGCCATGACACCCACTGTATGCCACGTTACCATGATACCAACAGTACGACATGTTGCCATGACACACACAGTGCACACGTTTCCATGGCACCCACAATATGACACATTCGATACGACACATGCTGAAGGACAAATTCAGCTGATTCTGATCGCCGGGGACAGAGGAAGAAGAGTCTGATATTCTAATGTTCCACAACACCTACCTGCCCTGATAAGGCAGCCCTGGGCAGCGTACGGCAGTTGGTATGTACCACGAGCCCGTGTGTCACTGTGAACAAATCTATAATAGCCTCTATATCGCAATAGCCTGTGAATAGTAACCAGGCTATTGCCATGATTTCTCCACTTCAGTAGTTGCTAGATCTGACTAGCTTGGTAGGAGAATGAAACGATAATTCTTCTAAGAAACTTGGCGACGCAGACGTGTCCCGACAGCAGAAGAAAGCTTCCAACGTGTTCAAAACCATGACTAACATAGTAATTAAGGTGCACTGAAGTGGTAAGCATGCGAAAATTAATCATTAAATTCGATCAGCTTGCTGTCAAACTGATTTGCATCCCGCTTAGTCAAGACGACGAATGACTGTTTTCAGGAAGTTTGCCAGATCGCCAGCATGTGGACGCTATTAGTAGGCAAGCTTTGCTGATCTCTAAATTTGAGCTCAACTTTGCGGCACGCTGGTCGACTGAATTGAGCAATGCGTGCCCATTTACGGACACAATAAACCTTAATCACTGTCTAACTGACGCATTAAGACACGCATGAAACACTCACTCTGTTTATGAGGCCACTTTTGCGCCGCCAAGTTATTTATACGAGACGTGGTATTGTTCCTCGAAAACCCATCAAGTCTAGGAACTACTGTTGCCGAGCGAGATATGACAGCGCGCATGAGGCCCGCTTAACGACTGCCGGCAGGTGCTGTCCTGTGCTGCTCAGGTCTACGTTGTCAGTACAGGGATGTCGTGTCTAACACTAGAACAGCGGACTTGGCTTCCTCTGACATTGCCAGTGCAATATTAGCTGAGGCTGTCCCAAACCCATTTAATGAAAAATCACCTACGCAGCGCATTTGTGGAAGCAGCGCTTTCACACATGTGAAAGTGCTGCTGAAAGTGCAGTGTGAAAAGTATGAAAGTGCAGCGCTTTCACAAATGTGAATGCGTTTTGAGCAGCGCACTTGTGAAAAAGGCTAATATTAGATGGTGTATCAGTTCTGGAGGCTGAATTCGCGTTGTGGTTTTGCGCCGATGCCTTTCATACAGTTCGTCCTTCCAGAAAATAGATACGACTACACATCTCACAAGTTATGAGAGAGGCAGTAGACGTTGAGTTTGGAGATTCATCTAATTGCGAGGGAGAGGACTACTGCGTTTTTTCTTACCAATGATTGAAAGATATACAGCAGCTACGCAGCGCTTGTCTAGATGGAGTACAAGATGGTGGAAGTAGGATCACGCTGCTCGAAAGTAGTTCCATTAATTCAAGATGCAAAAAAACACTGAGAGCCTCGTTTCTGAACATTGCAAGTATATTTCCTCTAGCTTTGCTTCTTTTTGGCCTGATGATGTGGACAAAATATATTTCCGAATTAGGATCACAAGACAGTCGCTATTCCCTTTTGCAGATAGTAACATCTCACTTGGCAACGTGCATGCACTCTGATGTGCTATATTATTGCAATATTATCAAACATCTCATACGCGCTCCAACATGATTTGCCATATAAGTGTGCAGCATATGACAAGTCAGCTCTGACAAAGTTGTAGGTATATTTGGCTTCGGTATCACATCGTCTTGGATTTGTACACGAGTAGATCCGTTACAAAGCTGAAATACTTATTATATACCGTTGTATTCAATATTTGAGGAGCAATGCAGGTGGTTTTGGCTGGCAAAACCACATCCATCCGTCTCTACTTGGTTCGGCAACTCATAAAGAAACCATAAAGTAGGCTATGGTGTGCATTACCTCATCAAAACGGGACACATTCGCATGACACATTCGGTTGAATTTCCACTGAATTATGTGCGCCTTATCCAATGCTGGTCAAGTCATCTCTTGCTCATCCTGACTTCGTCGCAACTTGAGTGGAAACGTTCCCCCTGTTATCCGTGACGTCATCGATTTTCATCTCCTCACGAGGAATTAACCGGGCTCTGCTTAACATAATAATATCCCAGTCAGCATTTGTCTGCATCTCGGCTGGCCTGACGAATATCGAAACTGATTTGCGAAGTTTGCGCTGATGACTCGGCGCTGATCAGTCACGCTCCAAGTCACCTTTTAGACCGAACTTTTGATTCATTGATCAAACTTTTCGAATTCCTCATCCTCCGTATTTCAGGGTGGAATACTGCCCTGCGGCATGCCGTCGGAGCGCGAGCACCGCCGGCGACGATGGCACTGTGAATAATTCAGACTTGCTCTGGCCGAGGCACGGCGGCCGGCCGGCCGACCGGCCGACCCTGGGGGACGTGAGGCGGGGGAGGGGGCTCGGCCAGCTACCCAGCAGAGCTGCAGGGTACCGACCCGGCCGGAACTCGGCAGCGCGTGCGCGCCGAAACTCGTCGAGGCGCCGACGACCCCACAATTGGGAACGACAATGCAGGCCATGTTCAAGTCGTTTCTTCCCGTGCGGCGCCATAACGCGGTGCTCAAATTCGTTAGCAATACGGAGGTCGTCTCCTTCTTCGTTCTTCCGGTTCCCATGTCAGTATGGTGGGCCAATATTCATGAGGCTAAATGAATGCATTCGATTGTAACATATATGCTATAAAGTAAAGTGTGACGATTTCGAAAATCACAAACACGTGACATTGGGATGTCGTTCTGATGTTGAGCAAAGTCCATTTATATGCTGACACAAATTGCATATTTTCCGTCATTATTCCGTGCGTGTAGAATGAAGGAATGCATTGTTGGGAAATTCATAAATACATTTCTCATGAGAATCGTGATGCCACAAGGTGCATGAGTAAACAATTATGAACATGGGATGGTTGATAAGCTATATTACGCCCTGACGTAAGGGGAAGAATCCGAGGCTCCGGACCTCCCACATGGTTCAATATTGAAAGCGCAACCAACGGGACAAGAAGAATAAAACTACATGCGTAACCACCGTAGTTAAATTTGTGCACACCGCTCTCAATCACTCAAATATTGGGTTTGGAAGCAGTTGTTATCATACTCCTGCAATGTCTGTCGCGATTGCTTCAATTTGAGGTCTTCTGGTTGACAAGGGTGGGCGAATACTTGGGGTAGACACTGCAGCTAGGAAGCATGGTGGGTGATGGAAAGGTAAGTGTAAAAATTGGGAAGAGCATGCATGATTAGAGAAGGTGGCGCGTACAGCAAAATAGATGAAATTCGCTGTGGAGGGTTGCTATATCGGCAGGGCTTTGGATATAGTTCTACAAGAGATACCGCGAGTAATATTACCAGTCAAAAAGTTATAATTGCTATGGTTCTCAAAAGTTAGAGAAGTGCCCTACCCCCGTGCGTTTTGTGCGGTTTTTCATAATTAATGTTGCTAAAGAGAGGTGCAACATGCCTCTGACAGCTTCGTCATTACCATTCACAGCTGAATTTGCACAGTAAGGAGGCTTCATGTAGGTGTAACGCAAAATAGATAGGCGGGTTCGGACGCACCCCTAGGATCTCGAGACATGAGGGGGCTACAGAAACGAAGCTTACAGTATAGGAGAGGAGGACGGGAACTATCAATATTTGGATATTTGGTTGTAAGAAGTGGTGTTAGAGGGGATGCTTTACTCTGCCCCAACTCTGTGCGACGATGAACTTCACTGCGACGCAAGACGCCACTCAGGTGAGGGTATGATAAAAGCTGTTGTCATAGCAGGAAGCAATAAATACACACACTCTGGAAGAAAATTTGCTATTTCAGTAATGCCTTCCCAATGGTATTTTGGCGGCCATGCCCCTTGGCTAACCTGACTCAACTCCCTTTTGACTTAGCAACCAATCTAATTTGGCTTAGTCCTCACCTCACCTGTGCTCAGGGGCCGTGGTAGACCAGTTGGTAGAGCACCGAACTCTCGATAGCAAGATTGTGGGTTCGAATCTCACGACCGACGACGAGTCCACTCGGGACCAATCGGTGTGAGAGGTTGGCGACGCTATATGACCTAGCGGTTGAATGCGTCGTAAAAGAACCCAAGGCTCTTCTTCTTCTTCACCTGTGCTTGAGCCTCTCCTGTGCAGGGAGGCTGATGCCACCGGCCGTGAGGTCTGTTCGTGACGACGAGCAATGGCGTGGGTTGGTGCACAAGTGCTTGGCGTGACTGGGGCACATCATTTGCCAGCCTTAGGCAAAACGAAATTGAAGTGCTATGTCGGGTCACTGCTCTGTGACATCGTAAGACGGAAAAATGTCAGTCTGTGTTCACCAAAACTGCGAATTAACTGGAATTAATATCACGTATTGCCCGGAAAATGGTCCATGTTGACGTGTTTGTTAACATAGGTCATCATGACCTATGTTCCAGTTGACCGTTTCAAGGTCCGAGGTCGGCGCACCAACTGCACCTCGGTTAACATCCAAGTCACCTGGGTCTATTTCATAAAATTGTAACATCATTGCCAATTAGTATAAAAATAGTATTTTTGAGCACTTTTTCGGAAATTCATAATCGAAGTCAACACTTCGATCTCGTTTGATCCTTGACCTATGGCTTAAAATGCATCAAGTCGCACATCCCAAGGTACTTAAGAATACTGTGAGGAGCATTTGAAGCTTGCATAGATTATTGCCTACGTGTGCAAATGAAGAGATACACGTGAAGATCATCGATTGTCTACGAACAAAAACAATATCCAAGCATATTTCTAGAGTCAATCAACACTGAAAAGCGTAAACATTTGACATTAATTGTACGATCCCGGTACTATTACTACGTACTATTACTCGGTACTATTATTCGGTACTACGATCTCGGTACTTGGCATTAATTGTACGATCATTTTCCGTTTGGAAACGATTCGCGGTGGATCAGCGCAATCCCGGCCGCACTGGAGAATGGTACAATACCGCGCACCGGCCAGTGAGGGTTCGGCTACGTTCACATCTCATTCAGTCAGCAGTCTTACGTTGCCATGGTGACCAATCTCAACATAATATCATGCGTGCATGCACAGAAGGCGCTCCATAATACGCCGACCGTATGATATTGCACGTGCCTCTGATGAACATCCCGGACACTAACATTCTTGCTTCATTCATTGATATCTTGGTGACTGTAGACGAGATACGGACTGAACTGATGTGAGAGCGTACAGCAGGAGTGTCAGTTAGAATGCAATTACTTCGGATGTGGTAAGTCAGCGACAAGTATATTTATAATGTAATAACGTCTTTTGTGGTAGGTCCGCGACAATTGCGGTTCTTCAAGGAACATGGCGAATATATTTCGTACGAGGAGTTAGCAACACGGTTACTTGGTATGCAAGTGCACGTGACCACCAGAAATTGACCAAGGTATGCATAAACGATGCAAACACAAATTTCCCTTGCAGCACTATTTCAATTTATCTGAATAAACCAGTGTTTACAGCAAAACTTGCCTTGGAACGAAGTGAAAACGATAATACCCACGTCGCTGAAAGACATAAGTGTGGCATTGATGCGATATTGAATTGAATGATCATGTTAAGCGTGAAGATGGGCTTCATTAAATTTGATGACCATTGGATGACAAAGGACATGAATGAGACGAATACTTATACTTGGCATGCAATGAAACGGCATTTACTTCACATTCTGCATGAAGTGGTCATTATGTAGTGGCATGTCATGGAGAGCAGAGATGATAGCATTACTCCGAGGCAGCAGGTGTAGGAGTGTAGGGGATGTCTACTCACAGGGTTGCCGTATTCCTAACTAGACACTATGTCTGCTATTTAGTCTCATTTGGGGTCCTTCACACCATACATAAAACTTTCTAAACGCATGAAGCTACCGTGAAACACATTGAATATTAAGCACTAGCATATCAGCCACCAAGCTAATTGTAAATGTTGCTGTACTGCCCTTTCTTCTTTGTCCCTTAGCCATAATTTCTTTATTTGATGTAGCTGATTTTTTCACTCGCGATATATACATACTGAATTTGGTAGTATCGCATATAATGCAAATAACTCATTCGATCCCAGTATTCCATACACTATTTTATGCGCCCTTAATTGTCTCTGAAACCATCTGAGGTTTGTGAACTTCGTAAATGAAAAAATGCGAAGCGAATAATATCATTGAGGAATGTAGAAGACGGCATAAAGCTTAGCCAGAAATGGTAGAGAATGAAACGATTATACATTTAACGTCGCTCAATGTCGCCCAACAAGCGGAATATATTTCAAGGCTTTGGAAGGCATTCGACAGCAAGTCGTGAATGACCAGGCACGAGGCGTCCTTCGAAGAAATAATTCGACGTGAAATGAATGGTGTGCCTGATCACCTGAACCTGGACTACGCGCTCAATGCATGGGGTCTATTGAATTCGAGATCCAAGTTGGTCCGTCTATAGCGACCCGAACGGTGGCTAACACTGCACGTTGCGCCAAACCTTGTCCCAGCCCCCAGCGGAGAAAGAGACTAAGTTTCTGTCCAGCTAAATCACCGGGTCCAGCTTTAGAAGTGCCCATTAAAGGCCGAAGTCGTTCCTCTGGCCTTTAATTAAATTGTGGGACACTTCTGGGTGCGATTCCAGGTGCAATCCACTACTCGCAATTTACGTCACATCTCCAAGAGTGTTGTTTTCCGCACACTTCAGGGGTGTACGCAATCAGGAATTGAAAGGAGAGAAAGGAAAAGGAGGCGAATGGGCCATTCCCTAAATATTACAAAGCTTAAATTGAAATTTCTGGGTGGGGGGTTTCAGTTAGCATAACCATGCTTTCTGAGAGAAAGATATCGTCGAAGCCACCGTCATCGCAATGATACTCGACAAAATTCTTTGAGCAGGTGAGAGAAGCGGTGGTAGGTTTTTGGTCCATGAGAACAATATGCACCTACCAAGAAGGTTGAGTCTCTCCAAAGACGGGCGATCGGGTCCTCCAGCAATTAAATTGTCTTCTTGCAAGGATGGCATAACCAATCACTTACCGGCACAATAAACAATATAACCAACAGCTAGTGTCATCGCCACATTAATCACTATTGTCTCCGTTCATTTCTAGCGATAGTGTGTGACATTTCTATGTCCGCTAGTTCACACCAGCCAGACACTAATCAGTCTGCACAGTTATCGGCCGCCAGTCCAAATTTGTCAGTTCATCAGTTCACATGTTTCGGGTCACCAGTCCACACGTGTTGACCCAACAGTCCACGCAGATGTCAATTCAGCACTCCATATTGGTCGGTCCTCCAGTCCACCAACCATCTATTAACCCAACCGTCCACACATATGTCAATATATCAGTCAGCATGCGTCAACCCATCAGTTCACAACCGACCAGTACACCCATGTCGATCCATTAGATCCCATGTGTCAACCCACCAGCCCACATATATGCCAATCCATTAGTTCACATGTGTTGACCCACCAGTCTACACGTGTCGACCCACCAGTACACCCATGTCGATCCACTAAACCCCATGTGTCAACCCACCGGTCCACATATATGTCAATCCACCAGTCCACATGTGTCAACCCACCAGTCCACATGTGCAACCCAGCAGTCCACATGTGTCGACCCACCAATACACCCATGTCGATCCACTAGACTACATGTGTCAATCCACCAGTCCACATATATGTCAACCCAGCAGTCCACACGTGTCGACCCACCAGTCCCATGTACAGACCCACCAGTCCCACGTGTCGACCCACCAGTCCCACGTGTCGACCCACCAGTCCCACGTGTCGACCCACCAGGTCGCCCCACGACCTGCCCACACCGGCCGGAACTGGCGAGCCGCCGAGCCCCCGCCGGCAGCTGAGCGGCAATCCTACAGATCGAGCCGCGGCCGACTCGACGCCAACGCGAGCCCAGCGTCCGCCGCTGTAGTGCACATCCGTGACCCGAGGGCCACTGCCGACCGGCTTTATGTGCATTACCGAATTCTATTGGACATTTAAAGGAGACACGGGTCGTCGACGGACGCCGGCACAATTTCCTCTCCACTTGGAAATGAATAGGTGTGGTGCGCTATGGAGGTGAGAGGCGGTCGCAACGGCCAAGTGCGGCATGAGCTGGCGCGCAGGGAATTGGGCTCGCTTCTGCTCCGTGCAAGACGGCGGGGATCTCGTCCGTACCAGGCCGAATGATAGAGTCGGAGTTTACTGCCGTGGTGAGATTGGGGCTGCATTTCGTCTGGGAACAACGGGTGAGATAGGATTGCCGTGGTGAGACTGGGCGGCAGTCCTACGAGGCACGGGCTCACTGTCCAATGCTTTGCCGTTGTTCCAGACGAAATGCAGCCCGGCAACAACCATCACCACATGGAGTTCAGCGCGCCACATATCGTTGGAATCATGCAAACATGACTGAATGCATCCCACCTACTAGCTTATCTCAGCCTTGCCATCATGTTTTACAATATCATTGCAGCATGAAAAAAAATGAATGCATGCTGCGGCAGACGAACTGTTGGTGACATGGTGCTGCCAGGATGGATAGGGCACTGTCAGGGTAGATAAGGTGTTGTAAGAGTGGATAGGGTACTACCAGGATGGATAGGGTATTGCTAGGGTGTATAAGATGTTGTCAGGGCGGATTAGGTGCTGCCAGGGTGGATAGGGTGCTGTTAGGATGGATAGGGTACTGCCAGGATAGATAGGGTATTGCTAGGGTGGATAAGGTGCTGCCATGGTGGATCTTATATTTATATATATCTTATATATCTTGCACAAACTATAGATGGTGGCGGCATGGTAACCACGTCGGTGGCAAGAAAACGTCACGGATGAAAACTGCTCGGAGGAAAAGTGAGATGAGAATCAGAAACCGACCGGATTGATTCGGTGCGCAGGGCTGGCAACCAATGTGAAAATCAGCTGGTATGATGCTCCATTCAGCTGGCTAGTCATCAGCTGGCCACCATGTTCTTCTAATCCTTGTTTTTGAATTGCTTACTCAAATTGTTTATAGCGCAGACACTCAGACATACACACGCGCTAGGTACACAGCAGACATTCAAATATCGCCACCCTTGTGGTCGGGGTGATATCGCCCTTGCTCTTCGATTCGCCGCCGCAGCACGTGGCGCACATGGCGGCGATATTCCGGTTCTTCTGGCCCCGCTGGAGAGACTGATCGGGCGACAGGAGGCGAGGTCGTGACCTCGGGGCGTGCCCCCGGGCCGAATCGCCCGCTTAAAGGCAGTTCCTGCCCGTGAGCCGGATGCCGCGGGCGCTGGTCGGCCGGCGTCAATCCCGTGGAACTGCGAAATATTCTCCAGTTACTGCCGTCTCCCGGGTGGGATCCGGCAGCGGAAAAGTACGCCCTCGGGCAGCCTGAAATCAAAGGCCGCCCACGCTCGGCGCATGCGCACTAGCCGACCGCGAGCTGGCCACCCCGCTGATATCAGGAAGTTCGATGAGCAGATAGTGCCAGCGTTATGTAATTGCTCGTAATACTTGAAGATTACCTTCGGCAGCGTTGATTTACTACCCTAAATTACGCTCGTATTATGCTCAGCAAACATTGCAAATTAAATGCGCAAACGCAACTGCTGACCAAGCATGAAATCTCATCCGATGGATGGCCAAGTCCCATGAGCCACAACGATTTAATTCTCAAAGTTAAACGACAATGAATGTAATGCAAAACGGTCTATTCACAGACTTGTTTTCCCTGAAAGCCATATTATCTTCCAACATAACTGTGCCTTAGCTGCCACGTCTACTTATTTGGTAACACCTTCATTTTCTGGGCTGTATCACGAACAATTTTTTTTACCCCAAGAACACGCTGAATATTATTCAGCGGAGCGGTCCCGAAATATGCACGAACATGAAACAGCTTATCAACTTAGATGATATTGCTTTTAAAAATTAGGAAATGTTCTCATCACTGGAAGGGCAATGGCCCCATTTCGGTGGCATATTAATCGAATTCCTGCGCAATCCCTAAACCAGAACTTCGGCAACTGCTAACACTAAACAGTAACCAACTTAGTAATGCAGCGATTGTGAATATTCGACGCCCAAATAAACGGAGCTGAACCCAACTGGATTGTGTGAATATTCTCCGCTTTGCATAGCCCATAGAACGCTCAACCTATTCCAAAACAACATCACATTTGCCAGCTCAAGGGCCAGTAGCATCACCGTGAATCGGTAATGCAGTCATTAGCAACAGCAACACTGCTTCAATTCATTGTGATTCGTGCCCCAAGTAAGAGTCAGGAGGCGGCTATTGCTTTGGTTTCAGATGACCTGCTGCCAACGGCTCACAAACGGTATATCCAGGAACAAACGCGAAGTAGCGGGGCGGATGCACTCAGCTACACATTCGAATTCTCGTCACGCGCTCAGATTCCATTCGCACGCATTCAGAGTCGACTCAAGTGGGTCGCTTTTGAAACCAAACACATTCGGGTTGGTATCGCCGCAGTGCGCGTCACAACTCGGTCCACCGCGCCCGCCCGCCCGCCCCGTAACCGTCCGCACCGAACTTTTTCAACATCGCCTAATGGAGAACATTTGTAGCACTCTGGGTTGATGGTCCACCCGAGAACGGTATGGGCGGTCCGGCGACTGTCCCCGACACTTGTCGGGTCCTGCCCTCCACACCTGACGACTGTCGCAGGGTCCTGCCCTCCACACCTGACGACTGTCTCGCCCTCCACACCTGACGACTGTCACATGGTCCTGCCCTCCGCACCTGACGACTGTCACAGGTTACTGTCCGCCACACCTGACGACTGTCACATGGTCCTGCCCTCAACACCTGACGACTGTCACATGGTCCTGCCCTCAACACCTGACGACTGTCACATGGTCCTGCCCTCCACACCTGACGACTGTCACATGGTCCTGCCCTCCACACCTGACGACTGTCACAACCACACTGTCACCTGACGACAGTCACATTACTGTCCGCCACACCTGACGACTGTCACATGGTCCTGCCCCACACCTGACGACCTGTACACGCTGTCACATGTCCTGTCCTGCCCTCCACACCTGACGACTGTCACATGGTCCTGCCCTCCACACCTGACGACTGTCACAGGGTCCTGCCCTCCACACCTGACGACTGTCACAGGGTCCTGCCCTCCACACCTGACGACTGTCCTGCCCTCCACACCTGACGACTGTCCTGCCCCCACACCTGACGACTGCCACACGACGACTGTCACGCCCCCACACCTGACGACTGTCACAGGGTCCTGCCCTCCACACCTGACGACTGTCACAGGGTCCTGCCCTCCACATCTGACGACTGTCATGCCCTCCACACCTGACGACTTTCCTGCTCGCCACACCTGACGACTGTCACAGGGTCCTGCCCTCCACATCTGACGACTGTCATGCCCTCCACACCTGACGACTTTCCTGCTCGCCACACCTGACGACTGTCACAGGGTCCTGCCCTCCACACCTGACGACTGTCACAGGGTCCTGCCCTCCACATCTGACGACTGTCTCGCCCTCCACACCTGACGACTGTCACACCTGACACTGCCAGCCCACACCTGACGACTGTCACATGCCCTCCACACCTGACGACTGTCACAGGGTCCTGCCCTCCACACCTGACGACTGTCCTGCCCTCCACACCTGACGACTGTCCTGCCCGCCACACCTGACGACTGTCACAGGGTCCTGCCCTCCACACCTGACGACTGTCCTGCCCTCCACACCTGACGACTGTCACAGGGTCCTGCCCGCCACACCTGACGACTGTCACAGGGTCCTGCCCTCCACATCTGACGACTGCCACAGGGTCCTGCCCTCCACATCTGACGACTGTCTCGCCCTCCACACCTGACGACTGTCACAGGGTCTTGCCCTCCACATCTGACGACTGTCACATGGTCCTGCCCTCCACACCTGACGACTGTCACATGGTCCTGCCCGCAACACCTGACGACTGTCACATGGTCCTGCCCTCCACACCTGACGACTGTCACATGGTCCTGCCCGCCACACCTGACGACTGTCACAGGGTCAGAGACCTGTCCGCTGCACCCGATGACTGCCACAGGGTCAGAGCCATGTCCGGCGCACCTGACTGCTCCCCACTGCTATCACAGTGTTGGGTCCTGGAGGGCTGGAGTCTCTTTAATGTGCTATTGAGCCCCTCTGATAATCACATTCAATTCGGGACGGACCTTATGGGACAGCCCCTCCAATGCATTCGAATTCATCAGCTTTAACACTGCTAAGCCCTGGCATCGATGTCCTGGAAGGCCCCGTCTCTGGCTACACATATGTGGTGCATTGAAGCTGAATAGAATGAATACCCTGGCTGCCCATCTAATCCACGCGTCTTGCTTTTCTATGGCCATATCCTACGGATACGATGACAACCACAGTCTCACGGCGTGATGTAATACGTGGCTTAACGACGGACACCATGGCAACCACAGCATCACGGCGTGACGTAATACGTGGTATAAAGTGTGATGACATGACAACTACAGCTTCACGGCGTGACGTAATACATGGTTTAACGACGTATGCCATCACGACCACAACTTCACGGAGTGACGTAATACGTGGCTTAACGACGGATACCATGACAACAACGGCTTCAAAGGCGTGACGTAATACGTGGCTTAATACCACATGAACATTTCTTCTGACATTGCTCGTACGACGATCTGGAGGGTATGTAAATTCGCACCATATATTCCAATTTGTTTAGACAGTACAAAAATACCATGGATGAGATCTATATGCATCCGTCAGGTACAGTCGGAAAGGTTACACAGTAAAGCTTCAAGATGACAGGCTGTAGAATAAAAAGGCCGAAAAATAGCCTTAACCTCCGCGAGTTTAAGAGGGAGGGGGGGGGGGGTTGATGCAACTCCGCCTCGTTAGGTTTTTCGTGAATAGTTTCCGAACCGCTCAACGGAACCCGGGGAAATTTTCAGTACACTCTGAGGCATCTTTTTCGGACCTATTGGCCTGCCTTTTTGTTGGGTCGCGTCAGACCACCCATCTATGACGTCATAAACGTGAATGCTTCCAATCATTGCAATGGAAATCGTGGATTATCGCAACAAGACATTAAATTGTGACCGGCTTAGGCTAATAATTAAAAGTGACACATTGTGTGCGGCTTAGGTTAATAGATGACTGGATTGATATTCTGACATTGCCACTGTACCACTGCAAGATCATTCAAGGTCGCTGACTCATGTGGACCTCTGATAAGCTTCTTTTACTTCATACGATGTCCGAGGTTGTTGTTAGTACTAAATCGGATTTGTCGTTCATCATTATGCCCGGATGTATAGAAATAGTGGTCTTAATCAACATTATATGAAATGTTCAAATGCGGAATGGACATATGGCCCGACCTGACCCGTGACCTATGCTTTACGTGGAGCTTCATATATATAATTACATGCAACAAGCATCGACAAACACCCGAGTAGTAATTGAAAGTGGGTATCTGTTGCAGTGTAAAGAGCGTGTGTGGACAAATTGTCAAATGCATCGATTTTTGCGAACATTTCACTTTTGACCTGACCTGGAAGGTCGCGATCGCCCCCAGATAGACAAATCGGATATCAATCGCGAGATCTCGTCCCACCCTATACGCCCGTTGTTGCTTCATCTTCATAGCAAGTTCCGTTTGGAGACGCCAGGGGGTCACGCTAACACCTCCCCCTCCACTGGCAAAGGTGCCAAAATGCCGCATGAGGGTCAACGGTTAAAACTACTTAAAGCTACCTAAAGCGTAAAATGTTGCTTGATATTATCCCGTCCCGTCTCGGGGGGGGGGCCTTCAACGTCCCCCCCCCCCAAAGTTATTCGCGGATAACGGACGAACGGCGCGCAGTAGCGCACCCAAATTTGGCATACCTTTTCCCACATCAATTTGACATGCCGATTCAAAATATTTAGGTCAGGTCATCTAGGTTCAACGAGTTAGTCAAGGTCCAGTGGGGTCACCTCCAAAAAAGTTCAACCAGTCGTCACGCTTTAACGGATACAGATATTTTAATGAAACTTTCAGCGTTTGCTTATCTTTACGGATGCAATAAAATGTACCAGGGGAATTTTTCTTCTTTTTTTCGTTTTTGACTACATATAAATTTTGTGTATTTGCCAAAATTGTAGATCAAATACAGGATTCTGGCTAAAGTAAGCATTTTTATCGGGACAGGTTGGCTTCCAACAACGTTTTTCGGTCTGCTCTACCCATTGGAAGAGGAAAATTTAAGAAAACTTGAAAACTCAAAATTTTGAAATCTAAAAAAAAAAATAATTTGATTTTGGGGGCTTACAAAATTATAGCCCTGGTCGATTTCGCTGTTCTTTTCTCATTCGAAATAATTTTTTTCATATATCCCCAAAATGAACTCCCTAGAGTCAAAAACAAAATGTAAGTCGTGAAGAGTCGTGAAAATCTAGCCCCCTGGTGACGCCACTTTTGGGGGAAATTGTTTTGGAGGATGGACCCGGACCCCACTCGTCGAGTGCTTTCCGATGACACCACTTTCGTTTTTGTGCGACGCTTAGTTTGGATTTTAGAGGGGGATCTTCAACATTCCCCCGAGACGGGGTGGGAGGATTTGACCGGAAAGACGGCGCTGGTTATGATTTCCTTATGCTGAAAGTATCAGAAACAAGCAATTGCACGTTGATAGGCTCTGATGACATCGCCAGGCGTAAAAAACATGTAGATGGATGACTTACCTTTAACTGAATCCGCACCTGCCAACAAGCAAATGCAAAGTATGTGCAAGTTGCAACGATCTATCGCATTGATGTGGATTTAAGCAGAAGCGATTTATTGGACAACGCACAGCATCCACATGCAATGACACATATACATTTTTAAAAAATATTTTTGTTTTAAATTTAATCCGAGTTGTTGCTGGGGTGACTTTAGAAACCAGTGTTCCATTGCCAAGCAGAGCTTGTTGCGTGAACCCTGGCCCCACCACCCGATCCATGAATTCCAGTTTAACAGCCGAATTTTGATCGAAAGTTTAACGAGCCGTCAATGCACAGACACGGCCGCCCGGTAGCCCGTCCCGGCCTTATCGGGCCAGCTGCCAACTGACACTCCCGGCCGAGGGCTAAATGCGAACGCGCGAAGCGACTCGAACCCTGTGCCGCCAGGACAGGGGAGCCTAGTGCAGGCCAGCGCTCTAACCAACTGAGCTACCGGGGCGGCGCTATATAATTATACATTATGTAACTGCAAAATATCATAGGTAGATGTATAATTCTGTTGCCAGATGATTTAATTCCACAATGAACAGTTTTGGTAGAACTTGCCAAGAAAGATCGCGAACGATCAGGCTGTTTGACAATACAGAGACTACAGGCCATACATTCTTAGTCCTCTTTCTAGACCTGGGTTTAAGTTCCCTGGAGCTTACTTACTTCCTGTTTTGCACTGGTTAGCGGTAAAGGTCAATCGTGTATATTCATGACATTTCATCATCATTATTTTTCATCTGTGGATTCAAATTTTGAAGTCTGTGGGTGTATGAAGGCCGGCTCCAGAGGGGGAATCATGCGGACAATGTTTTGGGAGTATGCTTTGGATTTATTTGCCAAGCATGAGATTCTGCTACCTTGTGTACCAAAATGTAATGAATTGGAACAGGCAATCGAATGCCGACAGGTGCATTTGAATAGACTTTTGAAAATAGGCCCACTTTGCGAGCACTCTCTAGAAAGCTGTATGTAAAAGCACGAAGCATTTTGTTGTTGGTCATCCGTAACTGCATCCTAACATGGACATATCTGTTCCCGACACGCACAGGTAAATATATTTAAAGTGGCGTAAGGGAATGTCGAGAACCACGATGAGGCGTTCCATAGGCAAGTTTTAGGTTCACTTGGGTCTTGGCTCATGAAACACCTGCAGAGACTTGACTGGCGTCAGAGAAAGTATCCTCAGGTATTTCACATCGCCATATCTAAATGCTATTGCCACTTTAGAACATGAACAATTTAAGAGCAGATGTCATCTAAGATTTAAGAACCCTTGCATAGTCTGCTGGGGTAAAGCATAAACACCTAGATTGTAAGACTAATAGCTAGTACGTAGCTGGGTAGGATTATGGGAATTGTCACGTGTAAACACGCATCCCTGTCGTCATCGTTGACAATGCTCTGGGTAGCAAGAAATGGCGCGTGTTTTAGCTGTGCGGAATGGACTAAGCTCCTTGACTGTCGGCGCTGATAGTTAGGGCAAACTTGATGCCTAAGAAAGGTCCGTAGTCAAGTTAGACATGGTGTTGAATATTTTCATTTGTAAGTGCCAAATTACAAGTTGTGATGGGGAGGCTGTGAGTGATGCGGCATCCAAGCCCATAATAGCTGCTCCTGCAGCACAGGGGAAAGGTTCCTGTGAAAGATCTTGCCTTCACCAAGAGCAAAAAGAAAAAGCCGCAAGTAAAGGATCTCACCAAATGGGAAGTCCTGATCTGTCAAGGTTGGGACCGTGCATTAGGGATAGGTGGTGTTGAGGATGGTATTGTCCCTGAAGTTGGACTTTGCCCTGAAACTAGCGGTGAGCCTGCAGCGAAGGTGCAGAACAACCATGACGATATTCCAATCCCGCATCCTCACTGAAAGGCGGATTCATCTGACCAGTGCGGTGATGAATTTGCTGGAAGCTGAGGGCAGCGACCAATCTTTTCCTGCACAGATCAAAGGAGATCACCATGCTGTTACTAGTGAACCTGGCAGCTATTATATGCTCCACTTTACCTCAGAGAAGGGAACTAAAGAGCAGTCACGTACTGAGTAGAATTCCAAGGTCCCATGTTCCTGGCTGAAAGAGAGAGGTTTTGATGAGACCTCGTGGGTCATCGGAGTAGACTCAAGAAATATCGACGTTGGCGTGAGTACTGAAGAAATGTTTTAGTTGTAATAAATGGACTAAGCTCCTTCGCCGCCCATCCATTGCAAATATGGATGGACATATTTGTTATGAATGGACAAAATTTAGTTAACTAGAATTAGTGATAGTTGGATATAATTTTCCGGAGTGGAGCTAAAGGGAGTAAGGAACCTTTAATCAGCTTATTGAATCTATTCGTGCATTGGAAGGTAACAAGGCCTCCCTACACACACCGACGTAATCCCATCGCTCGGCCATACACTCAATAACTGCTTATTACACGCAGTGCTAAGCCGATAGGATTTGAAGGGGGCGGCGTCTTTGTAGACGAGAAAACAATCTCATGATGTAGTCATGCTGATGATTTTGCTATTTTTGGCATCGCATTTGCACAGTAAATATTACGAAGTTAAGCCTTAGTGAGTGTCATTACCACTGCCGCTGTTATTACGTCTGTTATTAATTGACCAATGCTGGACAGCTGGGGCCATTGACGTTGTGTCGACGGCGACTCGCAATGTTAGCAGACAACGGCCTCAGAACGCTACCAGTCGACGGCTTCAGAATATCAGCGATGGACAGGCTCAGAGCGGAATCAGTCAGCGGACCCAGAATGCTACTGGCATACGGCCTCAGAGCGTTAACAGTCAGCGGACCTAGACTGTCACAGGTCTACATTTTCAGAGCGTTAACAAACAGCGGATTTAGACTGTCACATGTCGGCAGTCTCAGAACGTTATCAGTCAGCGGACCTAGACTGTCACAGGTCGACAGTCTCAGAACGTTAACAGTCAGCGGACATAGACTGTCACACGTCTACATTCTCAGAGCGTTAACAAACAGCATATTTAGACAGTCACAGGTCGACAGTCTCAGAACGCCACTGTTCGACGACCTCAGAACGTTACCAGTAGACGGCCTCGGAGAGCTAACACTCAGCTGACCCAGAGCGTCAATGGTGGACGGCCTCGGAGAACTAGCACTCAGTTGACCCAGAGCGTCACTGGCAGACGGCCTCGGAGAGCTAACACTCAGCTGACCCAGAGCGTCACTGGTAGACGGCCTCGGAGAGCTAACACTCAGCTGACCCAGAGCGTCACTGGTAGACGGCCTCGAAGAGCTAACACTCAGCTGACCCAGAGCGTCACTGGTAGACGGCCCAAGCAACACAGCTGAGCGGCCTCGGAGAGCTAACACTCAGCTGACCCAGAGCGTCACTGGTAGACGGCCTCGGAGAGCTAACACTCAGCTGACCCAGAGCGTCACTGGTAGACGGCCTCGGAGAGCTAACACTCAGCTGACCCAGAGCGTCACTGGTAGACGGCCTAGGAGAGCTAACACTCAGCTGACCCAGAGCGTCACTGGTAGACGGCCTCGGAGAGCTATCGGTCAGCGTAGCTTGTACATACAACGGCCCAAAACAGCCGGTGCATTATTTCCTCAGAACACGATTAGTCAATGATCTGATAACTCAGACGGAAGCTTCAGACAGTCCGGCTGAGACAGCCAGACAGAAGCTTCAGCACATCAGCAGAAGGTGTATTTAGACGGCGCCCCAGCCAACAGTGCCTCGATAATGCCAGCAGACAGTGTCTTCAAAGTGGTACAGGATGAGAGCGTCCTCAGAACGCTAGCAGGCAGCGTCCTCAACCCATAAAGCAACCCTCTGTAAGGGCAAGCATTGACACTCAATTAGCTGTGTGTGGGGGACACGCCCCTCAGCCGGAGACATCAAAGCACTTCCGCCCACGGACGAGAGGCTCCCCCCCCCCATCTTGGACGGGTGGAATCCGAACTTCCTTTCATGTGTGGACAAGCAGAAAGAGCTTCCTCTCATCTGTGGACGTGTCGGACGGCAGGCCTCCCTTCATCTGTGGACGTCGGGTCGGTGGACCTCTCATCTGTGGACGAGTTTGACGGGTGTCTACTCATCGGTGGATGAGTTCCCCACATCGACACTGAGGAGCGTTGAAGCCGAGAGCTTCCCCTCTTATGTGGATGTCCGCCTCACGCCGACTCTCCACGGAGCGCTGATATCGAGAGCTTCCCCTCGTCTGTGGACGCGCGCCCCTCACAGCCGCTCCACGCAGCGCTCGCGTAATGACACCGGCTGGCACTGCATTATGTCGGCGCGGGAGAGAGAGAGAGAGAGAGAGAGAGAGAGAGAGAGAGAGAGAGAGAGAGAGAGAGAGAGAGAGAGAGAGAGAGAGAGAGAGAGAGGGAGAGAGAGAGAAGAGGACAGAGAGACAGAGAGGAGGGAGGGGAGTGAGACAGATAGAGGGTGAGGGAGGAGAGAGAAGAAAAGAAAGAGAGAGAGAGAGAGAGAGAGAGGGAGAGGGAGAGTGAGAGAGACAGAGAGACAGAGAGACAGAGAGAGAGGGAGAGAGGGAGAGTGAGACAGATAGAGAGAGAGAGTGAGAGAGAGAAAGAGAGAGAGAGAAAGAGAAATAGAGAGAGAGAGAGAGAGAGAGAGAGAGAGAGAGAGAGAGAGAGAGAGAGAGAGAGAGAGAGAGAGAGAGAGAGAGAGAGAGAGAGAAGAGAGAGTGAGAGAGAGAGAGAGAAGAGAGAAGAGAGAAGAGAGAGAGAGAGTGAGAGAGACAGAGAGACAGAGAGAAGAGAGGAGGGATGAGAGGAGAGTGAGACAGATAGAGGGGTGAGAGAGAAAGAGAGAGAGAGAGAGAGAAATAGAGAGAGAGAGAGAGAGCCTGTCCGGTCGCCGCAAATGGAGCCGCGACGGCCGCTTTGTCGAGTCCGACCGAGATATCATCGGCACAGCCGGCGATGGATGGAGCCCGCGTCGTCATCCATCATCGGAGGCGCGCCGCGCCGCCGCATCACCGACAAAAACGCCGCTTTGCACCCCGACACTGCGCGGTGCGGCCAGATTGCGCGCCGAGTCGCCACTGCGGCGTCAGTCCCCCCCCCCCCCCGCCACGAGAGGGTGAGTGGCAGCTTCGAAACGGCAGGTCCAGGCTTCAGGGCATGTCCCGACTTCCAGAGGGTCAGTAAGGGCTTCCAGAGCGTGAGTACCGGCTTCTGGAGAGTGGGCGCTGGCTTCCAGAAAGTGAGCATTGGCTTCCAGAGACAGTACTGGCTTTCAGAGCGCGAGCTTCTTCAAAGCGTCAATACTGACGTAAAGCGTAAGTCCGGGCATCCGAGTAGTGGGTTGTCTTGGTAACTTCGAGCCTGTTTGAATTTTTTACTAGTTGTTCAGGAAGATTGTAGATAAAATGAAGTATACAAAAAGAAGCCTGCTAGGATATTCTCCAAATGATCATGACTCAATGGTATTCCAACTCTGGAATTCAATTCGATTTTCACCAATCCAATTCGATGTTCACACTGGAGCATCCAAGTTGCTGCAGCTGCGGCATTTAAGTACATTCAACACCTATATGAGATTGAACCCAGTTCCTCTTCCAGTCGCACACAAATCACATCCAGTGCACAGATAGCAATAACAACAAAGTGTGCATTAGCATTGATACTAAGCTGCTTTGTGGAGTCTAGTTACGAATGTTATTCATGCTAATGCACCTATTGGTTGTTGCATTGAATGATATTTGTATGCACATGGAACAGAAAATGGTGTTCTATCACATATAGGCGTTGGATGTATTAATGAGCTCAGATGTTCTTTACGCCGCACCTGGAACCCTCCACTTGGATCCGGGTCATCTCCGCGACTCGGGGCCTCTTCCTCGGCCTGAGGCCCGCTGTCAGCTCCATCCAGGACCCGTTCCATCAGTATGAGCTGTGACCGACTCAGTGGACCTGTACGTCTGGCTCCGGGCCTCCTCCGTCGGCTCAGGGTTCCTACGGTAGCCCAGGGGCCTTCTTTCACGGCCCAGGGTCCTCTCCGTCGGGCCAGAGGCCACTCTTTCAATAACTTGGGCCTCTTCCATCAGGCCAGGGACCCCTGTGCAGCGGTCCAGGCACGCTTCGTACCGGCTCTGGGTCCTCTCCAACGCTTCGAGGTTCTCCCGTGTCTAGTAGTCCCCTCCGTTGGCTGAGGGAGTCTCTCCGTCCGGTCAGAGGTCTTCATTAAATAGCTTGTGTCCCCTCCATCAGGCTAGGACCCTTTGTACGGGCCCCTGCCGTCGGCCCAGGAGCCCCTTCTGACGGCCCCATGTCCTCTACAGCAACTAAGTGCCCTCTCCGTCGCCTCATGTGCCCTCTTTAGCGACCCAGGGTATTTTCAGTTAGGTCGGAGGCCCCTTTCCAACAGTGATGGTCCGTCCATCGGGTCACGGACCCCTTCTTCGGCTTGGGTTCTGCAGTCAGCCCAGGAACCCTTCATGTTGGCTTGCGGCTCTCTCCGTCAGCCCGGTTTTCTTCCAACGACCTGGGGCCATTCTGTCAACCTAGAAACCCTTCGCGTTGGCCCAGCCCAGGGCCCTCAACAGCTACCCATAGGCACCCTCCGTTGATTCGCGGTCCTCTTCATCGATTTGGAGCTCTCTCCGTCAGCCCGGATCCCTTTGTCGACACGGGGCCCTTCACGTCAGTCTAAGGGCCAGTACGGACCCCCGTGCTTGCGCCTTGAAGGTGGCTGCCTGGGCACCCCATCGAACCCTCCAATGCCCACTTTGTCCCCCCCCCCCTCCACCCCGGTTACGCCACTGGGGAGGGGATGAGCAATGAACACAACCGGCTCAAAGTCTTACTTCCGTAGTGCCTAACCATAGGCCAAATAGCTAGATGAAAATGATTGGAATTTGGATGGAATGATAGTCTTGAGCTTATAAAAGTCGCAATTCTTCGCGTTTGCTGTCCTCTCTCATGAGCAAAGCCGCCCCCTTATACTAGAGGTGCCCCCACACGAGTGACTGATTGCCCCTCCCCCAGGAGGCGGTCGGCCACTTTCCCCCACGAATAGCCGACTGTGTCTCCTCTCCAGGAAGCGGCTGGCCGGCTCGGTAATCAAGTGCCGCCCTTCCGACGAAGCAATGGTGCCATCCGATCAAAGGTGCCGCTCCCAGGAAGCTTCGTTCTTTGGTGTAATATATTCCTGGATCATACTTTGATTCCCATTGCTGGAAATTGAACTACAAGTCCAAGATCGGAAGTCTGAAGTTGGAAGTGAAGGTAGTGCCTGTGTGATTTCTTTCGTGGCCATGGTTACTCGTGATAATTATCGTTGTCGAAAATATATCGCAGCTTAGCCATTGAGAGCCAGTCACCATCGTCTGCCTTTATTTCTCAGGTATTATTAATTATTCCTTGGTCCCATAATTTTTTCTGAAGATGAATTTGAGCTATGAATTGGGAAAATAGCATGTGATACCTCATAAACCACCTTAGTGACTTCAATCTTTGATTGGAGAGCATTTCTTTGGGGGGATTTGGATCATACGCATGGAGCATTTTCCAATGACATCTCTGTCGTTATCATGCGATGATAATATTGGAGACTAGATGGGGGTTGGCCGATTCATTTTCAGCCAAATGAGGGAGAGAGAGGGAGAGAGGGAGAGAGACAAAGAAAGAGAGAGAGAAAGATAAAAGAGAGAGAGAGAGAGAGAGGCGACCGAAGTCTTAACAACATTTGAGTTTGAGGTTAAGAATGAATCCATAAAATCATATTTTCCATAAAAACGAAACATCGCTGACAACAAGAGTATCAGCAAACGTCGTACAATATTTGATTTACGTCGACAATGTGGTCAGCTTTGAATGGAGTAGCGCAACTTTCAGCATATGGCTGGGAGCGGGTGCGGATGCTTACGAAATGTGTTACAGTTCATAGCTGATTTTCACGGGATGCGAGCATGCTTCTGGATACGACGGGATAACAGGCAGTGATAACAGGAAAGAGCACTTTCAGGCTTCCTTCCATCATAAGCCAAGCATAATCGATGAGCCTGCCTCGGGCCGTCATCGGAAGGCTCAGGAGTCTTCGGCATCAGCTATTCAGTCAAAATAAAAGGTTAGGGCACATCAGATGAGGCGAACGAAAATGCAAGAGTGGAAGTGTGCCTACGGAAGAAGTGCTGAATGAAACAGCATCAGCAATTACGTATTTCGAAAACAAAACATGGTGAAGTCATATTCCTGTATCCGTACGGAATTATGGAAAGTTTTTTTTTGTACCGCTAAATTGTTATGTTATGTTTTTTGACGGCTAAATTCATAGCTGCCAAACACATGGATGCAACTTCAAAGAAGTGTGCTGCGAATGTGACGAGATATAACTTGTCATACCGTGACAAGTACATTGCGTGACGTGACACCCAAGTGGATTGCATGATATGGCACACAATCACGTGCGTGACACTTCCCAAGTGAGACATATGCGAGCCTCCGCCACCATGTTGACTGGTGGCTCGGCACGAGTTGTGACATGACCCGTAAGGTATCTGACCTGTAAGGTATCTGCATCACCTGCAGAAATGCGTGGAGTAAAACCCACCGGTATTTTGCTTTACAGTGGCTCAAATATAGTGGGTAAAATATTGTCTTCAGGTACCCTTCATCAGCCAGGACTTATTGGGCAAGTCGTTAGCAAGCACACGCATATCGTACGTCCCTGCCAATATGCCTGGCAACCGGCTGGAAGAGGTACCCTCACGACCGGAACCATTTTACGCGTTCGCATGTGCCAGAATCACGAATTCCACAATTGGGCTGCCATATACCCGGAATAAATATTAGTTTCTAGGTCGTCTTAAGTCAGGTCCTTCAATTGTGTCACAAGGACAGTTGAATTTGGAGATTTGCATTGCAATGCAATAACAATTTCATTGTAATACGATGCGGTGGCCTCTTACAGGTTACAGTTGGCATTCGCTTCTGAACATAAGTTTTCGAGACAAAGCCTTCCGCTGACACATGTGACCTACTATGTGACCTAAGGCAATATCTTGTTCCGGAGACGAATCTTAACTTACTCTGACCCGATGCGACTCTCCTCGAAATGCAGCGTTGTGATTCTAAACCGCCCTGTGAATAAAGGTGGGTCCTCATCAGAGACAACGG
Source organism: Imbricaverruca yamaguchii (assembly GCA_034440575.1). NCBI lineage: Eukaryota > Metazoa > Arthropoda > Thecostraca > Neoverrucidae > Imbricaverruca > Imbricaverruca yamaguchii. The sequence goes on along the minus strand of JAOTOL010001466.1, from coordinate 781,980 downwards.
CGTGCGATATGGGAACTGCTCTGACGACCAGCTTTAGTGGCGGCAAATCCGTTCCCTTTGTCAAAATACTGCCGGCTGGGCAGACACGAGCGGCTGTGGCTGCGGGAGGCCCTTCAGTGGCGCGTGCTGCCGAGCGGGCCGCTGCCCTTCCAGCGGTGCGTTCGCTGTCGGTGGCCGCCGGAAAGCCTGTCGAACGGCTTATCGCGTCCTCTCTCCGACTCGGAAAATTGTTCGCACCAGCCTGCCGATCGCGCCGAGCTGGTGCGTTCGACGCGCTTCAACAGCGCGTGATCCGAGTCCCGGCCGGGGTCCGGACAAGATCCGCATACGGCGCGCGCTGAACCGGAACCGATCCGGTCTGGTCCGGATCCGCCGGGATGAGGCTCGGATCTGGTCCGGCGGCGACGGATCTGCTCCAGGTCGGGCTCAGGTCAGGTCCAGGTCCGCAGCTGGTTCGGATCTAGTTCGGACCTGGCCCGGATCTAGTTCGGACCTGGCCCGGATCTAGTTCGGACCTGGTTCGGATCTAGTTCGGACCTGGCCCGGATCTAGTTCGGACCTGGCCCGGATCTAGTTCGGACCTGGCCCGGATCAAGTTCGGACATGTACGGGTGGTTTCCTGACCGAAATCGACGGTCTTCAACAGGGGTGAGCTGGAGGCGGGCAGCTCGGCTCGGGGGCACGCACCGCCGCCCACTCGTCCACCAATGGCGAGCGCGGTCTCATGGCGTCGCTGTGAGGCGACGCGACGCATTGGCAGATATCTCCTCATTGTGCCGGCTGATGGGACGCAGAGCCAGCCGGGCAGCCATACGTCATGCGTGATCCATCTGCGACAGGGCCGCTGATATGGATCCAGCGCCGGTCGCCGGCACCGGACGGTGGTGGTGGCATGGCGACCCCGGACACTGCCCCAGTGTCGCGCATGGCGACCCCGGCACTGCTCCAGTGTCGCGGATGGCGACCCCAGCACTGCCCCAGTGTCGTGGATGGCGACTCCGGCACTGCCCTAGTGTCGCGGATGGCGACCCCGGCACTGCCCTAGTGTCGCGCATGGCGACCCCGGCACTGCCCTAGTGTCGCGCATGGCGACCCCGGCACTGCCCCAGTGTCGCGGATGGCGACCCCGGCACTGCCCCAGTGTCGCGGATGGCGACCCCGGCACTGCCCCAGTGCCGCGCATGGCGACCCCGGCACTGCCCCAGTGTCGCGGATGGCGACCCCGGCACTGCCCCAGTGTCGCGCATGGCGACCCCGGCACTGCCCCAGTGTCGCGCATGGCGACCCCGGCACTGCCCCAGTGTCGCGGATGGCGACCCCGGCATTGCCCCAGTGCCGCACATGGCGACCCCGGCACTGCCCCAGTGACACTGGGCCACCATGCGCGACACTGTGCCGGCGTCGGACATGGTGGACCAAACATTGCCCCAATGCCGGAAATGGCGACCCGGACATTTCCCCAACACCAGCCGCCTTCTGTGTAGCCAAGACCCGCCGACTGTCGGCCGCTGGCTACATCACCTGACCTGGCCGCATGGACGGCTTGGTTTTGCTGCATTGTTCTCAGGGATCCTGCAACAAATCGTTGTTCGTCTCTGGCGCATCTGGCAGCTACTCAAGTAGTCACAAGTGTCTTGCGTACTTGGATGGCTAAGAAAGGCTAGTATTTTCTGGATGTAGTTCATCACTGTGGAAAGATGCAGCTTGCACTTGTGCTCCTGAGTATGACTGATGGTCAAAACGTTGAGAATAACACTTCAAAAGTTTCCAAACTTGAAGTCTTCCCTGTGTAGTGAAAAACAATCCCGCTCCTTATTTTTCGACAATCAGAACAATACCGCCGTGTTTGATAGCGTAAGGGTATGTCAGGATACTATCTAGTATCTGCTCGCGATCGGTGCTCCCTGTCAGCTGACCAACATGGCCATTGTGTTCAACATGAGTACAAATGACGTCAAGTTCATCATCAATTGGTGTCTCCCAGATCTCGTAATAACGGGCTGACGAAGAATGCAGACGCCGAGCACGCAAGTTGCATGAACTCGGGCAAAGGGTAATGCAGATGACGGGTAATTCCTTCAAGGGTTGGATTCTTAGAAAGCTTCGATAAGGCTGGATTGAGGCCTGGATAAGGGGACTGAAACAAAGGGCAGTGTGAATTGGATGTAAATCTGAATGGAAGGACTTTCTGATCGGAATACCACAGGGCTCTGTTATAGGGACACTTCTCTTTATTATCTTTGTGAATAACATCGAGGTAAGGCTGAGGAGTAGGGTGTTCAAATTTGCTGATGACATCAAACTGGTAAGAGTGGCTAACAGTAGTGAGCAATCTAGAAATATTCCACTGGACTTGGAGGACGTAAAAGGTGGGCTGATCAGTGACAGATGTCTTTCAGGTATGAAAAATGTAAGGTTATGCGTCTGGTGTCTGGAGGTGAGACTTTTATATATACAATGGGAGGTAGGAAACTGGATGTTATTGAAGAGAAAAGAGATTATATTTCAATGTTAGTTTCAAATGGCCTTAAAGCAGAAAAACAATGTTTCTCAGCTAGGAAGAGTGCAATCTGAATACTGGGAATTATTGACAGGAGTGTGAGGTATAAAGGCAAAGAAGTGATGAAAATACTGTACTAGGTCTATGCGCGATCCAACTTAGAATATTGGCGTCCATACTTAGAAAATGTTATAGATATGCTAGAAAGAGTACAGCGCAAAGTCACTAGATTCATCAGTGGACTAGGTGACTTAGAACAATGGAAAATACTTACGGCATAAGATGTGTACTCACTCAAGTATGTGAGATAAAGAGGTGATGTGATTAAAACATGAAACACATAGCATTATTAAACGGTTAGATCTATCACATAGGGTCATCAATTCAGGTTAGACAAATCAAGGTGCAGAACAGTTAAACGACAGCAGGTATTCAGTCAAAGGATTGTTGGTCAGTGGAATAGTCCACCTCCTGAAGTTATGGAGAGTCCCTCATTGAATGTATTGAAAAATAGGTTGGCCAACTTTCTAAGCTGCAAAATCTTGTTTTTAGGTTCCAAATGGTAGTGGATGTGGTGATATTCATAATATTTGACAAAATTATTGGTAGGGCAAGTCACACGTGTTACATGGAATCGAGTGAATAGGGCTGGATAGGTAAGGTAGGCATTGATGAGTGTGGGGGATGTTAGTGGATGTATCCTTTGGAATTAGGTATGTGATGCTGATTGGGGTGAAGGGTGTCTTCTTTCCGGGGCTATGGTATCTTCCCTTTGCGGTCTTACCCTGGATGGGCCCTCATGGATCTTATTAAGTCTGATCACTTTATGACGACAGCTGACGGCACTCGACGGCGGCTACTCGTTGCCTCTGAGTAGGCTTCACACCCGCTGCCATATGTTGCCAGTTCTATAAGTCCCTTGATCCATGAGCGACTTTTAGTAGGACAATGGCCCTTTTACGAGGATCGTTTAGCACGCTTAGCGAGAAAGTTTTGGGCTAATTTCTGAAATTGTGCTCCATTTCTTGGTGGGCCGGTCAATCTCACCGAATTATTTGCACATTTACCAACACGGCTCCCTCAACGTAATCACTGTTTTGGTATCTGTCCTGGTGGACGTGTTCGGAGCATGTGTTGTGTCTATACGGACACGTCTGCGTCACCAAACTACTTAGACGAGCCGTCAAACACACCGGACTGGAGATTCGACACCACAGGTCCAGATGCAAAGTGACATTAGCGGCGCGCTGGTTTGCGTTGACCATCTGCGGTCGTCAGAGCCGGCCGAGAAAGCCGCGGCTGTGAGGGAGGCGAGCCGGGACAGCAGCCCCCCCCCTGCCCCCTCCGGTGCACGGACACCCATCGCTCCCGGGAAGCCGGCCACGCTGGGCTGTGCGAATTCAGCACGTTCAGAACGGAATGATGCGGGAAGTTTTAAAGTGCCTCATTGGCATAGACGAACTTCTAAACGGGGTCGCATCGCTACCATTGAGCCAGAATAGCGTTTCGGCTAGCTTGGCTAAGTCGGCCGGACAAAGGGGACAATAACTATCCAAAAGTCGGGGTAGGGGAGCGGACAAGAGCGATGTTGAAGTCGACTTTTCCACGCAACGCCCATATAGGGCTAACACAGCTTGCTCAAAGTTGAAGGACGATGACCTCGCTATCCCCTCCCTCGTGTCCTACTTCCATGAGGCTGGATGCCAGTATAGTACAGACAGAGCGCTTGCGGCCGCCCGGGTGAGGCGATCCGGCAGGCATTGAGCCGGCCGCGGTCATACTCCCCGGGCACCTCCGATGGCCAGCTCAAACGAATGATGGGTGCAATTATTGTCCACGGCACCGCTGTCGAGCGTATGTAGTATTCGATGCAGGGGTGGACAGGCTGAGCTCGCGCACGCCTCAGCACATCCAGCATTAATGAGGCCATGCTGTCACGTCGGTCAGCATTGTCCTCGATGGCTACAAATGATGGCAATTAACGAGCGCCGAGGCCAGCATAGAGCTGTCCAGGTATGCTGGCTTCGGTTGGCTTAATATGCAGGCTTCGGTTGACTTAGACATTAGGCTTTGCTTTTTGTTCGGTATGCAGGCTTTGGTGGACTCAGATATGCATACTTTGCTTTTTGACTCAGTATTCAGGCTTCGATTAAATTTGATCGGCTTTTAAAGAAACACCATACACAGCCATGCTTGCGTCATACTATAGCAACAACGATCACAATGCACCCCACGTCACTGACTATTTGCCATCAAACACATACCTACATGGCACAAAATGCATCAACGCAAGACGACATGTCACGAACTACCGCACCACGAACAGCATCTACTTAGCTTCACCTCTTAGAAGAGATACGTAAAAAATATAAAGAAGCAATAAAATGTCATTGAAAGATAACAAAAATATGGTAAAACGACAGAAAACAACTATCAAAAATTCAGAGTACCAACAAGTGGGTATGTCGGTATTAGCCTTGTTGACCTGGACGTGTATTCTAGCTAGTCCCCCACCCACCTACAACACCTCGTACCACAAATTAGCACTGTTCGGACTTGCACCTCAACTCTACTTCACCATATGCTGCTACTCATCATGTCCACAAACCATTATCTCGTTTCATCACTGCTCTTCGCTACCTTCTTCGAGCCAGAACCCATCGTCTCTTATCGACTGCCCTCTTCAATCTAGATCCCATTGTCTCTTCTCAACTGATCTCAAGTCAGATACCATCGTCTATTTTCGACTGCTCTCTTCAATTCAGACCGCATCGTCTCTTCTTCACTGCTCTCTTCAAGTCAGTTTTCACCATCTCTTCTCGTCTGCTATCGTCAAGTTACCTTTCAGTATCTCTTCTCATCTGCTATCGTCATGTCAGTCCTCACCACCTTTTCTCGTCTACCATCGTCAAGTCACCTCTCACTATCTCTTCTCGTCTCCTATAGTCAAGTCAGTCCTTACTATGTCTTCTCGTCAGCCATCGTCAAGTCACCTCTTACTATCTCTTCTCGTCTGCTATCGTCAAGTCAATCCTCACTATCTCTTCTCGAATACTATCGTCAAGTCAGCTCTCACCATGTCTCCCCGTCTTTAACTCCTCACAACAGCATACAAATAGCCCAGCACAGCAGACTACCAACCCAGAACACACAACACAAACACCGGAAGGAGCCGACGTCACCACACTGGTGGTGGGCTGAAAAAAAGAGCCATAAAGACAATTCAACGCAGACAACACCAATCAACATGGAGCATGTCCCGTCCCCGTACGGCAGCGCGCAGCCGGTTTGTAGCAGGCAAGATGGCGCCAGCCGTGCTGGACCAACTGTGCTGGGGTCTTTAAGCAAGCCGAGCGGTGCCGTCTTCGCGTCGTTTGCTATTTTAAGCACGAAGGCGTCCGTGCAATTGAACCGCTGACAAATGGCGTGTCGAATAGTCGCACATTCCGCCGGTCGGGCGTCAAATTCGCCGTCGGTTCAGCGAAGACCGTCCCGGCGCTGGACTTCCTGTCGCCGGCTCGGACATTCGTCCGGCGCGGGACCGCAAAGTGTTCAGCCACCGGGGAAGGAATGTGTCAGTGGGGGGAGCGTGCAGCGGTGGGCCAAGCAAATGAAGCAATCTAACTGAACGTGAACGGGAGGTATGCATTATGTGAGCACATAATGCATATCTCATGTCGAGGCGTGGCGGTGGCTCTACTGTCACCTGAACACAGGACGGTCCGCCGCTAATGGTGAAGGTCTTGTCAACTCATGAAACTACTGGGCTGGAACCGCCAGTCCACTGTAATGCACCACTGCAGGTGCTGGGCGAGCGGAAACTGCTGAAAGTACACTGCAGTTGATGGCGGATCCATGTGTGTCTGACATGGAAGCATTCCAGCTAGTGGCTCATGGTCACGCGTCTTCAAACATGTATGAAGAGCAAAGACAGCCTCGGAAGTGGTACATTCGCAAAATTGAACCAAGAGAGGAAACATGAGACCGGTGTATATAATTACTCGAAGTATTTTATCTCCACTGCATATGGATATATTTACACACACACACATATATATATATATATATATATATATATATATATATATATATATATATATATATATATATGTATATACATATATATGTATATACATATACATGTATTTATATGTATATATATATATGTATATATATATGTACATATATGTATATATATATATGCATATATATATATATATATATATAACTATTGACCTCCGGGATGCAAGAAACCAACTTGGATGGTAAAACTATCCGTGCCTACCGACATACTCTGGGGATGAGAGCAGACACCACAACAGTGATGATTTTCCAGTATCTCAGTACTAGGGCTAGGAGAAAGGACTGTGGAGCAGACACCGCTCTCTGGCCACCATTTTATCATCGCCTGGACGCACGGAACCAATTTGACAAACAAATAAATTCATGTCTACCAACATACAAGCGAGATAAAGGGATGCATGCAAATATCCAATCAACGGAACATCGGGTCGACAGTAGCTAAGAGTCGGGCCCAGAGGTGACCAATGCATACTTCGTAATAATACGTCCGTAAATGAGCATCACGGAACGAACAACAATATCAATGAATACTATTGTATAGCCTCTCTGGATGCACGCAGCCAATCATTCTGGAAAAAAATATCTGCGCCTACCGATGCACATAAAAGGAAAGTGAAATACTCCATGATGTCCTTCCCGTGCATAGCAGGTACATACAATGGCAAGAAGATCACACTATGGAGCAACTACAATGACCTGGAAGCAAGTTTGGAAGCTGTAGGATGCAAGGAATTTGCTTCAAATTCATAAATGACTGCAACTGATCCTTGTTTTCCGCAAAGTTCATATCCAGGTACGGAGGAATGCGTTTTGTTCCAGGAAAGTTAATGACATTACTGCAATTCCCATCGCAGACATAATGTCGGCGGGCTGTCCGACTTGTGCTGAAAAAATCAAGGCAATTAGTTGTCAGACTTGTAATTGGCTTACACGATGTCATTACAACAAAGGAGCACAAGGAATATAGTCTATTCAGCCCTTACGGTGGTTTTCCGTGATGTGACATACAGCAAGAATTGATATTAGAGAAATCAAATATTTTCTCAAACCTACGAAAGTACTATGCACGTATGCATGCACTTCACTTCTGTGAAACTGAGGGATCAGTTTTTTTTACACGGCGGAGGCACTATCGTAGATCCGTGACTTGTTTTGTGACATAGGACCTAAGTTAGATCGTGCCACGCTGCGCTGGGTCGGGTCGGGCTAGTCATATGAACTTGTTTTCTGTGCGTACGATGGTAGACGTACTGGCAAGTTTCACTGTCGCTCATAGCACCTTAGACTGCTCGCATAGGTTTCGCCTAGGTCGCATCGCATTGTTCTGTCGGTCAGTAAGTTGACCCCAAGAAAATTGCTTTGAAAGCAGCACACCATGTCATTGTGACTTTAATCAGATGCACCGAAGATCGATCTTCGAACCAGATGGGCGACGCTTGAACGCAGGAACAAGATGTCTGGCATTTTGTTCCCGGGAAGATAACAGAATATATATATAACAGAAATTCCGCTGCCAGGGGAGCGGAATGGCATGGGACGAAGGCAGGGACAGGCAGATAACAGGTGATTTGGTGAAGGTGAGGCTGAACCTCCCTCCTTTATTGTGAATAGTTCTGACAACTGAAGGCATTGCGGCGTGAATAACACAAAAAAGCGGAATGAAGACTATGTAATAAATGAGCATTACTATTTGTGCGAAGAAGTCCTTATCATGAGTCTTTAGGTTGGTGATATATAGTGTATATTGGCGTATTGTACACTATCGTACCTAGCAATTGTATGAGGGTGAATGCGATTGATTTTTTTTAAAGAATGAAAAACATAGTTTTGTCAAATTTACTCCCATTAGACCAGTTGCGTTCGTCTATTTGATGTTGAATGGGCGTGCTTAAGGGCAGCGTGTATGCGTAGGTTGGATAAGTGCGCCGAATTGAAAACGTGGGTAGTGCGGCAGTGAAAAGTGACTAGTTTTGATAACGGTTGCGGAATGAAACAATAAATGACATGATGCTGAAAAACTCCCATTAATTACACTACATACAAAAATAATCAGCACACCTGCTTCAGTATCAAACACAGCAAGAACATGTGTTCCGATGTGAAATGACCTAACCCGTCACGTCTCGGGGGGTCTTCAACCGCCAACCCCCCCCCCTCTTAGGTTTTTTTTGCGGATAGTGGACGAACGGCGCGCAGGAGCGCGCCCAAATTTGGCGTACCTTCTTCCACATCAATTTGGCATGCTGTTTCAAAATTTTGAAGTCACATCTTCTAGGGTCAACGAGTTAGTCAAGGTCAAGTGATGTCACCTCCAAAAAAAAGTTCAACCAGTTTTCACGCTTTAACGGATACAAATATTTTGATGAAACGTTCAGCGTTTGCTTATCTTTAGGGATGCAACAAATCGTATGAGTGAATTTTTTTGTTCGTTTCTTTCTACATATAAATTTTGCGTGTTTAGCAAATTGCAGTTCAAATAGAGGATTCTGGCTAAAGTAAGCATTTCTTATTAGGGAAAGTTGACTTCCAACAACGTTTTTCGGTCTGCTCTACCCATTGGAAAAGGGAAATTAAAGAAAACTGGAAAACGCAAAATTTTGAAATTCCCCCCCCCAAAAAAAAAAATGGGGTTACTAACCGCCCCTCCCCCGCGACGGGGTGTGAGGATCTGACTGGAAAGACGGCGCGAGTTAAGTTCTTTCTGAATGTTTTGTAAAGGAAGATCAATATTACTCAAATAAATGTATATTTTATGCAAACAGTCTGACGCACTGCGAGCCAGTTGAGAAATCCCTTATATTCGTCAGCACATCCACGCAACTTGCCATGTTTCCGAACGAAATTAATGACAAAACCAAACCCCTTCCCGAGCTCAATTTAATAAAATGTTAACATGGTAAATGTACACAGGATTCTACAGTGAAATGACCGGGATATAAACTCAACTTCAGTAACCCTTATGACCATGTGACATGTTTGCTGCAATTTCAACCTTCTAGTCAGGCGAAATAGTGACGACGACTAAAAAGACCATTGCTCTACCTCTTCTGGCAGCCTCCGAGACGCCTGACGTGGCGATTGACAAACAGCAAGGTCACTAGGAACATTTTTCTGACAATCAAGGGATCTAACGTGGACGAGGTTGCGGTGGCGGTAAGCTTGACAGTGCCTACAGCCATGGCAAACTGACACATCAGATGACACCTCAAATCGACGGCCAATTACACCCTGACGCCAGTCTTACAACAGGGGCACCGACCCCAGTCTGTTACACTCTTACACCAATATGTTACACCCTGACACCAGTCTCTTACACTCTGACATCAGTGTGTTGCACCCTGACCCCAGTCTGTTACACTCTTACACCAATATGTTACACTCTGACACCAGTATGTTACACTCCGACATCAGTAAGAGTGCCGCAGTCTGGACACAAAGTCTCGTTGCAGTCCACGCGTTGGGTGGGGTGTTGTCGCCGTCACTAGCGCCGCGCCGCCGTGTGTGGATGTCGCGCGCATCGGCTGCAACGCCCGGCCGGTGGGAGGGTCTGCAGGTGGCCTGCCCTGTCGGACAGGAGGCGCTGCAGGTGGCCAGCCGGACAGGAGGGCGGGGCCGGCCGGTGGGAGGGCCTGCAGGTGGCCTGCCGGGCAGGAGGCCGGGGCCTGCAGGTGGCCTGCCGGACAGGAGGGCGGGGCCTGCAGGTGGCCTGCCGAACAGGAGGGCGGGTCCGGTCGGTGGGAGGGCCTGCAGGTGGCCTGCCGGACAGGAGGGCCTGCAGGTGGCCTGCCGGACAGGGGGCGGGTCCGGTCGGTGGGAGGGCCTGCAGGTGGCCTGCCGGACAGGAGGGCCTACAGGTGGCCTGCCGGACAGGGGGCGGGTCCGGCCGGCGGGAGGGCCTGCAGGTGGCCTGCCCTGCCGGACAGGAGGCGCTGCAGGTGGCCAGCCGGACAGGAGGGCGGGGCCTGCAGGTGGCCTGCCGAACAGGAGGGCGGGTCCGGTCGGTGGGAGGGCCTGCAGGTGGCCTGCCGGACAGGAGGGCGGGGTCTGTCGGTGGGAGGGCCTTTAGGTGACCTGCCGGACAGGAGGGCGGGGCCTGCAGGTGCCCTGCCGGACAGGGGGCAGGTCCGGTCGGTGGGAGGGCCTGCAGGTGGCCTGGCGGACAGGAGGGCGGGGCTGCAGGTGGCCTGCCGGGCAGGAGGGCGGGTCCGGTCGGTGGGAGGGTCTGCAGGTGGCCTGCCGGACAGGAGGGCGGGTCCGGCCAGTGTCGGCCTGTGTCAATGACTCATTGACCGCTGGCCGCTCGGACCGGGCGCGGCTCATCTGACCGGTGTTAAATATACGCGGCGCATTAGCGGCCGGTGTCGGGCGCAGCTGCCGGCCGCCGCGCCGCCGCCGCACGCAATCACCGACAATCAGCGGGCCATAGCTGTCGACGAGCGGTCGCCGATCTGGGGCCGGCCGGGAATTTACGGCCGTGAGTCGCCTGCGCGCGCGGCTGCGGCGGATGGCAGGTGCCGGCGCCAGACAGGCTTCACCGCCGCCGACAGCCGGACGGGAACAATGCAGCCGCCGGCAGCAGCCGCGGCGGCTCGACGACGCTCCCTCCCCACTGGCCGAGGCGCTGCCGCCCCACCGAGACGTGTCACTGTCGCGTGCTGTTGACACGACCCCCCCCCCCTCCACCGCCGCGGGCGCGCGTTACGAGTCACGTTCTGACCGTTCGCGTCGCGCTCGGTGGACAGCCGGCTGTCACGGAGCGTGGCGCCGTGGACACGCGTGTCGGCAGCACAGGTCCCGGGCGGACGGCACTTCAGTCGGCCCGTCACACTGTCACGTGGCCGTCACGTCACGTGCGGTCCCCGACAGCTGGCTGTGGTGTCGTCACCGGCGGGGAACAGTAACGTGTGTTGGCGGTCAGGGACGCGGTACTTCGGTGTCAGCCACATCACTGTCCACCACAGTCCAGCGTCAGTCACATCACTATTCATCACAGCGTCAGCCGCATCACTGTCCATCACAGTCCAGCGTCAGCTGCATCACTGTCCACCACAGTCCAGCGTCAGCCACATCACTATCCACCACAGGACAGTGTCAGCCGCATCACTATTCATCACAGTCCAGCGTCAGCCACATCATTGTCCACCACAGTCCAGTGTCAGCCACATTACTGTCCACTACAGTTCAGTGTCGGTGTATTTGATACAGGTGAGTCATGCGTGTGTTATCCCGACTCATGTGTGTGCTACGATCAATCGTGTGTTACTCGATCACGCACTTGCTAGGCCAGATCGATCGAGACCGGGTGAAAGGGGCTAGATATGCTGGGGTAGATAGCTTTAGAACTTGTGATGCAGTGTTTATTTGGGTGTCTCATAATTATTTGTCTAGTCGGATGCTATCTTCCCGTTTTAGGCCTAACCCACATGGCCCCTGCGGCTCTTATTAAGCCTTAGCGCTTTATGAGAACTTTGCGACTTTACGAGGGCAAAGTTCTGGGGCGCCGGCCACTCGGCCACTGTCTGGAGTCGCCCACTTGAGGTCCGCACCAGGCGGCTCCGACGCACGAGTGGTCCGCCTCGTCGAGTGGTGACGACGCTGCTGCTGGCCGCGCCGGGTCAACCACCTCGGTGTCAAGGCGTCGCCGATGGGGCTCAAGTGTGACGAGGCGCCGCCAATGGAGCTCAAGTGTGACGAGGCGCCGCCGATGGGGCTCAAGTGTGACGGGGCGCCGCCGATGGGGCTCAAGTGTGACAAGGCGCCGCCGATGGGGCTCAAGTGTGACGAGGCGCCGCCGATGGGGCTCAAGTGTGACAAGGTGTCGCCGATGGGGCTCAAGTGTGACAAGGCGCCGCCGATGGGGCTGAAGTGTGACAAGGCGTCGCCGATGGGGCTCAAGTGTGACGAGGCGCCGCCGATGCACACTGTGATAACTCGAGGGAAAAACTGGCCATAAATCATAGCGGACAAAGTATGCTAGTTACCGGGGCGATTTTGATCTTAGTCGAAAGAGCTGAAAATTTGGATCATATGAGGAAGATTTGTTGTCTTAAATATTGCCTAACCCAGGAATGTCAGAGGTTATACCTGCTAGATGGAAGGGAGCATTCCGCTCCACTCATTTTGCTTCCGCGAAATATCTCGGGAACCAATTGAGATAGATAGCTCAAATTGTGCACACACCTACATGATTATCTAGTGTATCTTGTATTAAAATATTGACGTTGGATCATCCATGATGACATTATGATGGCGTCATAAGTGAAGTCCGTTGGCACTCATATATTGGATGATTATTAGTGAGCGTTTGTTACGCGAGTATTCTGCAGTGTAAATGTAACCTTATAATTTATCCGCAGAATATATCCGAGATCTTGTCCTAAGTGGCTGAAATTACGCCAAAATACATCACTAAGACATGCACTCAGGTTGGCTCACTTCAGAGCTTCTAAGAGCCCCGCGAATCTTGCTGGGCCGATTCGGTGATGAATCCTTCTGTCGCAACACGAAAGCTGCGTCCTTCATGCCCTCTGCACGAACACTTTGCCCAGCAACCTCCACGAGCCGCAAAGAACTGTGCTGCTGAGTAACTCTTGAGGATGCCCGACGCTGAGAACGGGCGCCGAGGTGATCGTAGATTCTAGTTGATCGCCCTCGCGCTCTCTTCACGGTCCCGTCATCAAGGCGGGTGGGTCTTGGCTTCATCATCACTCACGACGTGGTCACCACGCTTCAGGGACACGGAGAACACCTTGTCTCCCGAAAGATTAGTCGCGAACTGACTTCTGAATTTGTTCTGGGCTGGCATGCACTTTACCCACTTCCCTTTTAAGTTCTTGGCGATAAGTCGGTCGCCTTTCTCAAGTCCACAATCAACGACTCACTTCGGAGGCATCCCTCAGGGAGTTTCTCCATGATCAACTGCGAACTATAATTAAGCACATAAGCATAATAGTTCCCACGCCCAGGCGCTTTTGCACTGGTTAACAAGTCCATCAATTCCTTTGCTAACGCGTGCCTCCATGTTCACTACGCAAAATCCAACCACAATGACCCGAACCTTACGGGCAAAGACAGCTTCCCTGACGTGGGAGACGCTCTGCGTGACCTATCTCGACTCAGTCGCCTCGTCAGTTGGGGGAATTTTGGCATAGCAACCACTGGATCAGGTTACCCGGTGAAAACACCCCGCCAGCCAACGCGTCGCGGCGTCAGACTCGGGCTTCCCCGTGCCGCCCGGGCTGACCACCGCACCGCACCGCGGCCTGTCGGGATACACTTGATCACTATCGGTGTTAGAGCAGCTAGGTGCAGCTGAATCTTGCAGCACATATAGTCAAAGGATCGCTGATTTCATTGGGATTGGTCTCCTGCTGTGCGCTTTCGTGCGTTTTTTAACCTTACCTGAACTTCGAAGTACTAAAAAGTTGAACGACTATTGCAATTACTGATTGTTTGACAACAAATAGCGTATTGTTAATTGGTGTACGCCTTTTTGAATTGTTTAACGCAATGAGAATGTTCTCAGCTATCATTTCATATCTCACTTGTCCAGGTTTTCAGAATGCAGCTTACCTTTATCAATCGTCAAACTGCGACAACATTTGTGCACGTGTGAGTCGTTTTTTCCACACATAATGTTGTCCATGTTCATTCACTAGTTTCGATATCAAGTCTTACGAAAATTTCCGTAAAAACTGTGACTTCGTCTGCTTCAATCATTTGCTAATACAATGGCGCCAGAAATACGGCATAACAAAATAGTTGAGAAATGCATTTATGGCCAGCTTTTCCCTTCGGATATCACACTGTGCGATGGGGCTCAAGTGTGACGAGGCACCGCCGATGGGGCTCAAGTGTGACGAGGCGCCGCCGATGGGGCTCAAGTGTGACGAGGCGCCGCCGATGGAGCCGAGGTGTGACAGGGCGTAGGTGACAAGGTGACGGCGTTCACGCACATCACCCCCCCCCCATTCAATGACACTCAGAGTGCCGGAGAGTACCCACTTCCGAGGCCAGGAGCGAAGTTGCTGGGGGTTGTGGCAGCTCAGGCGGCAGGGTACCTGGAGCTTGATCGTAACAACGTGGGCTCGAATCCCACACCGGCGGGATTGTCCAGTTCACCCGTGACCAGTCGGCGTGAGAGGTTGACGACACTCTATCACCTAGGAGTTGAACGTGTCGCGAAGTATCCAAGACTCTTCTTCTTCCCGACGCATTCTGGTCAGCTTGTCAGGGACAGTGCCAGTCTCGGGCCGCCCGCCGGCTTTGGCCGTATTTCACGCGCCAGCCGACTGCACCGAAAGCTTGCATGATGCATGATGCACGGATATGCTGGGTTAAGTGGGTGTTGTGCCAGCGGTGTACCCCAGCCAATTGTCAGACACAATGGGACGGCCCGGCAGTTTCGTCACACCGCTCCGCACCGGGATTAGATTTTAGACAGCAGAAACCAAACTAGCCCTGTTGGACGAGATCCACTGGTTCTGATTAGTTTTACGGTATGCGGGGCTAGGCATCTGGAACATTTGTACGTCAGAAAGTGTGGGGAACTTGTGTCTGACAGTTCCTTGGTGATGCCGTGGGTTCTAGAGACCAAAGACTGGCCGAAGCGCCATAAAGCTCAATTTACAAACATTGATGATGCCCATGGGCGCTATTGATCAAAGACTGGTCGAAGCGCCATAAAGCCCAAGTGATAAGCCTTGGCGATGTTACTTAACAGCCGCATAGTAAGAGTAGCAAATTTCATATCACTGCCAAATGACCAGGAGAAAACCGTTCACGTGCTCTGGTGCTGAACAATATAATATTCCCTCTTTGCCCAGACAACCAGCGCAATTCCCACCAACAGAGCTCATAATCAAATTTATATGTGACTTCCTCACCAATCCTCAGCCCACCATTTCACCATTTGTGTTTTCCTATGCTCTGCATTGACGTGCCCCTGCGTTGTTATCCCCCTACCACCACCACCACACCACGCCCTGCCACTTGTCCCTCCCCTCTGCCTTGGCACACCCCTATGCCCACCGACCGGACCCGCCCCCTGCCCGGCAGGCCACCTGCAGGCCCCGGCCCTCCTGTCCGGCAGGCCACCTGCAGCCCCGCCCTCCTGTCCTATGCCCAGCCCTTTGCCATACCCCCGTCCTGCTCTTCGGCTTACAGCCCCTCTGATTTGTCTTTCCCTCTGTGTCATGCCCACTGACATTGTATGTTCTCCGCCTCAGCGTAGCCTGCCCTCCGCCTTGCAGCTGCCATCTGCCTTCGCCGTCGTCTCCACTTTGCACTTCTCGACTTCCATGGGTTCCTAGCTTGCCGAAACTGTTACTTGCACCGCCATTCTCTGCCTCGTCCCTTCCCCTGGCTTGAGTTGCTCTTCACTTTGCCGGATGTTCGTCCTCTGTTTTGGTTTGACCCTGCCTTGCATCTGTGACTCTGTCCTCTGGCTTTTCGTCTACGCTGACCTACCCTTTCCTTTGCCTTTTTCTTAACTGTTTGTTGTGTCTCCATTTGTTTTTGTTGTTGTTTCATGCACAAACACCCACACGCCCCTCAACAAACACACACCCTTAACATACACACACCTGTGCACATGGACACAAACTCACTATGTACACGCTAGAGGAACATTATCGGCACCTTTGCAGGGCAGTCTTGCACGTATATACATGCGCCTGCTTGCAGGTTCCCCGCCGTGCCCTAGTCCAATTTCTCTGGTTCAGTGGACAGCGGACTGCTCCGGTGACATGGGTCAAGACTGGACGTGACACAGTGCTGAAGGACCTGCCTAAAAGTAGGTCATGTCTGTGAGCCGATAACGCTGATTGGTCAGCGCCCGTGGCAGTTTCTGCCATCTTCCGGGTAGGGACCGGCTGAGGAAGTGACCGCCCCGTGGTTGTTCCTGCCATCTCCCGGGTAGGGACCGGCGGAGGAAGTGACCGCCCCGTGGCAGATACACACCGAAGATCTCTCACGCTCGAGATGGTGCATTGGCCCACTGCGCCACCGCGGTGGTACCTGTCATCTGTCTCGCTCTGACCTGTGTCGTGTCGAACTGGCTGCCTTACAAATGTCCTGCTATCCTACTATCCCATCTGCCGTGTCGAACCGTCTGCCTTTCATGCCATCCTACTATCCCATTGCGGACCGGCTGCCTTACACATGTCCTGCTATCCTACTATCCCATCTGCCGTGTGGATCGGCCACATGCCCGCTCTTGTCACTGCGCCACCGTTGGTCCTGCCCCCCCCGTGTCGAACCGGCTGCCTTACACATGTCCTGCTATCCTACTATCCCATCTGCCGTGTCGAACCGTCTGCCTTACACATGTCCTGCTATCCTACTATCCCATCTGCCGTGTCGAACCGTCTGCCTTACACATGTCCTGCTATCCTACTATGCCTATGCTTTGCAATGCATTCTGTCCTTTGCCTTCTGCGATGTCAAACCGTTTGCTTTACGTATGTACTCTGTCTTGCTATGCCCTCTGCCTTGCACATGTCGTGCATCCTGCCATGCCTTCTGCTGTGTCAAACCGTAGTTGGCTTGAAGAACATATTCCGCGAACTAAGTAGCTTTCAGTTGTTCCTTCTTTTTCACCGTCAGCATATCACCCGCCACCTGACGACTGGCTCAAATATTCTGCACATCCGCCACCTAACGGTTTTCAACCGTCAGCATATCACCCGCCACCTGACGACTGGCTCTAACATTCTGCACATCCGCCACCTAACGGTTCACATCATATGCACACGCCACCTAACGACTGGCCAACATTCTGTAAACCCGCCACCTAACGACTGGCTAACATTCTGTGCACACTCACGCCTTGTAGCGTACACACCAGTACTTCGTGTACGGTTACTCTCAGATGGGGATATTACGCCGAGGAAACTACGCTGCGGCGGGGCCTAGCCACCTCCAGCGGATCTCCATCGCTGCCCGCTCCTCGCTCTCAGTCGACGCCTCTTCCGTCGGCACATTGCCGACCATCTCATCTCCGGCACCGGTCACAACTACAAGCAGCACCAACAGCGGCGCAGCAGAAATGCCGCACACACAGCGGCGGCCCGCGGGAAAACAGCCGGCGGTAGCGGAGACCCGGTTCGGAGGTCCATTTGGCCCGGCTGCGCGCCGACGGCCGCTCGGCTACCAGCCGCGAGACGATGATTTTCTCCTCCGGTGGCTCCGAAAAAGGTGCCGATTGTCGACATCCGGCGCGAAATGGTGCCATTTCGCAGCTGCGGCAGCGGATGTGCGTCACCACTGTCGCTGTCGCCGGTGCTATCGTATGTGCGCCGCCACCGTCGCTGTCGCCAGTGGTATCGTATGTGCGTCGCCACCGTCGCTGTCGCCAGTGGTATCGGATGTGCGTCGCCACCGTCGCTGTCGCCAGTGGTATCGTATGTGCGTCGCCACCGTCGCTGTCGCCAGTGGTATCGTATGTGCGTCGCCACCGTCGCTGTCGCCAGTGGTATCGTATGTGCGTCGCCACCGTCGCTGTCGCCAGTGGTATCGTATGTGCGTCGCCACCGTCGCTGTCGCCAGTTGTATCAGATGTGCGTCGCCACCGTCGCTGTCGCCAGTGGTATCGTATGTGCGTCGCCACCGTCGCTGTCGCCAGTGGTATCGGATGTGCGTCGCCACCGTCGCTGTCGCCAGTGGTATCGGATGTGCGTCGCCACCGTCGCTGTCGCCAGTGGTATCGGATGTGCGTCGCCACCGTCGCTGTCGCCAGTGGTATCGTATGTGCGTCGCCACCGTCGCTGCCGCCAGTGGTATCGGATGTGCGTCGCCACCGTCGCTGTCGCCAGTTGTATCAGATGTGTGTCGCCATCCCTACAGTCGCCAGTGGTATCGGAGTGTGTCGCCATCCACCCTGTAACCAGCGGTATAGAGGAACGTCGCCATACCTACAGTCGCCACAGTCAGATGTGCGTCGCCATCCACCCTGCGACGAGTGGTGTAGGAGGTGCGTTACCATCCATACCCTCACCAGTTGGTATCGGGTGACCTCCCTGATACCAGTGGTGTAGGAGGTACGTCACCATTCCTATCCTCACCAGTGGTATCGGGTGACCTCCCTGATACCAGTGGTGTAGGAGGTACGTCACCGGCCCTACCCTCACCAGTGGTATCTGGTGACCTCCCTGGTACCAGTGGTGTAGGAGGTGCGTCACCACCCCTGCCCTCACTGATGATATCAGACGTGCGCCGCCATCCTCCCTGCCGCCAGCGACATGGATGTGAATAG
This sequence comes from Imbricaverruca yamaguchii, assembly GCA_034440575.1. NCBI lineage: Eukaryota > Metazoa > Arthropoda > Thecostraca > Neoverrucidae > Imbricaverruca > Imbricaverruca yamaguchii. Next base: position 763,144 of record JAOTOL010001466.1, on the reverse strand, counting down.
CCCCCTCACCATCACGAGTTGAAACGACTGTCGCAGCCTTTTGCGGGACAGGAGAGGAGTGAATATTCAGCGTGACAGCCACTAGGAGGCGGCGGCACGTCTCCACTTGGCCGCCAGCTCACGTGCTGGCCAGGTCTATGCCGGGACGGCCGCCAATGGGCACGCTAATGGGGCTGACCTTAGCTGCAGCACGGCACCGCCGGCGGCCCGACCGCCGCTGTCCGCTCCGCATGAAGAGCGACCGTCTGCCTGCCGGCGGGTCAGAAGGGTCAGCGACCTCCGGCCATCGTTCGTCACACACCAGCAGCAGTCAGCACCTCCCACCCACGCTCACTGACCTGACACCGGCGACCTGCCGTCTGACGTTCGTGGCCACGCCCAACAGGGACTCAGCCCTAGCTGGGGCTGGGATGGCCGCGTAGTTAAGGTATTGAGCTTTGGGTACCAAATAAAGAGAGAGGGATAGAGGGAGAGAGAAAGACAGAGACAGAGGGAGAGAGAGGGGAGGGAGGGAGGGAGGGAGAAAGGAAGGGAGGGAGAGAGAGAAAGAGGAAAAGAGAGAGTAAGAGAGGAAGAAAGAAAGAGAGAAAGAGAGAAAGAGAGGAAAGAGGGAAAGAGAGAAAGAGAGAAAGAGAGAAAGAGAGAAAGAGAGAGAAAAAGAGAGAGGTATTTACATATTTTTAATTTATGTACGAGAAGTCAATGTTCGCGATTCAACCCAGCCGACAAGACTGCCATACTTCTAAAACCTAAATTAGTTTTTTTTTTCTTCGATGTTCCAAGCCGTGTTTTCTTTACTTCGAATTAGGCCTTTTCTTTGCAATCTTTATTTTAACCCTATATCATTACAATATTCTTTCTGAGGTACTTGCATCAATTGACTAAAGACAACATTTACTGGCACGACCTCTCGCATCGACTGACAGGTGGGCCCTCCGCACCACCTCCGGTGACCTCGTCCGCACCACCACCGTGCTACCTGCAACGGTTCCATACGGGAGCTCGTGCCGGTAGCACGGGAGCACATGCAGCCCGCGACCTGCCCTCACTTATCAAGGCGAGCGAAGGTGCATGCTATGTTAGCCCGTCCCGTCTCGGGGGGTCTTCAACCGCCCCCTCTTCTCAGGTTTTTCGCGGATAGCGGACGAACGGCGCAAGGTAGCGCGCCTAAATTTGGCATACCTTTTCTCACATCAATTTGACATACTGATTCAAAATTTTGAGGTCAGATCATCTAGGGTCAACGAGTTAGTCAAGGTCAAGTGAGGTCACCTCCAATAACGTTCAACCAGTCGTCACGCTTTAACGGATACAGATATTTTAATAAAACTTTCAGCGGTTGCTTATCTTTACGGATGCAATAAAACGTTCGAGTTGAATTTTTCGTTTTTTCCGTTTTTGACTATATATAAATTTTGCGTGTTTCCCAAATTGTAGATCAAATACAGGATTCTGGCTAAAGTAAGCATTTTTTATTCGGGAAAGTTGACTTTCAACAACGTTTCTCTTTCTGCTCTACCCATTGGAAAAGGAAAATTTAAGAAAACTTGAAAACTCATAATTTTGAAATTTCAAAAAAAGAAGTATTTTTGGGGGCCAAAAAAAATTATAGCCCTGGTCGATTTCTCTATCCTTCTCTCATTCCAAATACATTTTGTTGTTTTGTATATCCCCAAAATGAACTCCCCAGAGTCAAAAACATAATGTAAGTCGTGAAAAGTCGTGAAAATCTAGCTCCCCTGGTGACGTCTCTTTTCGGGGGAAATTGTTTTGTAGGGTGGACTCGGACCTTACTCGTCGAGCGCTTTCCGATGACACCGCTTTCGTTTTGGTGCGATGCTTAGTTTGGATTTTAGAGTGGGAGTCTTCAACGCCCCCCCCCCGAGACGGGGTGGGAGGATTTGACCGGAAAGACGGCGCGGGTTAATTAGTTAGTTATTTGGGGTTTAGGGTGCTTCGACCAGAGTTCATCATTCGCGCCCATGACTTTTATTCTGGCGGTTCACGGTTGGTGAGAACTATTACCTGGGTGTGTTCGTGGCTTGAAATCCAATCGCTGCCAAGTAACGGAACGAGGTTCCAGAATCTACAAGTTTTAAGTTATTTCCCCGAATGTTTCCGTATGCCAAACGCGTTTCTTTCATAAAATGATCGGAGTTTTGATGTGAAGTGATAGCAGGCAAGTAATAGGTGGCCTACAGTCGCGCATTCAGACAGCGGGGACACCACGATCTTTCCCCCACACACAGAAGATAGCGGCGGGTACCGTATGTGTGCCCGATGCAGAGTGTAACCTCTTGTCTGGACCTAGGCAGGCATGACGCCTAAGGCCCATGCATACCATGTCATAACCGAATAATTAACTCACTGATGATGGAGCTCTAATTGTTGAGATCTTGAGCATCAGCACCTATCTCACGGTTGAAATCTTGGGACGGGCGCTGGCGATGCAGATGATGACATGGGCACTGGCGCCACATGAAACGGGGAAGTCCAGAGACAATACCTCTGTGCAGAGCGCTCCGTAATGTTTGGAAATATTCCCAGATGTTGCATGTTTGTGAGAAATGTCGTCAAAATATTTCGACTTCTGGGATGGAGCGTGACAACCGGCGGGCTCTCGCTCCATTTTCCGGAAATCATTGCACGGGGCCAACACCAACTCTAATGGACTGGCCGTCAGCCATTGCATAGCTCTCCATTAGAACGTGCGCTCCCATTAGCAATAATTAAAATATGGGAATCATTTCCAGTGGGCGGGCGCAACGTGTGCCGATGGGAGCGCTCAGACCTTTGGTGGGTCGATGTGACATCTTTGGTGTGCCGATGGTAGAGCTCTGACCTTTGGTGGTCCATGGAAAAGCTCGGACCTTTCGTGGGTTGATGAAAGAGCTTAGGTGTGTCGATGGGAGAACTCCGGTCTTTGATGGGTCGATGGGAGAGCTTCGACCTATGGTGGGTCAATGGGAGAGCTTTGGTATGCTGATGGGAGAACTCCGACATATGGTGGGTGGATGACTCGTTGGCGGTGCTCGGAGCGTCTCCCAGACTTTTGTAGCAGCAGACATACACGACATATGTACGTGCATGGATGTACTCGTTGGCGGTGCATACATGGGGCGGTCTCCCTAGACTTTTGTAGCAGTAGACATACACGCACAATGTACGTACATGATATACTTTTGTGGCGGTAGACATACACGCACAATGTACGTACATGCCAGGTTTTTGTGGCAGCAGACATTCACGTACAATGTACGTACATGCCAGACTTTTGTGGGAGCGGACATACACGCACAATGTACGTACATGCCATACTTTTGTGGCGGCAGACATACACGCACAATGTACGTACACGCCAGACTTTTGTAGGAGCAGACATACACGCACAATGTACGTACATGGCAGACTTTTGTGGCGGCAGACACACACGCACAATGTACGTACATGCGTGAAGTGCGACCAGCCCACCGTCCGCCGTCCGCCACGACCCCGGCGTTACCTGGAACTTCCCGCGGCGCTTGTCTCCAGCGGTCGCGTTGGTGGATTCGACAGGAGCTCGGGCGGGTCGCAACGTCATCAAGTTCCAGTTTGTTGTTCTCCCGAAATGTCCGCTCGGACAGTTGTTCGCTCTGACTAGCTGGGCGCTCGCGTCGGCCAGTGCAAGCAACGCTTATAATTCGTCGTCAACAGTCGGCGATGCCCTCTGCCAAAATCCTGGTTTCAGGAGGCACGATGATCCATGAACATCATTCACATAGCCATCAAGACAAATGGCTCGTTTGATGTGTAGCACTGGTAAATATTCAGTCTCTCGTTCCTCCATATCAAGTTGTGAGGAGGCAAATTTGAATAGAAGAAATGACTAACGAAATATATCAATAATATATATATATATATATATATATATATATATATATATATATATATATATTATATATATATATATATATATATATGTGTGTGTGTGTGTATGTATATATGTATATATATATATGCATATATATATGCATATATATATATATATATATATGTATATATATATATATATATATATATATATATATATATATATATATATATGCATATACACACAATCTACCGACCGGGTGAACCAAGTGATGCCTCAACGGTCAATACACAAAATAGAACGGTTCGATATTTCCACAACTTGCACACCTGCTACATGGTGTAGCGAGAGGGTTGGACAAAACCGGGCACACTAATTCACACTCATATCGGGAACGCCGCCATGGCTTCCCATGCGGGTCGAGATAAGCCCATTTGTAATTTCCGCTGATCCGAGCGTTACGTTTTTGTCGCCTGATACGATCGTCATGGAGGGAGAGCGGCAATTTGTGTCGGTTATTGTTGACGGGTCCGATAAGCCAGCTAGCTCCCCGCTGCCCAGACGGGGGCCGCTCGTCCAGCCGGCTGGTCCCTCCGGGGCATTTACGCCTAGCAGACATCCCAGTTAATTTGTTCGCTTATTGTCAGCATTCTAATGCTTGGGGCGGCTGGTCGTTACTGTGTATTGGGTCACTACGTCCCCCTAGTCGTTCCTGATTCGCTGTAGGGTTCGCTATAGATGGTGGCAATAATCTTCGCGTGACCGAAATTTTTGATCACAGAATGAGGCAGTGCGCGCACGTGCCAATGCGAACTCTGCGACGAGGTATCAAATAAACGGTCTACAGCACAGAATATAATTGATTGTGGCCACCCACGACATGCATCGATCAATACCAAGTGTCGTTTTGTGTCTGGCTCGCCCGGCCCAGAAGTGGTATTCCGGCGATCCCAGCGATGCCGAGCCACTGACCTCCGTCAGACCGGTCTGTCGTCGGTAAATCACTCGGACCTGTCCGGGCGCGCGTGGGTCGGTTTCCTATCGCGACCGTGCACGGCTACGCCCGCGGTCAGACCGCGCGCCGCGGCCCACTCTAATAAAGGTATCCCGCGACCGGCCGGCAGCCGGCCCCGCAGCTGCCAGATCTGCCGATCATCTGGCAGCCGCCGAGTGCGGCCGGCGGCCGGGGCGGGCCTCCTTTGTCGCCGCTGATGGGTTTTCGCCTCTGCAGCCAGTGTTCGTTGTTTACAGCGCGTCGCGGTCGGTGCCGTATACCCGGCAGACGCCGCCGGCCGCCGCTACCGTACGTGTTTGATAACTGAGCAGACCACCGCCCTCGAGACACCGCTGCAGATGCCGATGTGCCCCTGCGAGTGCTGTGAATGATGGCAACGATAGCAGCGAAGGCCTTAAGGTGCAGTGGTGTGTAAGGCCATTAGTAATCGCATCAGTAAGACCGCAGCTCAGTCTTGATTTCTCACCGGGGGAACTTCAATAAGAGAGCATCTCTTGGATGTGAATAATGCTTCCTAACAATGTTCAATTTTCGGGCTTCTGGGTTCGCTCTCGTCAATGTGTGAGTCTTTTGGAAATACAGATGAATGGACTTCACCAGGAAAATTTTCCTGCGTAATTTTGTGATATCATGGACAGGAATATATAATTAATGCGGACATGGCAAACACCACATCCGAAAATATTGGTGCGGTATGCCAGGCCAATATTTCCCCGCCGATTCCTGACATTTGTGGGCGACCATAGTAGAGGCGCGCACCATTCTCTTCACAGTATATATTTGTTCTCGACCAACTTAGCAAGAACCTGAAATACCCTGATTTTGGCTCATTTTTCTCAAGCGATTCCTATCTGCCATGCCTATATAATCGTCAGTTGTACATTTATAGTCACGAACAAAAAACATTTGAGATATCACGATGGGGGGCGGGGCAGGTTCAACCTCACCCCGTTCGGCACAGAAATCCGGTTGCAATTTTGCGATTATAGCGCGGAAAGTGCTAGTGTGGAGCATCAGCGGCTTTTCTTTTTTAAGCTGTATGTACAAAGGAGGTGCATACAATGTGTTTTCCAGACCACATGAAATAACGCCATCAAAATCGCTCCGTGCAAAATAGCTTTCAGAGAATGAATGGGTTTGCGACAGTTTTAAGTCTTTAATTAAAGGCTTGAAGATGTGGGGAGACCCTGTCCTCTACCAGACAACTTCGGGCGTAGCAACGCAGAGCCATCTGCGGGTATCAAAGTGCCACTGCAAACATTATTGTACGATGCAAACGAAAAACAATTATACTGTTGAGTAGCCGCAGATATGCTTGCAGTCTTCTGTAAACCTTGTTTAGCATTGCACTCCCCAAGGCAATGTGCGCTTCCTCCATCTCGGAGAATGGAAACAAAGTGCAAAAATTTGGTGCCTTGCCAACATTGGTACATTGTTTGTTTGTTTGGTACATTGTACAACATTGGTTGTACATTGGTACCAAATTGGATATGATAAAACTTTGTGGCGCCTGCATTGCACGATGCCTAGTCTATCACATGTGTTTCCTCGGATGCCAATGTTTAATAGATACGTTTTGATAGCATAGATGCTTGTTTCTATGTTGACCGCTTCCGGCGTTGTTGATTCGCTTGTACTGGTGACAAGGTTTGCTTTCGGTACGATTTTCATCGTATGTCATCCCTGGGATTTTTTTCCTGTCGATTTGCGTAGTATTCCCGTGTGCAACATCTTCTTTTTCGCTGTACCTCCTTTCCATTAGCTACTTTCCTTCTTAGGCAACGTTTTGGTTAACCAGTAAAGATTGCACGCACCTCTCAGCTTGGTCTACCTCATTTGCCAAGCGACTATTTGTTGCACCGTAATTGGAAGTCCGCCAGCGGGAATTTCAAGTCGGGAATGCCACGAAAATATGTGCGGCGCAATGTGCAATTGTGCCAAAGAGTTTTAGTAATAAGTTGAGGTTCTGTTGCAAAAGCCCGGTGTGTGACTACATGACGTGGTGGGTACAGGAGCACGCAGATCAAAGCTGGTACGAACTACGTCACCATGCAGAATCTATTTTCGCCATATTCGCTATACTTCAGAACATCACTTCATTTCAGATTATTTTAGAGCTCCTCTACTGACCTGCTCATCTTAGCAAAACAATTATGTAAATCAGTCAACACAACGCTCGTTCATCCGATTTACGTCTTAACCACCACAAGCTCGCACCAGCAGACAACTCGCTGCACCAAAATGAGCAGCACAACAGCATGGGGAAAGGTGAGAAAACACCAGCGACGAAAAAGACGCGCCTGGTGCGGTGGCGGCCGCTTGGCGCTTCACAGAGTACACACACTCCCTATCGGCCTGCATGGCTGACCTACACGCGACGCCACCGCCCGGTACTCGCTGACCCACTGAGGGTCGGTCAGTGAGTCCCACATGACCCACTGGCCATGGCCTGGAGACAGCAGCGGCCTGCACAGTGACCCGCTTCGATAAGGCGGTGCACGTGTGTAAGTATACAAACCCATCGCGGCATCAAACGCCGTGCGCAGTGGAAGGGAGTGGTGCGGAAGCAGACACACTTAACAATAGCTTTGGCGTACACTCGGGCTCACTTGCACCCTGCTCTTAAGTGTTGGCAAATCCCACTTCAACTCGGGAACTAAGCTGCACCAGTGACACCAGTTAGTCACACGCACACGCGCACGCACGCACACGCCTATGCACACCTACACACGCCTACGAACACACACACACACACTTACACACACACATCCACACATCTGCACACACATCCACACATCTGCACACACACAGACACACGTACACACACACACACGCACACATACACACACACGCTCACACACACACACAGACAGACACACATGTACACACACATTGACACGCTAATTTGACCCGGTTATTTACGTACGAAGTTTACTGGAAGTACCAATGATGGCAACAGAAGGAGTCTCGGCCTCGACATCAAATGCGTTGGCATTTCTGCCGCCGCGTGCGCCTTTTCCGGCCGTTCGGTTGGCTTCGGCTCTCGACTGTGCTTTGTCAGCGCCCGGTCCACAATCGGGGCCGACCATTGTCGACACGTGACCTGGGTCACAGCGGCCGGCCGGCCGTGTGTGCCGCAAAACACGACGTCGGCTCCGGCCCTGCCTCTGCCGGCGCGCTCCGTCGACGCCGAGCGTCCGGATACGACAAGAGCGAAGACGAGGAGAGGAGTAGGATGGCAAGGAACGAAGACGAGGAGAGGAGAAGAATGTCAACGAATGAAGGCGACAAGAGGAGTACGATGTCAACGAACAAAGACGAGGAGGCGAAGGCAACTGCTTCGACTTCGACACTAAAATTATCCTGGCTAAGCAGGTATTGCGAAATGACGCAACAGAAAGTGTCGCGGCACCGGCCAATATCCTACCAGGAACTTGCACCGGACACTGAGTCGTAGCATACGTTTCCTATTATTGCAGATTGCTTTGATGTAGGTTATTATTATTGTTGCATTATTGTAGATGTGGCCTGTGAGCAAAATGTGCTTACTTCCGTAATCCCTTATCGAGCGAACATCGCCCGTTGACCTTCACAAGGGAAAATTGACCGCAAACCATACGCGCATTTCCAACAATGTTTGTAAGCTGATTGGGGACGAGTAGCCTAGGGGTAAGTTGCCCGTCTCACAATCGAAAGGCTGCTGGTTCGAGTCTCACCTGTCGCTACTCTTCGCCCACGACCAATCGGCGTGAGGGATTGGCGACGCTGCATGACTCAACGGTCGATGCGTCGTAAAAACCAGTAGCGAACGAATGGTAAGCTGCCTGCCGTCCATCGCCATAATCCACATCATCTTCATGGTTCCAGGCAAAGACAGAAGTACAATCATACTCATGTAGCGGTAAGTGTGTACGTAAAATGTATATACATGGATCAGGTGCACTACTGTAATCTGTGGGTAATTCCCCTAAAAGCTGCTTTCGATGGCGCTGCATTTCACAACTCCCCGGTACCGCACAATAGCACACACCCGCAAGCTTCACTATCTGATCCATTCGTCCACAATTCCAAATGTGTGTGTATTGTTTCCCGCCGGGCACATGTGTTTGCCGTTGTCAGCGCCCTGGGCGGAGGGGGAGGGCGGGGGGTGTCGTCCATTGTAGTGCCCCGGGCGAGGGATGGGGTTTCCCTGCTGCGGACGGAGGCCGTGCTGCGACGGACGGCGGCCGGCCCGGCTGCCGCTGCTCTGTCGGCTGCGCTGATTTGTTCTAAACACATCATCGCGGCTGAACGCGGCTCAATGGCGGTCTGTCCCTGCACAGCTGCCGCTGTCTGCCAGCCGGCCGGCACAGCCACTCCACACGGGACACAGCGCCGACACATGTCGGACAGAGAGGGACACCGCCGACACATGTCGGACAGAGAGGGACACACCGCCGACACATGTCGGACAGAGAGGGACACACCGCCGACACATGTCGGACAGAGAGGGACACACCGCCGACACATGTCGGACAGAGCGGAATACACAGCCGACACATGTCGGACGGAGAGGAACACCGCCGGCACATGTCGGGCAGAGAGGACACCGCCGACACATCGGACAGAGAGGACACACCGCCGACACTTGTCGGACAGAGAGAGACACACCGCCGACACATCGGACAGAGCGGGACACACCGCCGACACTTGTCGGACAGAGAGGGACACCGCCGACACATCGGACAGAGCGGGACACACCGCCGACACTTGTCGGACAGAGCGGGACACCGCCGACACATGTCGGACAGAGAGAGACACCGCCGACACATCGGACAGAGAGGACACACCGCCGACACTTGTCGGACAGAGAGGGACACCGCCGACACATCGGACAGAGCGGGACACACCGCCGACACATGTCGGACAGAGAGGGACACACCGCCGACACATCGGACAGAGAGGAACACCGCCGACATGTGCCGTACAGAGCGGGACACCGACGACACATGTCGGGCAGAGAGGGACACACCGCCGGCACATGTCGGACAGAGCGGGGCACACCGCCGACACATGTCGGACAGAGAGAGACACCGCCGACACATGTCGGACAGAGAGGGACACCGCCGACACATCGGACAGAGCGGGACACACCGCCGACACTTGTCGGACAGAGAGAGACACCGCCGACACATCGGACAGAGAGGGACACACCGCCGACACTTGTCGGACAGAGAGACACCGCCGACACATCGGACAGAGCGGGACACACCGCCGACACTTGTCGGACGGAGAGGAACACCGCCGGCACATGTCGGACAGAGCGAGACACACCGCCGACACATGTCGGACAGAGAGGGACACCGCCGACACATGTCGGACAGAGAGGGACACACCGCCGACACATCGGACAGAGAGGGATGCACCGTCGACACATGTCGGACAGAGAGGACACCGCCGACACATCGGACAGAGAGGGACACCGCCGACACATGTCGGACAGAGAGGGACACCGCCGACACATCGGACAGAGCGGGACACACCGCCGACACTTGTCGGACAGAGAGAGACACCGCCGACACATCGGACAGAGAGGGACACACCGCCGACACTTGTCGGACAGAGGGACACCGCCGACACATCGGACAGAGCGGGACACACCGCCGACACTTGTCGGACAGAGCGGGACACACCGCCGACACTTGTCGGACAGAGAGAGACACCGCCGACACATCGGACAGAGAGGGACACACCGCCGACACTTGTCGGACAGAGAGGGACACCGCCGACACATCGGACAGAGCGGGACATACCGCCGACACATGTCGGACAGAGAGGGACACCGCCGACACATGTCGGACATAGCGGGACATACCGCCGACACATGTCGGACAGAGAGGGACACCGCCGACACATGTCGGACAGAGAGAGACACCGCCGACACATGTCGGACAGAGAGAGACACCGCCGACACATCGGACAGAGAGGGACACACCGCCGACACTTGTCGGACAGAGAGGGACACCGCCGACACGTGTCGGACAGAGCGGGACACACCACCGATACATGTCGGACAGAGCGGGACACCGCTGATACATGTCGGACATATCGGGACACACCGCCGACACATGTCGGACAGAGAGGGACACACCGCCGACACATCGGACAGAGCGGGATGCACCGCCGACACATGTCGGACAGAGAGGGACACACCGCCGACACATCGGACAGAGCGGGACACACCGCCGACACATGTCGGACAGAGAGGGATACACTGCCGACACATGTCGGACCGTACAGGACACGCCGCCGACACGTGTCGGACAAAGCGGGACACACCGCCGACACATGTCGGACAGAGCGGGACATACCGCCGACACATGTCGGACAGAGAGAACACCGCCGACACATCGGACAGAGAGGACACACCGCCGACACATGTCGGACAGAGAACACCGCCGACACATCGGACAGAGAGGACACACCGCCGACACATGTCGGACAGAGAGGGACACCGCCGACACATCGGACAGAGGACACACCGCCGACACATGTCGGACAGAGCGGGACACACCGCCGACACATGTCGGACAGAGAGGGACACCGCCGACACATGTCGGACAGAGCGAGACACACCGCCGACACATGTCGGACAGAGAGGGACACCGCCGACACATGTCGGACAGAGCGGGACACACCGCCGACACATGTCGGACAGAGAGGGACACCGCCGACACATCGGACAGAGAGGTACACCGCCGACACATGTCGGACAGAGAGGACACCGCCGAAACATCGGACAGAGAGACACACCGCCGACACTTGTCGGACAGAGAGGACACCGCCGACACATCGGACAGAGCGGGACACACCGCCGACACATGTCGGACAGAGAGGGACACCGCCGACACATCGGACAGAGAGGACACACCGCCAACACATGTCGGACCGAACACCGCCGACACATCGGACAGATTGGGATGCACCGCTGACACATGTCGGACCGAGCGGGACACACAGCCGACACATGCCGGACCTTGCATCACACACCACCGATACATGTCGGGTACATGTGACATTCCGCCGACACGTGTCGGACCTTGCATCACACACCACCGATACATTTCGGACCGTGCATAGGACTATTGTCGACACATGTCTGACCGTGCAGGACATTGTCAACACTGTCGGACCTTGTAAGGCAATGTCGACATATGTCGGACCGTGTATGACACTGTCGGCACATGTCGGACTGTGTGTTATGCTGGTCGATGTCGGATCGTGCAGAATATCGCCGACATATGTCGGGCCGTGCAGGACACTATCGACACATGTTGGCCCACTGGAACAGCCTGAGCACATGTCGGCCTCACAGGACAGTCTGCACACATGTTGACATGTGCATATGTCGGGACACAGAGTCACATATACCACCTAATGCGCGCAATGCTTAATTCAACGACAGTCAAATACACCGAACGTTCAAGACCACCGTTCAGAACACCGAACCAGCATCCTGGTCATGCAATTCGGAGAAGGGAACTGCATAATTTTCGATAAAATGGGTCTTTGGGCCCGTTATTTTCATCAATGAATATTGAGATTGCCTGTCATGCCGTATTGAATGGTTTATGTGGCACTCAACTGAGCATGCGTGCAGTTTGATAGCCGGGAAATCGCCAAGATTCTGGCTGCAGTAAAGGTAATAATTACATTGGCCTGCGTTTCAAAACTTTTTTTCAAAAGGTCGGAAGTTTCTCAGCTGTTCTAATACAAGTTTCGTGTGCTGAATCCGAAAATACTATCCATTTTTTCTCGATTAGCTCAAGTTTTCACACTACGTCAAAGATAACAACTCACACACTGATTTATCAGTATGCATACTGCAGTATGGTATATCAGTAGCGGAGAGAAGTGAGAAGTGTGAAACTTGGTGATCAGGACAAGCCGTTTGCCCCTCCTATCTGCTGCAAGTCATGTGTGGAAGGCCTACGAGCCTGGAAGAACAAGACCCGGAAATCCATGCCGTTCGGCATTCCCATGGTGTGGCGGGAGGGAAAGGAGCATACCACCGACTGCTATTTTTGTATGACAGATCTGAAAGGAGTAAATCGAAAGAAATAAAAGCATGTAAAATATCAGGATGTGCCATCAGCCATCAAACCAGTCCCTCATGGTCTAGATATCCCCATCCCTGAACCCGATGTCGACATCGAGTCATCTTCCGACTCTAGTGGGGATGAAATGGACGCAGACACGTCTGGTGCATATGAACCGACCGAGAACGATCGACCGGTACCGTTGAACCAAGCTGAGCTCAATGACCTAACGAGGGATCTGAACTTGTCCAAGGAATCTGCTCAGGTGCTGGGTTCACGGCTCCGCGAGAAACGTTTGCTGGCGCCTGAAACGACATTCTTTTGGTATCGGAATCCGGAAAAAGAATTCAGAGAATACTTTCCCTTCGACGAAGAACATTCTCTAGTCTACTGCAACAACATCGCAGGTCTAGTACAGAGTGCAGAGTACAACCCGGCAGAATGGAGGCTGTTCATAGACTCCTCGAGTAGGAGCCTGCCTCGAGGAAACGCATAACAGCATGGAAATTTTGTTGTCTGCTTTGAACTACAAAGAGCATGGTTGGCTGATCTGTGGTGACCTCAAGGTAGTAGGTCTCGTCCTTGAGCTGCAGGGCGGCTACACGAAATATCCATGCTTTCTGTGCCTCTGGGACAGTCGGGCTGACAAACAGCACTATGTACAACGCGACTGGCCATCCAGGCATGTATTTGAACCTGGCTCCCACAACGTGCAGTCACGCGCCCTGGTTGAACCACAGAAAATCCTACTTCCACCACTCCATATGAAACTCGGTTTGATGAAAAAATTTGTGAAAGCACTGGATAAAGAAGAACGAGGATTTGCATTTTTGGGACAGAAATTTCCTCATGTGAGCAGAGAGAAGCTGAAGGCTGGTGTATTCGACGGTCCTCCGATAAGGGAGCTCATGAAGGATACTCGATTCGAAGAATGTCTGGAACAGTCCGAGATCTCTGCATGGCTGTCCTTGAAGTCAATCATCACCAACTTCCTGGGTAATCACAGAAATGCGGAATACGTGAAGGTCGTCGATGAGTTGATGGACAGTTTTCAGCAACTTGGTGCTCGAATGTCGGTAAAAATGCACTTCTTTAGGTCCCATCTAGATTATTTCCCAGATAACTGTGGAGATTACAGTGAAGAGCAGGGAGAACGCTTCCACAAAGACATACGGGTGATGGAAGAACGCTACCAAGGTTGGTGGGATGTGAACTTTCCGGCGGACTGTTGTTGGTGCCTGAAGAGGGATATCCCATCCGCTCAACACAGTCGGACGACGGCGATCCGTCGTCAGCTTTTCCAGTCGTGGTGACGCTCATGGGCGGGTCAGCCTGTACAATTATGCTGCAGAACTGGAGTTTCAAGCTAAGACTCACATGACACTAAGACCTGGTCTGGCATTTTGGCTAGCCTATTACTGGCTTGTTTGATCAATACTGTCCTGTTTATCATGGCTCTTGACCTCCTTGTAGCATGACTGGCCCAATGTCAGGGCTTTATGTACCTGCCATCGCTGATTGTTGATAGTTTGATGTTGTGTGTACCATGCATGCTGAGGTTGACACGGTGGAAGTAACCGCAAACATATGCCCCGCGTGCACTACTGTATCTTCAATAATTGTGGTAGCACGCTTTGATATTGCCGATCTGCCTTCGCAGCTGTTTACATTGGTACAGTCTAGCCAGGCAATTTGCAGGCTTCCTATATAATTCACGAGACACCTTTCGTTTTTCCTTGGTCTTCAAAAAGCACGGGGCTTCCTCTTCCCCTTAAAAACCTGGGTCGCCCCTGCTAGTGAAATCTGTTTAGGCTTGAATTGAGATGCTCTACATTCCCACTTGCTGACATAATGATGAGCAGCTCAATGTGGTCACCACCTTCGGAAGATTGCAGAAGCCGCACGAGCATATCAATGAAAGCAAATAATTTGGTGTGTTGTTGACAGATCATGCAAGTAAGTCCACACAGCTGTACCGGGTGCCCATCATTCACCAATGAACCTGACCCTGACTCGCACCTTTCACCCTGGTGCACAACGATCTGCCACCGACCGATAACACCATGACGTCATTGGCTTCAGTGGACGCCACAGCTCCACCCCGGGGTGGTGGTGGGGGGGGGGCACCGGACTCGGCGCACCGGTGGCGCGGGACGGTCTTCGGTGTGGCATAAACACTCATCCATCACGACGCTCCACGATCGACGGTGCCGTTTGCGGTATGCGGACGTGGCGGAATGTGTCGCCGGCTCAGGGACGAATGCGGCAAACGGACACATGACCCGGCGCAAACATTCGAGGCGGCTGCGTGACATGACGCTTAGGCCCGGTCTGTCCGCACGGGGTCGACGGCGAGGACACCTGACTCCGCCGTGCCCAAGGTCAATCGTGCGCCGTTACGATACGCGTGGCCAGCGACGTTTGCAGCGCACAAGCGTCGCGCTCGCTAGCCGGTATCAGTTTGAACAGCTGTGTGTGCGTGTGTCGTTAGTAAGTGTCAGCTTGAACAGCTGTTTTTGTACGGCTACGCATTCCAGCGGCACTACCCGGCGGTAGCTTAGATGAGGAGCATGACGAAGCGCTGACAGTATAGGTGTTGGTGGGAGGTGCACGTGCCTACGGTCCGGCCTACCCCCCCCGACACAGCTCGACAACGGCAGTGGGTGGTTTGGGTAGAATAAGTAGGAGCATTTTGTGTGTAGGTGTAGTTACAGCCATAGCACTCGCACGTCCGGCGGTCCGCGCCAACTTCGCATGTCCGGGGGGCAGATGTCTGCCCCATAAGATCTCTAGAACTATGCTAGCTAGTGACAAACAGAAAACGGCGTTGGGTAGCTGGTGACAGGCTGTATAGAAAGTGTTCGGTCATTTTTTTCGCTCAGGTCAATATTCAGGTCACTGGGCCATCATAGGTCAAATTCGACCAGATCGGGTGGGACTCTCAGATATTGACACATATTTCAGGACCTGTAACATAGAAACAAACGGCGAACGCTATACGACAGTCCTTGAAATGTGCTATCAACAATAGGCGGTGTGATTTAAGGTCAGGTCAACCGGAACTATGACCTCAGGCCTGGGGGAGAGGGGCGGTGCTACTGATCGACACAGCGTCAAGGTGCTGCACTTATGTGTCTATGGAGAGAGCACCTTCGTGCTTATAAGTGCACTCTTGGCCGACAAACTCAGGGTTGTACTAGAGCGCACCTGGGGGCTCCTTCTCCAGTCCGAGGAGCGCCGCCTTTCCGTTTGGAGAGAACATGTCCCTGCCCCCTGGATCTCCTTAATGTCCAAACATAAACGCTTGGTAATGGTCTTTTATCTCCCCTGGCTCAGTCAGTTCAAGTGGGCTGTATTTTCAATAAATGTCTTCGTCGCTTCCATTTGTCTCCCCATATCGGGAACCAATAATCCACAGATTATGTGATACAAGTGAAGCTTCAGATATGGGAAAGCGGAGCACGATGCCCCTGGAGATAAGACGCCTCTTCGCTTCCATCCCGCGGTCAAGCGAGGTAGCACACAATAGTTGTATGTTCTGGGGAGCGGAAGTCTATTCACGGCACTGAGCGGTGTCCGAAAGCCGCGTCCGAAGTGAGTGTTTTGACATTTTTAGCCATGCTGATCACTCTTGTAACAGTTCAGTTTTGATATGTTATGGTATTCCATGACATGCCAGAGAGTAGCTAAGTAAACATTGTGATGACAATATGGATGTTCTCGTCAGACAAATTCGAGCGATCTATTTGGCGTTTCAAGGAATGTCCAAGGGCTGTTGGTCATTCCACGACTTGTGCAGTTTATGTCATGTCAAGCTTCGGATAAAAAGCCCCCACCAGCTCAATTTAGCGCAGGATATCAGTTTGAGGAAATGGTTAATCTGAAACATGGTGGCAATTTGTCATCCCGTGTTTAACAGACTTTGTCGACTGCCCAAATTATATGAAGCTTATCTACGGATTATTTTCTTGTTTGCTTACAAGTCGAACATGACCACCATCTTATTGTTATCCTCAGGTTAATCTGGAAGCTTTCATGTGGTGAAGCTAGATCACTTTCAAAAAGTATTCATACACACCACATGGTATATTTCATTCTGATCATTCCTCGGTTTTTATCAGAAACTTGTCAGATACTTCCATAATATAGCATGAGCTTGGGCGGTCTGTTCCTCTTCGGCTCGCATGATTCTCGCGGCAGCAGTCAGATCCTACGAAGTATGATGCGATACTGACCGCTTGTTCTCGCCAAGACACCAGCCAGGGCATGGTATCCACGCGCACCGCGCGTTCAAAGCAATTCGTGGCTGCCATGGAAGACGCGAAAAGTCGAGGACTTGCACAACACCTGAAATAATTACGAAGGAATTATTTTGGGAAGGAAATGACGTTTATCGATTGGACGCTTCATGTAATGTCTATGCAAATAGTGCAATGTGGTGCATTTCATGAGCTTGAAGCACTTGTCTGGTTCATGTCGCGCATTTCACATAGCAACATTTTCAGTCATTTGCTGAAACAAGATTAACTCCTTGAATACCTGTGCCATTGCTGGCGAATCATGAAGCCCCGGTTTTCAGGCGTTGCCTACGACATACACACACACAGACATACACACACACACATACACAAACACACACACACACATGCACACACACACACTCACACACACACAGATGGCAAGACAAGCAATAATGTGATGACATGGCTTCTGCTCATGCTGGGTTCATCTGATTATCTGCAGTTTTTGTTTGGTGGTATTCTTTCCGCATGGGATTAATTGGCTTTGAAGTGATTTGATAACAAACCTTCATGTTATTTTGAAGCTCATTAGCTTTTGTAAATGCGTTATCTTTGTTCGCCTTTCGTGCTATGCAACGATGCATATTATTCAGAAGTCTTACACCAGGCAGCCAACAGCTTTAATGAGACGAATTACCCCAGCCGAAGAACGTTAATGAAGTATTTTTACTGTTTTGACACCCCACTTGTTAGTTTCCTGGACCGGCAGCCTCTAATTTATCTTTGATGATTGAAAGTTGTTGTGTTTTTCCATTTTGTTTCTTGGTGTACACACTTTGAAGTTACTGCCATCGCGGCTAATACGTGGATTTGGCTTGCCAAGTTTACTGCGCAATGCCTAATGCAGCTGACAGCATAAATGCTTGTGATATAGGCGAATATACGCATGATATATTTGTGAATGCCTATGAGACACGCTATCAATTTGCTTAGTTTGACATCTACAGCTAGTTAGCCATTGCCTCGCATATCCCTATGATGGGAAGAGTAGGGAACCGGACATCATGGGTTATGGAACAAATTGACATGAATTTCAAGTTGATTGATCCATTGAATGACTCATGGGTAGAGCTTTGCGTTCGCATCTTACTAGCAACTCGAACTGGTGATATCGACGCCTCCTTGGTATGATAAAATGATGGCGCTGAGGACGCTATATGCAACTATCCGTAGTAACAATACGTGGTATCTCTTACACCTGACTTTTTTTTGCAAATATTGCAATAACTGACCTCGGCACAATATATTGGAATGACATGACTAAGCACGTAAAGGCATTCAATTTGTCATTCATCTGCATTGAAGCCCCGACGGACCCAGAGACACTCATAGAGGGAGATGGAGGTGCACATTTCCTCCAAGGTGCGCCTTCGACGCCCCTCCGAGGACATTTCGGTGAGCGGAGCCTTCACGCTGGGGAGTGGGGGAACTTGAGAGCACTCCAGCATGCTGAAGTACTTGAGCCTTTTCTGCTCACAAGAACACACTTTTCTCCTTTGAATAGGACATCTTTGGCTACAAAAAAAAATCCGTTCCGCTGGGGGTGGAAAAGGAAGCTGCACTCAAAACTCCCATAAGAGGCGCCTCTCTCGGCAAGAGGGGTGCCAGCTTTCTGGCATTCTGCCATATATAGCATCGGCCGGAACTCCAGGACGGAATGATACGTGATGACTGTCGCACGGTGTCAGTACAAGTTAACCGTGGCTGTTTGTTCTCCGTTTGTGCAGCTGGTCGGGCCTGCTCGGTTCACGTTGTTTTCCCTTGTGCAGGTCTGAGCCCTTCACCTTCTGGTCAGCCCGGTGCGGGCACTACGACCGCACGTGACGGCAACAATGACGCCGTAGCCAGAGAAATGTCCGCAGATAAGACCCCGGTCACCAGTTGCCAGTGGCGCGATGACCGATCGATCTCCCCCCGCAGGTGGTGAGGTGGTGACTGGAGACCGACAGAGCAATGTCAGGTGGTGACTGGAGACCAACAGCTCAGTGGCAGGTGGCGACTAGAGACCGACAGAGCAGGTGGTGGTGGTGGTGGCAGGTGGTGACTGGAGATAACTGACTGCTGGCTCTCGACGCTGTTGCTCTCCCGCCAGATTACGTCAATTCATTTTACCAGAGTTCTTTTTGCGCAGTTTTTCCTGGCAGCCTCCTCCAGAAGAAGGTGTGCTGCCCTCAGACTTGATAAGTTACGCAAAATGTTATTTCCGTCAGGCCTCCTCCAGGCTGCCGAGATTTCATATTTTCATCGTAAATCGACGGGCCCCGTCGAGCTCCCTCATACATACATAATGATCGGCGAAGGACTGCATGTAAATGTCCAGGAATCGGGAGTGGGGAGCGGCCGGGAGACGCCGCCGGATGCCGGGACGGTGCCGGTGAGGGCGACGGCGGCATTCCGGAGGAGGCGGCACGTGTTGAAGATCGGGCCGCGGCCAGGAGGTGGGGTTTCTCGGAATACAGCGGTTGTTAATGTTTCAGCGGCGTGGCTGGCGGGCCGGCCCGGCGCGTGGCCGGTCGGTCCGGGTCAGGCTGAGCAGATGAACTTCTTTATGAGCTATATGGTGTACATATAGTAGCTACAGCCAGCTAGCCAACAGTGTAAGTTATGAATGCGTACATGGCAGCATCAACCTTTTCTTAATTTGCCATAGGATGACATTTGCACCACAAGCATTTCTATGCATTTTCTGGTCATGGCTTCAGCGTATTCTAGTCCCTTTGGATGTTACTCTGTTCTGCAATCCCGGTTCCCATTTTATTTTCTCCTAGTGTGTCTACTTCTCTACTTAAGTGCTAGGTATGTGTATGTGTACTTAGGTGCTACGGTTTTTTGCATGAGAACATTTCATTTTAATGTGATTGGAATCCGAATTTGCGGGCTAGACAACCGTCGGCCGACAGACTGTGCGAAAACATGATACTGTGCACCCACACAGCAAATATAACATCTATATCCATTCTGGTGTTTGGTCCTCCGGGAGACAGCAAATGCCAAAGAAAAAGAAACACCGGTCGGGTGAAAACAGTAGAGTCCCTAGCGGAGACTCCGCGCTCTGAGACCTGTTTTATTTGCATTCGACCATTGGCAGATCTCGAGGGACCAATTCGGCCATACCATCGAAAAGTGGCCAATCCTAAAGAAAACCAGCAGCAACTTCCAACAGATTTCTCAGAATCTTGACTTACTTTATCAAGAACGTTTTACTTTGCTATATTTCAACCCCAACACAGCTACCCAATTCTGATAGAATATTTTAATTGAAGAACATTATTAGCTTGCCCTCAAAGAGGTTGAACACTAGTTTCTTGATTCGCCAGTGGATACCACCACCCATATCAGGCTAGTGTAAAGGTTGCTAGTGTCTGTGGCGTCTGAAGGTATTTTGGATGTGTGGACAAAAATATCACAGGTGACAAATTCGCCCAGAGGGTACCTTTTGATTCTAATGACCTGTTTATCTCACTTCATACCTGACGTACGTGTGAAGATGCGATTTCGTCGTTGAATCTGGAAGACATATTCAAGTGATATTTTAGCTAAAAAGAGCTTGTTCTGTACATGTATCCACCAAAGATCGGCTGCATTCCGGTCGCGTTTGGTATAGTTCTGAACACGGGAGCACTTGGACTATATTTTCATGTAAAATGGTACCGTAAACAAAGGACACCATCACGAAGACGAGCAGACTTCACTACTCCTGTAGAGGTTCGAGCCTCTCTACCGGCAATAACCAGGTGAGCTCCTCAATAGTTGCATATGTTAGCAGAGCCGATCGACTAGCCATGCACTGCATACTGAGCTCATCAGCGTCAATATTGCTGGCCACTCGCAATGATTTCCTCAAAGCTCTGCCTTGGGCCAAGGGCTTTTGCTGAATGAAGCCCGTCAAGCCGCTTCACTGTGGATATATGGAAAACGCTGGTTAGCTATTTAAAGTATGTTTGGACATGCGTCTCCACAATCTCTGTTGTAACAACGCGCATGCCAAAGGAATGGAAAAATCGATACTATTTTATAAGGACGCGAAACCACAAACAGTAGGTCACAACGTGTCGTGTGATCACTGGCATTGCATTAAGCCAAAAAACCAATATATTGCTCCAAGAAGAATGGCAATAATGCTACCAGAAAATCAACAGAAACGAAGACTTTTAGAGGATGGCCATTAGTGCCACTTCGGAGCAGACAAGGCAAAGTAATTCCCAAGTTAGTTAAGCGTGCGAAGCATGGCAATGTAAACGTTCGATTTAGATTGCACGATGACGAATCCCAAGACGAATCTGACTACGCTTACGACAGGGGCGATCGCATGCTGACATTTGCATCAGGTCCAATGTCAGAGGAGTTAACAAGAAACGACTTTTGTATGTTGGATTGTATTTTTCAGGTAGCTCCTTCCTTATTTGCCAGTTTTACAACATGCAGGTAGTGACTGATCAGTCTAGTCGCGTATTTCCTGATGTGGTCAGACTGTCATGGTGTCGTAATGTGCAAGCTTCAGACATTATGCTAAATAACTAGTTTGAAGGAGAAAATCGCTGGTATTTTATGATGACCATAAACCACAAACGCACCTCGTATCATGTGATCATTGGCATTGCATTAAGCCAAGAAGCCCAAACTACTACTACAATAAGGAAAGCAAAGGCAAAGACAGTTTCAATGTTTTGGATTACTAAACAACCCAGAACACTGAAGTACGATAGAATGTCCAAGACTTACATAGGGTTCCATGCTAATCATGGAGCTGCCTTACACTTGGACATTCTGGTGCTTGGACATTCTGTCGCACCCCAGTGTTCTTGGCTGTTGGACATTATGGAGCAACCGTACACCGCAAGAGTATGTCCAAGCTGAGTATAGCACAGTTGCTGCAACATATGAAACCAGTTATATGCGAAGACAAATTAATTCGATTTGATGTGCAAAATATTCTTGTTTGCCATCAATTCGTGGCGCATTTTTCCTGATATCCGTAATGTCTATTATGTACAGAGATGGGCACAACTCGCAGGCAGCGCAATTCCAACACAAAATGTCTGCACTTTGCGGTATTTCAGTTATCGAATGGGTGCATCTTTCGCAAGTATAGACGAACATGAATCCCTTTCCAGTGTTCTGAACTGAGGGTCTCGGCCCTCCAATAAGCCGCGGAAATTGTACATTCTTCCATTACTTCCGGACTGACATCTCGCCGGTCTGGCTCAAGCTAATGTTCTCGCTGCTTGGTTTGCTCCTCTTGTCCAATTCCGGAACCGAAATGAGCCCAAACGAACCCGTAATGTCCTCAGGGTTTGAATATAGTCACGGAAGGCTGAATTAAAGCTCCATGCACTTCCCTAGAAAATGGAACTATTTTGCTAATTAAAACCCCGACAAATATTTATACATTCACGCTTCAAAATGTCGCCGTACACCAATAATGCGCTTCATCTATCGCCATCTCTGGAGCCCAAGACGTCTTGTGGGTAGTTTTGCAACACAAACCGGAATTAAGCCTCTCTTCAAGCGTGTTCCCGAAGTTCCCCCGAGCTTGACAATATTTGATACATCTACGCGGCTTTGTGATCTTCGTCGGCGGCGCCGGCCGCAGTCCGCCAAATTGGCGGGGAAAGTTACCGCGCAAACCGTCTCTGAGGAGAAACGCTGAGCCGCAAGATAAACCGATTAATTACAGCCAACCGGGCCGAGTAATGAACGGCTCCCCGGACAATGCTCGACACGGGGATGCTCTCTGCCAGGCCGGGTCTGTGCGCGGCCCGGCTGATTTGCCGCTCGGCCGGATCAATAGTGACAGATAATGCCCGTCCGGCCGCAGAATGAAGCCACTTCTCCAACTCGGCCGCGTCAGGACTCGGTCTCGGCGGCGTGGGGGCGCAGCGGACTTCATCAACTGGAGCTGGAGGCTTCCGCTTCCGGAGTTTTTTACCTGCTCGAGCCACCTTCGCATCGGCGAAGCTATTCGCGGCCGACAGATATACTAAGATTGGTCGGCCATCTACCAGCTGTTTAAGACTGATTGACCAATATTTCGCAACGCTCTAATAAATGATCAAAGTCAGGGTAAGGTGCTAAGCAATTTTATTCATTGGAAATTAGGAGCTGATATATCACGCATTGGTTGACACCATAATTGATCAATGCTGTTGCACACCGAAAATATTAGGATCCAAAAGCGTGGCTTGAGGTAGGAGCCATTCGTACCCTCGTGCAGCATAAATTCCAAGAAATTATGTCGTGCTAACCGTTCAATTATTTGTGCTCCTTTTAAGTTCATGATGTCCAATAATTTAAACAAAATCATTCATGCCCGAAATCAACAATAAAGTAGGGATGCTTAATACTGCATATCTGTGATGCATGAGACACTGCAAGAAATAAAACAGTTTCACAATATAAGCAATCGAAAATGGAGGATCGGCCGCCAGAGCCATGTTAGAAATCCTAGGCAGGTTACATGAAAGAAAAATTCGCAGCGCAAAGTAAAGCAAGCAATCTGAATGTTTAGAAAGTTGGTGCAGTAGCACTGGAAGTTGGTGCTATCACCGCAAAACCTGCACCATTACATTCGCCAGCGATGAGCATGGGCAAAGAAAATCTAGCGTACATTTTGCTCGGCTTTCGTCTACCAGCCTTCCCAGTAATCCCGAATACTGAGTGTTCAGGTTGCACAGCGGCGTAGCCATGATCTTCCTAAGGGGGCCCGACATAAAGAATGTGATGCAGTAAAGAATACTTCCGGCGAGCATAAGTACTCCCATAATTTAGTGTTTGGTGCGGTGAAAATCTCAAAGATTTTCGTTTCATCTGGCGTGCTTCTGGGTGCTAAGAAGGGCGGCTCCCCTCACCTTCACCGCGCCTCTGAGGTTGCATATTATTGACATGAATCATGAAAATATAATTTGTTAAACGAAATATACAGCAGACTAAGGCGAAGACAGGATGCATGCCTGTACCCCGACATAGATCCATCTGACCTGACCTGGGAAGTCAACCAAAGTGGTAGCAAGTTATTTCAAGTATCATTAGCATTATTATTACGTGTTACTATTATTATTATTGTCATTATATGTATATTAAGTAACATATGTAATTAGGACACCGGCTAAGTCGACCATTCGCATTTCGAGGGGAGAAAACTCTGTATCACTGAGAGGGTTATTATTGCTGAGATTATTTCCGCTTTCGCCTACAAAGCATCACTCAAACCTCTCCTACACAAAGTACAGAATGCACTGCACGTGATATCTTTAAATATGTTCATCTTTTTATACCTGTATTACCTTCTGCAACTTCAAATCCCCTCGTCCAATTGCATTCCCGGAGTGACAAATGCAAATAAAAAGAAATGAATGAGGATAACCAATTTTCACAAGTATTGATGAGGAACTAGCTCCACCACATCACGCGCATAATGAAATTTGCGGCTGATTATTCCGCAATTATTTTAACCTCGTTCCATTCGTGGCTCGTGCCGTGTGCGAATAATGCAGGAAAATAGTATGGCGCTGGCTGCTCCGACGCCGTTCCAAATTCAGAACTCATTATCCCAGCCCAGCACAAAAAACGGCCTGTGATACAGTTTTGTTCAGTGTTGCATAAAATGAAGAGGCCAAAAGATAATTAGAAACGAGATTACTGCCCGCGGACGGCGTGCTCGCCGCGTGTTTGGCGTGCGGTTCTCAGTCTCGGACTGCGACGCGATCTCGACAATGGGACAGAAATTTGCCACGCAATCAAAAGCTAATTGGCTCGTCAGATCGTCGCGGCTACCTTGTTAGTCGCGTGACGCACGTCGCTTCCCTCGTCGTTAGCCATCGCTGCCGTCAGCCCGCTCCGACCTTTCGGCTGCGACGAACGGAGTTGCTCCGGCGATATGCACGAAGTGATGCCAGCTCCTTCAGAGTGGCACGTGATCTAGATATAAGCGGGGCACGCCGTGAACTTTACGCCTGGTTGTCACCGATCGCAGTGACCGCGCGGCAAGAATGACGCCATGGTCTTTCCCGCAGTCACGCTTGAGGTGGTGCGTGGGCTTTCTCTAGGAAGAAAGCCCACGCACTGCTCAGGGCCAGGATCAGCGGGACATAGCGAGTGGATATTGAGTGACGGTGGTCATACAGATAGCAAGAAGTAGCTGTAATGATAGCGATAGTTTGAATGGCAACATATATTTCCTTAGTGACGCTGCCGAAATCGTACGAACTCGATCCACAAATACAAACAACTAGCTTTCAGCATATGGCACCTCATATTCCCACTGTGCCTATCTTTACCGCATTTGCCCTTGAAGACGCGAGCTGAGCGTTGTCCCGGCACCACTATTTTGGCCTTTGGCACCACTGCTTTGGTTGCCAGATGGCTTTTGAGAGGTGCCCGGTTGTTGATTATCGCTAGTAATGACGTCAAGCACTGATATGTTGCGCTCGCTTATTGGCTGTATGCAAAGAACCTCTTGTTTGGTAGTGATGTGTATCTATGTCATATGCATAGAGAGTATGTATTCGATATATACACGCATTATTTCACGTAGGACATTTTGCGTCATTTTCCTGTTGGTATTGTTTCTGAGCTATCTTCACATCGAAAATGATGAAAGTTATTGATGCGTGCACTGGAGAACATAAAATGTGGCGGAATTTGGCATGATACTGATCATTATAATTGCACTAAATAAAAAGGAGAGTATGCTTACATTTATTAGAATCTGTCCCCTAAACACGGAAAATTGGAGCTCCAAAACTTTGTTAAATGTTTTATTCTAACTTCTTTTATTTTGTTATGCATGCCTTCATATATGCACCTAGGCATACAAGCATATATAAATGCGTAAGTTCGTCCATGCATGCAGCCATAGACGGTGTAACGCGGGGTCGCCGGGGCACCGTATCTACCTTAAAGCATGCAATTTAACAAGTATCTTGTGTTGTTGACTGGAAACAATCGCCCCAAAGCTTCCGGTGTCCCCCCCCCCCCCCACACACACAAACACTTCAATTCGGACTTTCCGCCGCCTATCCATACACCCACAAACATCCATACGTACACACATGCATACCGTGATTCATGCATACATGCCCACCAAGGTACGCAAGTGCATGCACATATACTGGCAAGGTATGAGGCAAGGATGTCGGTTTGAATGCTGAAATGATGGGAACACCGACCTCATTATTCATTGATCCCCCAGTACCCCTTCATGCCCACAACTGAAGCCTAACTACCGGGTCTAATATATGGGCGCACACCATACAAATATGGCTTTCCAGTTCAGTTTGGCCGTCAAAGGGTCATTTGCCCACCTCCTAATCAACTTCACATGACTCAATCAACTGCAGTGATGCCCGTGACACCAAGTCCCGTGTCATTTATGGTGAGCCTCTGTCGTGAAGGCATCTGAGCAAGGATAGTAACACCGCAACCATCAGTGGCAAGCCGAAGACACCGCCAAGTTCTCAACGTGCCGGGCCCTCTGCAGGCCTGGAGTTGCTCAAGCTTGGCCTTTATAACCTTATCGTAATACGTGTCGACGTTTGTCTACTACGATGCATGGGATTGCCAACCGAGATGCACACAGCCACACAGATGGACAATCGTCTAACATATGTGACATTTAGCAAACCGTATTTTACCTCGTGAATTAGTTTCGAGCTCATGCAACATCTTGGAAGCACAATAACGTAGTATACAGCATGTCTACATTAAAAAGAGTCTACCGTACTGCTAATGTTTGAGTGTTTCGATGTATATGTGCTCGAAGATATTTCGTTATCTGTCGTCCATGAATACTTGATTACATGGTATGGTGAACTACTCTATCGACGCTACCCACCCTTCCCACAATGTCACGACGAGGAAGTCAATCTTTTTGCAAGAGTTGATAGTTTTCCTGACTTGCTCCTGTAACTGAAGGGCATGAAGAAATTATTCGGATTACGTCGAACATTAGCGCGTTCTGCGTGCCACTGGCGGCACACGCGCGCCAGCTGCCTTCGCCCGATCACCCCCGCTCCATGAGACGACCACACGAGGTGTGGTAGCACCTCTGGCCGTTAGGTTATGGCGCCAACATCCGTTTCCGGCTGCAATTGCATACGAGTGGCGCTGCATTTGGATTGCATGGTGATACGATCGGACCCGGTCGGAGTTGTTTCGCGGCCGGAGAGAATGAGCTCGTTGCACGAGCTGCGTCTCGCGCGCAATAAACCGCACCCGAATACCAAACAAACGGTGCAGGTGATGACCCACTCCCGTTGGATGGCTCCCAAGAGGCAGGTCGAAGTTCATCGGTTTACCTCCAATAGACCAGTCATTTGCATAACGCATATGCATGCAAATGAGCTGAATGCAGTCGGCGAACAATCTGCCTGCCGGCGGGCCCCAGCATGCTGAACAAACAGGATTCCCGTCTCATTTGGCCGGAATTACCATTCGCGAAGTTTGCGTTTGCCGAACTAACTGTTCGCTATGCCGTTGTGACCGAATGATTAATGTGGCTGGATGCCGAAATCCGAGACTGATTCAGACCTCAGTTTAAAACTGGCAGCGAGGGATTCGCATCATTCATTGTCTACTAATCCATGCTGCTTGTCGCCAACAGTAGAGTAATGGAAGGAGGGGAATGAGATCACAAGATCTTCTGGGCCCATTTCTTCACTGCACTTCTCATGAACGCTAAATCAAATTGCAAATATCATCAAATTGCAAATGCAAATATTGCGAATAAGGTGAAGCTAAGCACCTTATTCATGTGTGTGTGTGTGTGTGTGTGTGTGTGTGTGTGTGTGTGTGTGTGTGTGTGTGTGTGTGGGTGGGTGTCTTGTGTGTGTGTGTGTGTGTGTGTGTGTGTGTGTGTGTGTGTGTGTGTGTGTGTGTGTGCGTGTGTATGTGTGTGTTTGAATTTCATTGGCTGTATTTACAATCTAAGTTAATATAAATAATTACAAATGCATATTTCAACTAATGGAAGGTTATACGAATGAAAGGAGGGATTTTCAACCAGTGCATCATTTTTGCCGTTTTTGATTTCCTAAGCTTGACTGCAGAAGACGTCTTCCTCGGACAACGTTTCATGACGCCACCGTATTGACTGTTACGGCATCGATTCATCTGCCCTAACCAATAACAAACCGACGTATTTGCACATTTTATCGCAGTTCAAATACGTTTAGATAGGTAGGTACATTCCTCTGATATATGTTTTGTACTCAAAGAGCGATCTAACGCGAGTGCAATGAAAGAAAAGGAAAGATAGGGACGGGGAAGGAAGGAGAGTGAACTAGACGCAGATACAAATACAGAAGCAGTCGCAGACGCATGTGCAGACATAGCTACAGAGACATGCAGGTGCAGATGCTGATGCATATGCATATGCAGATGCCAATACAGAGGGTAAGCGCAAAAACTGAAGTTGAACGGACAGGCGATCGCATACTCTACCAGGAGATGGCTGAGTAATGAATGGTAGGCACTCACAGGCACTTTGGCCCGGTGTTCAGGAGCCTGGCGTTCTGTCAACATGGGGGATGCCTGCGACGTCTTTTTCGAGATTGTGGTCAGAGCGCAAAAACTAGATGCGCTTCTGGCAAAAACGAGCACGTCGGTTCGGCAGTCTTCATCGGCCACTGGTAGCCGGGAGGTGTCAGTTTGTTTAGACGGGGAAGCCTTGCGTGCCAGCAGTCTTCGTTGGTCGCTTTGGTGTAGCATTTCGGCTCAGCAGTCTTCATCGGCGACTGGTAGTTGGGAGGTGTCAGTTTGTCTAGACGGGAGGCATTACAGTAGCCTTTCAGCAATATTTGTTGGCCGCTTTGGTGTGGCACTTTGGCTCAGCAGTCTTCGTCGGCGACTGGTAGTTGGGAGGCGTCAGTTTTGCTGCACAGTAGCCTCTCAGCAGTCTTCGTCGGCGACTGGTAGTTGGGAGGTGTCAGTTTGTTTTGCTGCACAGTAGCCTCTCAGCAGTCTTCGTTGGACACCGATAGTTGGGAGGTATCAGTTTGTTTGGCTTTACAGTAGCCTCTCAGCAGTCTTCGGCGGACACCGATAGATGGGAGGCTTCAGTTTGTTTATCTTTACAGTAGCCTCTCAGCAGTCTTCGTCGGCCATCGGCAATCGGGAGGCAGCAAGCGTCAGACTGAGACGTCAGGTTGTTCAGACTGGAGGGCTTTCAGTAACGTTTCTGGCAAGTCGCATGGATTGCGTCATCGCTCGTGAAAGTGTGTGATTGTATGACGTTTGCCCGGATGCAAAGGCACTGCAATATGTCTCAACTGACGTCCACCTTGTTGTGACGGTGACTACCATCAGCTTACTGATGTGCTATCGGGCATCGAGACAATACGATGAGGTTGCTACCGCCACTGAACCCGCCAATTTTGACCTGAATCGGGCGAATTTATTCCGAGATGGAGTGCGGGTAAGGGAGGGGAGGCGAACAACCTTGACGCATCGTATTCATCGCGGATTAACCGGTGCACACGCATTTTTAATCGATTCAACATAAATTATAGTTAAAGGAATGCATGCAGCTTCGTGGAGAGCATGACCAGACCGGGTGTAACACTTCTTGAACAAGCAGTGTTCAAATCGGACTTCCATCAGAGCATCCATTAAACGTACCTATGAAGTACCTATCATTTGAATTAAAGTACCTATCAGATACCTATCATTTGGATCGAAGTGCCTATCAACTGCCAGGTACGTATCAATTTATTAATGTTACTTTGAAGTAACATTGATATCTTGATGCTCCTGTGGTGAGAATGTGCAACCCTTTTTTTACAATGGTACGCCATTTAGCAAACCATTCGGTATCCTTATGTAGTTGGACAGTAGCGCAGCCAGGATTTTCGTAAGGTGGGGTGGAGTGATGGCGGGAGCACGAAAAAAATATATCATGATTTTGATCATGATATCTCAAAAATATATCATGACATTTTGATCTTGCGTGGGGAAAATATCAGATTATCTTCTTTCATCTTGTGCATTTTTAATCCGGCACCCCTTCACTGCGCCTCTGAGGTTAAAAAGCTGTCACATCATGCCAATTAATACTAAAATAGGGTGCGATTCTCATTGTGAAATGCCACCGCACTCTCATCAAGGTGGTCTTCCTTATCCGTACGGGAGCATAAACGATTCATGTTGAGCGGATCCTCGGTACTCGCCCACACATCACTACTCTCAATATTCCAGTAGGTGATAAAATGGGCGGCACCGCCTGAAGCTCTGGCCGAGCTCCCTATAGCATTACCTGACCACCGTTGTGTTGATCAGCTGGCACATAGTAGAGGTGACAAGGCTGCTTCACTTGCATGAAAGAGATGCGATCCCCGGGGTGTTGAGAGCGCACAGCAGCACAGTGGGTTTCCCGCTCGGGTGAGCTTTCCTGCTGTAGGAACAGTCGCGCAGCTAAAAGGCGTCAAAAACTAACCAGAACGAAGAAGCAAGTTGGCGATTCTCACCACGCAAAACCAGAAATTTGCGGTGTGCTTCGCGTTCCCAGAGCGGTGTCTGTTTCGTGACTTGGCCAAGGTGCCTCCCTGGCTACGGCCGGCCCTCAGCATCTTGGCTGTGGTGTGACGAGTGCGGCGGCACCGGTAGCACACACTGGGCATAAAGGGACGTACTGCCGAGCAGTGCTACGGGTGATCATCAACATCCCGGCTGGTTGTGTGACGAATGCGGCAACACCGGTAGCACACATCGTCTTTGAAGTGGCAGGCCGACCAGTTGGAATGCGGGCTATCTTTGGCGGGGTGGGGTTGTTTTTGCCGGAGTGAGGTTGTTTTTGTCGGGCTGGGATTTCTTTTGGCGGGATGGGGGTTTTTTGCGGGTTGAGATTCGAGAGAGGGAAAATACATGTGGTGCTATGTATATATTGTCTGCTCAGGTATCCACTACTGTGCTCAAGGTCTGCAATTTCTCAAAATCATTGAGGATCCAATACATGTAGACATCGAGAGAGAGAGAGAGAGAGAGAGAGAGAGAGAGAGAGACCGAAATCGATCTAGGTGGGTCCGCCCATAGGTTCAACATTACAAATAATTATTTGGGGAAGGTCCCCAGAAGCATACAAATCGACACCCATGGCTGCGTTCATGCAATGCCAGTTCAATTCTCTTCTGTTGTATTTCTTCTGCACTGATCGGCCAAGTCTCGTAGGTACACTTCCGCACTGCCTGGCAGTCGCTACTAATGTGCTCCTGCATTAGTTGGCCAACTCTCCGTTGTCCCGCCTTTGCGCTGTCAGACCACGTGTCTGCTGTTGTGCCCCGCGCTGTCAGACCACATGTCTGCTGTTGTGCCCCGCGCTGTCAGACCACGTGTCTGCTGTTGTGCCCCGCGCTGTCAGACCACGTGTCTGCTGTTGTGCCCCGCGCTGTCAGACCACATGTCTGCTGTTGTGCCCCGCGCTGTCAGACCACGTGTCTGCTGTTGTGCCCGCGCTGCGTCGCCCACGTGTCTGCTGTTGTGCCCCGCGCTGTCAGACCACGTGTCTGCTGTTGTGCCCCGCGCTGTCAGACCACATGTCTGCTGTTGTGCCCCGCGCTGTCAGACCACGTGTCTGCTGTTGTGCCCCGCGCTGTCAGACCACGTGTCTGCTGTTGTGCCCCGCGCTGTCAGACCACATGACCACGTGTCTGCTGTTGTGCCCCGCGCTGTCAGACCACGTGTCTGCTGTTGTGCCCCGCGCTGTCAGACCACGTGTCTGCTGTTGTGGCCCGCGCTGTCAGACCACGTGTCTGCTGTTGTGGCCCGCGCTGTCAGACCACGTGTCTGCTGTTGTGCCCCGCGCTGTCAGACCACGTGTCTGCTGTTGTGCCCCGCGCTGTCAGACCACGTGTCTGCTGTTGTGCCCCGCGCTGTCAGACCACATGTCTGCTGTTGTGGCCCGCGCTGTCAGACCACGTGTCTGCTGTTGTGCCCCGCGCTGCCGGCCAAGCTTCCACGTCCGTGTTTCCACTTTGTTTGGTCACGTTTCCGCCGATGTGCTGCACTGTTTGGCGAAGTTTTCACTGGCGTCTTGCTGTATTGCCCGGGTGAACAGCCATTGTTTCCGTGCACCGTGCCTTGGCGGATCTTCGTCCTGACCCGCTCCCGCTGGCGCGTGTACTGTCGGACGGCCAACTCGTCTATTTCAATAAAGAATGATACGGATGAATATGGCCGAGATATATAAAAAAACAAGCATTTTCCTACGTGCGCCCGTCGTGCGTCACTGGCTGGCTTCCTCGGGGACTCCTCGGGGACTCCTCGGGGACTCCTCGGGGCTCCGACATGGCCTGCGTAGTGCGTGTTTGCTTTTTATTGGTTGCTGTAAAAAGTCGGACGGGTCCAAAGACTGCGCGAGTCCGCACACACGCACACCAATTGAACCGTCCGTATATCACAGTTGCATGCCAACAACACGGTTTATGACCGCCAACAACAAACGAGAGCCTTTTATGGGTAGCAATGGATGGCTGCGCAGAAAGAAAAATTCAGCTGGTCATGGCTGTTAAACACCATTGCCTGGAAGCGTTCCAGCATAGACGGCCTCTTTTTAATTCAATGCCTGCACCCGTGTCTCTATAAGGCCTCAACGTATGAGGGAAATAGTGTGCGCTGAAAGTGGAGTACAGCCAGAGTGGTATGAGGAATGGCCAATGCTAGCGCTATTCATGTGCAGGGAAGGGATTCCTCCCTCCGGAATCCCGAAACGTTCCGTCCGATTTCTTGTTAAGATAGCACAAACAAAAATGGTGACGTAATAAATCTCCCTAAACCGCAATCATGTATTTCACCGAGCAAAGGCTGATTCAGAAACTCAAAAAGCTGGACATAATATGTTGTCTTTTCCATCCAGAAACTCATTGTATTTGTTTCTGGCTATTGCGAATGAGTGCTTCGTTTGCAACAGAAGATCCATTCTATGACATACGCATGCAAAGAGTATCTATCAATGCAGAGGCACAATTAGGAACTACAAAACGACGAGAGGTGGTCTGTGCTGTTCACCAACCATCTGGATAACAGGCCGGATATCCATTCGTTATTCAGTCAGTCTTTCAAATGCAACATGTCTAAACCCTGCTTGGTTGTAGTAATAAATAACAACCCAACTATGAAGAATAAACAAAATTTTAGCTAGCAAATTAAGGAGAAAAAGCATTTTGTGTAAAATGGGATTACCCACAATTGCATTAGCAGCACCATATGTTGAAGCAGAAAATTGCATTTCAGATCGCATGGGGGATCCTCTAATCTGTGCTATTATACTGTGTGTGAGAATAAACATAAAATCGTGTTAAGAAGACTTTTATCCAAGGGCTGACAGGCGTGGTAAGGAATGAAATAAGACAGATGTCAACAGCTTCTATGTTAATTACAAATATCCACCCTGTTCATATGCAAAATAGTGTCACTATCTTGAATGTTATCAGCTTTTACCTGGAATCAGCCTTACAACAGCATACCAGACTGGAGAAACGAGAACGAATATTGGTGATAACAGACTTGAAAGTAATGCATTAACATGCGCATTGGAGAAGGGAATACCTTTCTCCAATGCGCGGGTTCCATCATTGCGAAGTATGTTGTTTTTTTTCTCACCTACGTTTGAAATATATCCTTTTCCGTTTTCAACACAACGCAACTCTGCTGCTGATAATTCGAATATCATGAAGAAAGCGGGTGTTTTCGATGTTCTTTCCTTTACCATTTTCTAATGGATAGAGCGGGCAGAAAAAAGTGTTTTAGGTCAACTCTCATAAGACTGTCTACTTTAGCTATAATCCCGTATTTTATCCCCAATTGGCAAATATGCAATATTAATACGTCACCAAAAAAAGAAACCACACTTGACATTGAGTCAAGCACACCTGATCTCACTTGACATTGAATAACTAGTTGACCGTAGATGACCTAACTTCAATTTGTTTACACAACATGCCAAATTAATGTGGGAAAAGGTGTGGAAAATGTCGGCGCGCTGCTGTATGTCGTTTTTCGGTTTCCGTGGAAAACCCCAGGGGGCGTAAAAAGACCCCGAGACTGAGCGGGTACATGGTGTTCTGACCGTAGACAGCATTGTCTTGCATCAACGTCAGGGCAGGACAGCGATTTAGTCTTGTGCACAGAGCAGGGCATCCAGTCAGGCAAATTAGTGAAGACTTTGGTGCACTTTAAGTAGCAGCAGGGTACTAGTTTCACACACTTTTTATGATTTAATTCACTTTCCTGCCCTCCGCCCGCTGGAGTCATTCTGCAGCTGTCGCAATGAACTATACTTCGCAGCCTACCTCTTCCGTGTTTTTTTTCAATTGTCGTCCCCCATATCAAATGCAGCAGCAGCCTATCTCCTTTGGCTGTATGTACCTTCATTGGATCATTCAATGTGTGGCATTCCTTGGTGAGCTGCCCATAGATCAGGGCAGCCAACACAAGGGTGCCTCGGGATACAAAGAACAATGCAAACTGGTGTGATTATATCAATACAATTTGCATCCCAGTCTGTTTTTTTATTTCTTTTATTTTGCAGATAGACCACCACCAGGTGCGCACCCAGGATTTTTCCATGGGGGGGGGGGGGCGGACCGAAAAGGGCACTTGGCCGGTTCCAAAAGGGCACCTGACCGGTTCCAAAAGGACACTTTGCGGTCCGGGGCACACTGGAAGGTTTGTTGACCTGGAGGTGGGGGGGGCGTGAAAAAAATGTTTGGCCAAAAGGGCAGTTTTGGGCCCAAAGGGCCCTTTTTGGCACAGGGCGCATCAGGCAGGTGATTTTTGGGCTGAATTTGGGACATTCCGGCAAAGAGGGCACTTTTCGGTCAAAAGGGCACTTTCGGCCAAAAGGGCACTTTGGTCTCATGGGGGACGGGCCCCCTGCCCCCCCCTTCCGGTGCGCCTATGACCACCACCAATTAGTACAAAGGAAATGCGACCCTGGTAAATCCGCGGACTGGTAGCAAGCTAGTAACGTCCACAGAGTTCCCAGGGTCACAAGATAAAAATGTCAGGGGAGTACAGAAATGTTGAAAACAAATTCATATGGAGATGTCTCATGCAGAATAACGTAGGTGTGTACCAGCCTACCAATATCCATTGACACAAAAAGAAACACAAAAAAAGTCTAATCAATCACATACATTTCTACATTTTCATATATCAACACGGATACCAAATCTAGCAGGGTGCAATCTTTGAAGCTACCTTTGTGAATTGTATGAGCTATAGTCTGACTTCAGTTTTCATTTAATTTATATAATTCCATAAAGTGACGTCTAATGCATTTCTTTAGCACATCTTTTTTCCTAGGGGTAGGGGTAGGGTTAGGGATAGGAGTAGGGTTAGGGGTAGGGGTAGGGTTAGGGGTAGGGGTAGGGGTAGGGGTAGGGGTCTTCAACATGTAACTCCAAACTAAACGTTGCACAAAGACATGCAAGGCATGACAATCGGAAAGCCCTCGACAAATAGGGTTCGACAACTGTATTACTGTTTCCGAAAGATTATTTTGAAAATAAAAATAAGGTTCTTGAGAAGAGCCCATTTTCATAAACATTTTACATCTGAATATTCGAGTACTTCAAGGATTGCAATGCACCCTTGACACTTTTTAGATGAAGAGAAATGAAAGTAAACCATGAAAACAGCAGTGTCTAAATAGGTTTAGCCCATGTCCATCGAATTAGATAAGAAACTTCTTCTGGTGTTTCTGCATGCATACCAAAGTAGAAATAATATTAAAACAGCATGCATATTATAAAAATGGACTAAAGCCTTGATGTCAGGCATGAATAAAGACATAAAGATATAAAGACATAAAAGATTAGTGCAACTATGAGCCACAAGGGCCCTTCTTGATTGCACTCTGTACACTGAACCAGTTGCCCACCAAATCTGTCAATCAGCCCTCCCTATAATACTGAAAAGCAAGCCCTTTATTCTTATAATGATTGTCTATGCTGTTTTTAAAGATGTTCAATGTGCTGCTACTGACAATGTTTTCTGGCAGCTGGTTCCAGTGTTCTACTACCCTGTTGGTGAAGAAAGTTTGCCTTAACCTTGTTCTGCTGTGGTTAACTTTAATTTTGAATTTATGACCCCTAATTGCATCATTTCTGTTCAAGTGTAGGTTACCTTTGCAATTATTGTGTTCCCTTCTTGCTTAGTATTATCATGTTTTTTTTCTGCACGGTATATCTTTATGGAAAATTATTGTATGTTCAACCGACCATAGCACAGTTAATCAGTGTACTCAGGATGTAGGGCATATAGCCTGCATAGACATGCTTTTCTATTGGTGCAATGCACTCGCACATGTTATTCAGTACTCCATACGTGAACGTGCCTACGCCAAAGGTAATCCACTTAACAGGTCACTGGCCCAATGTGTAGGAATTTCAAATAGCTGCCTTCTGCCGCCTAAAGCGAACCTGGGTCATCTTAACTCCTGGAAAGCCGTGTTATATTGCACCCCTGTATTGCTTGTTCAACCGATCACGAGCGGTGTCAGATTTTAGCTTGGGCCTGAATTTACTAAATGGTGCGTGCTGTTCCCGATTGAAAGCCAGCTCTGAAGCTAGTTTCATAAAACTCCCGCCGCTATCGGTAGTTAAAAAAAAATCCTCTTCAGCGGGTTTCATGAAGCCAATGTCAGAAACTCGCCATCACGAAAAAAACGCACATGTTGAACGCACCTGACGGCTGTTTGTTCTGTAAAGCCCAAATGCCACGAACATGGTGAGTGCGATTTTCCATCACCGACGAATGTTAATGAAACCCGAAATACGATACCACGTACTTCTTCGTGCCGTGCATTTTATGTTCCATTAGAGGCGGTATTTTTTAATGAAACTCTGGTCGTAACCAAGCTCCAGCAGGATGAAACCCAACGGTCATCTCAGCTCAGTCATCACCACATGGTACCTGATTGCCCTCAAGTT
The DNA here is from genome assembly GCA_034440575.1 of Imbricaverruca yamaguchii. Classification (NCBI taxonomy): domain Eukaryota; kingdom Metazoa; phylum Arthropoda; class Thecostraca; family Neoverrucidae; genus Imbricaverruca; species Imbricaverruca yamaguchii. The sequence continues at coordinate 725,978 of JAOTOL010001466.1, read as the reverse complement.
GCATAATTTACCTATTTTAGGTGGCACTGGTTCGTGGTAGTGTACATAATGCATAGCACATTATGTATGCGTCACACCAGGTATGTTGAAACGTTATCATTTAACCAATTATCCACACATTACCGTAGCAGTGAGGTTTCAAATTAAGGCATCTGATCTCAGGTTGTGTCGTACAGCTCGACACAGGCGAGTGAAATTCGGCTGCTCCAATACAATCCAATTCGATCATTATACGGCGATATGTATGCCCCTGGCTTCGTCATTAAGATGATTTTTACGAGCGTCTTGATTTAGAAGCATTTGGGCTTCGCTCGGTGTCGCTCGGTCATGTTAAGGCTTAGTCATAAAGTCATAAAGTGTTGAGACTTAATGAGAGCCACAATGTCCCACCCAGTAAGGTGACGTACATACAGAGAAAACACCATAATCCTGAACAAAAAGACTCTCATTAGCAAAACCAATACTACATCCCAAATCCCAAAAAACTCATCCAACATCACACACACCCTTCAGCGCCCATCTACCTTACCCATCCAGTCCTATTCACTTGATTCCGCGTAACACGCGTAGATCAAGTGCCCAACCAATCATTTCCAAATTCCATGCATGCCTGCTCAGTGCACACCCACTTAACACAAATCTCACCCCATCCCCGCCTATTAGAACTCAAAAACAAGATTATCTAGCATAAAACTGTCTACTCTATTTTAACTTGGTTCAATGAGAGAATCCCCACAGATCAGCAGGCATATTCCACTGATCAGCCGCCACCTTTTGACTAAATACCTATTGTCGCTTGAATGTTCTTAAGTTGTCTAATCTGAATTCACGACCTCTGTGTGATACTATAAACAGAAGGGCTTTAAGAGATTTTAATGCTAACAAAGCGACATCGAAACACGACAGGATGATACGGTGTGCCAAGTTTTCTCATCATGCGACACATGAAAATAGAAACAGACTTTAGTGACGGGCCAATATTTGGATGTTTATGTTCCACGTGCGGATCGTAGAGTATTCATTCGAAGATCTTCGCGGATATTCTCCCACCAATCCCGCTTCGGTGACTCTTTGTCCGAGATATCCGAGACATTCTGCAGCGCCTTCTTCCAACTTTATGAGTAAATGACAGGGTCCCAGTAAACAGTCCGGTGAATCTTTGTTTATGAGTTTCCGCATGTCTGGACATAGTCAAACTTCTCGGACCGGCGCGGCGTATTTTCGCTGTCCGTCTGCCGTCAACAGATTTCGCAGACTTCTGTGCGCGGCAAAATATCCGCGGCCGCCGCCCGGCCTCCAGCGGCGTTGGCGTGGCTCTGGCTGTGCCATCATCACTCGGAATACAGTGGCACCACATTAAATACCCCCATCAGCACCATGGTCACTATCAACACCAGCATCACATCCAGTGCCAGCATCACATTCAGTACCGGAATCACATTCAGTTCCAGGACCACCACCGGCACCGAGCCCATCATCAGCACCAGGTTCACCACCAGCACCATCAGTACCAGGATCACATTCAGCACCAGAGCCATCATCAGCATCAGCTGCAGTAAGTGCTCCGCCGAGGAAATTTGTTTCGGGTATCCCAGGGTCGGTATGTCAACTGCGTTCAGGGATGGCAGCAGCCAGCTAGAGTTATTCAAGAAATTAGTAATTAAATTAGCTGTTGTGGCCGGTTCAAATCGACTGATAAACTAAGGATAGCAGGAAGTGGCACACAATACCAGGAGAAAGTGATAGATGAAGTCCAATTTTATATTGCAAACATTTTACAATTATTCTCCGCAGCAAAACGGCATGACTCATAGCTACACATAGCTATTTCTGGCATTTATTACCGCACCAGACTACAATCTGAAGCGCACGAATCACGTTGTCACAATGCCTAGTAGCTGGTAGCTATTTGCTAGTCCATCAGTAGGGCATAGTGTTCCTGCCTAGACATGTCTAAACCCCAATTAATTAAACAGACAATCCAGTGTGAAAAACGCACATATTTCTACTTACTTCCTTGGGGAGCGGGAAATTTTATACTTCACACTGCTCTTTCTCGTTAGATTGCTTTCCAGGTTCTTTTACATTGGCTTCCTTTATTGTCATTTGTATTCGTCATCTCGTCTCTTTGGTGGTTGGTATCAGGTGGAATTTCATGAAACAAAGGCCAATTTGCTTTTCATCAAATTTCGAACAAAGAGATAGCCGTTTTTCATCAAATTTCGAAACGTCCTAAAGTTACACAGTGGGCCAGGCTGCCATGTTTTGTATGCAACGGAAAGTGGTATTTGCTGCCAATATCCATCAATACCTTCAATAACATGCCAGGTAAATGCATCTCAAAGCTAAAACGTGGTGTATATGTTTGTTTGTGTGTCTGTTTGTGTGTGTGTGTGTGTGTGTGTGTGTGTGTGTGTGTGTGTGTGTGTGTGTGGGCGTGTGTGTGTGTGTGTGTTGTGTGTGTGTGTGTGTGTGTGTGTGTGTGTGTGTGTTTGTGTGTGTGTTTGTGTGTGTCTGTCTGTGTGGGCGTGTGTATATGTGGGCGAATGTTTGTGTGTGTGTCTTTGTGCATGTGTCCATGCGCTTGTGTGTTTGTGTGTGTTTGTACGTGTCTGTCTGTGTGTGCACGTGGGCCCGTGAATGTGAGTGTCTGTGTGTATCGGTGTATGTGTGTCTGTGCACTCGTGTGTCTGTGTGTGTGTGTTTGTGTGTGTCTGTATGTATCTGTCTGTGTGTGTGCGTGAGTACACGTGGCTCAGTGATCAGGTGACCAGCTGACCTGACGCACCCTCAGGCAGACGTGGTGCTTGAGTTCCGAGTTCGAGTTCACACCTGTTCAAGACCGTGTTCCTGACGGACACGGTGGCTTTGATCACGACAAGCGTTGTTTCGATGTTAATATGACTAATAATGAGCCCTTCTAATGTGTTCGCCGGTTGGTGTCAACAATTCGTCAACAACATTCCGATTGTTATTAACCTAAAACAAATATTACTAGAGACAGAGACACCGTCAAGATCTTCAGAACAATCTGAGGCTAGTCACTGGCTTGAAATGGCTTTAAGCATCAGTCTATATGCCATCTGAGGGCGACGAATGAGACGTTCTTCGAATATTTATGGCAGTGTAACATCCCAGGCATTGTATTTTGCTTCAATAAATTCTGGTTTTGATGGTTCACATGCATTGTTGATATTTTTTCCAGATTTAAATTGGCTGAAGCCAGCAAGCGTCAGAAAACAGCCAATCCGGCTCAAATTCAAACCCTCACTGCTTCCATTCCATGAGGAAAGATTGAAGAAATTGAATATGTTGTCACTTAGTTACAGAAGGCTGAGAGGAGATCTCATGGAGGTCTTTAAATTTGTCCATGGTCTGGAGAGTGGATATCTTGGGGAAATGTTTGAATTGAACAGAAATGATGCAATTAGAGGTCATAAATTCAAACTTAAAGTTAACCACAGCAGAACAAGGTTAAGGCAGACTTTCTTCACCAACAGGGTAGTAGAACACTGGAACCACCTCCCAGAACCCATTGCAAGTAGCAGCACATTGAACGTCTTTAAAAGCAGCATAGGCAACCATTATAAGAATACAGGGCTTGCTTTACAGTACCACAGGGAGGGCTGATCGACGGATTTGGTGGGCAACTGGTTGAGTGTACACAGTGCAACCAAGAAGGGCCCTTGTGGCTCATAGTTGCACTAATATTTTATGTCTTTATGTCTTGATGTCATTCATCCTCCACAGAAATTGCGCTATATTTTATTTTCTAATCCCTGGAGCAGTTAATCTTGCCTGAAGGTGCACGTGACATCAGCTGCCGACCCGAAGTTGGCCGTCGTCCACCGGGGGCAGATCAGGCGGGATCGCACCGCTCTGCGGCGTGGTCGACCTGCGGCACCCCCGGATCAGTATTCCGCAGGTCGGCGCCGCCCTTCCGCGCGATCGACGCCGCTCATTAGCGCGCCTTCTTGTTGGCTGCCCGCCGGCTCGGGCACACGATCAAAGCGACGTCGGCACTTCTTTCCTTTTTCTGAAGTCGCCGCCCGCATCGACCGCCACCCCCGCGCGGCGGGTCGGCGGCGGTCCGCCCGCCCCGCGCCGAGCTCCTCTTCCGCACCACCTTCGGCGCCACCTTCCGCACCAGCTTCGGCGCCACCTTCCGCACCACCTTCGGCGCCACCTTCCGCACCAGCTTCGGCGCCACCTTCCGGCGCCACCTTCCGCACCAGCTTCAGCGCCCTGCAGGCGACGGCCGCACGACGATGCCGGCCACCTCGAGCGGCAGTTACAGTGAATCGGCTCAGAATGAACACGCAGTCCAGAAGCGGTGGCACACCCGCATTTTTTGGGTCCCGCCGTAGAATCCCCAGATGGTGTCTAGAGCTGCCATCGCACGTAGCTTTGTGGCTGGTGCACACTTTGTTGCGTACAATTTATGTCAGATTGCAATCCATGGACATAAACACAAATATACACACATTTCGGTACATATATATATATATATATATATATATATATATATATATATATATATATATATATATATTCACAATTTAGCCTGATGTTTCTTTTCCGTACGCTTTGTAATCGACAATCCAGTTATTATACAGGGATCGTCTTTCACACATAAGCAGGAGGGAATCGGGATGGAGTTAATGGAATTGTGCTAATGGCAAATCGGAAAAGTTTTCAGTGGGAGAACTGATAATGGCTTTTATTCTATCAGCGCTATTTTAGAACAGAAACCCCAAGACTAAACAGATAAATGATGTCGATACCATGCTGAAATTACATGGGTAGATCAACAGCGATCTCCACCGGATATAGCTTCACAAACGCCTCGAATGAAAGTGCCAAAATACTTTTACTTCGAAGCCGAGGTGAACGTTTGCTGCCAACTGACATCACCGTAGTTATTTTAGCTAAGTTGGTACCACCTTGGCTGCAACAGTTGGTTTCATAGCATGTGCAATGGCGACCTATCATTTTGGGCGAAGTTTGAGAACTTGTTAGAAATATAGTAAAGAGAACAGAATAAAGATACAGAAGCCATCACGGGCAAATCTCGATGCCCTACACTCTCCTCTGAAAAAGAGCATAAGCTTAATTAAATGGCGAACGTCGTTCCATTAGATGTATATATACAAACATGTCCATATATATATATTTATATATATATGTATATATATATATTACATACTATTACATTATATATATATACATATATATAATACATATATGTATATATACATATATATATATATATATATATATATATATATATATATATATATATACATGCGTGTATATGTGTGTGTGTGTGTGTCTCTGTGTTTTTGTACGGATATGCATGTGTGTCTTCACAAGTAGATGGCATTTTCTGGAATAGCAAAGAGGAGCAGTATAGCACAAATGTCATGAAAACCGCACTCTCTTCGTATCCTTGTACGCGAGATAGTTCTTCGGATCTCTTTGGAAAGCAATCAGCGTACAGCAACTTCCACCCTCACGCGGCTGTTGCTGTATCATAAGTGCCTGGGAACATGGCGCGTGTTCCTTTCCGGGATTAATTTATAAGCTCAGTTAACGACTACAATGATATATGAACACTAACGTGGCATATTTCCATATTCAGGCCTGAGCGATGAACATCTTCCCTTGCGCCAGAGGACGGCCGTTACTCGCAATTATCGAAGTTTATATCGAAAAGCTTTGAAAGGTTCTGAAGGTCATTGTACCTCGCGCTATCACTTGGGCTCCTCCATTTGCATTTCAATAATACGCTGGCTGCACACGAGCAATTTGCATTTAGTTGGCTTTTGCTCATCTCGAACGTCGTAGACCGCATGAGTATCTCCTACGGTTTTTGGCCGGAGCCCTGAGCTACATATAGAACCAGTGACGTCACACCTTCGTGATGTCGTCACATCGTCACGCAGTCGTCGGCGCATGAGTGACGTTTATCGTGACTGGCCATGATGCGTGGCGTGGCGTGCCGATGCACGAACCGTCGATGTCGATCGTGCCTGGCGCCGTCGTGCCGGCGTGAGAGGAAGGGTTCGATGCGGTACAGCGAGCTGGGCTGGTTATCGGTCCAGGGTGTAGCATGTAGCGGACCCCCTCCCCCGAGATTGAACGGCGGGATACGGCCGTGCCCAGAATTTGCCAGTTGGCCAAATCCCCGTCTGCCGCGAAACCCCGAAATGGCGACAAAATAGCATTGTGATGGGCGGATTCAGAACGCCGACATCACCGAATCACAATTCTTCAGAAGTCCGACTTCAAAGGCGCCAGTGCTCCAAAACCGCCGATGTTCAAAACCACGATATCCTAAAGTCGCGGATTCCGCAAAGCTCTAAAAGCTTCAAAACTCCAGTTGCTTTAGAAGTTCGAAATTAGCTAACAACGATTGCGGTGAGGTAGGTAACAAACTTCAGTGTGAATTGCGTATTGGAATACCTGGGATACAGTACAAAGGGGCATAACCAGGAGTCATGGGCCACTTTGAAAATGATATTGAAATATTTGACAAATTAAGAGCGTAAATCCCCCTTGATGTTTTTAGAGCTTAGCATGACGCGTATCGACACAATGCACATGGGAATATCCTTCTCATTCTTAATCATTTAGCCGTGGCGGAGTAAATGACAGAATTGGCTAAGGCCTGGCAAATTGGCCCATCCTCTTGTTTCTTGAGAACAATGCTGTTGCATGCAATACAGACGATGCGGAAATAATGAGAACTTGTCTATCATTAGCGCTCCCTTTCCCCACCTGATAAACATTTGTACTTTTGGTGACTATTTTGCTGTGTTGTTTGTTGGCTGTCACATGAGTTGGCGTCTAGTGTGTGGGCCGCGTATAGACTTCTGCCACAGTACGAGCAGGGTACAGACGGAACTGTGATGTGTCCTGGATAATTCTGCCCAATCACCCACGCTTGATTGATTCAAGCTTTTTGAAGCTTCCGCATTTTGGAGCTTGGAAGATCTGAGGCGTCGGAAGTTAGCTTGGAGTTAGAAATGCTACACGAGCCGAACATTTATAACATCAAGTTTTTGAAGCACTAGCGGTAGGTAAATTGGATGTTTCAAGCATTGCTGCCTTCAGTCCCTATAGTTCTGAATTTGCACGACAGAGTAATATTTGCAATATTATTATTTCGAAACTGTAAGGTACTTGAGGGCTTAGGCAACTAAAATGCAATATATCAAGAGCTTCGGGGTTTTCGGGTGTTGACATTTTAATATGGAACATGCATCCAGCGGGCGTTCTCTTCCCAGCTCTGCTTTAAGACGCGGTACGGCCAGTTTCATTCCACGCTGTTCGCCGAGTCTTTAAATCATCATTCCACACTGTTCGCCGTCTTTTAATCATCCATTGTCTGTCTGTCAAACCATGGAAAACTATATTTTGCTGCATGCCATGAATGATGAAGAAGTTAGCCATTGTTCCAACCAAGGAGCGTATTATCCACATCGTATTTTGTTTATTTCTATGCTTATTTATGCATTCAGAACGTATTTGTTGCGAAGCATTTTATCCCACGTATTAGCCAAGTATACGAAATGTAAGACGTTGGCACATACACGCATTGTCATAGATATACGAAGGAGATGCACACTGGGACATCTCGTCCTCATTGAAAATGCTCTTCACTAGATTTAATATAAGTCATATAGTTTTTTTTTGGTAACACTGTCTCATTAAACCCCAAATTGATTTGCCATTTCATTTACACCTAATGTGATTCGAGTTCATTTTTCACCTCGATTCACCAGAAAAAAAGCAACGTACGCGATATTTTTTGTCGCATTCTTTGCCACATGTAATAAATATACATAGCAGAATTCGAGCTGAAGACAAAACAAACAAGAATAATATTCCTGTCATGTTATTTTCTATATAACAGGCATTGCGGTTTGCCAGCCAAGAGCTTCTTCAATTGTTCCGCAGGATCTGACACAGCCCGTACCCCCACCCCAGTCGTCACGCCCCTCGATTGGCGGTCATTAGGACCGGTGAGAACCTCCAATCTATTCCTTCTGGCCGGCGATCTTCATGACCAAGCACCAGGGATGCGGAGCCAGGAAAATTTTGGACGGCTCCGGCTCCGACTCCGGCTCCGGGGAAGTATCCCGGCTCCGGCTCCGTGCATCCCAAACGTGAGCCGCGTTTGACGGCTCCGGCTCCGACTCCGGCTCCGAGTGAAATGTCCCGGCGGCTCCGGCTCCGGCTCCGGCTCAGGCTCCGCATCCCTGCCAAGCACCCATACCCGATTACGGGTGACGGTGCGCGTGGGCCAACTAGGACGTTCTGTTCCTACAAAGGCGTCGTTCGTTGTCTTAGTACTCGGTCAAGCAGCCGTGTACTTCTCCATATAGCCAAGTTAGTTGACTGAGATACCATTTCTAGGCGTGACCTGCCTATTCAAAAGGCCAAATATGGTGAAAAGTCGTTTGAAAAATATGGGCAAAATGAAATTGTAAACTTTCCCATAATCATATCTCTATAGCTGTTCAATGCTTCTCTTCAGTCTTATTACCAAACACTTAATTTTGAAGCACAAAATGGACCTACCAGGCATAAAAGTAACGTTATCAGTGACATCATGCGTGCCCGTAGTCACTTTGTGTACAAAGTAAAAAATCCTGGTTTCGTTCTTCCGAAATCGTCTTGGGCTATTCGACGATGCTTCGCTTCGACGATGCTTCCACGGGTGCCTCAGTTTCTCAGATCCTGGAGGTGAGGCGACCCCCCCCCCCCCCCTCTTCGGCCCGGCGAGGGGCGGTCTGAGGCCCGGTCGGGCGCGGGCCATAACAGAGCTGGCTGCGTGAGCACTAACTTAGCGACATGCATGCAGCTATCGCGCAGCGCTGTCGATATGCGCCGTCCCCCGGGGCAGGCAACGATGGGACGTCCTCGTCTTCCCTGGCTGGACGACTGGCCGGATACCCGGCGGCTCACACGTCGTGAGCGAGCTGTGTCTGCCGTGCGCGGAGTAAATAGCGGTCTCGATAGCTACCCTTGTCGACGACATCCGCTGACGCGGCCGCGTTAGCGTATATGCGTATATGTGTAGCGTATATAGCGTTAGTGCATTTTCATAGGTTCGACGTCATTCTTTGCGCCCCGAGATGATGACTGATCGTGTAAAGCTTTGGCGGTACGGCCGTCAGTCTACCATCGTCAGCAGTAGAGGAGGACGCGCTGACTTTGCAGACATGTCCGCGGAGAAGCCAGACGATTTTGCCTGTAGACTCGCTTCTGTGGGTGGTCACATTGCGGCGGTAGTATTTCGTCAGCAACGGCAGCACTGACACGAGCGCTTCATCACCTTGACCACCACCGCTTGCAACCACCGCTTGCGTGTCGCTTCGACAAGCTATCCTACCTGCGCTTTCTGCAGCACTCCTTCAGCTTTCATCTCCCCGATCCATCGGTTTTGACGGCATCACTATCATGGCCCTACAGAAATGTCTGTCTGTCATCGACCTACAGATCCTTCTTAGAATCAATTCATCACCGTATTCCTGCGGCTCCCACTCGCATTTGTCATGTCGCTCCACAAATCAGATCTTTTTGACGATCCTGACTATTTCAGGCTGATTTCGATACTGACAGCACTGTCCGAGCTCCGCGAGTAGGTGGCGTGGCGGCACCTTCGTTCATATCTGGCAGATGACAACAAGCCGTCGCCGTACCAGTACACGTCCGGCCCTGCTACTCTCTGCGGGATACCTTGAGAGATGCTGTCGACTGCGCTGTGCGCCGGACTGATGGCGAAAGCGTGTCCGCATGGCATCAGTCAATGCTGGTGGTGCGTCCGATAGTGTTGACCATGACGGTGCTGCATTCGATGTGTGCGCCTGATGCCGGGGACGACGCAGAGGTGCGGTGTTGGCACAGAGTGGTTCCAGAGTTAACTGGCTGGACGGTGGTGAGTGGTGAGAGGTGGCTCTGGCTCTCATGCTAACAGTGGGAGGCGGGATGGTCACCTAAGATGCATTACATTGGCATCCATGGCAAGAGCCAACACTGCTTAGAGTTCCCATCCCTGAATTGCATGCAACGATAAGTACCTTCTCTCTCTCTCTCTCTCTCTCTCTCTCTCTCTCTCTCTCTCTCTCTTTTTTTCTACAGGCTATCCGCCACAGTCCTACCCTATTCAGCATCTTCTTCACAAACGACTTGTCATCTCAACTTATTCACGGACTTCAAGTTGCTTATGACGAAGATGCCAAGCTGCAAGACTCCAAGCATCCCAGAAATCTCTTGTCTCTTGTCAAATAACGGTCAAGAAGTTTCAATACCTACATTCTCGGTCTATATTTATCATCGCCTGCGGCTGGAAACCCTCGTCCAAGCTCACGTTCATCCTCATATCTTGTGTGTTCTGACCGCTCTAATACAGCATCTCCGCTGGGCTGGGGCTGCCGTCTGTTGTCTACAGGGGCTGCAGAAGGTGGTCAACTTCGGTACCCGGATCGTGTCGGGAGCGCGGCCTTGACGCCACGTCTCACTGGTCGTGGGAACGAGCTGGGCTGGCGCAGGTAGCTAACCTTGTGACCTATCACGACCTCCTCGACGTCCTCAGGATCCGCAACGACCCGTGCGCTCCCGTTGCGACCCGGGTCCGATTTTTTTCAGTGATCTGGGGTTTCGTAGTGTCGCCAGAACGACCTCAACTGGAACTCTAGAGCTACCGTTTCCGGACCATCCCTGTCCTGCAGCACGTGTTCGTGCCGCCGATGTCGCCGATGGATGCGCGTGCCGCCGTCCATCCCAGGGTTCCTCAATGAACTAATGCGATGTCGCATTGTAGAATTTGATATGGACTACATTTGTGCCGTATTTTATTGTGTCTGGGTGTTTTAGCTCCATCTGATTTGCTCGAATGTTTCCATTTCACTCGCCTTCTACGTCGAAGTACGACACATTGCATTGACAAGAACTGAATATTAATCCACTTGTCTGGAATGATCCTCAATACATTCAAACTACAAACCAGCGGAGTATTCGCGCGTCGAACGTCGCCCTAGCACTGGTAGCGACCGCGACAATCACGTCGACCGTCGCCCTAACACCGGTGGCGACTGCGACAACACGTCGACCATCGCCCCAGCACCGGTGGCACGCACAACACGTCGACTTCGCCCCACACCGTCGCCCTAGCACCGGTGGCGGCTGCGACAACACGTCGACCATCGCCCCAGCACCGGTGGCGGCTGCGACAACACGTCGACCGTCGCCCCAGCACCGGTGGCGGCTGCGACAACACGTCGACCATCGCCCCAGCACCGGTGGCGGCTGCGACAACACGTCGACCATCGCCCCAGCACCGGTGGCGACTGCGACAAACGACCTCCCCCCACCGGTGCTGCGACAACACGTCGACCATTGCCCTAGCACCGGTGGCGCTGCGACAACACGTCGACCCGCACCGGTCCTAATCCCCACCTCGCCAATGTACTACGACGTCGACGTCGCCCTAGCACCGGTGGCGACTGCGACAACACGTCGACCGTCGCCCTAGCACCGGTGGCGACCGCGACAATCACGTCGACCGTCGCCCCAGCACCGGTGGCGACTGCGACAACACGTCGACCGTCGCCCTAGCACCGGTGGCGACTGCGACAACACGTCGACCGTCGCCCTAGCACCGGTGGCGACCGCGACAATCACGTCGACCGTCGCCCCAGCACCGGTGGCGACTGCGACAATCACAACGACCCCGTGATTGTCCCAGGACACGCAGCGATTGCTGTATGGTGCGACGTATTATATTGATCGATGCATCCAGGAGGCCACGATAACTAACGTGAAGAAATATTTGAGCGCCACGTCGTCATCCGTCTCACTTAGCTGTATCATCCTGATTAGCTGCCGGCCTTCCAACTGGCTGATGTATGCATGGCATCGCTCAGGGGTACGGCTCGAATCACGCGCCGGCGGCCGACAGGAGACCGAACAATCGACCATCGAGATGAATGGCACTTATTGTGCGGACCCCGGCTCGGCGCTTCCTGATGAGAAAGACCGATTGATATATTGAGTCCCCGGAGACATGCTGAGTCGCAGTGAATCGCTGATGCCAGAAGGACGCGGCGACAGTGCATCGCTTGATGCCAGAAGAACGCGGCGACAGTGCATCGCTGATGCCAGAAGGACGCGGCGACAGTGCATCGCTGATGCCAGAAGGACGCGGCGACAGTGCATCGCTTATGCCAGAAGGACGCGGCGACAGTGCATCGCTGATGCCAGAAGGACGCGGCGACAGTGCATCGCTGATGCCAGAAGGACGCGGCGGCAGTGAATCGCTGATGCCAGAAGGACGCTGCGACAGTGCATCCCTGGTGCCAGAAGGACGCGAGCTAGAGTGCATCCATTATGCCAGAAGGACGCGAGCTAGAGTGCATCCCTGATGCCAGAAGGACGCGAGCTAGAGTGCATCCCTGATGCCAGAAGGACGCGAGCTAGAGTGCATCCCTGATGCCAGAAGGACGCGGTTACCCTGGGCGATATATACCGAAATGGGTCTCACATATCATGGCATCATAATACCCATAAAAGTAAATAATACGGTAGGTCTCTTACCTAAGCCCTCGCAGTGTAGGAGTGTGGTTGTTTTGACCAACTCTCCTAATGTTTGCTTGAGCAGAACCTGAACCGCTCAAGCCATCGCTTTGAAATTTGGCATACCGTCCATCAAATATCTGCAGGTATTTAACTTTCACAGGGTCGGTAACCTTGTATCTTTTCTCGCATAACCTGTGTTAGATTAAGTTTTCTGCTTACGTGTAATCAATTTTGAATTCCGACTTCATGTTTACTCTACGACCAGTGGCTGAAAACTACAGCAAAGACGGATGACTCACTGCACCCCAGCGATTGCCTGCGTGGCCTGACCTGCAATATTAACCAAAGGAGATAAAGATGCCTTAAGCTACTAAGCATTCAAGGATGCAGTCATATCATACCCTTCACCTACGCTTCTTGGAGAAAAACTTTGCGAGGATGGACGAAGGTCCTCCTCTCCCCACCAGGCACTCGGAGGGGTAGAAAATCATATCGTATTGTGAGTGTCAACCGTAGGGTTGTGGCTTCCCCTGGAGGCATTTTGAGTTCACGTTGTGAGGTTGTGGGTTTCGGGGAAGTGAGCATCAGGAGTTGCGGGCATATCAAGTTGTCTACACGTTGTATTTTATAGTTGAGAATTGGCATAGGTCATAAATGTGAAGGAGAGAATGACCCGAAAATCGTAAAGTGCCTCCAAGTTATTCCATGCCAAGCAGTGCACTTCAACCGGAAGCAACTGAAGGTGCACTACATCGGATAGTCAGGCATTTTTGTCCAACATCCTTGTATCATTTTATCCCCATCATCCCTGTTTATTCGCCACCGAGACGCCATCTGTTGTAGTCACTAAGCGGATTATGTCTGTCTCCTCCCTGCTTCGATGTTCGCCAACCTGGTGCTACATGATAAAGCTCCAGAGAATCATTCGAGAAATCAATGCGTATTCCAATATTCATCTCGACGTGTATTCATGTCGAGATGAATACACGCTGCATCAATATGCATGAAGTATGTATTGTTTTAAGGGAAAATGTTTTAAATTGTTCTAAAAGGTTGTGATAAAGTCCTAAAATGCCCTTTACTATAATGCGAACTGTTTAATATTTCATTTTTAATTCTTTAATTTTAAATTTAATACTTAATTTCTTTTAGTTAATACAATACAATGCTTCGCTTCTGGTAGGCATAGCTAAACAGTTGTTCTCTGCCGGAGCTCACTAATACCGATCCAGGGCAACGTATTGAGAAATTATCCTCACGGAGTACACTTTCGCCATCCTCCAAGGTCTGAACTCCTCCGGACTCCTGAACTATCCAGTGACTCCTCCGGAAGTCACTGGATATCGCCTGAATGACTTCTTCCTTGACCCAGTTTTTTATTTGATTTCTTACGTTGTAAGAGCAACTTAATAAGAAACAACACGAGAAACCCCCTCAAGCATTCTCAAAAGCCGTCAGCCGTATTATTTCCAGTGAACCGATCCACTACCCATCCCAGTCCCAGGGCAGATCCAGGAATGGAGGAGGGGTGGCACATTCCCCTAGTTGCCCTTCGATCCGCTACCAACCCCAGTCCATTCCACAACTCACGGACCACAAACACACTATGTAGATCGGCAACTTTCACGCTGGCCTACCATATCTATACCTTGTAGCAGGGACGGGAGCAGGATTTCTCAAAGGAGAGGCCATGAATCGTATCGGCGACCATAGTCGGATGACATGGCCTATGGCCTACCATAGTCGGATGACAAGTAGGCTGCATGCAGCCCATGGAAACCAGTCGTGGTTGGGCTTCTCTTCGGATTTTGAAGTCGATGTTCCAACTACATTGCATCTTCGGGAGAACACAAAAAGCTAGCTGTCATGCCTACAGAGTATGTCGTCCTTTCTACGATGCATTTGGACCTATCCGTAACATTGTAGCAGGGACGGAAGCAGGATTTGTCAAAGGAGAGGCCATGAATTGTATTGGCGACCCATACGGGAAGTGTCTTTTGTATTCCCTGAAGTGTATGATAATCGCCACCACTGTGGATAGTAGCTACAAGTCGCCATCCAGATTGTGCCTGGATAGGTAGCTTGGTCCTTTGGCATAGAAAAACTGAACAGAATGTTCGCACAAATCCACCAATGGCTCATCGGAGCGTCTGAAATAGGTGTCCTTGTCTGAGGATATCCAATGTCCATGTGTTGCCGTTCTCTTTCACCGCATCCTTCCCGCTGTATGGTATTCAATCGTTCGCACTCTTTTTCGTCGAAGAGAACTAACTTTAACCTCACATTTCTAGAAACGTAGTAAATCTGTTGGAGTGCGAGTTTAGTACGAGTATCGTCAGTAATTCCGGAGGTCACACTTTTCTACATGGTTCTGCTCTGGCCCTTCGGCCCATGCCCTCACCGGCCTCCAGTTCTGAGCCTATCTGTCCGGAATACCAAGCTGTTCAAGGCTACCTCTTGACATTCACACTAATGTGTCCACTTGAGAGACGTTGCGCCACCCTGAGGACCTCTGGAGTGCGCTACACGCAGCAGTAAAGTCGTCCCCCATGTCGCGTCGGTTTGATCGATAGCGTACCTGCCTGATGTCGTGGTCGGTCTACACACACGCACTGGAAATTCTGTGTCGACGCACAAGGCAAGCATGGGGACAGCCGAACACTTTACACATTCATATATTTATGTTATTGGTTGAATATATCTCTACCAGGTACCAACCAATCTATAATATGGATACTGTCCTGCGTCCAAGTGGTTATAATAGTTATAAAAGTGTTATAAAGTAAATGCCTGGAGGTCACCATACCTTCTCAACTTAGACATGACCAGCGTGGACGTAGGAACCAAAATGACAGTTATGAAAAAGTTTAGGAAAGAATGGTTTCTTGTATCCTCTTTCCATGCCAAAAATATATTGCTTCCTACACCAATAATGACCAGTCACTATGTTTAAATGATCCAATAGTTCTTATAAAGAACATTAATATGGTGGGATGCCTCTCGATCGTCAGGCTCGGTTTGATTACTCAGGCTTGCTCCGTGATCAGAGCATTTCCACAGGTGCGCAACCAATACAGACATCGGGAGGCTGGGGCCGAGGGATTGCTTTTGCTTAGCTTCGCTGTCTTAATAGTTGCATACCACCAATGCTATCCCGTGCACAGAAGAGGGACGGTGGAGACTGGAGGGAGGGGAGGGATGTGATGTGACACGAATATGTGATCGCCTATGACGTAATAGGTCTATAACCCATGGAAAAGACCAACATGTTGGTATATGATTAAACGAGGGATGGATCAGCAACTGAACCAAGCTGCATGGCCGTCCGGCAAAGCGTTCTGGAGCTTTTGCTTGGAAACATCGGAAGGAAAGCACAGTCACGGATCCAAGGAGAGAAAGAGAGAGAGAGAGGAGAGAGAGCGAGAGAGCGAGATAGAGAGCGAGAGAGTGAGCGAGAGAGAGAGCGAAAGAGAGAGCGAGAGAGCGAGAGAGAGGAGAGAGATAGGCAGAAAAAGGGGAGAGAGATAGATAGAGAGAGAGAGAGAATAAAGAGGAAAATCCTTTAGGTCTCTCACACCTTCCGTGGGCCTTCAGCACCAACTTTTAGAACAAAATGGGCTGACATATTCAGTCCGCGCTCCTTTCCGAGTGGCTACCCCTCCCCTCGGCAAGCTCATGTGCATGATCGGTGTATGTTGGGCGCCACATGCAGTCACCTATACCTGATGCGGGCAAGGTCTAGTCGAGTAGTCGGCCTAACCAGATTATTTGGAAGGGATAAGGTCGCATTCCCGCCCAATTTTTGCTTTAAAATGACATTTGTATACGGATCTTGTCGAGCTACTTCCGAAGCTGATGGCGTCAATACAGGACACAGCGGTGGTACACGCCGCACAGCCGTTCGCTACACGGCCACCAGTCGGCAGACGCCCGGTGACGTCACGCAAATGGGCGGAGATGACGTCAGTGTCGGTCCGACTGGCGACAGCCGGGCGGGCGACGTGGCATGCGGACGCGTTGTTGGCGTGCGATGACGCCGGCAGCGGCATCGAACGTTACAGGATGTCGCAATTAAACTGAGGAAGATATAGAGCCGGTGCTGTCGATCAGGCGGCAGTTGGCAGCAAATAGTCGCGTTATATGTCCATAAGCCGGGCGCTCATTTCTGTCACAACTTCGTGATGTATCGATCAAACTTTCTTAATTCCAAATCCGCCGATCTCCTTCCGGGTCCCAAGAGGCCTTCAAAAGACGAATGCAGTTGCTATTTCCGCGCTGTTCCCAGAACAATAGATGTGTGAATAATGTATATCGCGCCACAATAGATAGATCTGGCCGTCGGAAGCTGTCCCGGAAGCGTTCCAACGTGCCAACAAATGACTGACGGTAGTGTGTAGCTGCGAACGGAACCCCGTTCCACGCAACCAACGCCCCAGCTACCGCGCACAGCCAACGCTGGCACCGGTGTACCGATGTAGGTATCGATACCGGATGCATGGCACCGATACTGTTCAACCACTGGTACCACTGTGCGGTGTATAGTTGGGCATCGACCGATACATTTTCAGCTGTCTTTTCTGTCCATTCATTGATTCATACCCTTCGCTGCTTACATCGCAGACTGAACCGACTTTCTGGCGAATAACAAACTTATACACGGAGACACCAGGAATTTACTGGAAGGGGCAAGGGGCGACGCAGGGATAAATGCAAACGAACACATATGCAAAGACTGACTCGAAAGTGTCCCGTGAACAACATGGGAACGAGGCATAAGGCGGTGGTTCTATATAAGTAAGAGTAAACATCTCTTGTCATATATGATGCCAATCAGAAAACAACAAAGCATCCGATGACAATTAATGTAGCTAAGAGTATAGTGCAGACTACTGTTAGTGAAGAAGCTTGAAGTTTATTGTGCAGTGGACGACCAGAAACACTATATGTGCTGCAGGTGTAGTGGACGACAAACAACACTATATGTGCTGCAGGTGCAGTGGACGACAAACAACACTATACGTGCTGCAGGTGCAGTGTACGACAAACAACACTATATATTCTGCGGGTGCAGTGGACGACAAACAACACTATAAGTGCCGGATGTGCAGTGGGTGACGAGCAACAGCGATGTGTTATCGGAGTGATCGTCTCAACGACATCCCGGGTTAGCCGCCTTTCGAATTGGCAATTGACGTGCTTTAATGATGCGAGCTTTAATAAGCCTAGTGGACTGCGTGTGTCAACGACGCAAAGAAAAATCCGTCTAATTTCGGCCCGAGAGACATGCACAACTCCGGACGTGGTGTTCAGGGGCAGGTGTGCACCATCGACTGGTAATTTTCTGTGACTGGCAGCGGCCGGATTGCGGGAGCCGGCTCCATTCACGAGTGGCGTCTCCGTCTGGGGATCTTCTGAATGGCGATGTGCTGATTGCCGGCGACGCCATTGAATTTGCCCCTGCCGGTAGTCCTCGCAAAAAGTCGTGCCGCGTGGCTGGCGCGCGTTACTGGACGTGCGCGCCTTCTGAAGCAGTCACACAGCACACACAAATTGTGCATGGATGTAGTGCATCGCGCCGGATGTGGAGGATGACAAGACTTTGGACTATCGCAGATACCTTGGGCGCAGCAGCTTGGTTTGAAGTCGGCGGTGTGACTCGAACTATATAATATGAAAGGATGGCAAGACCTACTTGCAATGCCTATTTGCCACACGAAATTTGAGATGAAGAAACCCCGTGAGCGAAATATGTCCATTCCATTGATAGGTGCGTTACTGTTCCAATAATTTTCAACATAAGGTTTTAACCCCAATTTAACCTCTTTAATAATACTAAATCAATGTTTTTTTTTCCCAAAACCCCCCCAAAACTTACACCCCACCAAAAAGCGATCTGGCGCCTCGGCCTGAACTGCTGCCCAACTTGTCTAGGGTGAGCATCCCACCAGTGCAGCCTGTGCCAAAGTCTCAACTTCGCCCTGACAAAAGATAGCTCATCGAGCTTGCTGACAGATACCGAAATCTGATTAGAGAGCAGCTACCACGCTTTAAGATGCAACATCTTAGAATACATTATGAAGAGACTGAAGAGATGAAAAGATTATCCACGTTTCCTGCAACAATTACAGCAGCTCCCAACATCTGATGAATACGTCACAGACTAGTCACCGAAAGGACATGCAGAACGTTATGCCACAATTTGTTAACAAACTCGGCATCTGCAGCACTCGAATCAAGAGCACCACCGCCACCAGCACAGCAGCAGCATCATCACCATCAGCAGCAGCAGACCCAACGTCTTCAGATCATGACATCACTGCTATAGACCGTCGAAGTGCGCTTGAGAAGCAGACTTGCTAGTTCCGGATCAAATTGGCGAGATCGGGAGAGAGAGCGTGACACAAAAGTCCCAGTTCCCACTTCCCTGATCCATCTAAGCGACAGGCCAGACCAGTAAGCAAGCTATCCTTCGATCACACTACCTTCTGGGTTCAGTTGTTGCACTTGATGTTATAGGTGAGTTGAATCGGGAAGTGATGCAGATGCGTAGCTGATAGCTAGGCATCATGCCATGCAAAATTCCCTCATGCCGTCTTGAACTTGCCGAGCGCTTGCTACTATTTGTGCTACGCTGTGTGTGTTACCGCTGGGTGTATGTTAATTACGCCGAAAACTCACCGGCTAGATGTTGGTGCTAGGTGTCGTGTGAGCGTGTGACGGCCTGCTATTGGGTGTCGTGTGAGCATGTGACGGTCTGCTGTTGGGTGTTAATGTGAGCATGTGAAGGCCCTCTGTTAGGTGTTGATGTGAGTTTATGACTGCCCTCTGTTGGGTATTGATGCGAGCGTGTGACGGCCCGCTGTTGGGTGCTGATGTGGCCTTGTGATGGCCTGTTGTTGGGTGTTGATGTGGGCGGGCAAATGGCCAGCTGTTGGATGTTGATGTGGGCATGTGACGGCCCGTTTTTGGTTGTTAATGTGGGCGTGTGACTGCCCGCTGTTGATAGCTCTAGAGCTGCTCGCAGGGGAGCTCTAGAAGAAGGTGCCAGCGCAGCCACACAACCAGTCACTGATGTACCTCCGGTGCATCGATGATCATTTTTACGGTGTGGACGTATGGTAAGTACAGACAAACCCGGCATCATCTAAATGTCCTAAGCACAACGCACTCATCCATGCGTTTCGCAATGGAGCGCTCAGACGGGGCTCCATTTCATCTTTTTAGAAACGAAACTCAAAGCTAACGGGAGCTACGGCAGATAGCGTCTCGTAAATTCGATAGCAACTCCAAGTATTCTGCTCTACGACTCCACGCATACTATGTCAGTGAAGATGGTTATTTCGTGGTCACAAATAAAGCGAGCAATTCGGATGTCAACGGGGAAACGTGATCCAGAGGGGTGGAAAAAATAAGGAAACTCTTCATAACCGACGGCTCTTCTTTCTATCTAGCAAACCGTGGCACTCATCAGATGTGCATCCGAGGCAAAAACACGACCGGCAAAAGGTGAAAGTACGAGTCCTCCACGTACGACTCGCGTCTATTCACGATACACTTGACACGCGCGCATGCGATCTACTGATGCAAAGAACATGGACTAAAAACTGGCATCAGATACCACTTGGTCGCGTCAGCTTTAGGAGCCCCGCACTGCCTTTCAAAACATTCACGCCGGGATGAACGGAAATTTGGTGTGAAAAACATAGCATTCCAGCTATACAAGAGCTACGTGGCGACTGTTGGGTGGGGAAGACGAGCGCTCAGTGAGCACGTGGTGCAGCGAACACCTACCGAACGGCGCCAACAGAGATGCAACGCAATCGATAGGCGCACGCTACGGCGAGAAACACCTGGAAAGTGCATCAAGTGAAACAAATCTGACAGGCAATATTATCCGGCGTAACGACGGAAACTACGGATCAAACGACAGCAAAATCACTCGTCAGCAGACACTTCCCCGCGTTCATCGTTTGCACGTCGCTGTGGGCTTTGTTGCGCGCATAAACGTGTGTTTATTGGCCCGTAACGAGATCAAATAAGATTCGGAGTCATGCAGTCATGTTCAAATTAAACATCATTATCCATCGGGGTATGTGCACATGTAATTCGAGCATGCACATTGATTGTCTGTTCGTAGAACATTGGTACATGCATACTTGGACACTTTCTGATGTGAGCCTTCGTCCACAATGCATACGTAGCGGGCGTTCACTAATCATTGGCGAAACCTTCGGACGTCCGTATCGATTGCGGTTCTTGAGACATACCAACACAAATGGCCCACGACTAGATCAGACCATCTAGTTTGCGTACTCCCAGTGCCGGTCAACGGCGTTGTCAACGCTGAGTCGGCCTGCAGTTCGTGGCGCTCCGCGACCCCCCCCCCCCCCCCCCTGTCATCGTAGTGCGCGGCGCTTTTGTTCTGTACCAGAATATATGTGCCACTGAGCGAGCCTGATGCAGATCCTCAGCTGTTCCTCAGTCATGGCTTCCCAGCCATCCTTGTGCACCTATTGCGTAACTACCCCAGAAGTCCTATATCGGGAGACACTGGGGAAGGTCTGGAGGGCTTACCGAGCCGTTCCATAACGGACGCACCGGCTCACTCCATTAGGAGCCGAGTGTCACGCTGGTAGTGAGCCGCGGTCAGGTCTGGCCGGAAGTACATGGCCACCATCAGGGTAATGGGTGCGGGTGGGTATGGCAGCAGACAGAACCCGACAGAGGCACTCATCGCGGGACGCCACGCCATCCACACTCCGGTGGTTCCTGCATGTAACTGACGCAGATGCTACCCCCCCCTGGAGAGGTCGTGACCCACACGAAGTTTTCGAGGAAATGTCCCGGCTTCACTGTACTCGACGTGGTCAGGGATGTCGCCGGCTGAACCCGGGTAGAACCCTTTGTTGCAGCGTATTTCGTTGCTAAGAAACGTGAGGAAATTCACGTCATCCATGTCTTGAATTCCACGATTTGCGTCAAGCACATTTCGTGCTTCCGATCGAATGCGCGTTTTCTAGCTGATACACTGTCACTGTTGGTGCTTCTGCCCTCTTGTGCTATGCAGCCTGATACTTTTGCAGAAACTTTATTGGTGTATGCCGAGCTTATACTGAGACGTCCACGTTAGTAAGCGTTGCGAGTCATCCACCTTTGCGTTGCGAGCCGCCCACATTTGCGTTGCGAATCACCCACCTATGCGATGGCAGCTCGTATGAGGGTCTCTTTGTCACACTCATATAATTTGGGTGGGTTTGTCGTCTTTACCTTTTTCGGAATGATTGGAAAGGCAAGATGCTATCCTGATGGATACTCTCGCTTGCGACACCATATGGGTCTACCACATGTATCCTCTCGTTTGCGAAATATCATTCGCCTGCGTGCATTATTTGTTGCGCAAGTGGAAATGCATAAGTTAAAATCCGACAGGCTATATGTCAAGCAAGCTCTGAAAAAAGGTTGGGTTTCCCTTCTGTCAGTGGAGTCTGAGCAAAGAGCACATCGCACCGGTAATACCTTCAAAGGGAAACATCACCATATAAGATGCCGACGACATACAAACGAGAAAGCCTAGACATGCATTTTTTGTCTGCATACATGTTGAATTGTCAAGAATTTTCCCGGCGTGAAACACGACCAGGCGCATCGGCCACCGAACTTCACCAGTGGAAACCCCCGACAGTCTGAAATCGGCCACCAAATCCCGCCGTTAGATGACCCCTGCACACCCTGAACTTATGCTTCTGTAACAGCCGCCTCGTTTGATGTGCAAAGTTTACATGTGACTCGGCAGTTGACAGGTTGACCTTGCCGGCTGGCACGCGCGGCACCGCACTAACGTACGCCACAAATGCGGTCATGGCGCAACGCGAATTCTCGCGTCTGCAATCTCGGGGAAGCATCAGAAGTGTGGCCATATATTAGGCGTTTCCCGGCCGTTGGATGGGTGCTACGATTCGCCCGCCGCACAATGGATATCGGAGTAAAATTTAGCCTGCCCCGGTGGCCATTCAGGGCGCAGACTCGATTTTAAACGCCAAAGTTCTGGGTGTGGATGCCGGCCCGATAGCACCATTGAGACTCGGCTTTACTGGTATTGCCGAATTTTATCGCGCAACGGCGGGTCATCGAGAAGATACAATCGCTCGGCTCTAATAGGCCAGGTCGCCAGGGGACAAGCTGCCGGCAATGTCTATCGACAACAGGGAACGCTCGGCCTACCCATACGTCGACGGCTGGAGATAACTCTTCACGTGACAGGTGGTGCCTACATAAACGTAGATGCCTTTTTGACATAGCAGAAGCCGCGTAGCTATCCAGGCCACTTTTTCGCTATGACGGAAAGCCAGCCACCATTTACGTAAGTTAATGTTGCGTGAAAATGGTGGTTTGGTCACAGCGTTATGGAAGCATTACAGCAGATAGCGAAGCCTATCCGATAGTCTGTGGGGCATATTGCATGGGTGACGTATTATACATGTATATATATATATATATATATATATATATATATATCAGCCTGGTCCAAAAGAGTAAAGTTGAAAAATTGTTAGCTCCACAAGTTGTATTTTGTTACACTGTTCACCAATAACATTCAGACCAATTTTCAGGAAATTTCGTTTAACTTTAGGGATCGCGCAAAAGGGTGTCTTCCGACAGAAGAGAGACTGAAGGGATGTTTTAAGTTTTGTTCTTCTTTCGCATAGCATAGCTCCTATTTTCTATGAAAACAAAATAACTTATATAAATAGTAATGTTTCATCATGCTAACTTGAATGACGAAATGAGGTGGGACTTCAACTTGTCCCTCTACAATTCAGCAAACACCCTCTTTCATCAGTCACCCCTTGGTCGGAGCAGGGAAGCGGCGTCCTTGGACAGCGATGTGTTGAAGGTACGGACGAGAGAAACAGCTATTTTTGCTGCATCGTTAACGACATTCAAAGAACCAGCAGACTTCTTCATCTCCAGGAACGTTGTGTTCGTCTCCCACTTTCCGGGGTCTTCCTTCAAGAAGGACAATTTTGCATTCTCCTTCCCCTGCTCAGCAATGACGTTAACACCTTCAGCGTCCTCTTGGTCACGAACTCCTTCAGCCCAACTCCGATCTCTGGGACTCCTTGCAAGTGACGGGGACACCCTGACTTCTTCTCCCGCTCAAGGTTGGTCACCATCTTGCGCTTCGTCACCACGTCCACCTCGCTGTCGAAAAACGCCAGTCCAACCAGGTGCTCTGCCAGATACCAGAGATGGCGTGCAAAGGCGGTGATGGCAGCATCTGCGGCCTCTTTGTCTCGGTATGCTCGAAGGGTTTGAAAGAATTCCAAATCGTTGTGGCGGGCATGTATGCCCCACAGAGCCTCGTTCCGGAACCGGACATGGATCAAGGCTATGAAAAGCGAAAGTGATATGATAATACGCAATTCCTTGGCAGCGAGACGGAACTGGTCCCGAAAGAGGAACATCTTTAAGACGTACAATCCCTTCTGCATCCACCGCGCGTGATGCGTCGGGCCTGGAGGCCGAAACTTGGCCCGCTGATCACCCCCTCCATCCAAGAAGAGGAGGCTCAGGCTGAGGAACTCGGCGTAGTCTGCTCGCACTTGTTGTTCCTTCATAACTTGCTGTGCTGGATGTAAGAAATCATGCCAATGCGCTGCTCTTCCAATCTGTGGTCGCGGATCATCTCACCTTGGGCACCAACGTACATCTCTTGGTGGACATTGGGAAAAAACATATGGAGCCTCTTGAAGAGTCCAGTTTCAGGTCCTCCCGTTGGCCCGAAGACTACCTTGAAGACACTGGAGAGGACGATCTCTAAGAAGTGATGACGACAAGCTATCCACAGCAGTTCCTTCTCGAGTCCTTCTTCAATCAGCGTAAGAGCTACACGGTGGAGACCCGTGTTGGAGGCAGTCGTATCGAAGACCAGGCCTTGAATATGAGGAGGGAGTGACCAACCGTCAAGAGTCCCCATGCATGCCGCTGCTTGTGCCTCCCCCGTTCCCCTTTCTGTCTTTGGCACAGCCAATAATTTCTCGAAATCACCCGGGGCAGTAACGAGCACGGCCACGCGGTCCATCGTTCCCCCATCCCCAATGTAGTCTGGGAAAAGCTTGGCATCCTAATGTAGGAGAAGTGGACCTTTGGGGCCGAAGTCTTCTCGATTTTGAGTGTCCGCTTGAAGCCATGCCTGTCGCCTAGATCGCCGGACTGAGCTTCTGGAGAGGGTCAGATCTGAAAGATCATGGCCAAGGGCCCTGTGCCACGGTTGCTGCCACAAATACGGATCCACGGTCCGGAAGGTTGACTCGATCGAGGGCTGATGCGACAGCAGGGGAGGCGAAAATGTTCTTCGGTCGTTTGGGAGGAGCTGCAGACGCTGTCGAGCAACTGGGATTATAAGTGAAGTCTTCGTCATCCTCGGACTTGAGGTTGGAGGAGGACGTGGAAGACAGCTGAGCCGAGAATGAAGCTGCCTCAGCCTTTGCCTTCGACCTTCTCGCCTTCTCTTGTTCTTCCCGAAGACGCTTCCGACTCTCCCTGCCCGCTGTCACGAGATCAGGGCCAGACATGTCGCAGGAGGACAACGTGGCGTCTTCACGTTGCATTTGGTGAAACATACGATCATCTTCAACAGTCATCTGTGCCAGAGCATCACTGGCTCCGATGTCGAAGAGGTCGCCGAGTGATACGTGGAAAATCATCGCTTGTGTGTCACCTCCCTTTCGGATCTTCTTGAGGTTCTGGTATTCCCGCATCAACTTCTCCAACTTCTTCACACAGGAATCCAACCGCCCAACCGCAGGGTATGAATCCTTGCCCTCGTCCAGATGGCACAGCAGGATTCATAGGTCTTCTTAGAAGCTTTCCGGGAAAGGCAATTTCTGCTTCAGGTGAAAGAATTATGACCTGCGAAGTACGTTACCTCGCGTTGGAAGCCGTGCAGTTGAGAAAAACTCAATGGGGGACCCCATAATAACCACCATTCTGGTCCACCTTCTGTATTCGGTGCTGAGGAGGCCAACTGCAAAAGAGAGAAACCAAAGATGAGATTTTGCGCAAGCTTTAAATATGCAAGAAATCGTCCAAAATGTGTCACACAATACAGGCACATAGAGTGGAATAAAAATAACCTTGTGGAGTGGACTTCCTTGAAACTTTTACAATTACCATGTATTTTTGGACCATCCTAATATATATATATATATATATATATATATATGTATATACATGCATATGTTTATGCATGTAATGTGTGTGTATATTTGTGTGTGTGTGTGTGCATAGGGCCATCAGAGTTGCTTTCATAGTCACAGTCAAGCAAAGCTGCACCAGCTTTAATGATTTACCAGTCAATTCGCGCGAGTCCAAGCAGATGAATTCAGCCCCAACAGAAATTCGGGGTTATGTGTCAACCTCCCTATCCCATTAACCAGGTAGCAAGATGTAAAAAACGCGGTTGGTCTAGATGTATATCTGTTAGACGATTCATCTGTTATTGATCCATTGAATAATGCAATTACCAACTTTTGTTCGGTAATGAGATCGGCAGAAACTCAATTAGAACCAAACAGAATTCGGTTTCCCGGGAGGACTGATTCGATTTGGAATCGCTCCGATTCCGAGAGGGTGCCAGTTAGGGCCAATCGAGAGAGATGCTGCGTTGAGGAGCTGGCGTACACACCAACACGCGCAAACGTTCACCTAAAATGCGCAAGCACTCACACACTCGCATCCAGGTGTACACACGCATTGTTCCACTGCAATCCAGGCTTTAGTAAGAAATAGGATGCTGAACGGATCGGACGCCATCTACACTTGAGTGAAAGTTTTTTTTGTATTTCCGAAATCGCACTCAACACAACTAAAGCGAATCCGACTTGGCTTAATCATCTTCATCCTGCTATCGGCGGATGTGAAAATCCTGTCACAATTTAGTTTGTCCATTTGTTTAGTTAGTTATTAGGGCTTTAGGGCGCACCGACTACATTGGTCATGTAGCACTGAACCCATTTCTTTAGAATATAATATAGAAAGCAGGGCGACAGAAGAAAAACACAAAGCTGGTTTACAAGTTACACACCATTGTGCAATACATCACAATATGTTTATATCGTATATACGTTAGAATACAAATACGCCTAAAATATCCGCATGCTCTCATCCCTAAATCATGTAACGATGACGGCTTACTCGGCATGCGCCATGGTTTAGAAACATGCGACCTGTAATCATCTAATTAGCACGCTACTTTACATCTTATTTTCACATGGCCTGCCCTGATTTACGTGCATGTGCATGCTGATTGCCCCCATATATAGACAAAATATCTGTATCTATGTTCAAGGCATCTCCTCGCTTGTTACGTCGCCTTTGGATATCTCCATATGTTTCTCCCATTTCCCCTTGTATGTCTGAGCTTGCTCATCCTAAAAGGGCGGCATGCTTTCCCACTCGCAATATCCAAGGTCACTCCGAAGCCCCTCCTCTAACTTTTGCTCAAGACTAGATACATAGATAAGGTGAACGGCACAAGGCAGGACTTGTGTATCTGGAGTCAACTTACCAGGACCATGAGTTGAGTATCTGGAAGTTGACTATGTTCAAGTTTGTTGCATATTTTTTAGCAGACCTTCCAGGTTAAGTTAGCGGGGCTGACGTCTGTTCGTGTCAACCGTCGCGGTTGACCCTTTCCGATCTTGGTCGTGAAGCAAAGTTTATTTCGCAGTGTAACATTAACGAACTGCACGACGTAGACATCAGCTAGCGCTGTGGCACGTACCACGGTCACGGTCACGGGAATCAAGTGAAGCTCAAATACGAAGAATTGTGTAATGGACTGATGAAGGTGAAGATTTCGTAACGAATGGTGCTGCGTGCCCCCACCCCACCCTCCCACACCACCACACCCACCCCACCCCCACCCCTCTCATCGCGCTTTAACGGGTAAAGGTATTTCAATGGAACTCTTAGCGCTTACTAATCTTTAGGGACGCAACAAAACGCACAAGATGAATTTTCAAATTTTTGCTTTTTCATGATTTATGTTTTGCATATTTGCCTATTGGGACTACAATCGAAGATTCTGACTAAGGTTAGCACTTCGCATTAGGATAAGTTTACTTTAAACAACATTTCTAGGTGCGCTCTAGCCATTACTAAAACGAAATTTAAAAACAGAAAACTCAAGATTTGCAACAAAAAAAATATATATTGGCTGGGTAAAACATTTTCAGACCATGGTACATTTCACACACCTTTTCTGATTTCAAACGTGTTTTGTTTTTTAAATCTTCTCCAAAATTAACACCCCAGAGCGAAAAACATGATGTCAAGCGTAACCTCATAAACACCCTCAATGATGTCAATTTTTGAGGGGATACATTTTGTGGGGTGATTTCTGGCCATAATGGTCCAGCGCTTTTCGATGGCAACTCTTTCGTTTTCGTGGCACGCTTAGATTGGACAGAAGAGTGGGACCTGTAACGACCCCCCCCCCCACACCACACACCCCGAGAAGTGGTGCGAGGATTTGACCGGAATGATGCGGCCGGTAAACAGACTGGGGTTATACGTCGGTTGTATGTCGGTATGCGGCCGGGTTATATGTCGGTACAATTTTCCAGTTTCAATCCAATTGTGGGTCCCCCACTACACGTGTATGGCGTATGTCCTCGGGATGGATAACCACCGCCGGCGCGCATTGGAAGCAAATACTCAAAATCACACGGTTGGTTGCCCACTTAAATAAGCCGATTAGGACTGTGCAAAAGCTGGCCTAACTCCGCAGACCTAATTAACATTAATAGCTTAGAGCAGCGCTCTTCAGGCCCAGGCAATCAGACCTCTACTACAGGTAATATTGCGTGCAACGGCAGAGATGGTGGGAAAGCTGGGAGAGGGTGGGCGGAGGTAGAGGAGGAGGAGATAGAAATGTAAATAAATATGACGAGATGAAAAATAGAAAGAGGGAGAGGGAGAGAGAGAGAAAGAGGGAAGGATGGAGAGGGAGAGAGAGATAGAAAAAGAAAGAGAGAGGCCATGATGGAGACGGAGACGGAGACGGATAATAAAACGAGGAAAGGAAGAATAAAACAGGGCAAAGAAGAGAACTAGGGAACGACATAAATCTACAAAGAGAGACAATTGGAGAACATAAATGGAACTATGATAGTAGAGAGATTGACATTAGTTCAATATTAGGGACCTTATGCGTCTTTAGATTCATCTCGATTTGTCAAATATATCAATGAGTAAAAAAATTCCGCATGCAAAATATGCCGCCCAACATATAAATTAGACCATGTGAGCTGACCTGAAGTCATCGTTTGGTCTTTTAACACTTTACCAAAATTACATACACCTACGTAAGACGTTTAATTACATAGCCAACGACTCTTTCGTCGTATATTTTTCAACGTTCAGTGCACAGCAGCAGTAGTTGCATGTGTCATATGCTGCGCCATGTCAAATTATCTTGCGTCTCAGAACTAGTAATATAATCGGATGTGTGCTTCAAAGAAGCGCATGACAATGGCGGAATTATGTAGAGGGGCGGTCAGGGCGGGGCGGAAACGGGCAAGGGGCGGTCGGCCCATGCAAGGCACTAAGGCAGTGTCTCACCTGAATAGAGCTGGGAAGTATTGTTGTATGTTATTTTCATAAAATGATGTTTCCATCCACTGGAAAATAACAAACTGGAAATATTTGTTAAAAACAAATATGCATTGGTGACTCATGACTACGGTCAAAATTGAAGTTCATTTATATTTACATCATTTGCATCTTAGCTTCCAAACAGCTCTATCACCGATCTGCAGAGGCTAGCCTCTCGCACATTTCGCCATATAGTGAGTTTTCGTTTCACAACAAGCGCAGGGTAGGCCGGGTCCCTCCAATATAGTTTGGCAATTGGTGACGTCACATGGGCTGGACAATTACTCAGTCCCATAGGAGCTCCAGCGAAACTTCCGTGTTTTCCACACGGTGTTTCCGATCTTAAATACCATCGAATGGGGAAAAATCGAGTTCATTTAAAAGGTTGAAGAATCTTGTCCATGGATATGAGCCGTATTTTCCCTAACACTAGGATTTTTCGCTTGGACCCACGCTGACTGCATTCATGCCAAGTTCCGCAGGAATCTCGTGGTGCCACGGGTAGTAGCAGTATGATGAGACAGGCCAACTGAAGATCACGGCCAAAAAGAACGGGTGGGAGCAAGTAAGGGATAACTGTTGCAACATAATTCATCCCCACTCGGTGCAGGGGCGTAAATAATGGTAGGGGTACTGGAGGCAGTGCCCCCATAGGAAGGTGGAACACATCCGGCCAGGAAGAGATGCTAACATTATATTTAGGCTACCGGCGGATGTACCTATACTGGTTGGAATAGCACGCCCTTATCACCCATGTGCAGATACAGAGCCTGCAGCTGGTTTTCGGGATTGTTTTCCATTTTTCATTCATATACGTCTAGACCAGGGGTGTTCTTCTTGTATATTTTTGAAGGGCAAGTGCCCCCTCAATGTTGGCCCTGTCCACTAATAATTTAGACTTTTAACATGGGGTACCACTGAGTATGCACTCGATAGATGTGGGGCTTCCCATTAACTTCATGTATTTTGCACCCAAATAATCAATAATAATAGTATAATAGCAGGGGCGGTCGGCCCATGTAAGGCACTAAGGCAGTACCTCACCTGAGTAGAGCTGGGAAGTATTGTTGTATGCTATTTTCATAAAATGATGCTTATATGCTTATATGATAAGCATCACTGCATCATCATCATCATCAAGCATCATCAATAAAATGATCCTCGATAGATGTGGGGTTTACCATCAACTTCATGTATTTTGCACCCAAAGAATCAATAATAATAGTAGCAATAATAATAATAATTATGTATATATATAATATAATAATGTTAATATATACAGTATGTGTGTGTGCATGCCAGCCATTTTGGGTAATGAAATGGTCATATATGAAAACCTCAATGATATTTGAATATATTATTTTATTTCTCGCCATTGATATATGAAAACTTTCCGGCAATTTCTGAAGGATTTGAACAGGAGGGATAGGGTTGAAATCCACTAACTTCGGAACGATGGTGATAGGTTTGGCACTTTGCAGCGCCAAACTAAGTTGTTGATACTCATCTTGCCATAAAATAATAGTAGATATTTATTATATAAAATACTAAAATACTGGTTTAAATCCGGCGATTTTTTTTCTGCCTCGCCTCATTTGGGTGCCACGGACCGCCTCTGCATTTTACGCCTTCGTACTTCCGTGAAATAGTGTAAACCGTGAATTTTTGCTCCGGCGCCAAGGCTCAAGTCCTGTTTGCCCGAGTGCCGATCTGCCCGCTCCACGTCCGATATCCCGCTGGGCTCCACCCACTTGCGGGGCTGGCCATGCGGTGCGATATCCTGCGCAGAGGCTGCAGTACGATGTGATCTGTGCATAGTAACTGGCTCGGGCGGATTGGCTGGGCACTGCAGCCAGGGAATGGCCCACTGTGCGTGATGGGATGCGGTCTTTTCGCGCTGCCTGTCGTCATGTCGAGTTACGGCGCTCCCGGATGCATTCGCGATGTCACCGGAAATGGAAGGTTGTTTTAACCCTCCCCACTGGCCCATCTTTAATGTGGACTGTCACGTGCCACGAGTATTGGATTACTGGTTCGTGGCAGGGGTTTGGCATGCTTTATGTCAGGGGCTGGGGAGGTTTCTGGAGGGGCGGCTGCTACAGCTATGGATGGGTAAAGGAGTTCAAATTGCACAATTGCCCCTGCTTCTGCCGCAAGCCTTGTGTGACAAATTAACATCAGCACATCTATGACCTTCGTGAATTGGGAATGACTAAGGTGACTAAACCTAACAAAACCGATCACGTGAGGAGATTACATCTCATTGAGGGCCTGCAATGAGGAGTATTCGTGCGGACTACATCTCCCCATGCCCTGGTTCACTGAATGCGCTAAGCGTAGCTAAACAACGCAAGACCAACGAAATATAGTCATAAGGTGATGCAGTGTTCAGACTTAGCAAGAGCCACAGGAGCCATCGGGGTTACGCTTGTAGCGGGAAGATACTATAAGCTTTGACAAAAGATACTCAACACTCAAACCACTGCTATATCTTAAATTGCAACGAAATTATCTACCAACTTTCTACGGACCCACGAATGTCTATCCAACTAACTATCCACTCCGATATTCTACCCTATTCACTTGATCTCGACACAAACACACACACACACACACACACACACACACACACACACACACACACACACACACACACACACACACACACAAAATATATATATATATATATATATATATATATATATATATATATATATATATATATATATATATATATACATATATGTATATATATGCATAGATATATGCATAGATATGTATATATATGCATATATATATAAGTATTTATTTATTTACATATAGCATTTTTTATATGCATAGATATGTATATATATATACATATATACAAGTATTTATTTATTTACATATAGGGCACCATCGAAAACAAAGTACCTGAAATCCGAGGAGTTTCTAAAAGTGTAGAGACCATAAGCAGTGCCCTCTTCAAATGTTCACCCCGCATCCCGGACCAAATCCTGGCTACGCCACTGGGTGAGACTGCTCTGCTTCATCCCAAACTACGGAGCAGTGTTCCAGTATGGATTCGGTCCAGGCGGGTGTGAGTGGTGGCCCACTAGAAGATCCGAATTAATCAGCCTAATGGCCTGTTGCCCTTCGATACCAGGATGTTAATCTGTTCCGAAAAGTTGAGCTTTGGGTCGAAATGGCTCCTAGATCACGCAATTTTATCAGCGTCGGTCTGAATCGACGGCGAGTCGCCTGGGGTTCAAACTTTGCAGAGTACTTTCAGGTCCTCCGCTACCTATATCAGGTACTCACTTTCTTCCCCTATGGGTGGGTCGCCTGTGTATATGGAGAGCAACAGTGGTGACATGAGCCCACCCTTGAGGGCGTCAGATAATGGAATCCTTAATGGTGTCGCACACTCCTCCAGTGAGGACGACGCAATGTGTCCGCCTTCGGACCCAGTAGCTAAGCCAGTCATGCGCGATCGCTGTAAATTCAGGCGTGCGTTTTAATTTACGGAGGAGAAGTTCGTGCTTTACGTTCCGGAAAACGCTGCTGAAATTGGTGTACACCACATCAAGTTGTGTCCGGGCCGCCATGACCGTCCAAGCATGAGACAGACATGCAGCTAAATTTGTCAAGCAGGATGGCCGGGCTCTGCAAGCGTACGATGTCGCCCGGATCACGACAACTAGCTCGCGTTTCAACCTAGTTCATTGCTGAAAACTTCCGAACGTGATCATCAAGATAATGCTGGAAACATTTCGATGGTGACTTTTCGTGGGAAAAAAAGTGTTTCCTCCGAAGATAATATTCATGATTTGGAGTGCAGAGGGTCAAATCATATGGGGCATATTTCTTCGCAAGCCAAGCGTGTGCTTGCAAACAAGACCGTTATGAGAGCCACAGCAACTGAGCATCACACGCGCCGGGTGTATGGGCGCCGGTCGGTGATTGGCTTTACGATACGTCGACCGTTGAGTCATGTAGCGTCGAAAATCTCTCCCGCCGATTGGCCGCGGGCGAAGAGTAGCGACAGGTGAGACTTGAACCCACAACCTTCGTTTGTGAGACGGGGAACTTTCCCCTGGACCCCATGGGTGCCAGTCGTGTACCACACACGTCGGGTGTATGGGTGCCAGTCGTGTACAACGCACGCAGTGTGTATGGGTGCCAGTCCTGCACCACGAGTACCGTGCGTATGGGTGCCAGTCCTGCACCACGAGTACCGTGTGTATGGGTGCCAGTCCTGCACCACGAGTGCCGTGTGTATGGGTGCCAGTCCTGCACCACGAGTACCGTGTGTATGGGTGCCAGTCCTGCACCACGAGTACCGTGTGTATGGGTGCCAGTCCTGCACCACGAGTGCCGTGCGTATGGGTGCCAGTCCTGCACCACGAGTGCCGTGTGTATGGGTGCCAGTCCTGCACCACGAGTGCCGTGTGTATGGGTGCCAGTCCTGCACCACGAGTACCGTGTGTATGGATGCCAGTCCTGCACCACGAGTACCGTGTGTATGGGTGCCAGTCCTGCACCACGAGTACCGTGTGTATGGGTGCCAGTCCTGCACCACGAGTACCGTGTGTATGGGTGCCAGTCCTGCACCACGAGTACCGTGTGTATGGGTGCCAGTCCTGCACCTCGACGGCCGGGTGTATGGGTGCCAGTCCTGCACCACGAGTGCCGTGTGTATGGGTGCCAGTCCTGCACCACGAGTGCCGGGTGTATGGGTGCCAGTCCTGCACCACGAGTGCCGTGTGTATGGGTGCCAGTCCTGCACCACGAGTGCCGTGTGTATGGGTGCCAGTCCTGCACCAACCAGTGTGTATGGGTGCCAGTCCTGCACCACGAGTGCCGTGTGTATGGGTGCCAGTCCTGCACCACGAGTGCCGTGTGTATGGGTGCCAGTCCTGCACCACGAGTGCCGTGTGTATGGGTGCCAGTCCTGCACCACGAGTGCCGTGTGTATGGGTGCCAGTCCTGCACCACGAGTGCCGTGTGTATGGGTGCCAGTCCTGCACGAACCTTTTCCTCCTGCACCACGAGTGCCGTGTGTATGGGTGCCAGTCCTGCACCACGAGTGCCGTGTGTATGGGTGCCAGTCCTGCACCACGAGTACCGTGCGTATGGGTGCCAGTCCTGCACCACGAGTGCCGTGTGTATGGGTGCCAGTCCTGCACCTCGACGGCCGGGTGTATGGGTGCCAGTCCTGCATCACAACGGCCGTGCGTATGGGTGCCAGTCCTGCACCACGACGGCCGGGTGTATGGGTGCGCTCGGCTGCCGGAACACGGTGGGGCGCTCACGATGCGGACGCAGCTGCTGCACGTCCTGCAGGGAGTGGTGCTACAGCGGTTGCACGCAGGACGCGGTGTTGCTGCAGCCGATCCGCTGCAGGGTGCCGCGACCCCCGCCGTCCAGCCGGCCCCACACGTGAGCACCATGCACCCGTCCGACTGGTGCTGCTCAGCCACGCCCAGGGGTGCGGAGTGGTGATCGGTTCTTGACCGTCTGACCATACAAGGAATGGTGGTTTTTAGTTCGTTGTTGCTAAGTGGCTTAATAATTTGCATAATATATACAAATATTTTGTAGGTATATGCATTATGGATAACTTGTTGGAGCTGAAGAAATGCGGAAAAAGACGGCACGCTTCGGCTGTACTTTAAAAGCTGTATGACATGCAAACAATGACAAAATTTTAAAATTATAATCTAAACATTTTTATCGGATATAACTCATCTTTTTCATCTCTGTATAATTCAATAAAAAAAAATAACAAAGGGTAACAAGTTTAATTTCGGCACTACTTCTTTCCCCTACTGGCCTTCGTGATTAATCCGAATTATCTAATGTTCAAAACTGTTGTCCTAAATAGACGTTCGAGGCAGGATGCCAAATGATTTGCATTTGGCTCTTCCTCAGGCTCTGCTGATGAACCGAAGGTTGAAGGATTTTCTCCCTGGCAGGTTACCGGCGGTTGGCCAGCTTTCGTCGCTTTCCGCAGCGACTGACGAACATAACCCCGCTACAAATTCGTTATCATCCGACGGTCTCACTGCGATAATCGGCCAGCTATTCTGGCGGAATGTCCTTTCCGCATGAGTTCTACGGCGTGTCCAAGCTGACCTTCCGTCAGCCTCGAATAAATCCTTCACTCGCAAACCACGCAGGGAGACCAGCCAGCCAGTCTAGCTCTCACCGCCTCATAAGTGCTTCGCAGTCGTGCTCCTTCCGAAGCCGCGCCAGGCTGCGAGTCAAAGGTCGCGTAGGCCCCAGGGCCCCGAGCTCCTACCACTGGCACTCACTAGCTGGCACGGCATTGGTCCAGCAGATCGGGTACGGCTGATTCCTGATTGGCTGACACACTCGGCATCGTAAGACCGGCCACAAGGAGTTCTGAGGCGCATGTAACTCCTCTGTCGTACCATGCGTTGATGGTTAATTTGGCTTTTCTTGAATTGTTTCTCGTAATTAGCAAACATTTTTGTTTAAGGTGGGTAGCATTGAAGACGTATTACGTGCATGCCCAGGAAACACGACAACGCCAGTGCATATCCAGCAACAGGAGTTGGTGAGATAAGATCTCGGCCGCGAAACGCTCATTCCATTGCATTGAAGGGGCTGCTTGGTGTGGTGGTTCAGGAGCTGAGATATGCTGTGGGTGCATAGTTAGTATATATTGTCCGTAGGCATGCAATCTGTCCGTGACTTAATACTAGTGAAAGTATGTGAGTAATCAGTGTCGGCCGCATCAGTCTTCATCCCTTTAACTGGGACTCCGAGTCATGTTCTAGAAATGCGGTCAACTTTGAAATATACCATCTGCGAGATAAAATGCTACACCGTTTCGTGGGTATGT
Source organism: Imbricaverruca yamaguchii (assembly GCA_034440575.1). NCBI lineage: Eukaryota > Metazoa > Arthropoda > Thecostraca > Neoverrucidae > Imbricaverruca > Imbricaverruca yamaguchii. The sequence goes on along the minus strand of JAOTOL010001466.1, from coordinate 689,884 downwards.
TGGTCATGAGCAAACATTATTCATCATAATGTAATTTTAATGTCATACATGAATTTTATAATTTACTCTTATATATTACTTCTCCTATCAATCTATCAACTATCAACATCCTCAGGACACATGAACAGATATATACGTATATATATAGAGAGAGAGAGAAAAGAGAGAGAGAGAGAGAGAGAGAGAGAGAGAGAGAGAGAGAGAGAGAGAGAGAGAGAGAGAGAGAGAGGAGAGAGAGATAGGGAGATACATTTCGTCTCCCACTAACGCCTTGGAAACACATTGCCAACGGGCCTCCAGCCAATATCGACATGCTTGCAAGCATAAATAATTCATCGATTGCGAACAAAACTGGTGCGAGCAGCAACTCAGGGCAATATTATATAAGAACATGTTAATGCATTTATGTACTTGCCTGAAGAAAAGTGCAGGCCTACGTAGCATGTGACCCCTAGCCCTGCCAGCTTTACCCACCTCGACCTGCCGCGGTTCACGGTCGTGCGCTAAAACTTCAATTTATGAATTGCATTCCTTGTAAATCAGACAAATCGGCGGCATCAAACGCCAACCTTGACGATGGTAAAAAGAAGAACAAGTAGAGTATTTTTGGAACGTTCATTAATCATGAGAACTAGATGGAAGCTACAAATAGGGTTTTCCTCATATGTGCCGTAGCACTTTAGTACGGCTTCATTTTTATTTATACATCTTTCCAGGGCACCTTCAATTTAGACTCCCTGGTTACGCTAACGATTTTCATGCACATTATCACGTTGTCATGTGCGTGGTGTTCTAAGAGCGAACTTAGCGACCACCTATCACATACATTACCGTTCTGCATTAACATAGTGTCGGATATATCAATGCGTGATGTGACCTCGACAGAAACGGTAAGGGTCACAAGCTATGCCACTTCTTGCCCAAATTGCTGTCTGGGTGTAGACAAAAAATTCAATCATGGGGAAACATTTAGCCACTTTATACTTATAAAGGGGTAAGTATTATTAAAACTAGCAGGTTGCAGGTGAATTCATTCTCCGTGTAGGCCCAAACTGCTTAATGCATTAACCTTTTGATCTTGTGGACGCTTCCGTGGTGAATGTGGCGCCGTCAGCACGTCGGCATTGCGTTGTGATCCAGCAGATGACAGCTCGGCACAGCAAGGGCCAGCCAAGCAAATCCAGCCGCGCCACTGTAATCAGCAGAAGAGCCGAGCGGCGACATCGACTCATCTGGCTCCGCGGAAAATTAAGCATCGACCACCCAGTGACGGTGACCGTGAAGCGTCACGTCCCAATGGAGACGAAAGCAGCCCGTGGCCATGCCGCCAGCCGACTCGGGAGCGCGTCTACGGGTGAAATGAAGTGAAATGCACAATGAAATGCATTCTCAACTTGACGACTGGGGACAGCCTTTTCGCGATGTTGCTTCCCTGCACCGGTTGCCTACTCAGTCCTGAATGGCTGCCAACATGTTGCATTATCACTGACCTACACGTCATGCATTTCTAACTGTGTAGCTGAGCCCAACTTATCAGTGGCCGGTGTCAAAGGCCGCCAATGTGAATTTGTTGATCAACGCGAGATCGCGGCAAGACCGCACGGTGATGTTTTGGAGAGACTGCTTGCCTTCCAGAGTAGGTAGGCAGTCGCCGTTAAAATCACGGGAGGCGGGTCAGCGGTATACGCAGGCTCGTCGACGCCAGCACGTCGATCGGCGCCTGGTGTGGTAACCGATCGGCAGAAGGTCAAGACCCAGCCGTCATCCACCACCGATCAGCCGCCACGTCACAGAAGGTCAACACCCAGCCGTCATCCACCGCCGATCAGCCGCCACGTCACAGAAGGTTAACACTTGGCCGGCATCCATCGCCGATCAACCGCCACGTCACAGAAGGTGACGTGGCGGCTGATCGGCGATGTCCACCACCGCCGTCGGCCAGCCTTCCCTCAACCCAGCCGTCGTCCACCACCGATCAGCCGCCACGTCACAGAAGGTTAACACCCAGCCGACATCCATCACCGATCGGCCGCCACGTCACAGAAGGTCAACACCCAGCCGGCATCCATCGCCGATCAGCCGCCACGTCACAGAAGGTTAACACCCAGCCGGCATCCATCACCGATCGGCCGCCACGTCACAGAAGGTTAACACCCAGCCGACATCCATCGCCGATCAGCCGCCACGTCACAGAAGGTCAACACCCAGCCGTCATCCATCGCCGATCAGCCGCCACGTCACAGAAGGTTAACACCCAGCCGTCGTCCATCGCCGATCAGCCGCCACGTCACAGAAGGTTAACACCCAGCCGACATCCATCGCCGATCAGCCGCCACGTCACAGAAGGTTAACACCCAGCCGTCATCCATCGCCGATCAGCCGCCACGTCACAGAAGGTCAACACCCAGCCGGCGTCCATCGCCGATCAGCCGCCACGTCACAGAAGGTTAACACTTGGCCGTCATCCACCACCGATCAGCCGCCACGTCACAGAAGGTTAACACCCAGCCGTCATCCACCACCGATCAGCCGCCACGTCACAGAAGGTTAACACCCAGCCGTCATCCATCGCCGATCAGCCGCCACGTCACAGAAGGTTAACACTTGGCCGTCATCCACCACCGATCAGCCGCCACGTCACAGAAGGTTAACACTTGGCCGTCATCCACCACCGATCAGCCGCCACGTCACAGAAGGTTAACACCCAGCCGTCGTCCATCACCGATCAGCCGCCACGTCACAGAAGGTTAACACCCAGCCGTCGTCCATCACCGATCAGCCGCCACGTCACAGAAGGTTAACACCCAGCCGTCGTCCATCACCGATCAGCCGCCACGTCACAGAAGGTTAACACTTAGCCGGCATCCATCGCCAATCAGCCGCCACGCCACAGATCACGGTGGTGACACACAGAACGGAGGCGAATCATCTGCGATTCAGAGGCCAGCCTTCTCACAGGAGACGGCGGCGACGGTTGCCCGGCGGACAGTCGGAACACGAGCGAACCATCCTCTTCCCTCAACTCGATCTCCTTTCCTTCCGGCCAGCCAGAGCGGCGTCGAGTTGGCGTTGGATGTGCGTGATGTTATCCTTTCGGGAGCACCATTAGCGATCTGCGGATTGGCGGCGGAAGTGGCGCGCTCCATTGACAGGATGAGAGGGGGAGTTACGTGACCCTCAGTGTCGCTGTGGGGTGAGTGGCGGTCGACCTTTCACTGGCTTCCCCCGCACAGGGACGGCGGTATTGTCCTGGTCACGCCTCCGGCTACTGTTACATGGAGGGGATATCCTGGTGATGTGCCGAGTTCTCTGCTGTCGATGAATGCTGAGTGGCTGGCCAGCTGTGTCGCCTCTCAGGTCCCCGATACCCCGCTGGCCGGCTGTGTCGCTTCTCAGGTCCCCGATATCCCGCTGGACACCTTTGTCGCCTCTCAGGTCCCCGATATCCCGCTGGACACCTTTGTCGCCTCTCAGGTCCCCGATATCCCGCTGGCCGTCTGTGTCTCTTCTCAGGTCCCCGATACACCGCTGGCCAGCTGTGTTTCCTCTCAGGTCCCCGATATCCCGCTGGACACCTTTGTCGCCTCTCAGGTCCCCGATATCCCGCTGGCCAGCTGTGTCGCCTCTCAGGTCCCCGATATCCCGCTGGACACCTTTGTCGCCTCTCAGGTCCCCGATATTCCCGCTGGCCAGCTGTGTTTCCTCTCAGGTCCCCGATATCCCGCTGGCCGGCTGTGTCGCTTCTAAGATCCCTGATATTCCCGCTGGCCAGCTGTGTTTCCTCTCAGGTCCCCGATATCCCGCTGGACACCTTTGTCGCTTCTCAGGTCCCCGATATCCCGCTGGACACCTTTGTCGCCTCTCAGGTCCCCGATATCCCGCTGGCCAGCTGTGTTTCCTCTCAGGTCCCCGATATCCCGCTGGACACCTTTGTCGCCTCTCAGGTGCCGGATTGCCTGTCGGACCAGCGGACGATTCAACGCCAAGTGTGGCTGCACTATGCGCATATCAACAACCTGTATCATGGGCGCTAAATGACCACACCTGGTCGATGCGCCCTAAAACTCAAATAACCAACCACCCAACAACCTGTATCCAGTCCCCTGTTAAAATCTCCTCTACTAGCACGAAAATTGGGTATGCAATGTGCAATGTGCATTATATTTTAAGATAATTGTCGCTTAGTATACAACCATATGTACAGATGTGCCAGGAAGTTTGCTCCGCGAGGTCTATGACGGATTGTGTACGCTGAAGACAACGATCAACATAATTAGCAATATATGGATTTTCGCTCTATGATCCTATGACACCACGGAATATATCAGAATATAGACTATTGTTTGTTTGCTTATTGGTTGGTTCACGACACACTTTATGCACATTCACGGCTAATGGCGCCGCCCACACTGTTTCGCCGGTGGGCCCCGGGATTGGGAAATGTCCTGAGTGGCGCTAGAGTCGAACCCGGGACCTTTGGTACCCATAGCCCGACACCTTAACCACTCGGCCATCCCCGCCCCCAGAATATAGACACCATGCAGCTCGATGGTTCGTTGTTTAAAATTTTATGTTGAGTGAGGAATTTTTTGCTTAGCGGTGATATTGCCTCTCTGTTCAAATTTTACCAAAGGATGCACAATGCAACTTTTTCGACTCCACATTACACGTCAGAAGAACTAACTACGACAAGTTGCATGTGATATGGGTGTGTTTTTCTTCAATTCGATGCAACTCTGCCACCTACAGATTCATGAAGACCACCAGACTTCTCATTATCAATGTCTAGATAATATAAAAAGGATAACATTTCTACAGATTGCATTCAGCAATCCAAGCATATGTCACACAAATACCCAACGTCAAAATACAACTACATTCGTTGAACGTACCACATATCGCTACATGTGGCTCCATACAGTAAGCACTTCACTTTATAAATATAAGTTGTTGTTTTTTTCTCGACAGATCTGGCCCATGGTGCATGGCAGGCACGGTGAGCACAGAGTCAAGCTGAGCCATCGGAGCGGAATTTCATTACATCGGCCTCCATCAAAGTAGCATCGATTCCGGCGGCGGCAGAGAGCCAATAAAGCGTCGACGGCCGGCCGGGCGGCGAGCATCCCTCATCGGCGCCGATCGACAGTTATTGTCGGCGGACGCGGCGCGCCTCGACCGTCAACCGATACCGGCGGCAGACGCGGCGCGTCTCGACCGTCAGCCGACACCGGCGGCAACCGGCGCGTCTCGACCGTCAGCCGACACCGGCGGCGACGCGGCGCGTCTCGACCGTCACCACACCGGCGGCAGACGCGGCGCTTCTCGACCGTCAACCGATACCGGCGGCAGACGCGGCGCGTCTCGACCGTCAGCCGACACCGGCGGCAGACGCGGCGCGTCTCGACCGTCAGCCGACACCGGCGGCAGACGCGGCGCGTCTCGACCGTCAGCCGACACCGGCGGCAGACGCGGCGCGTCTCGACCGTCAGCCGACACCGGCGGCAGACGCGGCGCGTCTCGACCGTCAGCCGACACCGGCGGCAGACGCGGCGCGTCTCGACCGTCAGCCGACACCGGCGGCAGACGCGGCACGCCTCCCGCTCGGAGACTTCGCGCCTTTCGTCACGCGCGCCTCGAGACCGGCGGCAAATGGGATTCCACGGCGCCTGCATGGGCTGATTGAGTTGTCTGATCGAGTTTGCGCCGCTCGCGCGCAGTTTTAGCCCTGTTCGGCTGCACTTGCAGAAATAAAAACACCAACGGTCCTCATTGTGCGCCCGTGAACGGTTGCAAGGGACGGCAGGCAGCGAGTTGCTGTCGCATTGTCCACCGAGAGAAATAGGCCGGAGACACTCATTCTCACTCTACGAACTCTTTCACTATAAAGACTAAACTCGCACAACAGCATGCTTGCGCTCAGTTAGCTAATCAGCTCTCGGCACGGAATTCGTGTCCGTGTAATTACAACAAATCATATATTTATTTGTATACTTGGGAGAGATTCGGCCGGCACCGAACACCTAACTTTAAGCCCCTATGAATTGCCTCTTGATCGGCCGAAATCAACAAGGAAAATCTATGGCGATAGGCTAAAAAAATTATTTCATATTCCACCTAATGAATCTTTTTGGCATCCAGTTGTGCTCACAACTTCTTGTCTGTAATGTTTGTAAGTATTATTTCTTATCCATATCATTTTTTTTAAACGGATCTACTCGCCATACGTCCGGGCATTAACCTGAATGGATTAAGAGCTGACGGTGTTTTTACGGAGAAATTGGGATGCCCTCCATATACCGCTAGCACATAATCGCATGAGATACCACATAATCGCACGTTCTTGGCGCGATTTATTTCAAGAAGCCTTGTCACCAAACTTTTATTGTTGTCCTATTATTTAGTTTGCTGACTTATAAGAGGTGTTCATCACGTTCCGAACTCCATCGCACTTCGAAGAATACGGAGGACATTTGTATCTTGCAGGACAGTTCACCAACCTTCCTATCTACTACCACGTGCAAAATCATCGCTAAAACCTGTGGACCAGAAAGCGAACCTATGTGGACGCATTAACCAGCGGCCGAATAAATAAAAATAACGATGATCGTCGCAGTACTCGGAAAGAAACCGACAGACTACCGAGTATGCCTAATGTTGTGGGGTGACTGATGATGCGTGAGCCGTGATGGGACCAAGATGCGGCGATGTGGTCATAAGAGATGAGAGATGATGCTCATGATGAATGGTAGTGACTCTTATGTGTGTGATGTGATGAATGCATACTATGTGCCTACAACACTGGATGGTAAAAAGTACATCATGAAAGATTCCAATAGATGTGAATCGAATCGGAAGTGAGCCGTGATGTTCAAAGAAAATAGTAAGTGAGCCGTGCTGTTCGAGTGTTCAAAAAATAGTAAGGTATCCAGGCTGTAACAAAAAGACAGTGTAAAAGCAAAGGAACAAACATTAGAAACAAATCGGTAGACAAACACTTAACTTTGGGAAGATGGTGTAGGGCGCACAGCGTTGATCAGATGGCAGAAACATCGGCTGTATTGCGCGGAACGTCTTACCACCATGGACGTCAACAGAACAGGCGAAAAGTACAGAATAGCAATGCGACTACACTTCAGACTTAACCCGTGCCGTCTTTCCGGTCAGATCCTCACACCCCCGTCTCGGGGGGGGAGTAACCCCCTCTAAAATTCAAAGTAAGCATCGCACGAAAACGAAAGAGGTGTCATCGGAAAGCTCTCGACGAGTAGGGTTCGAGTCCGCCCCCAAACAATTTTCCCCAAAAAGCGACGTCACCAGGGGGCGACGTCACCAGCTTTTCACGACTTTTCACGACTTACATTATGTTTTTGGCTTTGGGGAGTTCATTTTGGGGATATATGGGGAAAAAATATTTGGAATGACAAAAGGACAGCGAAATCTGACCAGGGCTATAATTTTTTGGCCTCCCAAAAACAAAAACAAAAATATTTTATTTTCAAATGTCAAATTTTTTTCTCTCAAGTTTTCAAGTTTTCTTTAATTTTCCTTTTCCAATGGGTAGAGCAGACCGAGAAACGTTGTCGGAAGTCAACTTTCCGTCATAAAAAAAAATGCTTACTTTAGCCAGAATCCTCTATTTGAACTGCAATATGGCAAAGACGCAAAATTTATATGTAGTCAAAAACGAAAAAGAAAGAGAAAAATTCCACTCATGCGTTTTGTTGCATCCCTAAAGATAAGCAAACTCTGAAAGTTTCATTAAAATATCTGTATCCGTTAAAGCGTGACGACTGGTTGAACTTTTTTTGGAGGTAATCTCACTTGACCTTGACTAACTCGTTGACCCTAGATGACCTGACTTCAAAATTTTGAAACAGCATGCCAAATTGATGTGGCAAAAGGTATGCCAAATTTGGGCGCGCTGCCGCGCGCCGTTCGTCCACTATCCGCGAAAAAACCTGAGGAGGGCGGTTGAAGACCCCCCGACGGGACGGATTAACGTCGGGAAAGAATTCAAGCAGTACAACAATTACATGTTCAAAAGACTGTTAAAAGTAACAATATAAAAAGCAGAAACCCCGGCAAAAAGGAACGGCTTAACTGAGAAATGCAGCGAGAACTAGTGCAAATGCATACTGAGGCAAAGTCCCAGTGGAGGCATGCGAAGCAATGCCTGGCTGGCTGAAGGCAACACCTTCGAGGGGTGTTTAGGTCCATTACTTCCATGCAACATCATAGACGTAATGCTAGGTTTCACGTACTTTCCAGGGACCCCCCCCCCCCACACACACATACACACATCACTCTCCGTGACAACGTCCAAGCTAGGATATGCTCAGAAACCCATTTTCTTCCTGGAAATCCTCGCCTAGAGGGAAAAACTACTGAACGAAACAGCAACGGAATCATGGATTTTCAATCGCTGATATTTTTATTATTCAAAAGCCACCCATATTTTAGTCCTCTGTCATCTCCATGGAGTAGGCAATCCTCTACACACGTCTTTCTCAACAACTTGCTTGGACTTGTCCACGCCTCCCGCCCCTCATCCTACTCTTTCAGACGTTCTTTCCTCCCTGCCGATTATTACATGTTTGTTCATATTGATATGATGGCACCTGCACTGCATTATCGTTCGTGTTGCTTAGGTTGCATAGTGGTACACAAGTTGGATGGCGGTGTACCTTTGTTGTTTTTAGGACTCAATGGCACATCGGCCAGGATAAGGTCATTCGGCGACCACAACAGAGCAGCGAAGCGCCAGTAATCTTCACGTCCCCGAGTAAGTCTGCTGAATTTCGGTTTCGTATAGTGAAGGCGTAACAGGTAAAGCCGTCAAACATGTGACGATGAACATGTCTGTAATTTGACAGGTATGAGATGACATTGACATGTGACCAAGGTAACTGTCGGCACCATATTGAAGGCATGAATGTAATGAATTGGGCGTGGTGAAACCGATATCTGCTGCCACGCTTGCATGATTTAAAACTTATTGAAGTTTCGGAAAATTAAAAATGTGTTCACGAATCACAGACGTTAGATTGCAAAGCTAAGCTAGCCATGATGCAGATCAAGTTGGCCTTTTGGAAGTTGACTTTCGCGTGCTTTTCGGAATGGCGGATCACTGCTGCATGACGTGCACAATGGTACAGTACAAGTTCGCTGATATAATTATATGTGAATATAACTTGGAAGTCGAGGTGTTGCGTTTATTGAGAGTTCGTTGCTAGCAAATAATTTTACTTTAGTTCAGAATAAAACTGCACTTTGTAGTTGCACTAACACTAGCTGTGATTTACACACATGTGCTATGCCTGCGCCAAACCACCTTTTTCAACAGAAGAAAAAGATGATGTTGGAAGTTTTCGACTGTAGAATACCATAGCCTCGGCGCGACGACTACATTGCAGCCCTGTTTGAGCTCCAAATACGTCATAGGCGTGGATGTGCCTGTGGCTCCAAATGCGCCATCTCGTATGCGTGAAGTGCTGGGAAGCGAAAACACACAGCAGTAGATCTTCATGACATGGTGGAAATCAAAACATTTATATAGCCAGCGAATGGAGGAAGAATAATTTTCCAACAAATCTGCCGGAGGAAAGCCTGCCGATGAGTGAGAAATCCGGAAGTGCATGGTCGATGTGGGCATAGTGGGGCAAGCTGCCTGAACTGCCTTCAACACAGGGTGTTTATTCGAACCACTCTGGTCCAAGCAATGCCAGCCAAACATCTGCCAACGGTAAGATAAGATCTGCCGGGAAGACTTATTCGATGTAGAAATTATCCAAGCGGACTTGAACAATGTCACCTAACAGGGTTCATTCATCCAGGCCGACCTTGGCAAAGTGGGCTGCATGAAAGCCGCCACTACCATGCAGACCCGTTGTGAGTCAGACCCGTATGGCTAAGACTCCTGCATAGCGCCTGGACTTGCTAGAGCTGAACAGACGTTTCGGCGCGCTTCGCTCGCCGAAACGTCTGGTTTCGTGAGGTGAAACTGTTTCACCTTGTACATTTTGTGTGCCGACAGGGGTCGGCCCAACCTTGGCTGCTCCTCTGGATCTGCCAAGCACAACTGCATGGACAGTCTTCCGTCATCCAGTTGGTCATCCATCGAACCACACTCATTCGGTTACCGTTCTGCAATACAAATCCACCCCTGCAAACCCTTCGATGCATACATCAATAAAGCCTGTTGGTGGAGGAAGGACTAGAGACGATCTGCCGACACGCTTCAAGAGGACATGACAAGTCTGCCACTGAGTAACATGCCACACCAGCAGCCGGTAGTCCAGCACGCCAAGCAAATCAGTGCTGGGGAAATATAAAATGCTAATTCTCGGCGCCTCGGAGAAAACTAGCGCTCGAAGACTCCCAATTGAGACAGGCACTCATGCAAATATTAGGGCGGTATTAGCATGCGCGTCAGCACTCAGCGAGAGGAGTCCGGAGGTGGTGGTGGGGGTGATGGGGCAGGTTCGTCGATCGGTCGCAGACGAGGGATTTTTGCTATTTCAGGGAGGCTCCCATAAAATGGGGATGCTGTTTGCATTCTGTTCTCCAAACTATATGAGCAATGGTGTTGGTTCTTACATTGGTTCTACATTTGTTATTTTATGAAAGTTCTTTAATTCATACGTTATGTGGTTGTAAGCTTATCCATATATGTATATATATATATATATATATATATATATATATATATATATATATATATATATATATATATATATATATATACATATATATATATATGCAAATATATATATATACATATACATATATGTACATATATGTAGAGAGAGAGAGATATAAAAAGAATAGAGAGAGAGAGATAGATAGATATATTGATATATACAAACATATGTGCATTCTTATCATTTCTTTCTTCATTTAAGCGGAGTTATTCATGCTAGTTTGTTTACCTATTTTTGCGTACACATCGGCGCTCGATCGACGCTCGATCGCTTACGGTCGACACCCAGGTAGATAACTGCGGTCGTGAGGTGAGGGGAGCCCTGGCAGACACCCTTCGCTGATCTCCGCAGCACCTTCCTGCAGTGCTCGTTCCACGGTTGCCCGCAACAGAACTGTACAGCTGTACAGCCATCGGTACTTCGGATTTTAAAGTCACAGTAATATATAAGTCAATCCAATTCATTTCTTCGCATTAGCTGCTTCTTTGAAGCAGATTTCAATCGATGTCTTATATTTGGTACGATTAGCTTCCGAATGTAGTCTAGTCAGCATAATACGCCGCTTTTCCAGGGCCCATCAGCCGAGGCAGGTGTTCTCCTTCTCAGCCACTTAAAGCCGAGGCATGGATCTGAACAGCCAGGAAATTAATGGCTCTTGGCTAATTGACCCATGCTAGACACTCCCCAGAGAATGTTCAGAGCTGAGTGGCCCAATTGGCGTAATCTATGTTTCCATCTCAAGAAAACGCATCAATACGAACTACTCTCGGGTGACATACGGAGCTTTTATCCGTGTGTGTGTGGTGCTTTAGAGGTTCGGGTGTTTTGGTGAGAAAAAAAGAGCAATCTCTGGATTTCTAGCACTCAAGAATTGCATTATACCATGTAATGCAGTTACTTAGTTGTTTAACAGTCACAATCAATAACATAACATCCGTGTTTGCAGGCAATGTGATCTAATGTGCCCGCATTCACTTATTTCAGAGATTGATGTTAGCTTCCTTGTTCACACATAATTAAAATTAGATTAAACTTTCAGTTTTTATATTTTCCCCAGAATCTTACGTTCGCGCAACACCATTCAAATCCCAAGATGGAGCTATTCTGTTAAATGCGTCCCCGTGATGCAAAATGGACTCTCCCATCGCAATATCCAATCGCGGGCACATTTTCTACTCATTTTCGCTGAACTACTGATATTCTGTTCCAAATGTCGTCATATGTCGAGCATAACGCAAAAAAGTAGCACGTCTAGTGAAGTAATAGTATTCTTCAGGGTCAAGCAATGTAATGATGAAAAGCGAAGATACTTGGAACATACTGTCGCACGAAATCCGCAGTTCGCACGAGATCAAGTTATGTTTTACTGAATGCTTTATTGAGTTATCAATATAGTATGAGTAGATATACCGGGTATGACGTTTTTGGCTTCATGCGAAGCTCGTGATACTTGTCCAAGTGACCTTGGGTGTTTCCGTTGCACCAGATTATTTATGTTAATATGCTGTTAGGCATGCCGAGATCCATATGTAACAATAGTGGCGGTGATATCGTAGCCGCTTCATAAGTATTGACGAGTGACGGAGGTGGATCTGGTCAGCATGTTCGGAAGCCATAAATATACTAAAGAAGTCAGTTCATATTCAGTTTGCTTTAGCTGCTGTATTATATTGTATACATACATGTATATATTGATGTGTGTATATATATATATATATATATATATATATATATATATATATATATATATATATATATATATATGTGGGATGTATATATACACATACATGCATGCTATATATATATGTATATATATATATATATATATATATATATATATATATATATATATATATATATATATATATAAATATATATATATACATATATATATATATATATATATATATTTCATTGTACGTCCTCACCAGGGATGTTGCATGATTTACATTAGAGGGGGCAGAGTTGCCCTCAATGTGAAGTACGAAAATTATTGGTAGTGACATAAAGACAAAGACAAAAAAGATTAGTGTAACTATGAGCCTCAAGGGCACTTCTTGGTTGCACTCTGTACACTCAACCAGTTCCCCACCAAATCCGTCGATCAGCCCCCCATGTAATACTGAAAAGCAAGCCCTCTATTCTTATAATGAATGTCAATGCTGTTTTTAAAGATGTCCAATGCACTGCTACTGACAATGATTTCTGGAAGCTGGTTCCAGTGTTCTACTACCCTGTTGGTGAAGAAAGACTGTCTTAACCTTGTTCTGCTGTGATTAACATTAATTTTGAATTGATGACCTCTAATGGGATCATTTCTGTTAAATTCAAACAATTCCCCAAGATATCCATTCTCCAGACCATGGACAAATGTAAAGACCTCGATGAGATCTCCTCTCGGCCTTCTATATCTAAGTGAAAACATATTCAATTTCTTCAATCTTTCCTCATATGCCAGGTTGCTTATACCATTAACCACTTTTGTAGCCCTCTTTTGCACTCTCTCTAAAAGCCAACAATCTTTTTCATAGCTAGGTCAAGCTTGGGTGCAGTATTCCAAATGTGGCCTGCATATGCACAGTAAAGCTTCCTGATGACTTCCTCACTTCTGTATGATACACTCATATTTATTCCCCCAAACATTCTTAGTGTCTTCTTCCTGGTTTCCTTGGTCTGTTCTGATGCCCCAATTTTGTGTTTAGAATAACATCTAAATCCTTCTCCTGTTGATTCACTGATAGCACTTGGCCACCCATCAAGTATGGAGCGTTCATATGCTGCTTACCTGCATGCATGGTTTTGCACTTACCGAAATTAAACTTAATTTGCAATTCTTCGGACCACTGCACAAGTTCGTCTAAGTCTTTCTGCAGCGAGATATGCTCATTATGACCTGTTATTGCCCTAAAGACCTTCAAATCATCCGCAAATTCCAAAGCCTTACTGCTTAGGTCACTCAATGCTAGTTACAAATATAGTGAACGGTAGTGGCCCCAGTACTGACCCCTGGGGGACTCCACTAAGAACATTTTGCCATGATGACTTTGTACCATTTAGCATCACTCTTTGCTGTCTATCTGAAAGCCACAGTGGCCCAATGCATGGAGGCAATGGCAGTGTTCCTGTTGCCCTCCCCTTTCGTTTGGCACAGGAGAACCCCGCTGCAGACGATTCACATATAGGCATGTTTATGTGCATGGTTTCATTCGCCTCTGTGCACCCTTTTTAGGCTAGTCATGTACGTCACAATTGTGGTTTGGTGAGATTTTCTAATTGAGCAGGTGTGCCCTTCGGGCTTGTTGCTCAAAATATTTCATTTCGTGTACGTCTCCATCATCATCATCATCATCATCATCATCATCTTATATACCTTCGAGGGGGCATGTGCTCTCTCTGTGTTTCATTTGCCCTCGCTCACTACCCAATAATTTCAACTTTCACACAGGACCATATGGAGTGTGCTCCGAATTCATTTGGGTTCGACAATTGCCTTCATGTATTGTGTACTCCTCCAATAAGTTTTAAAATATACACCAGTGGTCCCCACACTCTCAAAAAACTGTATGATTTTGGTTCTATATAGGGATTTGTTGATTCAACGTGACACTGACTTAAGTCCGCCGAGCGGAACTAATTGCCATGGCCTACCTTGCTACCTACCTTGCACACCACACACAGGGCGCTTGGAGATGCAATTGCCTGCTCAGTCTCCTCTGCAGGTTCCGTCATAACTTTACCAAGAGCGCTTAAATTGCTGATTCAAACCCACGTCTTTCCGCGTATCACTCGCCGCATTTCGGTCTGGGGAGGAACATCCAAGGGTCAGCTATGGAGTAAGCGTGCTTACCAACTTCTCAGCTATGATTGTCACGGGAACACGTCGCTGGGAACACATCGGTTCTGCTTTGGAGTCCCTGGGGTGGCGCAGAATCGAGCGCCTGGTAGAGAGGCGGGATGCCGTCAAAGGTGACCTATAGCGACGCTTGGCCTCAGGCTCCATGTGAAATGTTTCCAGCCTGCTCCGGGGTGTCGCGGCTAGTGTCGAGGCGAGTGGTGAGTGATCGACCAGAAACGTTGAGCTGCGAGACGCCGGCTAGTGTCCAAGCAGGAGAGTTTTACATTTTAGAGGCAGCCCGGCCGATCGGGTTGCCGCTCCATGTCAATTTTTTTGGTAGGCTGGGCAGGAGATGAAGCAATGTGTCTCGTCGCTTTATCTAATTGGCCAAGTGCTTCTACTGGGAATCCTGGTAAGAAGCGATGAGGAAATATCCATGATCGGAGCCCTGTACAGATCATTGGAAAAGACACACAGTTGAATCTAAACTGCAAGACAAGGTATCCAGTGAGATGAATTATCATCAAACGGTGCGAAATTATTCAAGGAAATCGCAAGTTAGCAAGTGAAGTACCAACTGTAAGTGAACAGTATCATGATATAGGCAATGTCTTAATTCACATGAAGCTGAGTGAAAATTGGAAAAAGAAGCTTGTCAACTTAACAAAACATTGGCTAAAACGACCAATTTGCTCCGATTTTTCCAAATTGCTGATGCAAAATGAGCTGAAGTATGTATCTGACACGATTGACCTCTCCACCAGACCAGGTACCCGTTTTACGGCTTAGACTCCTCCGTTGGTACAGGAGCCCTTCACATCGGTTCGGGGCCCTTTACAACAGCACGAAATCCTTTCCGTCGGTCCAAGGTCCCTCGCTGTTGACTCAGCGGCACTCCTTACTGGCCCAGGGCCCTCTGAGGGCGAGAGTTCTATCAAAGAGGAAGTTCTTCAAAAGAATCGAGGGCTCTTCCTCTGGCCTAGAAACCCTTCAAGTTCGCCGACCATGGGCCCTTAACATCAGCCCATGGGCACCCACGTCGGCCGGAAATCCTCGCAGATCGCCTGGAGGCTCCCTGGAGCTCTATAGTTTGCGTGCTTCGTCGGGTCTATATCAGAACATCAAATGTGCATGGTCTGTAGCGGTTCAAAACATCCATGAATCAAAAGGGCAGAGCGTTAAGATCCTTTAAATTCTGTGATTTGATTCCGTATGGGGTAAATTCAGCGCCTCCAATGCTCAAAACCTCTAACTATTCAAATTATCTAGGGGATCAAAAGATCTAAGGACTCAAAAGCACGAGCAGTCAAAAGTCCCAGGTGTTCAATACCTCGAAGGCATCAAAACGTCGAATCGACAATGGCCTGCGTTGAGACACAACGTGTTCATCAGAGGGGAGCATCAGAGGGGACGCAGTCGATGCGTCCTTAAACTCCAATAACTAACTAGAGGGGAGCACTACCCCATGGCCCCTTGGAATCTGCCATTGCTGTTGTGAGCACAGTTTGTGATCCTGGCCGATTTCCTCCTTTCCATTAAAGAAAAGGAAGATATTTCCACGTGTATTTCCAATTGAGACCAAAACAAGAAAACAACCGATCAACGGAGGAGAGCAGTAAGAGGTGTAGAGATGCACGGAGAGTGAGTGCGCGTCACCGCCACACACTAATCAAGCGTTAGCGACAAAGCGAGCTATGATGGCGACCCTAGGCGGTTGGTTGGAGCTGTGATGGCGACCCTAGGCGGTTGGTTGGAGCTATGATGGCGGCCCTAGGCGCGTGGTTCTTGAACACACCTCGAGTTGCTGCGCTTGATGTTGCCTAAGTTAATCATATATTGGGAGCTTCCGTAAAATGCAGTGCAGTGCGCGATCACGCTCTCTTGACCATGTCTGATATCTGTGCTATTCGAATCGATGCCAATTTGATCATTCTAGCGGGTAGACATGAGTGTTTCAGTCCAGGGGATAGGCATGGGTATTCCAGTCCAACGGCCAGGCATGGGTATTCCAATCCAACGGGCAGGCATGGATATTCCAGTCAAACGGGCAGGCATGGGTGTTTCAGTCCAACGAGTACGTATCGGCTCTTCAGTTCGGCGGGCAGCTATCGGCTTTCCAGTCCAACAGGTAGATGCAGGCTTCTCCACAGAACGGCCTCCGACAGGCTAACTGCATGATCAGGTGGAGCGACGATCGTCAGCTGTTCCTGCGGTCGCCGTTCAGGGGGATTCCCATGCTGAGCGGGCCAAGACTCGACTAGAGTGTGAGCGAGGTCCAGTCGTCGCCCCAGTCAAACAGCGGTCCTGTCTGCCGTCCCGACTGCGGTCCTGCCTGCGACCCTGCCTGAGACCCTGCCTGAGACCCTGCCTGAGACCCTGGCTGCGACGTCGGCGTCGGCACGGGCAGTTCCGTTCCGAAGAACGGTCCCGGTCCGCACAGGCAGACGAGACAGCCGTCGTCGTCGCGTCGCTCGCCGCAGTCGGCCGGACACTGCTGCGTGCTGCAGGATCGCCCCTCGGCCTCTCTGGCGCGTTCCGATCGCCCCTCGGCCACTCTGGCGCCGGTCGCCGCCGGCAGGCAGAAGCGGCGCGTGCACGCCTCGCGGCCGTCCGCCATGCAGTAGCAGGTGTTGCAGCCGACCTGGCGCTCGGTGCCGGGCGTGCAGCCGGCCTGGCGCCTGGCTCGCGCCTCCTGCGGCCGGCAGTCGAAGTGGCTGCACACCACCTGGCTGCCGCCCACGCAGTGGCACAGGTTGCAGTCGTCGCTCCACATGTCGCCCTCCACGCAGCCCTCGCGCACGCGGTCGGCCATCTCGTCCCGGTCGGCGTCGCACGACATCTTGGTGCAGACGGCGACGCCCTCCTCCATGCAGGCGCACTTGTTGCACTGCTCGCGCCAGTCGTCGCCCACGGTGCAGTTCACGCCGGTGCGCTTCTCAAGAGGAGTCGGCTTGGTCGGCGGCAGCGGAATCGGCCGCAAGAAGTCGCTGAAGGCGCGCTCCGACGGCGGCGCGCGCACCTCGCAGTACATGAGCGTGCACGCCGGCATGCCGTTCGGCGTGCAGAAGCATGTGTTGCAGCCGTCGTCGTCGATCCAGACGGTGTTGGCCTCACAGGTGGTGTCGTTCACCAGCGCGCGGTTCAGGGGGCTGGCGGTGGCCAGGCCAGCCAGGCAGAGCAGCCACAGAGCCAACATGATCAACACCGGTTCTCGCACTGCCACTGGTGGTACTGTGAGCCAACTCGCGCTATATATACACACCCGTGGCATTCAGCAGCATCTCCATTAACGTCGATGGCGCATGTCGGTGCCGGGTGGGCTGACAATGAATCGCGCGCGGACTTTCCGGACGATAGCGGCGGGTTCAGTGGCAGCCGTGCCGCCTTGCCATTGATGGCAGATGCTTTGTACACCTGAGGTCGACACAAAAACGGGCTCCACCGAGAGCCGGCTGTTGCCGACCGTCCGATGACTGGCAGCCGCCAGACATCAGGAGTTCAGAGCTGACGGCTGCCGGCGTTCAGGATCCAGGTATAATTGTCGTTAAGCATCAGGAGCCCAGATCTGACTGTCTCCTAGCATCAGGAGTCCAGCTCGGACTGTCGCCTAGCATCAGGAGCCAAGATATTACTGTCGTAAAGCGTCAAGAGCCCAGGTCTGATTGTCGCCAAGCATCAGCCCAGGTCCGACTGTCGCAGGGCACAAGGAGTTCCGATATGACTATCGCCAAGCATCAGGAATCCCGGTCTGACTGTCGCCAAGAATCCAGTGTGAATTTGACTGTCGCCAGAAGTGTCGCCCAGGTGTGAATGTTGCTAGGCATCATGAGCCCAGGACTGACTATCTTGGGGCATTAGGAGTCCAGAACTGCCCGCCAGAAGTGTCGCCAGTTTCAATTTCTTTGGCAAGATATCAGTGGCTTACCGAAAAAAAGGACAAATTTTTTATCCTTCCTTGAAAGATGGTAGGCTCAAAAAGCATGCCGAGTTCTCAAAGAATCGCTCAAGGATCAAAAATCGCACGTGGCACCAAAACTCGCACCGGGTCTAGAAAGAAAGAAAGAACCAAGCCAGAGCACTCAAATTTACTGGAAACTCATAATATCAATCCAGGCTCGGGAAATATCCTTGAAACCCCTGAATGCCCTCCAGAGGACCGAAAAAAAATCAAGTAAAGCCCAGAAAATGACAGGCCCCGGACAAATCCATACCGGGCCCCAAAACGCCAGGCCCCAAAATATCGGTCAGGCAGCACGGAAAACCGAGCGTGGTCCACGAAAAATCGTGCTCAAGTTCCCATAGCATCGCACTGGGCATAACAACTCTCCGTTGGTGCCACACAATTCAGGCTGAGGGCTTGAAATACATACAGTGGAGCCCCAAAAGCCCACCTTGAGCCTGAATACATAATGATGTCATTTAAACGCATCAGGTCTCACAATAAGAGCGACAGGGCTTTAAAATAGGCGCCAAGGCCCTAAATACACAAACCGAGAGCCCTAATATACACACCGGATGCCCTCCAAGCTTGTCGGGGCCCTCAACACACATCGGGACGGGACGAAAATCGCATGATGGTTTCAAAAAGAGATCCCAGAGATAGCATCGCATCATAGCTGGTTCCGCCATCGTTGGTTTGGTAGTATCGAGACAGCTTACAGCTCATATTTTGAGATAAATATAAACCACTTGACAAGGGTAAAGTTCGTATTTAGCGTAACAATGATGTAGGATTTGTCACTGCAGTCAATATAGGGAGGGGATGGTAGGAATGAGACGTTTTGCGCTGCTTGCATTTGTGCGACCAATACAACGGAATCCGTTGCTGTAAACGGTGATCGAAAGATCAGTGAGCTTTATTAAGGATGATTAGTCTTGCTGATCCAGATATCACTGAGAATGTTGCAGGGCTGGTTAAGTTGTAATATTTCGGCATTGTCATTTTACCATGGAAATTAAGCATTTTAGCACTACATTAGTCAGGGGTGGCTCCGGGTAGGTAGAAAGAGGCACTGTATTGAATAAGCAGTCCAAGCTTGAACACATTTATGTATATAACATGTATCAGGGGCATTCATTTCTCAAAAGTATTTGGGGAGCTATACATGGAGGCAATGGCCTGGCCCAAATTGGATTCGGGGCCAACCTCATTGGGTTCAATGTTAACAGTTGGAATTATTAGAGGGAATGCATCGTCAAAAGTATATAAATCAACACCCATGAACTATGTATATATATATATATATATATATATATATATATATATATATATATATATATATATATATATATATATGTTACTTATGTATATTATACGCATATACGCATGTAAAAAGAAATATTCGACTCGTTCTGAGAGGATTCCCTACTGTTCTTTCGGCACTGAGCAGTCAAAGATGAATTCGTTAGTAAGTACATGCTCTTTTTGAAAGCATGTGCAATGGAAATTGCATGATGTGGTTTTATTCATTCCTCAACCTGCACTCGCTCAGCAGGGAGGAAGAAGTCAACGTAATGCAAATATATACTAAACAGAGTTAAGGCGATCAGCTCGGCGCTCTTTCTGATCCACGTTCAATATGCGCTACGAACCTCATCCGAAGAATACCAAAAGTAATATCAGCAGTTTTTTTCTGGGCAGCGTTCAAAATCTGAACCGATGGCACAACGAGCGAGAACGTTCAAAACGCTTTGCAGAAGGCGCTGAAAAGATGTTCGAGTTCATTGTGTTCGAATTCCTCACGAATTGAATAGGAAAAATTGTAGGCAGAGTTCACCCTAACTGCAGCACGGTGCAAATAATTCTGCAATCATTTCATAATAACACGATATCAAATATTTATTCACAAAACACTGTCTAAAGGCGGAAATATAAATAAGGTTGGTTTTGCAACCTGGTTTTGTGACATGTGCAGCACTGATGTTAACTTCATCAACGACTTGTTCACGGACGAGGCCAATTTTCTGCTGGATGGAGATGTGACCACCCAAAATTGTAGGATCTGGGCCAATCACATTCCAGACACAGTGATGAATAGTTCCTGCACTCCGACAAGGCGCGCCTTTGGCTCCAAAGGGATCGTTGGCCCCTTTTGGTTCCAAAACTGCAGCGGCTCTACTGCCATCATCAACAAGTAGCGCTCCGTCAAGATGCTCAATCTGTAGCAGCGTTTGCAAGCTATGCTGAACATCCCAGGGCACCAGATGGTTCCAGTGAGATGGCTCCACACCGCGCACCTCCAACATGGCGCTGAGCGCTGGAACGACACTTCTGGGAGCGCTTCATCAGTCTTGCGGCTGATGAACTCAGGGGACGCAACCCCTGGTCGGCCCATTCCCCAGACCCCCGGACGTCTTTCTGAGAGGCTTCCTCAAGAGGAATGTCTGCCAGGGAAATCCCAGAAGCCTCCAAGAGGCTCAAGCAGACGATACTTGCAGTGCGATGTGAAAGGGATCTCGACAGACACGTGCTCACGGGTGATGGACAAGGGGAAGATGCGCGCACTACGTGTGTCAGACGAAAGGACCACCACCCAGACTATGCCATGCATCTGGAAAATACATCGACTTGCATAGCCATTTGTCCTACTGTAGGTTTATTTTCATGAAATTGGGATTCGAATGATGTAATACATATATTCATGTGAACTACATAGTTCCTATTTTCATACAATATATAGGTGGGATATTTTCAGAATCACCTTGATATTATATATATATATATATATACATATATATATATATGTATATATATATATATATATATATATATATATATATATATATATATATATAATAATATATATATATATATATATATATATATATATATATATATATATATAAGCAATCCATGTTCTTACAATTGTCAGAAATTATAGCTGTCCCACCCAACCTCATGCCCTCAAATGGTCCCATGTAACCCAGGACTACGGCATATTAAGCTTGAAGGAGATCAATTAACATTTAGAGGTTTCCCAAGTGCTGAAAATGTCTGTCGTCCACAAGGAACTTTTTGCCGTTGAAGTATGCATTTGAAAGGAAAAAAATTTGTTCGATAAGAAGTCAACCTAACCTAGGCTTAGGTAACATTTTGATGGCTTGAAAATTAGAAGCAGACAAGGACAGGTCGGAATCCATTTTCCTTCATCTGGGATATTAGCGTGCTACCTAGTATCTTGCTAAATTCCGCGAGTTGCAGCACATTCCAACGCTCAAACGCCGTCGGTTCCAAAATCTTAAAAGAGATGGCATCTGGTGTGCCGGCCAAGCACTTAGCGGGCTGGAGCAAACATCTTTTTTTCAGATAATGTGATAATGTTCCTATATGTCTGCAGCACTAAAGTAATAGGAGTCTTGATTACCGAAAAGCCTACCCAACATTTTCTTGCATGCCGTTTTTTTCAGTGCTCGAGCTGTTTCGATCAGGATCCACAAGGTGTGTGGAACGGTACAGGACATATAGGAAAATGTATTCACGCTTTGTTGACTTTGTTCCGCGCCAAAATTATATAACTGCAAGCGGGAAAGAAGCGCGGAACAAAACATCATGCCACCCGAGGACAGGATAACTTTTCAGACGGAACGGAATTGAACCGGTGCATCGCCGTAGCTTCAGATATGTGTTGTATAACTCGGTTGTTTTTTCGTGCATACACAAAAACCAATTGCACGTACCTGCCCCAGGAATTGTATTAGAAAATGCCTTCTTGAACTCTACCACCAACATTTGGTATGTCTTAAAGCATGAGATACTTCCGACAACAGGGACTTGCTGGAATCCTGAAACTCAGTCGGATGCTGCTCAACAGCTTGGGACCGTGCGGAGCTGTTGATCGCTCACCGGACGATGCGGCAGGTTCTGGACGAAGATGCTGACGTTTGGAACGACAGTGCCGACTTGGAGGCTGCCTCGGCCATTGTGTAACGCCCGACAGCGAATAAGGTCCATGCTGAGAGTGGTGTCGGTGCGAGGTGCGGCGTCAGTATAATCTCCAAGCTGCTCCACAACACCGGACTGAGTTTCAGGAATTCAACAAGTCTGTCCCGTTGAGAGGAAATGCTGAAGGTGAAGAACCAAATATTGTGACCTCTGTCATGTGTCACAGATGGTGGGTCAGAATATGCCTTGATTATGCATGCAATAATATGAGTAGAAAACGATTTGCCTTCTTAACGAGCCATTGTCAGTTATCGTCACTTATTTAATCTACACATTGGCGATGACCCTCGCACGCACAGCTCTCGTTCGTCGGTGCTCGTCTTCTCATCCGGCATGATTCCCTAATGGAGAATTAAACGCCCAAATCTTGAATGTAGTCTAATGTTCACAGCCCTGCAGAAGCATCTAGATATTAATCAAGCCTCACATAGCGTGTTTGTAGTTATATGGAGCCTTTTGTGGAGGTGAGTGCTAAGGCATTTCGATATTGTGAAAATATGGGTAACTCTAAGAAATATGCATATATATATATATATATATATATATATATATATATATATATATATATATATATATATATATATATATATATATATATATATATATATATATATATATATATATGTATGCATGTATGTATGTATTTATACACATGTACATATATACATATGTATATATAGTTACATACATATATGTATATGCATGTATATGTATACATATACGAGATACATGTAGCATGTATCTCGTAAAGATACATGCTAAATGCAGATATCTATGAGGTTTGCTCTTATATATATCATGAAGTCTCGAGTTTGCAAGGCAATCCCACCAACTTATGCCAATGCGACATCCTGGCGACGTCTCTTCTGACTGGAGAGAGGCCCGCCCACATTGCATGTATCGTACAGATACATGCTAAATGCCCACGTGAAAAAGGCGCCCCTACTCGATGTTCGAGTCCTCCCCTTCCGAACATCTTGAACATTTTAGCCAAAGTCTCCTCTCTGAGTATAATAAGCGCCGCCCCAGGGGTACATGAGTTCATCCCCACTCATAAGATGCTCTCAGCCAGTGGCGTCTCTCCGGGAAATGGCGCCGCCGTAAAAACCGTCCCCATACTTTTACTGGTACTTGTGCGCACCTACCGCCAATGCCACGTTCCATCGCATCTACAAAGTCTCAGTTCCTTTGTCAGTTGTCTGGGTAGAGCCGTCGGTGCGCCTGTACAATCTTCCGGATGAACTGAAGCTGTTCCTCATACTTGGTCAGTGCGAGACTAGACCTGCACAAGAGCGATGTCGCGCTCAGCCAAGTTGTCGACAACATGTCGTTAACATGCCGGCGATATTGCCACGTATCAGCCTACAACATGTTGACAACATGTTGTCAGTGATTTGGTTGAACGTGTCGACGAGAGTCGACATGTCGACAACATGTTAACGACTTCGCTGAGCGTGGCGTCGCTCTGGCGCGGGCCTACAACCACGCGCTGGTCAAAGGTGAGGAACGGCGCCAGTCCACCCTGAGGGATGTGGACACGCGCCGGCAGCGCTGCCCAGACAACTGGCGAGGCAGCTGTGGCTTCGGAAGTACAATCGAAAGGGTCAGTGACAGTCGTTATTCGTTTGATTTACCAGACATACGACATGCTTATATTGAAGCTACGACTCACCTATATTGAATATTAAATGTGTACACTTCGATAGTAAGAGTAAGTCTAGACTAGGGGAGGAGTATCGCAAGATCAGTTGGGGGCTCAGCTTCGGGTCGATCAACTTTGGGTAACCGCAAATATCAATTTCTCCCCGGATTTTGGGCACTTTATTTTGGCATCTTGAAAAGAAAAGAAAAACATTAATTTCATAAACATTATTTTCATTTTCCAGTTTTCCATGAATTTAGCCTATCCAGGGATAAAATAATCTGGAAATGGGTAATGGAAAAACTATTGCCGTATACGGAGAATCCACTTCGTGCCGAAACGACTTCTCGCACTTTCGCTTCGCATTGTGCCTGATTTCATTATTGTTTTTATTATATTTATATATGTCACTTAAAATTTCCGTCGATCAAAACAGATTAAAACAGTACGAAATGGAACAAGATGTAACCATCATATCAACCTCCACATTGCGACCAGTGCTAAATGACCAGTGGGATTATCGATTTGAGGAAGTTTAAAATTGGATTGCTTATGTAAACTATTTAAATGTATCAAAGAGTACAGTCACTACCAGTACTCAATTTTTTTTAGAAGCACCGCGAGAATATCATCATCACTCATTATAAATGTTGGGCAATCTTACACCCACCTAGGTTCAACACGAGTACTATGTCGTACTCAGCATTTATGAAGCGGTGCTTGAATATTCACGAGTTTGACTTCCAAAGTTAGGGGAGGACTGACTGCCAACTGGGGTGGGGGGCTGAGCTGCAA
This sequence comes from Imbricaverruca yamaguchii, assembly GCA_034440575.1. Lineage (NCBI taxonomy): Eukaryota > Metazoa > Arthropoda > Thecostraca > Neoverrucidae > Imbricaverruca > Imbricaverruca yamaguchii. The sequence goes on along the minus strand of JAOTOL010001466.1, from coordinate 664,970 downwards.
GTTGGGGGGCTGGAGTCTCCCAACTGGATGGGATCCTACACCCCTGCTAGTGACATTTAGTCATGGACTATTGGTACTCGGTGACGGTCAATCCTTAACTCCGGTACCTGGTGACTGTCGGCTTTGAACTGCTGATGCCTAACGACAGCAAGTCATCTGCAACAGTCAGCTTTGGGCGGAGCCTGCTTTTTGGTCGATCTCAGATGTGCAAGTCATCCGCCAGCAATGGCATCGTGCAGGGGCGCCACCGGATCCGCCGCTGGCGTCCGGAAAGTCCGCGTAGGCTAATTGTCAGTTCACCCGGCACCGACATGCTCCATGAACCCTAATAGCAATGCTAATGAACGCCACGGTTGTATATATAGCGCGCGTTGGCCCACACCACCACCAGTGGTAGTGGGAGGGCCGGTGCTGACCATGTTGGCTCTGTGGCTGCTCTGCCTGGCTGGCCTGGCCACCGCCGGACCCCTGAACGGCGCGCCGGCGCGCGGCACCGCCTGCACGCCCGGCACCACCTGGAAGGACGACGACGGCTGCAACACCTGCTTCTGCTCGCACAGCGGCGTGGCGGGGTGCACGAACATCGGCTGCGTGGCGCACGCGCCGCCGCCGGACCGCGCCGGAGTGGCCGGCGGACGTTCCTGCAGCACGCAGCTGTGTCCGGCCGACTGCGGCGAGCGACGCGACGCCGACGGCTGTCTCGTCTGCCTGTGCGGACCGCAGCCCTTCTTCGGGCCGGAGCCGCCCGTGCCGACGCTGAGGCCGCAGCCAGGGCTGCAGGCAGGACCGCAGTTTGGACCGCAGGCAGGACCGCAGTTGGGACTGCAGGCAGGATGGCAGTCGAGACTGCAGGCAGGACTGCAGGCAGGACTGCAGGCAGTGCGACAGTCGGGACTGCAGGCAGGACCGCAGACTGGATGGTATGCAGGGCCGCCGCAAGGACAGCGGTTCGACTAAGATCGCGGCTGAACCTCACTTCGATTCCAGTAGAGTTCAGGCCTCTCAGAATGGGTATCCGCATTTAATCGCAGACAGCAGGAACAGCTGAGAAATGTCACTCCACCTGATCCTGCGGCTGGAAGACGGAGGCCTACCCGTTGGACCGGAAAACCCATGCCAACCCGCTAGAATGGAAGGATGGAAACCGACTAAAATAGCGCAGGTACCAGAGACGGCCGTGAAAACACAAGCATGCACGGCACCGATCTTTGCGGAAGCTCCCAAGATATGATTCATTCAGGCGACATCAATTGCAGCAATCCGAACTGTGTGCAAGGCCCAGGAGCCTTGAGCCGCCATCATGACCCACGCTGTCGCTAGCACTCGATCGGTTTGCGCTGGTCACAGGCGATCTGTCTCCATGCACCTCTACACCTTTTACCACGCTCCTCCACTGATCGGCTGTTTTCTTGTCTTGGTCTGGATTGGAAATATATGAGGATGTTTCTTCATTTTCAGTTATGAGAATAAGCGTGCTGTCAATGTCTGAGCATCACAGCATCACAGTCTATGCCCATCACATCATGAGCATCACAGTACATGCCTACGATAGCAGTAGCAGATCCAGTGGGGCTATGAGTCCATACCCCCATCGCCCCTGCCGTTCAACATGTGGTACTTCAATGTAGGCCGTGACGAAGCACTCAAGAAAGTGCGTAGTTGGGCTGCCGGGCAAGTGACGTAGCTAGGATTTGGTGTATGGGCTGATGTGATTATCTCTACTTAGGGCCGCACCCCTAATTTTCAAAATGAGCTCGCATTTTGGGCAGTTTCCAATTTCATCTCTCTTTACGGACCATGTAAGGGATGGTCTGTGCAAATTTATCAGTCTATGGATATTCCCAGACCTACACACACACACACACACACACACACACACACACACACACACACACACACACACACACACACACACACACACACACACACACACACACACACACACACACACACACACACACACACACACACACACACACACACACACACACACACACACACACACACACATTTATATATATTGTAACCTCGGTTTTCGTTATAAATCCGTTCGAAAAAGTCTGACGAAAACCGAATGTACGAAAACTGAAGCAATATTTCCCATAAGAAATAATGTAAATCCAATTAATCCGTTCCAGACACCAAAATATACTAACAAAAAATACATTTTATAGAGAATAAGTATTGTTTTACATACAGAAAACAATGAGAAAAAACATAGATGACAAATGAAATGGATAAATGAACATTTAACCACACTTTTACCTTCATTGAAGACTCTTGTTGGCGTATGGAAGACGGCGAGGAGGGGGAGGGAGGAGGAGAGGTTATTGTTTGAAAGGGGAATCTCCCTCCATAAGGACTTCGGGTATCAAGGCCCTATCTGGGGTTACTTCTCTTCTTTGTCTTTTACTGGCATTAGGACCAACTTGAGAGTCACTGGACCCCTGTCGCACAAAAAAAATATCCAGAGAGGTCTGTTTCTGGCGTTTCTTTAAGATTTGCCTAAAATGGGACAAGGCATTGTCATTGAATATGTTGCAGTCAAGGCTTGCAACAGCTTTGTTAGGGTGATATTTCTCCACAAAACTTTGCAATTCACTCCACTTTGCACATATGTCCTTAATCACTGAAGAAGGCACATTCCCCCCTCTCTCTTCCTCTGAAGCAATTTCCTCAGCTGCCGTTTGTTGCTGTTCCAGTTGAAGGTCTTGCAGCTCTTCAGTGGTTAGCTCTTCCCTGTGGTCATCCACCAACTCTTCTACATCCTGGCCACTCACATCCAACCCCATGGACTTCCCCAAAGAGACGATAGATTCCACAACAGGCATAGGTTCGTCAGGGTCAGCCTGAAACCATTCAAAATCCTTCTCGAGGACACATTCTGGCCACAATTTTCTCCATGCAGAGTTCATCGTCCTGGAAGTCTCTCCCTGCGCCAAGCCTCATCACTCCTCCTTATCACTCCTTGTCACTCCTTGCCAAGCCTAAACTTATGCAATTGAGAATGTTGAAGTGGTTACTCCATAATTATCTTATGGTCAATTCAGTGTCCGAGGTCACTTCAAAGCACCTTTGAAACAGTGCTTTGGTGTATAGTTTTTCCAAAGCTTGAAATGACCTGCTGGTCCATGGGCTGGATGAGATGAGTGGTATTAGGGGGCAAGAACTTGGACCAAGAGTTTGGAGCAAGAGTTTGGAACGAACCATTTTCAACTGTACGAAAACCGAATCGTACGAAAACTATGGCAAGCGAAAACCGAGGTTTGACTGTATAGACAAAAAATATATATATATATATATATATATGTATACATATATATAACGGTCAAACCCCATGGACTCCTGAGTGACTGCCGAAAACTGGACATCCTGCCTTTTTTACTTTATAAGAAAAAGGTAATCATGAAGGAGAACACAAGGAATCATAGACAAAGTTAAGAAGTTCCATGTGAAGATGTCAATGATTGAATGTCCTCAGGCACCATGAATCCAGAACTCATTGCCACCAGGCACCAGACATCAAGGATTTCTGGCATCTGGTCACCAAGCATTATATTTATGATATTAAGATTGAATGTTCCCAGTCACCAGGAATTCAAGACTGACTGTCACCAGGTACCAGGCGCCAATGTCGAACTAAATTCCCTACGAATGAATTATCATACATCCAAGTTTTCCGCGACAGAATTCACGCAAGTTAAATTATCGATGCTCGTACGACGTAATTTTCGCCCAACAAAGTATTGTACGACTCAATTCTCGCGTAATCGAATTTTGACACCGCCCGAATCTGATACGATCAACTTCTGAAGAATGAAGTTATCCTACTTAAAATTCATGTACCGCATGATTCTCCTCAGATGCATCTTTGTCCGGATGAATTATCGCATCACCAAATACTAAGTGGGCACCTATGCCATACACCTAGAATATTTTTCGAGTATCATGCCGAATCTTAGTGGAATTCAATTTCCAGTTGCTGAAAACTAATTAACCAGACATGCGTTTGAACCAGCATAAATATATCTTAGGTTTCGAACGGATTCGTGACATCACCGGCAAAGAGCTATATTCTGGATTGCCAGCTTTCCCTTCTGGAATATTCTATGACCTGGCTTTCAGCAAACGAAGGTCGGAAGTGGCTTCAACTGGAAAAGCAAGGTCATGATGGATTGTTATCTTTCCAAAGTAATGTGAGCTCACCAACCTTATTTGATCTTTGATTGACTTCGGGCAGGTCATGAGGTGATCTGGGGTGTGGTTTCGCACAGAAACAGCTATTTTTCCTCCCCGTTGCCAGCAGTTGGTTGGGCATCATTTGACCGCTCCCAATAGCAGACAATTTCCACAGGAAACAATGCAAACGCGGGTCCCCTCACGATACTCCGGCCTGAAGTGACTCGAGTGCCACCCTATATGACCTGTGTGGCCTGAGGGTCTACCATGCAACCTGAAAACGTCTACCTTGATAATGTGGGAATAAAAATGAACTAGTTCTTACCAGGTTACCCGTTTGGTGTGTGTATCCTAACCCTCGCCTTACCCAGGCTCACGTCGTGCGAAGACTCAGGCTGATAGAGGATGTGGAGGAATTTCCCCCATCTCCTCCCAACCATGGAAAAGAGGCGCCCCTCTGACGGGGAAGCGTGCCCATCCCGGAAAACTCGAGAGTAACCCCGTTGAACGGATTTCTTCGTCCTTCCTGGAGGAAAGCAAGCCACTTCAGTATATTCGAGTGGACCTCCACTCCCCCACTGTCGACCAATTTCCAGTCGAAGGCGCCCCTCCAGGGACTTCATGCTCCACCTCATGAAAATTCCTGAAACTGCCTCGGTGCGAAGATGTAATCTATCGGAATTTGTCAGTGCGAGAATCTAGCAATGTAATAATATATAGCTAGTTTCTTTACCTCACACAGCTTCTCCTGAATTATCGCACCTTCCTGCGACATGAGGGGTTCGGGGAGGCTGTCAGCGCAGGCCCAATAAAATAGAGGTAGGGTTGGTATAAAAAGGTTAGGTGATTGGCCATCGGCGGTAAAAATGAAGCGTGGTAAAGCAAAGTTCCTCGAATGTCTAAATCCGATACATTTTAACTTGCTCACAGTTTGCTTTGTCAATATGGATTGAATTATATTTTGTGCCTGAAACTTCAGGCCCTGACACACATTGGGGAATCGAGCATAGGACGAGGGGCATGGGCTTATATATAAATGAACAGGAATGTCCTCCATGGAAGCTAATTCAAGAGAAGGAACTTGTGATTTCCAAATTTTCACACTCAGATGTAACAGTGTTCACTACTCTAACTCCAGTACTCTCAAGCAGACTGAGCACGTGCTTCGCTTTTTCGTTGGTGAAAGTAAACGGAATAAACGCGCCACATTGACTCATATCTAGGCTCTTCCCCAACTTACCACAAACTCATCCAGACCCCGGCTTGGTGAGTTTGCGGGAGATTGTAGGTGGTTTGAGGAGGTACGAGGAACAAATAAGTGAATTTGTGGGAGGTTGCAGGAGTCTGACATAGTTGTGGGGATGAGGAAAGAAGCTCAGTCGCACGATAACATATCGACTGAGAATTATATCGTGTAAGAATTGGGCGGTATGCAAAGTTTCCAGACAGGAATTCAATCGAACGAGAATTTGGATACGCGAGAAGATAGTTGTACGAAACTTTGTGCTTCCACAACCATTTGGTACAACAATTATACTGTAGAAAATTTAATCGCGCGGGACTGCCCGACGATAATTGTGTTGCACGAGAACTTGGCTATGCGACAATTTTGTCGCACGATAACTCATCAGGTCGTATGATAATTTGGCCAGACGATAATCAACCATGCGTTTTTTTATAACGGATACTATGCGATTACCATACGACCGTTTCGCTGACAAAAGTATCGTATGGTAGAAACACTACCATACGATATTTTTCCATTGCGGGACTAATGCAGCAAGATTTTGTCGACGCAATTTTGTCGTGTCATCCATCATCGCCAGTGTCAAGTGATGACGTGTACTGCACCGCCAGTGTCTGGTGATGACGTGCACTGCACCGCCAGTGTCTGGTGATGACGTGCACTGCACCGCCAGTGTCTGGTGATGACGTGCACTGCACCGCCAGTGTCTGGTGATGACGTGTACTGCACCGCCAGTGTCTGGTGATGACGTGTACTGCACCGCCAGTGTCTGGTGATGACGTGTACTGCACCGCCAGTGTCTGGTGATGACGTGTACTGCACCGCCAGTGTCTGGTGATGACGTGTACTGCACCGCCAGTGTCTGGTGATGACGTGTACTGCACCGCCAGTGTCTGGTGATGACGTGCCACCGCCAGTGTCTGGTGATGACGTGTACTGCACCGCCAGTGTCTGGTGATGACGTGTACTGCACCGCCAGTGTCTGGTGATGACGTGTACTGCACCGCCAGTGTCTGGTGATGACGTGTACTGCACCGCCAGTGTCTGGTGATGACGTGTACTGCACCGCCAGTGTCTGGTGATGACGTGTACTGCACCGCCAGTGTCTGGTGATGACGTGTACTGCACCGCCAGTGTCTGGTGATGACGTGCACTGCACCGCCAGTGTCTGGTGATGACGTGCACTGCACCGCCAGTGTCTGGTGATGACGTGTACTGCACCGCCAGTGTCTGGTGACTCTGCCATATGATGACGTGCACTGCACCGCCAGTGTCTGGTGATGACGTGCACTGCACCGCCAGTGTCTGGTGATGACGTGTACTGCACCGCCAGTGTCTGGTGATGACGTGTACTGCACCGCCAGTGTCTGGGTGATGACGTGCTCACCGCCAGTGTCTATGTGACGTGTACTGACGTGTCTTGTGCACTACGCCAGTGTCGGTGATGACGTGCACTGCACCGCCAGTGTCTGGTGATGACGTGCACTGCACCGCCAGTGTCTGGTGATGACGTGCACTGCACCGCCAGTGTCTGGTGATGACGTGTACTGCACCGCCAGTGTCTGGTGATGACGTGTACTACACCGCCAGTGTCTGGTGATGACGTGTACTGCACCGCCAGTGTCTGGTGATGACGTGTACTGCACCGCCAGTGTCTGGTGATGACGTGTACTGCACCGCCAGTGTCTGGTGATGACGTGTACTGCACCGCCAGTGTCTGGTGATGACGTGCACTGCACCGCCAGTGTCTGGTGATGACGTGTACTGCACCGCCAGTGTCTGGTGATGACGTGTACTACACCGCCAGTGCACGGTGATGACGTGTACTGCACCGCCAGTGTCTGGTGATGACGTGTACTACACCGCCAGTGTCTGGTGATGACGTGCACTGCATCGCCAGTGTCTGGTGATGACGTGTACTGCACCGTAGCACGCAAACTATACTATATTAACATGGCGACGCTGCCTCTCGTGCGCCATATTCGTGTTAGGCGAGGCCTCGTGGCTTTGGGCGTGTTCTCGACGCTTCGATTTCTGTAGTAGGAGATATTACAAGTGTGTAGATTTCAAAAGTACATTAGACAACATTCACACTATCCTAACATACTTCATTTATTTTTGGGTGTGCATAGCGTGTTTGGTGTTGAAGTTTAAGATAGTTTAATTAGTAGTAAGTTGGGGGTATTCATAAGTGCTGTGTGACTGTTCATTTTTCTGTCTAGCCATAAGTGATATCAAAAGGGATATTCATATAGTTGTCTACTTGTGTGGAAGACAATTAGATTAGACATTTTGTTTATTTATTTTATTTAAAAAAAAACAAGAAAAAAAACAACAAAAGAAACAAACACAATTGTTTAATAGTTTCTGCTTTTCTTGAGGTACTCTGGTAACTAACTGACAGTATAGGAGGTAGGGATTTATAGCGAATGATAGTTGGCTTTTTTGTCAGTTGTTTAGCGAGTTAATTTGAATCTAAATCTAGGCATAAGCTGCAGCGTTTAGGATGGTTTCGACCAGGATGCAAGCGCTAGAGGAAGAGATTAGGACCCTTAAGGCAGAGCTTTCGAAGCTCAAGGCTGCCCTTGTTGCACAGGGTAGGCAAGATAAAGCAACAAGGGGTCACTCCGTAGCAGGGACATCATATGTCCAGGTGGTCTCAGGCCACCAGGTAGCTGAGGCTTCCCCTACTGTGGAGGTGGCTGGGATCTCTCGAGAGGGGAGCGTTAATAGTGAACAGAGGAGGGGTAGTTCTGGTAGGTCACAGGAGGGGAAGTGGCATGAGGTCAGGGGGTGGAGGATTTGGAGACGCGAACCTAAGGAAAGGGTCAGTGAGTGGCAGGTGGCAGGTGGTAGGAGCGGGAGGAAGTCTAGCCGAACGGCCCAGCGGGCAGGCATATTAACATCAAATATGTTCCAGGCATTGGATGACTGCCCCCAGGATAGTAGTAGTAAGGAGTCAGTGCTGGTCCTAGGAGACTCTCGTGTGCGACTTGAGGTTTTTGTAAAGGCAGGAGGGACAGGAGGTGCATCACCAGGCCTGGGACCTGGTACCTGTGGTGGCACAGGTCACCAGTGATCACCAGTTTAACATAGTCATAGTGCATGTAGGGGTAAATGACATAGGTCCTGCTAGGAGTGAGGAGCTTCTGCGGGAGTACAGGGCCCTTCTGGCCACCCTGAAGGGTACCAATAGAGTCATTGTAACAGCAATTTTGCCTAGGGCTAGAGCCTCCCCAGAGTGGAGCTCTAGGGCACTGGCAGCTAACGCCAGGGTAGGAAAGCTCTGCCATGAGCTAGGTTTTACATTTGTAGACGAGTGGAGCAGGTTTTATGCATCGTGGGATGCATCATCGTATTCCAAATGTGGCCTGACATATGCACAGTAAAGCTTCCTGATGACTTCCTCACTTCTGTATGATACATTCCTGTTTATTCCCCCAAGCATTCTCAGTGCCTTCTTCCTGGCTTCCTTGGTCTGTTCTGATGCCCCCAATTTTGTGTTTAGAATAACATCTAAATCCTTCTCCTGTTTATTCACTGATAGCACTTGGCCACCCATCAAGTATGGAGCGTTCATATGCTGCTTACCTGCATGCATGGTTTTGCACTTATCGAAATTAAATTAAATTTGCCATTCTTCGGACCACTGCACAAGTTCGTCTAAGTTTCTGCAGCGAGATATGTTCATTGTGACCTGTCATTGCCCAAAGACATTCAAATCATCCGCAAATTCCAAAACCTTACTGCTTAGGTCACTCTCAATGCTAGTTACAAATATAGTGAACGGTAATGGCCCCAGTACTGACCCCTGGGGGACTCCACTAAGAACATTTTGCCATGATGACTTTGTACCATTTAGCATCACTCTTTGCTGTCTATCTGAAAGCCACAGTGGCCCAATGCATGGAGGCAATGGCAGTGTTCCTGTTGCCCTCCCCTTTCGTTTGGCACAGGAACACTCTGCTGCAGACGATTCACATATAGACATGTCTATGTGCATGGTTTTATTCGCCTCTGAACACCATTTTTAGGCTAGCCATGTATGTCACAATTGTGGTTTGGTCAGATTGTATAATTGAGCAGGCGTGCCCTTCGGGCTTGTTGCTCAAAACATTTCATTTTGCGTACGTCTCCATCATCATTATCATCATCATCATCATCATCATCATCATCATCATCATCATCATCATAATTTTATATACCTTCGAGGGGGCATGTGCTCCCTCTGTGTTTGCTTTGCCCTCGCTCACTCACCAATAATTTCAACTTTTCACATAGGACCACATGGAGTGTGCTCCGAATTCATTTGGGTCCGCCAATTGCCTTCATGTATTGTGTACTCCTCCAATAAGTTTTAAAATATACACCCGTGGTCCCCACACCCTCAAAAAATCGTATGATTTTGGTTCTATATAGGGATTTGTTGATTCAACGTGACACTGACATAAGTCCCCCGAGCGGAACTAATTGCCATGGCCTACCTTGCTACCTACCTTGCACACCACACACAGGGCGCTTGGAGATGTCTCCTCCGCAGGTTCCGTCACAGCTTTACCAAGAGCGCTCAAATTACTGATTCAAACCCACGTCTTTCCGCGTATCACTCGCCGCATTTCGGTCTGGGGAGGAACATCCAAGGGTCAGCTATGGAGTAAGCGTGCTTACCAACTTCTCAGCTATGATTGTCACGGGAACACGTCGCTGGGAACACATCGGTTCTGCTTTGGAGTCCCTGGGGTGGCGCAGAATCGAGCGCCTGGTAGAGAGGCGGGATGCCGTCAAAGGTGACCTATAGCGACGCTTGGCCTCAGGCTCCATGTGAAATGTTTCCAGCCTGCTCCGGGGTGTCGCGGCTAGTGTCGAGGCGAGTGGTGAGTGATCGACCAGAAACGTTGAGCTGCGAGACGCCGGCTAGTGTCCAAGCAGGAGAGTTTTACATTTTAGAGGCAGCCCGGCCGATCGGGTTGCCGCTCCATGTCAATTTTTTTGGTAGGCTGGGCAGGAGATGAAGCAATGTGTCTCGTCGTTGTATCTAATTGTCCAAGTGCTTCTACTGGGAATCCTGGTAAGAAGCGATCAGGAAATATCCATGATCGGAGCCCTGTACAGATCATTGGAAAAGACACACAGTTGAATCTAAACTGCAAGACAAGGTATCCAGTGAGATGAATTATCATCAAACGGTGCGAAATTATTCAAGGAAATCGCAAGTTAGCAAGTGAAGTACCAACTGTAAGTGAACAGTATCATGATATAGGCAATGTCTTAATTCACATGAAGCTGAGTGAAAATTGGAAAAAGAAGCTTGTCAACTTAACAAAACATTGGCTAAAACGACCAATTTGCTCCGATTTTTCCAAATTGCTGATGCAAAAAGAGCTGAAGTATGTATCTGACAAGATTGACATTTCCACCAGACCAGGTACCCGTTTTACGGCTTAGACCCCTCCGTTGGTGCAGGAGCCCTTCACATCGGTTCGGGGCCTTTTACAACAGCACGAAATCCTTTATGACGGCACGAAGTCCTTTCCGTCGGTCCACGGTCCCTCGCTGTTGACTCAGCGGCACTCCTTACTGGCCCAGGGCCCTCTGAGAGCTGGAGTCCTATCAAAGAGGAAGTTCTTCAAAAGAATCGAGGTCTCTTCCTCTGGCCTAGAAACCCTTCAAGTTCGCCGACCATGGGCCCTGAACATTAGCTCATGGGCACCCACGTCGGCCGGAAGTCCTCGCAGATCGCCTCGAGACTCCCTGGAGCACTATAGCTTGCGTACTTCGTCGGGTCTATATCAGATCATCAAATGTGCATGGTCTGTAGCGGTTCAAAACATCCATGAATCAAAAGGGCAGAGCGTTCAGATCCTTTAAATTCTGTGATTTGATTCCGTATGGGGTAAATTCAGCGCCTCCAATGCTCAAAACCTCTAACTATTCAAATTATCTAGGGGATCAAAACATCTAAGGACTCAAAAGCACGAGCATTCAAAGTCCCAGGTGTTCAATATCTCGAAGGCATCAAAACGTTGAATCGACAATGGCCTGTTTTGAAACACAACGTGTTCATCAGAGGGGAGCATCAGAGGGGACACAGTCGATGCGTCCCTAAACTCCAATAACTAACTAGAGGGGAGCATTACCACATGGCCCCTTGGAATCTGCCATTGCTGTCATGAGCACAGTTTGTGATCCTGGCCGATTTCCTCCTTTCCATTAAAGAAAAGGAAGATATTTCCACGTGTATTTCCAATTGAGACCAAAACAAGAAAACAACCGATCAACGGAGGAGAGCAGTAAGAGGTGTAGAGATGCACGGAGAGTGAGTGCGCGTCACCGCCACACACTAATCAAGCGTTAGCGACAAAGCGAGCTATGATGGCGACCCTAGGCGGTTGGTTGGAGCTATGATAGCGACCCTAGGCGCGTGGTTCTTGAACACACCTCGAGTTGCTGCGCTTGATGTTGCCTAAGTTAATCATATATTGGGAGCTTCCGTAAAATGCAGTGCAGTGCGCGATCACGCTCTCTTGACCATGTCTGATATCTGTGCTATTCGAATCGATGCCAATTTGATCATTCTAGCGGGTAGACATGAGTGTTTCAGTCCAGGGGATAGGCATGGGTATTCCAGCCCAACGGGTAGGCATGGATATTCCAGTGAAACGGGCAGGCATGGGTATTTCGGTCCAACGAGTACCTATCGGCTATCCAGTTCGGCGGGCAGCTATCGGCTTTCCAGTCCAACAGGTAGATGCAGGCTTCTCCACAGAACGGCCTCCGACAGGCTAACTGCATGATCAGGTGGAGCGACGATCGTCAGCTGTTCCTGCGGTCGCGGTTCAGGGGGATTCCCGTGCTGAGCGGGCCAAGACTCGACTAGAGTGTGAGCGAGGTCCAGTCGTCGCCCCAGTCCAACAGCGGTCCTGTCTGCCGTCCCGACTGCGGTCCTGCCTGAGACCCTGCCTGAGACCCTGCCTGAGACCCTGCCTGAGACCCTGGCTGCGACGTCGGCGTCGGCACGGGCAGTTCCGTTCCGAAGAACGGTCCCGGTCCGCACAGGCAGACGAGACAGCCGTCGTCGTCGCGTCGCTCGCCGCAGTCGGCCGGACACTGCTGCGTGCTGCAGGATCGCCCCTCGGCCTCTCTGGCGCGTTCCGATCGCCCCTCGGCCACTCTGGCGCCGGTCGCCGCGGGCAGGCAGAAGCGGCGCGTGCACGCCTCGCGGCCGTCCGCCATGCAGTAGCAGGTGTTGCAGCCGACCTGGCGCTCGGTGCCGGGCGTGCAGCCGGCCTGGCGCCTGGCTCGCGCCTCCTGCGGCCGGCAGTCGAAGTGGCTGCACACCACCTGGCTGCCGCCCACGCAGTGGCACAGGTTGCAGTCGTCGCTCCACATGTCGCCCTCCACGCAGCCCTCGCGCACGCGGTCGGCCGTCTCGTCCCGGTCGGCGTCGCACGACATCTTGGTGCAGACGGCGACGCCCTCCTCCATGCAGGCGCACTTGTTGCACTGCTCGCGCCAGTCGTCGCCCACGGTGCAGTTCACGCCGGTGCGCTTCTCAAGAGGAGTCGGCTTGGTCGGCTGTAGCGGAATCGGCCGCAAGAAGTCGATGAAGGCGCGCTCCGACGGCGGCGCGCGCACCTCGCAGTACATGAGCGTGCACGCCGGCATGCCGTTCGGCGTGCAGAAGCATGTGTTGCAGCCGTCGTCGTCGATCCAGACGGTGTTGGCCTCACAGGTGGTGTCGTTCACCAGCGCTCGGTTCAGGGGGCTGGCGGTGGCCAGGCCAGCCAGGCAGAGCAGCCACAGAGCCAACATGATCAACACCGGTTCTCGCACTGCCACTGGTGGTACTGTGAGCCAACTCGCGCTATATATACACACCCGTGGCATTCAGCAGCATCTCCATTAACGTCCATGGCGCTTGTCGGTGCCGGGTGGGCTGACAATGAATCGCGCGCGGACTTTCCGGACGATAGCGGCGGGTTCAGTGGCAGCCGTGCTGCCTTGCCATTGATGGCAGATGCTTTGTACACCTGAGGTCGACACAAAAACGGGCTCCACCGAGAGCCGGCTGTTGCAGACCGTCCGATGACTGGCAGCCGCCAGACACCAGTAGTTCAGAGCTGACGGCTGCCGGCGTTCAAGATCCAGGTATAATTGTCGTTAGGCATCAGGAGTCCAGGTCGGACTGTCGCCTAGCATCAGGAGCCAAGATATTACTGTCGCCAAGCATCAGCCCAGGTCCGACTGTCGCAGGGCACGAGGAGTTCCGATATGACTATCGCCAAGCATCAGGAATCCCGGTCTGACTGTCGCCAAGAATCCAGTGTGAATTTGACTGTCGCCAGAAGTGTCGCCCAGGTGTGAATGTTGCTAGGCATCACGAGCCCAGGACTGACTATCTTGGGGCATTAGGAGTCCAGAACTGCCCGCCAGAAGTGTCGCCAGTTTCAATTTCTTTGGCAAGGTATCAGTGACGTACCGAAAAAAGGACAAAAATTTAAAATCCTTCCTTGAAAGATGGTAGGCTCAAAAAGCATGCCATGCCGAGTTCTCAAAGAATCGCTCAAGGTTTGAGCGACTTACAAGGGTAAAGTTCGTATTTAGCGTAACAATGATGTAGGATTTGCACTGCACTCAATATAGGGAGGGAATGATAGGAATGAGACGGTTTGCGCTGCTTGCATTTGTGCGACCAATACAACGGAATCCGTTGCTATAAACGATATCGAGGATCAGTGAGCTTTATTAAGGATGATTAGTCTTGCTGATCCAGATATCACTGAGAATGTTGCAGGGCTGGTTAAGTTGTAGTATTTCGGCATTGCCATTTTACCATGGAAACTAAGCATTTTAGCATTACATTAGTCAGCGGCCGGCGTAGGTAGAAAGAGGCACTGTATTGAATAAACAGTCCAAGCTTGAACACATTTATGTATATAACATGTATCAGGGGCATTCATTTCTCAAAAGTATTTTCGGAGCTATACATGGAGGCAATGACTTGGCCCAAATTGAATTCGGAGCCAACCTCGTTGGGTTCAATATTAACAGTTGGAATTACTAGAGAGAATTCATCGTCAAAAGTATATAAATCAACACCCATGAACTATGTGTATATATACATATATATATATATATATATATATATATATATATATATATATATATGTTACTTATGTATATTATACGCATATACGCATGTAAAAAGAAATATTCGACTGATTCTGAGAGGATTCCCTACTGTTCTTTCGGCACTGAGCAGTCAAAGATGAATTCGTTAGTAAGTAAATGCTATTTTTGAAAGCATGTGCAATGGAAAATTGCATGATGTGGTTTTATTCATTCCTCAACTTGCACTCACTCAGCAGGGAGGAAGAAGTCAACGTAATGCAAATATATACTAAACAGAGTTAATGCGATCAGCTCAGCGCTCTTTCTGATCCACGTTCAATATGCGCTACGAACCTCATCCGAAGAATACCAAAAGTAATATCAGCAGTTTTTTGCTGGGCAGCGTTCAAAATCTGAACCGATGGCACAACGAGCGAGAACGTTCAAAACGCTTTGCAGAAGGCGCTGAAAAGATGTTCGAGTTCATCGTGTTCGAATTCTTCACGAATTGAATAAGAAAAATTGTAGGCAAAGTTCACCCTAACTGCAGCACGGTGCAAATAATTCTGCAATCATTTCATAATAACACCATGTGAAATATTTATTCACGAAACACTGTCTAAAGGCGGAAATATAAATAAGGTTGGTTTTGCAACATGGTTTTGTGACATGTGCAGCACTGATGTCAACTTCATCAACGATTTGTTCACGGACGAGGCCAATTTTCTGCTGGATGGAGATGTGACCACCCAAAATTGTAGGATCTGGGCCAATCACATTCCAGACACAGTGATGAATAGTTCCTGCACTCCGACAAGGCGCGCCTTTGGCTCCAAAGGGATCGTTGGCCCCTTTTGGTTCCAAAACTGCAGCGGCTCTACTGCCATCATCAACAAGTAGCGCTCTGTCAAGATGCTCAATCGTATCTGTAGCAGCGTTTGCAAGCTATGCTGAACATCCCAGGGCACCAGATGGTTCCAGTGAGATGGCTCCACACCGCGCACCTCCAACATGGCGCTGAGCGCTGGAACGACACTTCCGGGAGCGCTTCATCAGTCTTGCGGCTGATGAACTCAGGGGACGCAACCCCTGGTCGGCCCATTCCCCAGACCCCCGGACGTCTTTCTGAGAGGCTTCCTCAAGAGGAATGTCTGCCAGGGAAATCCCAGAAGCCTCCAAGAGGCTCAAGCAGACGATACTTGCAGTGCGATGTGAAAGGGATCTCGACAGATACGTGCTCACGGGTGATGGATAAGGTGAAGATGCGCGCGCTACGTGTGTCAAACGAAACGGACACCACCCAGATTATGCCATGAATCCGGAAAATGCATCCACTTGCATAGCCATTTGTCCTACTGTAGGTTTATTTTCATGAAATTGGGATTCGAATGATGTAATATATATATATATTCATGTCAACTACATAGTTCCTATATTCATACAATATATAGGTGGGATATTTTCAGAATCACCTTGATATTATATATATATATGCATATATATGCATATATATGAATGTGTATATATATATATATATATAAGCAATCCATGTTCTTACAATTGTCGGAAATTATAGCTGTCCCACCGTACCTCATGCCCTCAAATGGTCCCATGTAACCCAGGACTACGGCATATTAAGCTTGAAGGAGATCAATTAACATTTAGAGGTTTCCCAAGTGCTGAAAATGTCTGTCGTCCACAAGGAACTTTTTGCCGTTGAAGTATGCATTTGAAATGAGAAAAAAAAATATGTTCGATAAGAAATCAACCTAACCTAGGCTTAGGTAACATTTTGATGGTTTGAAATTTTAATGCAGACAAGGACAGGTCGGAATACATTTTCCTTCATCTGGGATATCAGCGTGCTACCTAGTATCTTGCTAAATTCCGCGAGTTGCAGCACATTCCAACGCTCAAACGCCGTCGGTTCCAAAATTTTAAAAGAGATGGCACCTGGTGTACCGGCCAAGCACTTAGCGGGCTGGAGCAAACATCCTTTTTTCAGATAATGTGATAATGTTCCTATATGTCTGCAGCACTAAAGTAATAGGCTTCTTGATTACAGAAAAGCCTAGGCAACATTTTCTTGCATGCCGTTTTTTCAGTGCTCGAGCTGTTTCGATCAGGATCCACAAGGTGTGTGGAACGGTACAGGACATATAGGAAAATGTATTCACGCTTTGTTGACTTTGTTCCGCGCCAAAATTATATAACTGCAAGCGGGAAAGAAGTGCGGAACAAAACATCATCCCACCCGAGGACAGGATAACTTTTCAGACGGAACGGAATTGAACCGGTGCATCGCCGTAGCTTCAGATATGTGTTGTATAACTCGGTTGTTTTTTCGTGCATACACAAAAACCAATTGCACGTACCTGCCCCAGGAATTGCATTAGAAAATGCCTCCTTGAACTCTACCACCAACATTTTGTATGCCTTAAAGCCTGAGATACTTCCGACAACAGGGACTTGCTGGAATCCTGAAACTCAGTCGGATGCTGCTCAACAGCTTGGGACCGTGCGGAGCTGTTGATCGCTCACCGGACGATGCGGCAGGTTCTGGACGAAGATGCTGACGTTTGGAACGACAGTGCCGACTTGGAGGCTGCCTCGGCCATTGTGTAACGCCCGACAGCGAATAAGGTCCATGCTGAGAGTGGTGTCGGTGCGAGGTGCGGCGTCAGCATAATCTCCAAGCTGCTCCACAACACCGGACTGAGATTCAGGAATTCAACAAGTCTGTCCCGTTGAGAGGAAATGCTGAAGGTGAAGAACCAAGTATTGTGACCTCTGTCATGTCTCACAGATTGTGGGTCAGAATATGCCTTGATTATGCATGCAATAATATGAGTAGAAAACGATTTGCATTCTTAACGAGCCATTGTCAGTTATCGTCACTTATTTAATCTACACATTGGCGATGACCCTCGCACGCACAGCTCTCGTTCGTCGGTGCTCGTCTTCTCATCCGGCATGATTCCCTAATGGAGAATTAAACGCCCAAATCTTGAATGTAGTCTCATGTTCACAGCCCTGCAGATATTAATGAATCCTTACATAGCGTGTTTGTAGTTAAATGGAGCCTTTTGTGTAGGTGAGTGCTAGGGCATTTCGATATTGTGAAAATATGGGTAACTCTAAGAAATATGCATATATATATATATATATATATATATATATATATATATATATATATATATATATATATATATATGTATGCATGTATGTATGCATTTATAAACATGTATATATATATATATATATATTATATATATTATATAAATATATATACATTATGTATGTATATATAGTTACATACATATATGCATATGCATGTATATGTATACATATACGAGATACATGTAGCATGTATCTCGTAAAGATACATGCTAAATGCAGATATCTATGAGGCTTGTCTTATATATATTTTATATTATCATGAAGTCTCGAGTTTACAAGACAATCCCACAAACTTATGCCAATGCGACATCCTGGGACGTCTCTTCGACTGGAGAGAGGCCCACATTGCATGTATCGTACAGATACATGCTAAATGCCCACGTGAAAAAGGCGCCCTACTCGATGTTCGAGTCCTCCCTTCCGAACATCTTGAACATTTTAGCCAAAGTCTCCTCTCTGAGTATAATAAGCGCCGCCCCAGGGGTACATGAGTTCATCCCCACTCATAAGATGCTCTCAGCCAGTGGCGTCTCTCCAGGGAAATGGCGCCGCCGTAAAAACCGTCCCCATACTTTTACTGGTACTTGTGCGCACCTACTGCCAATGCCACGTTCCATCGCATCTACAAAGTCTCAGTTCCTTTGTCAGTTGTCTGGGTAAGGCCGTCGGTGCGCCTGTACAATCTGCCGGATGAATGGATGAACTGAAGCTGTTCCTCATACTTGGTCAGCGCGAGACTAGACCTGCACAAGAGCGATGTCGCGCTCAGCCAAGTTGTCGACAACATGTCGTTAACATGCCGGCGATATTGCCACGTATCAGCCTACAACATGTTGACAACATGTTGTCAGTGATTTGGTTGAACGTGTCGACGAGAGTCGACATGTCGACAACATGTTAACGACTTCGCTGAGCGTGGCGTCGCTCTGGCGCAGGCCTACAACCACGCGCTGGTCAAAGGTGAGGAACGGCGCCAGTCCACCCTGAGGGATGTGGACACGCGCCGGCAGCGCTGCCCAGACAACTGGCGAGGCAGCTGTGGCTTCGGAAGTACAATCGAAAGGGTCGGTGACAGTCGTTATTCGTTCGATTTGCCAGACATACGACATGCTTATATTGAAGCTACGACTCACCTATATTGAATATTAAATGTGTACACTTCGATGGTAAGAGTAAGTATAGACTAGGGGAGTAGTATCGCAAGATCAGTTGGGGGCTCAGCTCCGGGTCGACCTTGGGTACCCGCAAATATCAATTTCTCCCTGGATTTTGGGCACTTTATTTTGGCATCTTGGAAAGAAAAGAAAAATATTCATTTCATAAACATTATTTTCATTTTCCAGTTTTCCATGAACTTAGCCTATCCAGGGATAAAATGATCAGGAAATGGGTAATAGAAAAAACTATTGCCGTATTCGGAGAATCCACTTCGTGCCGAAACGACTTCTCGCACTTTCGCTTCGCATTGTGCCTGATTTCATTATTGTTTTTATTATATTTATCTATGTCACTTAAAATTTCCGTCGATCAAAACGGATTAAAACAGTACGAAATGGAACAAGATGTAACCATCATATCAACCTCCACATTGCGACCAGTGCTAAATGGCCAGTGGGATTATCGATTTGAGGAAGTTTAAAATTGGATTGGTTATGTAAACTATTTAAATTTATCAAAGAGGACAGTCACTACCAGTACTAAATAATTTTTAGAAGCACCGCGAGAATATCATCATCACTCATTATAAATGTTGGGCAATCTTACACCCACCTAGGTTCAACACGAGTAATATGTCGTACTCAGCATTTATGAAGCGGTGCTTGAATATTCACGAGTTTGACTTCCAAAGTTAGGGGAGGGCTGACTGCCAAGTGGGGTGGGGGCTGAGCTGCAAGTTGGGGGGCTGGAGTCTCCCAACTGGATAGGATCCTACACCCCTGCTAGTGACATTTAGTCATGGACTATTGGTACTCGGTGACGGTCAATCCTTAACTCCGGTACCTGGTGACTGTCGGCTTTGAACTGCTGATGCCTAACGACAGCAAGTCATCTGCAACAGTCAGCTTTGGGCGGAACCGGCTTTTTGTCGATCTCAGATGTACAAATCATCCGCCAGCAATGGCATCGTGCAGGGGCGCCACCGGATCCGCCGCTGGCGTCCGGAAAGTCCGCGTATGCTAATTGTCAGTTCACCCGGCACCGACATGCTCCATGAACCCTAATAGCAATGCTAATGAACGCCACGGTTGTATATATAGCGCGCGTTGGCCCACCCCACCACCAGTGGTAGTGGGAGGGCCGGTGCTGACCATGTTGGCTCTGTGGCTGCTCTGCCTGGCTGGCCTGGCCACCGCCGGACCCCTGAACGGCGCGCCGGCGCGCGGCACCGCCTGCACGCCCGGCACCACCTGGAAGGACGACGACGGCTGCAACACCTGCTTCTGCTCGCACAGCGGCGTGGCGGGGTGCACGAACATCGGCTGCGTGGCGCACGTGCCGCCGCCAGACCGCGCCGGAGGGGCCGGCGGACGTTCCTGCAGCACGCAGCTGTGTCCGGCCGACTGCGGCGAGCGACGCGACGACGACGGCTGTCTCGTCTGCCTGTGCGGACCGCAGCCCTTCTTCGGGCCGGAGCCGCCCGTGCCGACGCTGAGGCCGCAGCCAGGGCTGCAGGCAGGACCGCAGTTTGGACCGCAGGCAGGACCGCAGTTGGGACTGCAGGCAGGCTGGCAGTCGAGACTGCAGGCAGGACTGCAGGCAGGACTGCAGGCAGTGCGACAGTCGGGACTGCAGGCAGGACCGCAGACTGGATGGTATGCAGGGCCGCCGCAAGGACAGCGGTTCGACTAAGATCGCGGCTGAACCTCACTTCAATTCCAGTAGAGTTCAGGCCTCTCAGAATGGGTATCCGCATTTAATCGCAGACAGCAGGAACAGCTGAGAAATGGCACTCCACCTGATCCTGCGGCTGGAAGACGGAGGCCTACCCGTTGGACCGGAAATCTCATGCCAACCCGATAGAATGGAAGGATGGAAACCGACTAAAATAGCGCAGGTACCAGAGACGGTCCGTGAAAACACAAGCATGCACGGCACCGATCTTTGCGGAAGCTCCCAAGATATGATTCATTCAGGCGACATCAATTGCAGCAATCCGAACTGTGTGCAAGGCCCAGGAGCCTTGAGCCGCCATCATGACCCACGCTGTCGCTAGCACTCGATCGGTTTGCGCTGGTCACAGGCGATCTATCTCCATGCACCTCTACACCTTTTACCACACTCCTTCACTGATCGGCTGTTTTCTTGTCTTGGTCTGGATTGGAAATATATGAGGATGTTTCTTCATTTTCTGTTATGAGAATAAGCGTGCTGTCAATGTCTGAGCATCACAGCATCACAGTCTATGCCCATCACATCATGAGCATCACAGTACATGCCTACGATAGCAGTAGCAGATCCAGTGGGGCTATGAGCCCATGCCCCCATCGCCCCTGCCGTTCAACATTTGGTGCTTCAATGTATGCCGTGGCGAATCACTCAAGAAAGTGCGTAGTTGGGCTGCCGGGCAAGTGAAGTAGCTAGGATTTGGTGTATGGGCTGATGTGATTATCTCTACTTAGGGCCGCACCCATAATTTTCAAAATGAGCTCGCATTTTGGGCAGTTTCCAATTTCATCGCTCTTTACGGACCATGTAAGGGATGGTCTGTGCAAATTTATCAGTCTATGAATATTCCCAGACCTACACACACACACATATACACACACACACACACACACACACACACACACACACACACACACACACATATACACACACACACACACACACACACACACACACACACACACACACACACACACACACACACACACACACACACACACACACACACACATATTTATATACATTGTAACCTCGATTTTCGTTATAAATCCGTTCGAAAAAAGTCTGACGAAAACCGAATGTACAAAAACTGAAGCAATATTTCCCATAAGAAATAATGTAAATCCAATTAGTCCGTTCCAGACACCGAAATATATTAAGAAAAATATATTTTATAGAGAATAAGTATTGTTTTACATACAGAAAACAATGAGAAATAAACATAGATGACAAATGAAATGGATAAATGAACATTTAACATCACTTTTACCTTCATTGAAGATTCTTGTTGGCGTATGGAAGACGGCGAGGAGGGGAGGGAGGAGAGGTTATTGTTTGAAAGGGGAATCCCCTCCATAATGACTTCGGGTATCAATGCCCTATCTGGGGTTACTTCTCTTCTTTGTCTTTTACTGGCATTAGGACCAACTTGAGAGTCACTGGACCCCCGTCGCACGAAAAAATGTCCAGAGAGGTCTGTTTCTGGCGTTTCTTTAAGATTTGCCTAAAATGGGACAAGGCATTGTCATTGAATATGTTGCAGACAAGGAATGCAACAGCTTTGTTAGGGTGATATTTCTCCACAAAACTTTGTAATTCGCTCCACTTTGCACACATGTCCTTAATCACTGAAGAAGGCACATTCCCCCCTCTCTCTTCCTCTGAAGCAATTTCCCCAGCTGCCGTTTGTTGCTGTTCCAGTTGAAGGTCTTGCAGTCTTCAGTGGTTAGCTCTTCCCTGTGGTCATCCACCAACTCTTCTACATCCTGGCCACTCACATCCAGCCCCATGGACTTCCCCAAAGAGACGATAGATTCCACAACAGGCATAGGTTCGTCAGGGTCAGCCTCAAACCATTCAAAATCCTTCTCGAGGACACATTCTGGGCACAATTTTGTCCATGCAGAGTTCATCGTCCTGGAAGTCTCTCTGCGCCAAGCCTCATCACTCCTCCTTATCACTCCTTGTCACTCCTTGCCAAGCCTAAACTTATGCAATTGAGAATGTTGAAGTAGTTACTCCATAATTATCTTATGGTCAGTTCAGTGTCCGAGGTCATTTCAAAGCACCTTTGAATCAGGGCTTTGGTGTATAGTTTTTCCAAAGCTTGAAATGACCTGCTGGTCCATGGGCTGGATGAGGTGAGTGGTATTACGGGGCAAGAACTTGGACCAAGAGTTTGGAGCAAGAGTTTGAGCGAACCATTTTCAACTGTATGAAAACCGAATCGTACGAAAACTATGGCAAGCGAAAACCGAGGTTTGACTGTATATATATATATATATATATATATATATATATATATATATATATATATATATATATATATATATATACGGTCAAACACCATGGACTCCTGAAAGACTGCCGAAAACTGGACATCCTGCCTTTTTACTTCATAAGAAAAAGGAAATCATGAAGGAGAACACAAGGAATTATACACAAAGTTAAGAAGTTCCATGTGAAGATGTCCATGATTGAATGTCCTCAGGCACCATGAATCCAGAACTCATTGCCACCAGGCACCAGAAGTCAAGGATTTCTGGCATCTGGTCACCAAGCATCAGATTCATGATATTAAGATTGAATGTTCCCAGGCACCAGGAATTCAGGACTGACTGTCACCAGGTACCAGGCGCCAATGTCGGACTAAATTCCCTACGAATAAATTATCATACATCCAAATTATCGGCGACGAAATTCACGGAAGTTAAATTTTCGATGCTCGTACGACGTAATTTTCGCCCAACAAATTATTGTACGACTCAATTCTCGCGTAATCGAATTTTGACACCGCCCGAATCTGATACGATCAACTTCTGAAGAATGAAGTTATCCCACTTAAAATTCATGTACCGCATGATTCTCCTCAGATGCATCTTTGTCCGGATAAATTATCGCATCACCAAATAATCCTAGGTGGGCACCTATGCCGTACACCTAGGATATTTTTAGAGGATCATGCCGAATCTTAGTGGAATTCAATTTCCAGTTCCTGAAAACTAATTAACCTGACATGTGTTTGAACCAGCATAAATATATCTTAGGTTTCGAACGGGTTCGTGACATCACCGGCAAAGAGCTACATTCTGGATTGCCAGCTGTCCCTTCTGGAATATTCTATGACCTGGCTTTCAGCAAACGAAGGTCGAAAGTGGCTTCAACTGGAAAAGCAAGGTCATGATGGATTGTTATCTTTCCAAGGTAATGTGAGCTCACCAACCTTATTTGATCTTTGATTGACTTCGGACAGGTCATGAGGTGATCTGGGGTGTGGTTTCGCGCAGAAACAGCTATTTTTCCTCCTCGTTGCCAGCAGTTGGTTGGGCATCATTTGACCGCTCCCAATAGCAGACAATTTCCACAGGAAACAATACAAACGCGGGTCCCCTCACGATACTCCGGCCTGAAGTGACTCGAGTGCCACCCTATATGACCTGTGTGGCCTGAGGGTCTACTATGCAACCTGAAAACGTCTACCTTGAGAATGTGGGAATAAAAATGAACTAGTTCTTACCAGGTTACCCGTTTGGTGTGTGTATCCTAACCTTAGCCTTACCCAGGCTCACGCCGTGCGAAGACTCGGGCTGATAGAGAATGTGGAGGAATTTCCCCCATCTCCTCCCAACCATGGAAAAGAGACGCCCCTCTGACGGGGAAGCGTGCCCATCCCGGAAAACTCGAGAGTAACCCCGTTGAACGGATTTCTTCGTCCTTCCTGGAGGAAAGTAAGCCACTTCAGTACATTCGAGTGGACCCCCACTCCCCCACTGTCGACCAATTTCCAGTCGAAGGCGGCCCTCTAGGGACTTCATGCTCCACCTCATGAAAATTCCTGAAACTTCCTCGATGCGAAGATGTAATCTATCGGAATTTGTCAGTGCGAGAATCTAGCAATGCAATAATATATAGCCAGTTTCTTTACCGCACACAGCTTCTCCTGAATTATCGCACCTTCCTGCGACATGAGGGGTTCGGGGAGGCTGTCAGCGCAGGCCCAATAAAATAGAGGTATGGTTGGTATAAAAAGGTTAGTTGATTGGCCATCGGCGGTAAAAATGAAGCGTGGTCAAACAAAGTTCCTCGAATGTCTAGATCCCATATATTTTAACTTGCTCACAGTTTGCTTTGTCAATATGGATTGACATTGCGTGAGACGAAATGTACGACCTTCAATATACCAGGAGGTGCTGAGTTTACATCAAAATAAAGTTAGGGATTATGCTATTTTAATCAACGTTTCGGCCAGGGTCCATCGTCAGGAGTGATATAAAAAATGGCCAGGCGAAGCTTTGAATGATCTGTTCAAATCTTCACCCCATGTTTCCCGACACTCCTGCATACTAACCACCGAGAGCCACAACTCAATTAGAATCTGAGTTGAAAGATTTAAAAACAAAAGTTCTAAAAGCATATAAATATCACAACAAAGCATCGAAGAAAGGGTCGGACAATTATGCGAAACAGAGGGAAGTATTGCGGGAATTGAAAAACAACGATAATGTAATAGTGAAGCCATCAGATAAATGCAAAGGATTCGTCGTGCTAAACAAAACGGATTACTTTGAAAAGGTCAGGACAATAACGGACGATTATCAGAGCATTCCTTCCCAACCAAACCCTACCAAACGTCTCGAAATCGAAACATGTACTATTATCAAGGAAACTTTATCCGGGAAGTTACATAAAGACACAGTTTTAGCTCTCCTTCCTCATTCCAGCCGCACAACGGAATTATACGGGCTCCCAAAAACCACAAACTAGGGGTTCCACTGCGCCCCATAGTGTCGGCGAGTGGTGACCCCATAGATAAGCTATCTTGGTTCTTGAGCAAGATTCTTGTCCAGATACTAGCGTTGGTTCCCGCCCATCTGACAAGCACGAAGTCGTACCTACAGAGGGTGAAAGAAACGTTTCCTACCAAACTTCCGGAGGGCAGTATTGCTTTGGGGAATCGAGCATAGGACGGGGGTATGGCCTTATATATAAATGAACAGGAATGTCCTCCATGGAAGCTAATTCAAGAGAAGGCACTTGTGATTTCCAAATTTTGACACTCAGATGTAACAGTGTTCACTACTCTAACTCCAGTACTCTCAAGCAGACTGAGCACGTGCTTCGCTTTTTCGTTGGTGAAAGTAAACGGAATAAACGCGCCACAGTGTCTCATATCTAGGTTCTTCCCCAACTTACCACAAACTCATCCAGACCCCGCCTTGGTGAGTTTCCGGGAGATTGTAGGTGGTTTGAGGAGCGCCGGAGGGGCCGGCGGACGTACCTGCAGCACGCAGCTGTGTCCGGCCGACTGCGGCGAGCGACGCGACGACGACGGCTGTCTCGTCTGCCTGTGCGGACCGCAGCCCTTCTTCGGGCCGGAGCCGCCCGTGCCGACGCTGAGGCCGCAGCCAGGGCTGCAGGCAGGACCGCAGTTTGGACCGCAGGCAGGACCGCAGTTTGGCCCGCAGGCAGGATCGCAGCTGGGACTGCAGGCAGGATGGCAGTCGAGACTGCAGGCAGGACTGCAGGCAAGACTGCAAGCAGTGCGACAGTCGGGACTGCAGGCAGGACCGCAGACTGGATGGTATGCAGGCCCACCGCAAGGACAGCTGTTCGACTAAGATCGCGGCTGAACCTCACTTCGATTCCAGTAGAGTTCAGGCCGCTCAGAATGGGTATTCGCATTTAATCGCAGACAGCAGGAACAGCTGAGAAATGTCACTCCACCTGATCCTGCGGCTGGAAGACGGAGGCCTACCCGTCGGACCGGAAAACCCATGCCAACCCGCCAGAATGGAAGGATGGAAACCGACTAAAATAGCGCAGGTACCAGAGACGGCCGTGAAAACACAAGCATGCACGGCACCGATCTTTGCGGAAGCTCCCAAGATATGGTTCATTCAGGCAACATCAATTGCAGCAATCCGAACTGTGTGCAAGGCCCAGGAGCCTTGAGCCGTCATCATGACCCACGCTGTCGCTAGCACTCGATCGGTTTGCGCTGGTCACAGGCGATCTGTCTCCATGCACCTCTACACCTTTTACCACGCTCCTTCACTGATCGGCTGTTTTCTTGTCTTGGTCTGGATTGGAAATACATGAGGATGTTTCTTCAATTTCAGTTATGAGAATAAGCGTTCCGTCAATGTCTGAGCATTACAGCATCGCAGTCTATGCCCATCACATCATGAGCATAACAGTACATGCCTACGATAGCGGTAGCAGATCCAGTGGGGCTATGAGTCCATACCCCCATCGCCCCTGCCGTTCAACATGTGGTACTTCAATGTAGGTCGTGACGAAGCACTCAAGAAAGTGCGTAGATGGGCTGCCGGGCAAGTGACGTAGCTAGGATTTGGTGTATGGGCTGATGTGATTATCTCTACGTATGGCCGCACTCCTAATTTTCAAAATGAGCTCGCATTTTGGGCAGTTTCCAATTTCATCTCTCTTTACGGACCATGTAAGGATGGTCTGTGCAAATTTATCAGTCTATGGATATTCCCAGACCTACACACACACACACAAACACACACACACACACACACACACACACGCACGCACGCACGCACGCACACACGCACACACGCACACACGCACACACGCACACACGCACACACGCACACACGCACATACGCACACACGCACACACGCACACGCACGCACGCACGCACGCACGCACGCACGCACGCACGCACGCACGCACGCACGCACGCACGCACGCACGCACGCACGCACGCACGCACGCACGCACGCACGCACGCACGCACGCACGCACGCACGCACGCACGCACACACGCACACACACACACACACACACACACACACACACACACATTTATATACATTGTAACCTCGGTTTTCGTTATAAATCCGTTCGAAAAAGTCTGACGAAAACCGAATGTACGAAAACTGAAACAATATTTCTCATAAGAAGTAATGTAAATTCAATTAATCCGTTCCAGACACCAAAATATATTAACAAAAAATACATTTTATAGAGAATAAGTATTGTTTTACATACATAAATTTTTCGAGGATCATGCCGAATCTTAGTGGAATTCAATTTCCAGTTGCTGGAACTTAATTAACCTGACATGTGTTTGGACCAGCATAAATATATCTTAGATTTCGAACTGATTCGTGACATCACCGGCAAAGAGCTACATTCTGGATTGCCAGCTTTCCCTTCTGGAATATTCTATGACCTGGCTTTCAGCAAACGAAGGTCGGAAGTGGCTTCAACTGGAAAAGCAAGGTCATGATGGATTGTTATCTTTCCAAAGCAATGTGAGTTCACCAACCTTATTTGATCTTTGATTGACTTCGGGCAGGTCATGAGGTGATCTGGGGTGTGGTTCCGCACAGAAACAGCTGTTTTTCCTCCCCGTTGCCAGCAGTTGGTTGGGCATCATTTGACCGCTCCCAATAGCAGACAATTTCCACAGGAACAATGCAAACGCGGGTCCCCTCACGATACTCCGGCCTGAACTGACTCGAGTGCCACCCTATATGACCTGTGTGGCCTGATGGTCTACCATGCAACCTGAAAACGTCTACCTTGATAATGTGGGAATAAAAATGAACTGGTTCTTACCAGGTTACACGTTTGGTGTGTGTATCCTAACCCTCGCCTTACCCAGGCTCACGTCGTGCGAATTCTCAGGCTGATAGAGGATGTGGAGGAATTTCCCCCATCTCCTCCCATCCATGGAAAAGAGGCGCCCCTCTGACGGGGAAGCGTTCCCATCCCGGAAAACTTGAGAGTTGAACGGATTTCTTCGTCCTTCCTGGAGGAAAGCAAGCCACTTCAGTATATTCGAGTGGACCTCCACTCCCCCACTGTCGACCAATTTCCGGTCCAGGGACTTCATGCTCCACCTCAAGAAAATTCCTGAAACTGCTTCGCTGCGAAGATGTAATCTATCGGAATTTGTCAGTGCGAGAATCTAGCAATGCAATAATATATAGCTAGTTTCTTTACCTCACACAGCTTCTCCTGAATTCTCGCACCTTTCTGCGACATGAGGGGTTCGGGGAGGCTGTCAGCGCAGGCCCAATAAAATAGAGGTAGGGTTGGTATAAAAAGGTTAGATGATTGGCCATCGGCGGTAAAAATGAGGCGTAGTGAAACAAAGTTCCTTGAATGTCTAGATCCGATACATTTTAACTTGCTCATAGTTTGCTTTGTCAATATGGATTGAATTATATTTTGTGCCTGAAACTTCAGGCCCTGACACACATTGCGGAATCGAGCATAGGACGAGGGGCATGGGCTTATATATAAATAAACAGGAATGTCCTCCATGGAAGCTAATTCAAGAGAAGGAACTTGTGATTTCCAAATTTTCACACTCAGATGTAACGGTGTTCACTACTCTAACTCCAGTACTCTCAAGCAGACTGAGCACGCGCTTCGCTTTTTCGTTGGTGAAAGTAAACGGAATAAACGCGCCACATTGACTCATATCTAGGGTCTTCCCCAACTTACCGTAAAATCATCCAGACCCCGGTTTGGTGAGTTTGCGGGAGATTGTAGGTGGTTTGAGGAGGTACGAGGAACAAATAAGTGAATTTGTGGGAGGTTGCAGGAGTCTGACATAGTTGTGGGGATGAGGAAAGAAGCTCAGTCGCACGATAACATATCGACTGAGAATTATATCGTGTAAGAATTGGGCGGTATGCAAAGTTTCCAGACAGGAATTCAATCGAACGAGAATTTGGATACGCTAGAAGATAGTTGTACGAAACTTTGTGCTTCCACAACCATTTGGTACAACAATTATACTGTAGAAAATTTAATCGCGCGGGACTGCCCGACGATAATTGTGTTGCACGAGAACTTGGCTATGCGACAATTTTGTCGCACGATAACTCATCAGGTCGTATGATAATTTGGCCAGACGATAATCAACCATGCGTTTTTTTATAACGGATACTATGCGATTACCATACGACCATTTCGCTGACAAAAGTATCGTATGGTAGAAACACTACCATACGATACTTTTCCATTGCGGGACTGATGCAGCAAGATTTTGTCGACGCAATTTTGTCGTGTCATCCATCATCCCCAGTGTCAAGTGATGACGTATACTGCACCGCCAGTGTCTGGTGATGACGTGCACTGCACCGTCAGTGTCTGGTGATGACGTGCACTGCACCGCCAGTGTCTGGTGATGACGTGTACTGCACCGCCAGTGTCTGGTGATGACGTGTACTGCACCGCCAGTGTCTGGTGATGACGTGTACTGCACCGCCAGTGTCTGGTGATGACGTGCACACCGCCAGTGTTGTATGATTTTTTACTGCACCGCCAGTGTCTGGTGATGACGTGTACTGCACCGCCAGTGTCTGGTGATGACGTGTACTCACCACCGCCAGTGTCTGGTGATGACGTGTACTGCATCGCCAGTGTCTGGTGATGACGTGTACTGCACCGCCAGTGTCTGGTGATGACGTGCACTGACGTGTACTGCACCGCCGGTGTCTGGTGATGACGTGCACTACACCCCCAGTGTCTGGTGATGACGTGTACTGCACCGCCAGCGTCTGGTGCTGACGTGTACTAAACCGCCATTGTCTGGTGATGATGTGCACTGCACCGCCAGTGTCTGGTGATGATGTGCACTAAACCGTCAGTGTCTGGTGATAACGTGTACTGCACCGCCAGTGTCTCATGATGACGTGTACTGCACTGCCAGTGTCTGGTGATGACGTGCACTACACCGCCAGTGCACGGTGATGACGTGCACTGCATCGCCAGTGTCTGGTGATGATGTGCACTGCACCGCCAGTGTCTGGTGATGACGTGCACTGCACCGCCAGTGTCTGGTGATGACGTGTACTGCACCGCCAGTGTCTGGTGATGACGTGTACTGCACCGCCAGTGTCTGGTGATGACGTGTACTGCACCGCCAGTGTCTGGTGATGACGTGTACTACACCGCCAGTGCACGGTGATGACGTGCACTGCATCGCCAGTGTCTGGTGATGACGTGTACTGCACCGTAGCACGCAAGCTATACTATATTAACCTAGCGACGCTGCCTCTCGTGCGCCATATTCGTGTTAGGCGAGGCCTCGTGGCTTTGGGCGTGTTCTCGACGCTTCGATTTCTGTAGTAGGAGATATTACAAGTGTGTAGATTTCAAAAGTACATTAGACAACATTCACACTATCCTAACATACTTCATTTATTTTTGGGTGTGCATAGCGTGTTTGGTGTTGAAGTTTAAGAAAGTTTAATTAGTAGTAAGTTGGGGGTATTCATAAGTGCTGTGTGACTGTTCATTTTTCTGTCTAGCCATAAGTGATATCAAAAGGGATATTCATATAGTTGTCTACTTGTGTGGAAGACAATTAGATTAGACACTTTGTTTATTTATTTTATATAAAAAAAACAAGAAAAAAAACAAAAGAAACAAAAACAATTGTTTAATAGTTTCTGCTTTTCTTGAGGTACTCAGGTAACTAACTGACAGTATAGGAGGTAGGGATTTATAGCGAATGATAGTTGGCTTTTTTGTCAGTTGTTTAGCGAGTTAATTTGAATCTAAATCTAGGCATAAGCTGCAGCGTTTAGGATGGTTTCGACCAGGATGCAAGCACTAGAGGAAGAGATTAGGACCCTTAAGGCAGAGCTTTCGAAGCTCAAGGCTGCCCTTGTTGCACAGGGTAGGCAAGATAAAGCAACAAGGGGTCACTCCGTAGCAGGGACATCATATGTCCAGGTGGTCGCAGGCCACCAGGTACCTGAGGCTTCCCCTACTGTGGAGGTGGCTGGGATCTCTCGAGAGGGGAGCGTTAATAGTGAACAGAGGAGGGGTAGTTCTGGTAGGTCACAGGAGGGGAAGTGGCATGAGGTCAGGGGGTGGAGGATTTGGAGACGCGAACCTAAGGAAAGGGTCAGTGAGTGGCAGGTGGCAGGTGGTAGGAGCGGGAGGAAGTCTAGCCGAACGGCCCAGCGGGCAGGCATATTAACATCAAATATGTTCCAGGCATTGGATGACTGCCCCCAGGATAGTAGTAGTAAGGAGTCAGTGCTGGTCCTAGGAGACTCTCGTGTGCGAGGTGCATCACCAGGCCTGGGACCTGGTACCTGTGGTGGCACAGGTCACCAGTGATCACCAGTTTAACATAGTCATAGTGCATGTAGGGGTAAATAACATAGGTCCTGCTAGGAGTGAGGAGCTTCTGCGGGAGTACAGGGCCCTTCTGGCCACCCTGAAGGGTACCAATAGAGTCATTGTAACAGCAATTTTGCCTAGGGCTAGAGCCTCCCCAGAGTGGAGCTCTAGGGCACTGGCAGCTAACGCCAGGGTAGGAAAGCTCTGCCATGAGCTAGGTTTTACATTTGTAGACGAGTGGAGCAGGTTTTATGCATCGTGGGACGCATCATCGTATTCCAAATGTGGCCTGACATATGCACAGTAAAGCTTCCTGATGACTTCCTCACTTCTGTATGATACATTCCTGTTTATTCCCCCAAGCATTCTCAGTGCCTTCTTCCTGGCTTCCTTGGTCTGTTCTGATGCCCCCAATTTTGTGTTTAGAATAACACCTAAATCATTCTCCTGTTTATTCACTGATAGCACTTGGCCACCCATCAAGTATGGAGCGTTCATATGCTGCTTACCTGCATGCATGGTTTTGCACTTATCGAAATTAAATTAAATTTGACATTCTTCGGACCACTGCACAAGTTCGTCTAAGTTTCTGCAGCGAGATATGTTCATTGTGACCTGTCATTGCCCAAAGACATTCAAATCATCCGCAAATTCCAAAACCTTACTGCTTAGGTCACTCTCAATGCTAGTTACAAATATAGTGAACGGTAATGGCCCCAGTACTGACCCCTGGGGGACTCCACTAAGAACATTTTGCCATGATGACTTTGTACCATTTAGCATCACTCTTTGCTGTCTATCTGAAAGCCACAGTGGCCCAATGCATGGAGGCAATGGCAGTGTTCCTGTTGCCCTCCCCTTTCGTTTGGCACAGGAACACTCTGCTGCAGACGATTCACATATAGACATGTCTATGTGCATGGTTTTATTCGCCTCTGAACACCATTTTTAGGCTAGCCATGTATGTCACAATTGTGGTTTGGTCAGATTTTATAATTGAGCAGGCGTGCCCTTCGGGCTTGTTGCTCAAAACATTTCATTTTGCGTACGTCTCCATCATCATTATCATCATCATCATCATCATCATCATCATCATCATCATCATCATCATCATCATCATCATCATCATCATCATCATCATTTTATATACCTTCGAGGGGGCATGTGCTCCCTCTGTGTTTGCTTTGCCCTCGCTCACTCACCAATAATTTCAACTTTTCACATAGGACCACATGGAGTGTGCTCCGAATTCATTTGGGTCCGCCAATTGCCTTCATGTATTGTGTACTCCTCCAATAAGTTTTAAAATATACACCAGTGGTCCCCACACCCTCAAAAAATCGTATGATTTTGGTTCTATATAGGGATTTGTTGATTCAACGTGACACTGACATAAGTCCCCCGAGCGGAACTAATTGCCATGGCCTACCTTGCTACCTACCTTGCACACCACACACAGGGCGCTTGGAGATGTCTCCTCCGCAGGTTCCGTCACAGCTTTACCAAGAGCGCTCAAATTACTGATTCAAACCCACGTCTTTCCGCGTATCACTCGCCGCATTTCGGTCTGGGGAGGAACATCCAAGGGTCAGCTATGGAGTAAGCGTGCTTACCAACTTCTCAGCTATGATTGTCACGGGAACACGTCGCTGGGAACACATCGGTTCGGCTTTGGAGTCCCTGGGGTGGCGCAGAATCGAGCGCCTGGTAGAGAGGCGGGATGCCGTCAAAGGTGACCTATAGCGACGCTTGGCCTCAGGCTCCATGTGAAATGTTTCCAGCCTGCTCCGGGGTGTCGCGGCTAGTGTCGAGGCGAGTGGTGAGTGATCGACCAGAAACGTTGAGCTGCGAGACGCCGGCTAGTGTCCAAGCAGGAGAGTTTTACATTTTAGAGGCAGCCCGACCGATCGGGTTGCCGCTCCATGTCAATTTTTTGGTAGGCTGTGCAGGAGATGAAGCAATGTGTCTTGTCGCTTTATCTAATTGGCCAAGTACTTCTACTGGGAATCCTGGTATGAAGCGAACAGGTAATATCCGTGATCGGAGCCCTGTACAGATCATTGGAAAAGACACACAGTTGAATCTAAACTGCAGGACAAGGTATCCAGTGAGATGAATTGTCATCAAACGGTGCTAAACTATTCAAGGAAATCGCAAGTTAGCAAGTGAAGTACCAACTGTAAGTGAACAGTATCATGATATAGGCAATGTCTTAATTCACATGAAGCTGAGTGAAAATTGGAAAAAGAAGCTTGTCAACTTAACAAAACATTGGCTAAAACGACCAATTTGCTCCGATTTTTCCAAATTGCTGATGCAAAATGAGCTGAAGTATGTATCTGACACGATTGACCTCTCCACCAGACCAGGTACCCGTTTTACGGCTTAGACTCCTCCGTTGGTACAGGAGCCCTTCACATCGGTTCGGGGCCCTTTACAACAGCACGAAATCCTTTCCGTCAGTCCAAGGTCCCTCGCTGTTGACTCAGCGGCACTCCTTACTGGCCCATGGACCTCTGAGGGCGAGAGTCCTAACAAAGAGGAAGTTCCTCAAAAATATCGGGGGCCCTTCCTCTGGCCTAGAAACCCTTCAAGTTGACCCACCATTGGCCATGAACATTAGCTCATGGGCACCCACGTCGGCCGAAGATGCTCGCAGATCGCTGGAGGCTCCCTGGAGCTCTATAGTTTGCGTGCTTCGTGGGGTCTATATCAGAACACCAAATGTGCATGGTCTGTAGCGGTTCAAAACATCCATGAATCAAACGGGCAGAGCGTTAAGATCCTTTAAATTCTGTGATTTGATTCCGTATGGGGTAAATTGAGCACCTCCAATGCTCAAAACTTCTAACTATTCAAATTACCTAGGGGATCAAAACATCTAAGGACTCAAAAGCAAGAGCAGTCAAAAGTCCCAGGTGTTCAATACCTCGAAGGCATCAAAACGTTGAATCGACAATGGCCTGTGTTGAGACACCACGTGTTCATCAGAGAGGAGCATCAGAGGGGACGCAGTCGATGCGTCCTTAAACTCCAATAACTAACTAGAAGGGAGCATTACCCCATGGCCCCTTGGAATCTGCCATTGCTGTCGTGAGCACAGTTTGCGATTCTGGCCGATTTCGTCCTTTCCATTAAAGAAAAGGAAGATATTTCCACGTGTATTTCCAATTGAGACCAAAACAAGAAAACAACCGATCAACGGAGGAGAGCAGTAAGAGGTGTAGAGATGCACGGAGAGTGAGTGCGCGTCACCGCCACACACTAATCAAGCGTTAGCGACAAAGCGAGCTATGATGGCGACCCTAGGCGGTTGGTTGGAGCTATGATGGCGACCCTAGCTTGGTTGGAGCGCCTAGGCGCGTGGTTCTTGAACACACCTCGAGTTGCTGCGCTTGATGTTGCCTAAGTTAATCATATATTGGGAGCTTCCGTAAAATGCAGTGCAGTGCGCGATCACGCTCTCTTGACCATGTCTGATATCTGTGCTATTCGAATCGATGCCAATTTGATCATTCTAGCGGGTAGACATGAGTGTTTCAGTCCGCATGGGTATTCCAGTCCAACGGGCAGGCATGGGTATTCCAATCCAACGGGCAGGCATGGATATTCCAGTCCAACGGGCAGGCATGGGTATTTCAGTCCAACGAGTACCTATCGGCTCTCCAGTTCGGCGGGCAGCTATCGGCTTTCCAGTCCAACAGGTAGAAGCAGGCTTCTCCACAGAACGGCCTCCGACAGGCTAACTGCATGATCAGGTGGAGCGACGATCGTCAGCTGTTCCTGCGGTCGCGGTTCAGGAGGATTCCCGTGCTGAGCGGGCCAAGACTCGACTAGAGTGTGAGCGATGTCCAGTCGTCGCCCCAGTCCAACAGCGGTCCTGTCTGCCGTCCCGACTGCGGTCCTGCCTGCGACCCTGCCTGCGACCCTGCCTGAGACCCTGCCTGCGACCCTGCCTGAGACCCTGGCTGCGACGTCGGCGTCGGCACGGGCAGTTCCGTTCCGAAGAACGGTCCCGGTCCGCACAGGCAGACAAGACAGCCGTCGTCGTCGCGTCGCTCGCCGCAGTCGGCCGGACACTGCTGCGTGCTGCAGGATCGCCCCTCGGCCTCTCTGGCGCGTTCCGATCGCCCCTCGGCCACTCTGGCGCCGGTCGCCGCCGGCAGGCAGAAGCGGCGCGTGCACGCCTCGCGGCCGTCCGCCATGCAGTAGCAGGTGTTGCAGCCGACCTGGCGCTCGGTGCCGGGCGTGCAGCCGGCCTGGCGCCTGGCTCGCGCCTCCTGCGGCCGGCAGTCGAAGTGGCTGCACACCACCTGGCTGCCGCCCACGCAGTGGCACAGGTTGCAGTCGTCGCTCCACATGTCGCCCTCCACGCAGCCCTCGCGCACGCGGTCGGCCGTCTCGTCCCGGTCGGCGTCGCACGACATCTTGGTGCAGACGGCGACGCCCTCCTCCATGCAGGCGCACTTGTTGCACTGCTCGCGCCAGTCGTCGCCCACGGTGCAGTTCACGCCGGTGCGCTTCTCAAGAGGAGTCGGCTTGGTCGGCTGTAGCGGAATCGGCCGCAAGAAGTCGATGAAGGCGCGCTCCGACGGCGGCGCGCGCACCTCGCAGTACATGCGCGTGCACGCCGGCATGCCGTTCGGCGTGCAGAAGCATGTGTTGCAGCCGTCGTCGTCGATCCAGACGGTGTTGGCCTCACAGGTGGTGTCGTTCACCAGCGCTCGGTTCAGGGGGCTGGCGGTGGCCAGGCCAGCCAGGCAGAGCAGCCACAGAGCTAACATGATCAACACCGGTTCTCGCACTGCCACTGGTGGTACTGTGAGCCAACTCGCGCTATATACACACCCGTGGCATTCAGCAGCATCTCCATTAACGTCCATGGAGCATGTCGGTGCCGGGTGGGCCGACAATGAATCGCGCGCGGACTTTCCGGACGATAGCGGCGGGGTCAGTGGCAGCCGTGGCGCCTTGCCATTGATGGCAGATGCTTTGTACACCTGAGGTCGACACAAAAACGGGCTCCACCGAGAGCCGGCTGTTGCAGACCGTCCGATGACTGGCAGCCGCCAGACACCAGGAGTTCAGAGCTGACGGCTGCCGGCGTTCAGGATCCAGGTATAATTGTCGTTAAAGATCACGTCTCTAGCATCAGGAGTCCGGGTCGAGCATCAGGAGCAAAACAGAACCCAGGTCTGATTGTCGCCAAGCATCAGCTCAGGTCCGACTGTCGCAGGGCACAAGGAGTTCCGATATGACTATCGCCAGGCATCAGGCGGTACTATCGCCAAGAATCAGTGTGAATTTGACTGTCGCCAGAAGTGTCGCCCAGGTGTGAGTGTTGCTAGGCATCATGAGCCCAGGACTGACTATCTTCGGGCATTAGGAGTTCAGAATTGCCACCACGGGAGTTCAAACTGCCAGAAGTGTCGCCAGTTTGTTGAAGTAATAATGTCTGAGACGCAGGCTAGGAAAATGCAGAAATACCATTAACTTATCGGGTTCGCATTATCACCGATCATGAGTTAGTTTGATATATTTCGGTGAGGCATTGAAAATTAATACGATGTGCCATGTTTAAAAACATATTTCTTTTAATTTACGTTCCTAACAAATAACACATGGTGGGCCGAGTGGGAGCCGGCCCCAGAGTCCCTCGCCATATTCCGTCATCATTGGATAGGGAAATTACACCAGAACGCGTTGCCCTCCAGCACAGGTGGAGATCCTGGGAGTGAGGATCAGGACCATGGCTAGATTCGTTGGACCATCATTGAACACGTGTGGAAAAATTGACTCTACAAGAAAATCAACATGAATACAATGCAATCAATAGGAGCCGCTGAGACAACTCTAAATCTGATGCCTTTTTCACTCTAGGTTTGAATTTTCGTCTGTGAGGGGGTCATTCTTGCTACTGCACCACAAGAAACTCGAGATA
Organism: Imbricaverruca yamaguchii; assembly: GCA_034440575.1. Lineage (NCBI taxonomy): Eukaryota > Metazoa > Arthropoda > Thecostraca > Neoverrucidae > Imbricaverruca > Imbricaverruca yamaguchii. Next base: position 627,302 of record JAOTOL010001466.1, on the reverse strand, counting down.
TCTCCACTTATGCCATCCACCATTACATTTCAAGAATGATGATTTCAATGAGATAGCTATGGTTATATGCACCATCGTCATGTATCACCTTTACAACTGAAATTCCCAAAACTCACGTCAACGAGGTGACTTTTCAATAATCATGTGAGCAAATTTGAGTAAAACCTTTGACAGCGTCGACCATGTTGTCCTTCAAAAAGTCCGATGGAACGGCATCGATCTCACCTGGTTTCACAGCTAACTGCGGGGCGGGTGCAGATGGTGAGAGGGGCTGGGAAACCCGTCTCCTTGCCCACGGTGTCCACCATGGTTCCATGCCCTACATGGTCTTCAGCCTCTTCACCTTCCGTTCGAATCGGATCCGACTGTTCTGATCGGGAAAATCTGCAGTATTACAAAATCTGCTTAGAACATTCACTGGAACTTCTTCCAACATGGCTTTCGTCAAACTCACTCAAGATGACGTGTAAGAAAACAAACTTCATTCGAATTGGCTCCCAGCAAAACATTTTTTAATCTAGCTTAGCACGCGCCCTGGAGAGGGGGCGAAATCCGCCCACCCCTCCGGTTTTTCGTAGATAACTCCAGATTTTACCGGCCGATATATGCCATTATTTGTGTATCTACCAATAAATGACCGGCGCGTTGTTTAAAGTAAGAAAAATGAACAGTCGACCGAACATTTTTCGAGTTAGGGGTCGCTAGAATACACAAATGTTCTCAGCGGCAGATTACAAATATCGGCGCTGTTGCGCTTGCCGTATATTAGCAAAAAGGGAAGTGTTATTGTCAAAACTAACGGCTTGTTTGATGTGCATTGTCATGCTACATTGTTCCAGAGTCATGTCAAGTCACCGAGGTCAAGTCAGGTCAAGTTCATGACAGGTTAACAAACGCCCTAGAGGGGGATGGCGAAATCCGCCAATCCTTCCGATTTTTCGTACATAACTCCATATTGTACTGGCTGATATATGCCAAGTTTTTGCGTACCTGCTTAGACATGACCGGCGCATTGCTTAAAGCAAGAAAAATGAAAATCGGCCGAGACGTTTTCAAGTTAGGGGCCGTTAAAATAAAAACAATTCGCAGCACCATACCACAAAAATCGGCGCTGATGCGCTTCCCGTATATTGGCAAAAAGGAACTGTTCTTGACAACAATAGCGACTTGCTGATGATTTGATGTCACTGTAATGTGGAGGCATGGTCATGTTTACTCCCTAAAAAAACTCAAAACAATCCATCGATTTTTTTTCTCCCCCACCAAATCTACTGTTTGTCATTGTGTGCCTAAGCGTTTTCATACTTTATTCATGTATTTCACTCCTTTCTTTGCGAAGCCGATTGTGCCGAACTGCCCAACGGAGCAGTCGGGTGGGCAGCCCGGTTCCGGTAACTGGAGCAGGCAATGGCCTGCTAAAGTGCTCCTATATAGGTGACCTGAGGTCAAATGGCGGATCTGGCATCTGTATTGCATCCATTAGTGATGTACAAAACATCATTAATGCCAACTTTGGCGTATCTAAATAAAATCACAGCGATCCATAACAATGACAAGCCAATCCTGGCAAAACCAGAAAGTTTTGCTATTTTGACCTCCTTTGAACTTGAAGATATTGACCTAAGGTCATGAAATTTGCACACAATAGAGGTCACTATCGTGCCCAACTACCCTGCGAATTTCGTTGTTCTAGCGTCAGTAGGAACCGAGATCTTAGGGGAGGGCGGAATCCGCACCCCCTCCAGTGCGCGTAATTTTCCGAGGCCCTCCAGTGCGCGTGTTAAGTCGCCTGTGCAGGAGATGAAGGTATGTGTCTTGTCGTTTTAACTAATTGGCCAGGTATTTCTACTGGATAATCCTGGTACGAAGCGAACAGGTACTATCCACGGTCGGACCCCTGTGCAGATCATTGGAAAAAAACACATTTGAATCCAAACTGCAAAATAAGATTAACAAACTGCAAAGTAAAGAGATGAAGCTGAATTAGCATCAAACAGTGTTAAACCTATGCAACAAAATCGCAAGTTAGTCCGTGAAGTACCAACATCACAACTGCAAAACAAATATTATGTGATAGGCCATTTCTGAATGCATATGAAGCTGAGTGAACATTGGAAAAAGGAACATGCCAGATAAACAAGACATTGACTAAAACAACAAATTGCACCGATTTTGCCCAATTGTTAATGCAAAAAGAGCTAAGGTGTGCATCTGACACGATTCTCCACTGGACCAGATATCCGTTTTACGGTTCAGACCCCTTCGTTGGTAAAGGAGCCCTTCGCATCGGTTCGGGGCCCTTTACAACAGCACGAAATCCTTTCCGTCGGTCCACGGTCTCTCGCTGTTGACTCAGCGGCACTCCTTACTGGCTCAAGGCCCTCTGAGAGCGGGAGTCCTATCAAAGAGGAAGTTCTTTTATTTTAAATCGAGGGCCCTTCCTCTGGCCTAGAAACCCTTCAAGTTGACCCACCATGGGCCCTGAACATTAGCTCATGGGCACCCACGTCGGCCGGAAATACTCGCAGATCGTCTCGAGGCTTCCTGGGACTCTATAGTTTGCGTGCTTCGTCGGGTCTATATCAGAACATCAAATGTGCATGGTCTGTAGCGGTTCAAAACATCCATGAATCAAAAGGACAGAGCGTTTAAATCCTTTAAATTCTGTGGCTTGATTAAATTCTGTGGTTTGATACCGTATGGGGTAAATTCAGCGCCTCCAGTCCTCAAAGCCTCTAACTATTCAAATGATCTAGGGGATCAAAACATCTAAGGACTCAAAAGCACGAGCAGTCAAAAGTCCCAGGTGTTCAATACCTCGAAGGCATCAAAACGTCGAATCGACAATGACAATGTGTTGAGACACAACGTGTTCATCAGAGGGGAGCATCAGAGGGAACGCAGTCGATGCGTCCTTAAACTCCAATAACTAACTAAAGGGGAGCATTACCCCATGGCCCCTTGGAATCTGCCATTGCTGTCGTGAGCACAGTTTGTGATCCTGGCTGATTTCCTCATTTCCATTAAAGAAAAGGAAGATATTTCCACGTGTATTTCCAATGGAGACCAAAACAAGAAAACAACCGATCAACGAAGGAGAGCAGTAAGAGGTGTAGAGATGCACGGAGAGTGAATGCGCGTCACCGTCCCACACTAGTCAAGCGTTAGCGACAAAGCGAGCTATGATGGCGACCCTAGGCGGTTGGTTGGAGCTATGATGGCGGCCCCTAGGCGCGTGGTTCTTGAACACACCTCGAGTTGCTGCGCTTGATGTTGCCTAAGCTGGTCATATATTGGGAGCTTCCGTAAAATGCAGTGCAGTGCGCGAACACGCTCTCTTGACCATGTCTGATATCTGTGCTATTCGAATCGATGCCAATTTGATCATTTTAGCGGGTAGACATGAGTGTTTCAGTCCAGGGGATAGGCATGATTGGTATTATCCAGTGCAACGGGCAGGCATGGGTATTTCAGTCCAACGAGTACCTATCGGCTCTCCAGTTCGGCGGGTAGCTATCGGCTTTCCAGTCCAACAGGTAGACGCAGGCTTCTCCACAGAACGGCCTCCGACAGGCTAACTGCATGATCAGGTGGAGCGACGATCTTCAGCTGTTCCTGCGGTCGCGGTTCAGGGGGATTCCCATGCTGAGCGGGCCAAGACTCGACTAGAGTGTGAGCGAGGTCCAGTCGTCGCCCCAGTCCAACAGCGGTCCTGTCTGCCGTCCCGACTGCGGTCCTGCCTCAAACCCTGCCTGAGACTCTGGCTGAGACCCTGCCTGCGACCCTGCCTGAGACCCTGCCTGAGACCCTGGCTGCGACGTCGGCGTCGGCACGGGCAGTTCCGTTCCGAAGAACGGTCCCGGTCCGCACAGGCAGACGAGACAGCCGTCGTCGTCGCGTCGCTCGCCGCAGTCGGCCGGACACTGCTGCGTGCTGCACGATCGCCCCTCGGCCTCTCTGGCGCGTTCCGATCGCCCCTCGGCCACTCTGGCGCCGGTCGCTGCCGGCAGGCAGAAGCGGCGCGTGCACGCCTCGCGGCCGTCCGCCATGCAGTAGCAGGTGTTGCAGCCGACCTGGCGCTCGGTGCCGGGCGTGCAGCCGGCCTGGCGCCTGGCTCGCGCCTCCTGCGGCCGGCAGTCGAAGTGGCTGCACACCACCTGGCTGCCGCCCACGCAGTGGCACAGGTTGCAGTCGTCGCTCCACATGTCCCCCTCCACGCAGCCCTCGCGCACGCGGTCGGCCGTCTCGTCCCGGTCGGCGTCGCACGACATCTTGGTGCAGACGGCGACGCCCTCCTCCATGCAGGCGCACTTGTTGCACTGCTCGCGCCAGTCATCGCCCACGGTGCAGTTCACGCCGGTGCGCTTCTCAAGAGGAGTCGGCTTGGTCGGCTGTAGCGGAATCGGCCGCAAGAAGTCGATGAAGGCGCGCTCCGACGGCGGCCCGCGCACCTCGCAGTACATGCGCGTGCACGCCGGCATGCCGTTCGGCGTGCAGAAGCATGTGTTGCAGCCGTCGTCGTCGATCCAGACGGTGTTGGCCTCACAGGTGGTGTCGTTCACCAGCGCGCGGTTCAGGGGGCTGGCGGTGGCCAGGCCAGCCAGGCAGAGCAGCCACAGATCTAACATGATCAACACCGGTTCTCGCACTGCCACTGGTGGTACTGTGAGCCAACTCGCACTATATATACACACCCGTGGCATTCAGCAGCATCTCCATTAACGTCCATGGCGCATGTTGGTGCCGGGTGGGCCGACAATGAATCGCGCGCGGACTTTCCGGACGATAGCGGCGGGGTCAGTGGCAGCCGTGCCGCCTTGCCATTGATGGCAGATGCTTTGTACACCTGAGGTCGACACAAAAACGGGCTCCACCGAGAGCCCATTGGGTTCAATGTTAACAGTTGGATTATTAGAGGGAATGCATCAAATCAAAAGTATATAAATCAACAATAATGAACTATGTATATTTTTCTTTTTTTTATATATATATATATACAGTATAGTTATATATATATATATATATATATATATATATATATATATAGGCTTATATATATATGCTACTTATGTATAATATACGCATATACGCATGTAAAAGAAATATTCAAACTCATTCTGAGAGGATTCCCCTATTGTTCTTTCGGCACTGATCAGTCAAAGATGAATTCGTTAGAAAGTAAATGCTACTTTTGAAAGCATGTGAAATGGAAAATTGCATGATGTGTTTTATTCATTCCTCAACTTGCACTCACTCAGCAGAGAGGAAGAAGTCAACGTAATGCAAATATATATTAAAACAGAGTTACAGGCGATCAGCTCAGCGCGTTTTCCTCATCCACGCCCAATATGCGCTACGAACCTCATCCGAAGAATAAAAAAAGTAATATCAGCAGTTTTTTGCTGGGCAGTGTTCAAAATCTGAACCGATGGCACAACGAGCGAGAACGTTCAAAAACGCTTTGCAAAAGGCGCCGAAAAGATATTCGAGTTCATCGTGATCGAATTCTTCACGATCTGAATAAGGAAAAATTGTAGGCAAAGTTCACCCTAGCTGCAGCACAGTGCAAATAATTTCATGCAATCATTTCATAATAATACGACCATGTGAATATTTATTCACGAAACACTGTCTAAAGGCGGGAAATATAGAGCGTACTTCTGGGAGCGCCTTATCAGTCTTGCGGCTGATGAACTCAGAGGACGCAACCCCTGGTCGGCCCATTTCCCAGACCCCGGACGTTTTTCTGAGAGGCTTCCTCAAGAGGAATGTATGCCAGGAAAATCCCAGAAGCCTCCAAGAGGCTCAAGCAGACGATACTTGCAGTGCGATGTGAAAGGGATCTCGACAGACACGTGCTCACGGGTGATGGACAAGGTGAAGATGCGCGCGCTACGTGTCAAACGAAAGGACCACCACCCAGACCATGCATCTGGAAAATACGTCGACTTGCATAGCCATTTGTCCTACTGTAGGTTCATTTTCATGAAATTTGGATTCGAATGATGTAATACATATATTCATGTGAACTACATAGTTCCTATTTTCATAATATATAGGTGGGATATTTTCAGAATCAATCTTGACATTATATATATGTGCATGTATATATAAATATATAATATCTATATATATATATATATATATATATATATATATATATATATATATATATCTATATATATATATATATATATATATATAGATATATATATATATGTACATAGCCTATATATATATATATATATATATATATATATATATATATATATATATATATATATATATATATATATATATATATATATATATGTATATATATATAAGCAATCCATGTTCTTACAATTGTCAGAAATCATAGCTGTCCCACCCAACCTCATGCCCTCAAATGGTCCCATGTAACCCAGATCTACGGCATATTAAGCTTGAAGGAGATCAATTAACATTTAGAGGTTTCCCAAGTGTTGAAAATGTCTGTTGTCCACAAGGAACTTTTTGAAGTATCCATTTGAAAGGAAAAAATATGTTGATAAGAAGTCAACCTAACCTAGGCTTAGGTAACATTTTGGTGGTTTGAAATTTGAAAGCAGACAAGGACAGGTCGGAATCCATTTTCCTTCATCTGGGATATCAGCGTGCTACCTAGTATCTTGCTAAATTCCTCGAGTTTCTGTCTGTGTCTGTCGAGTTGCACATTCCAACTTTCAAACGACGTCGGTTCCAAAATCTTAAAAGAGATGGCATCAGGTGTACCGGCCAAGCACTTAGCGGGCTGGAGCAAACATCTTTTTTCAGATAATGTGATAATGTTCCTATATGTCTGCAGCACTAAAGTAATAGGAGTCTTGATTACAGAAAAGCCTAGCCAATATTTTCTTGCATGCCGTTTTTTTCAGTGCTCGAGCTGTTTCGATCAGGATCCACAAGTTGTGTGGAACGGTACAGGACATATAGGAAAATGTATTCACGCTTTGTTGACTTTGTTCCGCGCCAAAATTATATGACTGCAAGCGGGAAAGAAGTGCGGAACAAAACATCATCCCACCCGAGGACAGGATAACTTTTCAGAACGGAATTGAGCCGGTACATCGCCGTAGCTTCAGATATATGTTGTATAACTCGGTTGTTTTTTTTCGTCCATACACAAAAACCAATTGCACGTACCTGCCCCAGGAATTGTATTAGAAAATGCCTTCTTGAACTCTACCACCAACATTTTGTATGTCTTAAAGCATGAGATACTTCCGACAACAGGGACTTGCTGGAATCCGGAAACTCAGTCGGATGCTGCTCAACAGCTTGGGACCGTGCGGAGCTGTTGATCGCTCACCGGACGATGCGGCAGGTTCTGGACGAAGATGCTGACGTTTGGAACGACAGTGCCGATTTGGAGGCTGCCTCGGCCATTGTGTAACGCCCGACAGCGAATAAGCTCCATGCTGAGAGTGGTGTCGGTGCGAGGTGCAGCGTCAGTATAATCTCCAAGCTGCTCCACAACACCGGACTGAGTTTCAGGAATTCAACAAGTATGTCCCGTTCAGAGGAAATGCTGAAGGTGAAGAACCAAATATTGTGACCTCTGTCATGTCTCACAGATGGTGGGTCAGAACATGCCTTGATTATGCATGCAATAATATGAGTAGAAAACTATTTGCCTTCTTAACGAGCCATTGTCAGTTATCGTCACTTATTTAATCTACACATTGGCGATGACCCTCGCACGCACAGCTCTCGTTCGTCGGTGCTCGTCTTCTCATCCGGCATGATTCCCTAATGGAGAATTAAACGCCCAAATCTTGAATGTAGTCTAATGTTCACAGCCCTGCAGATATTAATGAATCCTTACATAGCGTGTTTGTAGTTAAATGGAGCCTTTTGTGTAGGTGAGTGCTAGGGCATTTCGATATTGTGAAAATATGGGTAACTCTAAGAAATATGCATGTATATATATATATATATATATGCATGTATGTATATGTATTTATAAACATGTACATATATATACATATGTATATATATAGTTACATACGTATATGCATGTACATGTATATGTATACATATACGAGATACATGTAGCATGTATCTCGTAAAGATACATGCTAAACGCAGATATCTATGAGGTTTGCTCTTATATATATCATGAAGTCTCGAGTTTGCAAGGCAATCCCACCAACTTATGCCAATGCGACATCCTGGCGACGTCTCTTCTGACTGGAGAGAGGCCCGCCCACATTGCATGTATCGTACAGATACATGCTAAATGCCCACATGAAAAGGCGCCCCTACTCGATGTTCGAGTCCTCCCCTTCCGAACATCTTGAACATTTTAGCCAAAGTCTCCTCTCTGAGTATAATAAGCGCCGCCCCAGGGGTACATGAGTTCATCCCCACTCATAAGATGCTCTCAGCCAGTGGCGTCTCTCCGGGGAAAATGGCGCCGCCGTAAAAACCGTCCCCATACTTTTACTGGTACTTGTGCGCACCTACTGCCAATGCCACGTTCCATCGCATCTACAAAGTCTCAGTTCCTTTGTCAGTTGTCTGGGTAGAGCCGTCGGTGCGCCTGTACAATCTGCCGGATGAACTGAAGCTGTTCCTCATACTTGGTCAGCGCGAGACTAGACCTGTACAAGAGCGATGTCGCGCTCAGCCAAGTTGTCGACAACATGTCGTTAACATGCCGGCGATATTGCCACGTATCAGCCTACAACATGTTGACAACATGTTGTCAGTGATTTGGTTGGACGTGTCGACGAGAGTCGACATGTCGACAACATGTTAACGACTTCGCTGAGCGTGGCGTCGCCCTGGCGCGGGCCTACAACCACGCGCTGGTCAAAGGTGAGGAACGGCGCCAGTCCACCCTGAGGGATGTGGACACGCGCCGGCAGCGCTGCCCAGACAACTGGCGAGGCAGCTGTGGCTTCGGAAGTACAATCGAAAGGGTCGGTGACAGTCGTTATTCGTTTGATTTACCAGACATACGACATGCTTATATTGAAGCTACGACACACCTATATTGAATATTAAATGTGTACACTTCGATAGTAAGAGTAAGTCTAGACTAGGGGAGTAGTATCGCAAGATCAGTTGGGGGCTCAGCTCCGGGTCGATCAACCTTGGGTACCCGCAAATATCAATTTTTCCCCGGATTTTGGGCATTTTAGTTTGTATCTTGAGAAGAAAAGAAAAACATTAATTTCATAAACATTATTTTCATTTTCTATCCACGGATAAAATAATCAGGAAATCGGTAATGGAAAAACTATTGCCGAATACGGCAATAGTCCGACACTTCGTGCCGAAACGACTTCTCGCACTTTCGCTTCGCATTGTGCCTGATTTCCTTTTTGTTTTTCTTATATTTATATATGTCACTTAAAATTTCCTTCGGTCAAAACGGATTAAAACAGTAAGAAATGGAACAAGATGTAAATATCATATCAACCTTCACATTGCGACTAGTGCTAAATGACCAGTGGGATTATCGATTTAAGGAAGTTTAAAATTGGATTGCTTATGTAAACTATTTAAATGTATCAAAGAGTACAGTCACTACCAGTACTCAATTTTTTTTAGAAGCACCGTGAGAATATCATCATCACTCATTATAAATGTTGGGCAATCTTACACCCACCTAGGTTCAACACGAGTAATATGTCGTACTCAGCATTTATGAAGCGGTGCTTGAATATTCACGAGTTTGACTTCCAAAGTTAGGGGAGGACTGACTGCCAACTGGGGTGGGGGGCTGAGCTGCAAGTTGGGGGGCTGGAGTCTCCCAACTGGATGGGATCCTACACCCCTGCTAGTGACATTTAGTCATGGACTATTGGTACTCGGTGACGGTCAATCCTTAACTCCGGTACCTGGTGACTGTCGGCTTTGAACTGCTGATGCCTAACGACAGCAAGTCATCTGCAACAGTCAGCTTTGGGCGGAGCCTGCTTTTTTGTCGATCTCAGATGTACAAATCATCCGCCAGCAATGGCATCGTGCAGGGGCGCCACCGGATCCGCCGCTGCCGTCCGGAAAGTCCGCGTAGGCTAATTGTCAGTTCACCCGGCACCGACATGCTCCATGAATCCTAATAGCAATGCTAATGAACGCCACGGTTGTATATATAGCGCGCGTTGGCCCACCCCACCACCAGTGGTAGTGGGAGGGCCGGTGCTGACCATGTTGGCTCTGTGGCTGCTCTGCCTGGCTGGCCTGGCCACCGCCGGACCCCTGAACGGCGCGCCGGCGCGCGGCACCGCCTGCACGCCCGGCACCACCTGGAAGGACGACGACGGCTGCAACACCTGCTTCTGCTCGCACAGCGGCGTGGCGGGGTGCACGGCCATCGGCTGCGTGGCGCACGCGCCGCCGCCGGACCGCGCCGGAGGGGCCGGCGGACGTTCCTGCAGCACGCAGCTGTGTCCGGCCGACTGCGGCGAGCGACGCGACGACGACGGCTGTCTCGTCTGCCTGTGCGGACCGCAGCCCTTCTTCGGACCGGAGCCGCCCGTGCCGACGCTGAGGCCGCAGCCAGGGCTGCAGGCAAGACCGCAGTTTGGACCGCAGGCAGGACCGCAGCTGGGACTGCAGGCAGGATGGCAGTCGAGACTGCAGGCAGGACTGCAGGCAGGACTGCAGGCAGTGCGACAGTCGGGACTGCAGGCAGGACCGCAGACTGGATGGTATGCAGGGCCGCCGCAAGGACAGCGGTTCGACTAAGATCGCGGCTGAACCTCACTTCGATTCCAGTAGAGTTCAGGCCTCTCAGAATGGGTATCCGCATTTAATCGCAGACAGCAGGAACAGCTGAGAAATGTCACTCCACCTGATCCTGCGGCTGGAAGACGGAGGCCTACCCGTTGGACCGGAAAACCCATGCCAACCCGCTAGAATGGAAGGATGGAAACCGACTAAAATAGCGCAGGTACCAGAGACGGCCGTGAAAACACAAGCATGCACGGCACCGATCTTTGCGGAAGCTCCCAAGATATGATTCATTCAGGCGACATCAATTGCAGCAATCCGAACTGTGTGCAAGGCCCAGGAGCCTTGAGCCGCCATCATGACCCACGCTGTCGCTAGCACTCGATCGGTTTGCGCTGGTCACAGGCGATCTGTCTCCATGCACCTCTACACCTTTTACCACGCTCCTTCACTGATCGGCTGTTTTCTTGTCTTGGTCTGGATTGGAAATATATGAGGATGTTTCTTCATTTTCAGTTATGAGAATAAGCGTTCTGTCAATGTCTGAGCATCACAGCATCACAGTCTATGCCCATCACATCATGAGCATAACAGTACATGCCTACGATAGCAGTAGCAGATCCAGTGGGGCTATGAGTCCATACCCCATCGCCCCTGCCGTTCAACATGTGGTACTTCAATGTAGGCCGTGACGAAGCACTCAAGAAAGTGCGTAGTTGGGCTGCCGGGCAAGTGACGTAGCTAGGATTTGGTGTATGGGCTGATGTGATTATCTCTACTTAGGGCCGCACCCCTAATTTTCCAAATGAGCTCGCATTTTGGGCAGTTTCCAATTTCATCTCTCTTTATGGACCATGTAAGGATGGTCTGTGCAAATTTATCAGTCTATGGATATTCCCAGACCTACACACACACACACACACACACACACACACACACACACACACACACACACGCACGCACGCACGCACGCACACACGCACACACGCACACACGCACACACGCACACACGCACACACGCACACACGCACACACGCACACACGCACACACGCACACACGCACACACGCACACACGCACACACGCACACACGCACACACGCACACACGCACGCACGCACGCACGCACGCACGCACGCACACACGCACGCACGCACGCACGCACGCACGCACGCACGCACGCACGCACGCACGCACACACGCACACACACACACACACACACACACACACACACACACACACACACACACACACACACACACACACATTTATATACATTGTAACCTCGGTTTTCGTTATAAATCCGTTCGAAAAAGTCTGACGAAAACCGAATGTACGAAAACTGAAGCAATATTTCTCATAAGAAGTAATGTATATTCAATTAATCCGTTCCAGACACCAAAATATATTCACAAAAAATACATTTTATAGAGAATAAGTATTGTTTTACATACATAAATTTTTCGAGGATCATGCCGAATCTTAGTGGAATTCAATTTCCAGTTGCTGAAAATTAATTAACCTGACATGTGTTTGAACCAGCATAAATATATCTTAGGTTTCGAACGGATTCGTGACATCACCGGCAAAGAGCTACATTCTGGATTGCCAGCTTTCCCTTCTGGAATATTCTATGACCTGGCTTTCAGCAAACGAAGGTCGGAAGTGGCTTCAACTGGAAAAGCAAGGTCATGATGGTTTGTTATCTTTCCAAAGTAATGTGAGCTCACCAACCTTATTTGATCTTTGATTGACTTCGGGCAGGTCATGAGGTGATCTGGAGTGTGGTTTCACACAGAAACAGCTACTTTCCTCCCCGTTGCCAGCAGTTGGTTGGGCATCATTTGACCGCTCCCAATAGCAGACAATTTCCACAGGAAACAATGCAAACGCGGGTCCCCTCACGATACTCCGGCCTGAAGTGACTCGAGTGCCACCCTATATGACCTGTGTGGCCTGAGGGTCTACCATGCAACCTGAAAACGTCTACCTTGATAATGTGGGAATAAAAATGAACTAGTTCTTACTAGGTTACCCATTTGATGTGTGTATCCTAAGCCTCGCCTTACCCAGGCTCACGTCGTGCGAAGACTCAGGCTGATAGAGGATGTGGAGGAATTTCCCCCATCTCTTCCCAACCATGGAAAAGAGGCACCCCTCTGACGGTTGGTTGGTTATTGGTTGGTTATTGGCTTTACGACACATCGACCGTTGAGTCATGTAGCGTCGCCAATCTCTCACGCCGATTGGTCGCGGGCGAAGAGTAGCTATAGATGAGACTCCGTTTTCAAACCTTTGTTTTGGGAAGGGCCACTTCCCCCGGCCCTCCCGGCCCCGCCCCCTCAGGGGGGGGGGGGCCCATCCCGGAAAAAGGAGAGACCCCGGAACGGATTTCTTCGTCCTTCCTGGAGGAAAGCAAGCCACTTCAGTATATTCGAGTGGACCTCCACTCCCCCACTGTCGACAAATTTCCAGTCGAAGGCGCCCCTCCAGGGACTTCATGTTCCACCTCATGAAAATCCCTGAAACTGCCTCGGTGCGAAGATGTAATCTATCGGAATCTGTCAGTGTGAGAATCTAGCAAGCAAAATATATAACCAGTTCCTTTACCTCACACAGCTTCTCCTGAATTCTCGCACCTTCCTGCGACATGAGGGGTTCGGGGAGGCTGTCAGCGCAGGCCCAATAAAATAGAGGTAGGGTTGGTATAAAAAGGTTAGATGATTGGCCATCGGCGGTGAAAATGAAGCGTGGTGAAACAAAGTTCCTCGAATGTCTAGCTCCGATACATTTTAACTTGCTCACAGTTTGCTTTGTCAATATGGATTGAATTATATTTTGTGCCTGAAACTTCAGGCCCTGACACACATTGGGGAATCGAGCATAGGACGAGGGGTATGGGCTTATATATAAATGAACAGGAATGTTCTCCATGGAAGCTAATTCAAGAGAAGGAACTTGTGATTTCCAAATTTTCACACTCAGATGTAACAGTGTTCACTACTCTAACTCCAGTACTCTCAAGCAGACTGAGCACGTGCTTCGCTTTTTCGTTGGTGAAAGTAAACGGAATAAACGCGCCACATTGACTCATATCTAGGCTCTTCCCCAACTTACCACAAACTCATCCAGACCCCGGCTTGGTGAGTTTGCAGGAGATTGTAGGTGGTTTGAGGAGGTACGAGGAACAAATAAGTGAATTTGTGGGAGGTTGCAGGAGTCTGACATAGTTGTGGGGATGAAGAAAGAACCTCAGTCGCACGATAACATATCGACTGAGAATTATATCGTGTAAGAATTGGGCGGTATGCAAAGTTTCCAGACGGGAATTTAATCGAACGAGAATTTGGATACGCGAGAAGATAGTTGTACGAAACTTTGTGCTTCCACAACCATTTGGTACAACAATTATACTGTAGAAAATTTAATCGCACGGGACTGCCCGACGAGAGTTATGTTGCACGAGAACTTGGCTATGCGACAATTTTGTCGCACGATAACTCATCAGGTCGTATGATAATTTGGCCAGACGATAATCAACCATGCGTTTTTTTATAACGGATACTATGCGATACGATAATTGGCCACTACAAGATTACCATACGACCATTTCGCTGACAAAAGTATCGTATGGTAGAAACACTACCATACGATACTTTTCCATTGCGGGACTAATGCAGCAAGATTTTGTCGACGCAATTTTGTCATGTCATCTATCATCACCAGTGTCAAGTGATGACGCGTACTGCACCGCCAGTGTCTGGTGATGACGCGTACTGAACCGCCAGTTTCTGGTGATGACGTGTACTGCACCGCCAGTGTCTGGTGATGACGTGTACTGCACCGCCAGTGTCTGGTGATGACGTGCACTGCACCGCCAGTGTCTGGTGATGACGTGTACTGCACCGCCAGTGTCTGGTGATGACGTGTACTGCACCGCCAGTGTCTGGTGATGACGTGTACTGCACCGCCAGTGTCTGGTGATGACGTGCACTGCACCGCCAGTGTCTGGTGATGACGTGTACTGCACCGCCAGTGTCTGGTGATGACGTGTACTGCACCGCCAGTGTCTGGTGATGACGTGCACTGCACCGCCAGTGTTATACGTTACCTTTGACGTGTACTGCACCGCCAGTGTCGGTTGACGTACTGCACCCCAGTGTCTGGTATGACGTACTGCACCGCCAGTGTCTGGTGATCTCAGTGTCTGGTGATGACGTGCACTGCACCGCCAGTGTCTGGTGATGACGTGTACTGCACCGCCAGTGTCTGGTGATGACGTGCACTGCACCGCCAGTGTCTGGTGCTGACGTGTACTGCACCGCCAGTGTCTGGTGCTGACGTGTACTGCACCGCCAGTCGCCGGCAGTTGCATGAGCGGCAAAAGCATTGTTTACCGCATCCTCTATCATGTCGCTGCGGAGCAATGCGAATAGCCGGAACCGGATCCGGATGTGACTGCGCTGTGCCGGGTGGCCGTGTCGGACATCCCACCATTTACTCTCACGCGATCCGACCTCCGCCGGAACGGAAGTGCCGTGCCGGTCGTGCCAGCTACAGCTGTGGCATCTGTGCGAGCGTGCAATTGGCCACGTTGTACCGCACCACACGGCAGTGTCACTTCAATGCGTTCATTCAGTTCTTGCGACATTCAGAGATGTCAAATAGGCAATACGCTCAACGTTATTGGCCTCCAGTGCCTCTTGGTTTGACGAACGTTGAGCGTTGAGCATTTAGCTATCTGGCGGGGAGTTTCCTGCTTTTCGGTACATCGAGAATAGTGGACCTCCACCCCGCGCTCGGTGGGCTCTCAGATAGCGCCCTTCCCCCGTCCGGGGAGGGGCAGATTTCCGCCGCCAGCATCTCGTCTCCAATGTATGATACCCAGAAAAATAAAAGCACCTCTAGAAAACTCTCGCAGATTAAAGAAAAGGAAGCACTTAACATCTTTCCTCTTTGGTGAATGATGACGGCATCAGGGTTGGCTCAGCTTTGATGTAGATTTTCGGGTGAATCAAAACATTTAAGTGCAACATACAAAAAAAAAAATCCAGAAGTAATATCATTTTTTAACATTGACTGTACAAAGGTACGCAAATATATTTGCATAATTTTCGCGCTGATCTGATTGCACTAGTTTGGTGGGATAACTAGAGCAATCAGATGTTAATGGCTTCGTTAGTAAATATTCGTTATTTTTTCCGATCGTATTACCATTGTTCACAAGTATTGTACGCGACTCAGGATGGTAATAATGCTTAATAGCGCATTAACATCATACGCAAGAGACGAAGATCAATCAAGGTCACCCAGGGTCTCCCAAGGACAAGAATGATGATAATACAAGAAGTCAAATTTTTAAGATAATCTGCATGCCTGGTAGAATGTTTCCCAGGGATTGTAAACGGTGAATAAAAGATCATTGCAGGTGATATGAAGTCATAATTGTTCATCAAAACAGATCGGGAAGAAGTTAGAATGTGAGGTCTTTTCATATGGCATTTGTGGTCTCAATATGTCATCCCCATTGGATTGTTGATTTGATGTCGAATGATGACGAATTCTTGGCATGGCCTGACGCTAACTGCTCCTCCATAACAATGAGACGCTGCCCACCAACCGTTCCAGGCTCCATATGGGCGTGGTCCAGGGGTCGGAACATCCTACACATAAGGGCAGGGCACTTGTTATTTGATTTGTCCGTTAATATATAGCTGAATATATATGTAGATGAAATATATCGTCAGAAGCGTGACCTAATGCCCGGTCACGTTCAGGTCGACTAGAGCTAATAACAAAGCCTTTCTAAATGCATTCTCTGAAGTCCATAGATTCAATGGGTAGGCTTAGGAATGTTCACAGGCTATGCAATCTTCTAAGATTACGAGAAGTCACGGTGGACCATTATATCTTGACAGAAGAAGCGCGAATTGCTGGAGTAATCGAGTCAGATGCAACCGGATAAAAAAGAAGGCCGTTGCGCTTGCATAGTCTTATCTGCGGGAGTGACTACCCACCCCCACTCCCGAACATTTCATGAGCTAAAAATGAAGCGCATCATGCAATATGTTGAATTGGTTTAAAATAGATGTTCAAGGTACTTCAGAGAAATTCCGCCAGGTCCGTTTTCTGAGTAAGTAAAAAGGCTCCTTGACGCGCCCCATGCACCCAGACAAGGCTAGGTTCCAAATTATTTTCCCCGACGAAGCAGTTTCCTTGCCAGTCGTCCTCAGAGCTGCAACCATTCCTATGGAACATGCCGTTCCGGTCTCGTTCCTTACTCCCAACTGCTTTTCCCACGTCCCTCGCATGCCACGCAAAGCGGTATTTTGCGCCAGTTGGCGTCTGTTGGATCTGATATTTTTACCGTAAATCGGCGCTGCGCCGAGTGGGCTCATACATACATAATGATCGGCGAAGGGCTGAATACAAATATCGCCGGGACGGCTGGAAGCATCGGGACAATCGGACAGACGGCAGCCGGTCCGCGAGACGAGCTGCAATTGGAAGCCGGTGGTCTCTCTTCTGTGATGAGTCGCGTCCAGCAGCCAGGCCAGAGTCCCTTTGCCAAGCCTCTGTCGCCGTCGGGCTGATCCGGATTGACCTCTTGTTGGCACGCCGTGGGATCCTCGGATCGGAGTCCGGGAAGGTGGCTGCCGCATCTCGCCCCGCCGAAGTGACCAGGGTGGGGGGGGGGGGGCACAGCCCGCCGGCCAGGGATAGTTTGTGTCCGATGGCAGTCCAGGACTGCCAGATTGCTGTCCAGGACTGCCAGATTGCTGTCCAGGACTGTCAGATTGCTGTCCGATGGCTGTGTCCGATGGCTGTGTCCGATGGCTGTCCAGGACTGTCTGATGGCTGTCCGATGGCTGTCCAGAACTGTCTGATGGCTGTCCGATGGCTGTGTCCGATGGCTGTCCAGAACTGTCCGATGGCTGTCCAGAACTTTCCGATGGCTGTCCAGAACTGTCTGATGGCTGTGTCCGATGGCTGTGTTCGATGGCTGTCCTGGACTATCCGATAGCAGGATTTGCAGGTCTGGAGGACTGGGCGGATGTGTTTCGACAAAATGCAGCTGTGCCGACCTCCGCCTATCTTCACAGTGCTTCGCTGGTATATTTGTTCCGGGTGGCACATCAACCAACCAACGCACCTCGAGCAAACCGCACTGCTTGTTCTAACCGCGATTGCTTCACGATGATACTTGATCCTTCCCCAGCACTGCCTGATTGGTGCCGTTTCACTTTCCGTGTGCATTTTCGTGCTAAATTTGTTATGCAGATAAGTCGAGGATATGCTGTCAGCTCACACAACTCCTTGGTTCGATGATAGCCTATAGCAGAAATGTCTCGCCACTCTTGACTCCGTTTTTGGTCTTTTGTGTGAACACACACAATGTGTATGCGAATGTATGTTGCGTATGCACTACTAACATACATCTCCAATCAACTGTAATGTGCCTCCAGATTATAGTAGTGTGTGAGCCACAAATTGGCAACGAGTCCCCGACTGTAGAACGAGGTAGCGGGCAGGAGTCAAGAGGCTTCACCGTTTCGAGGAAATAAGCCACATAGTTGTTTAGAAAAGTACAGTGGTTGTGTCGTTTTTACTTGATTTTCTTTCTGTGCGGTAACTGCAAATTTAAACTTCCTATAACTGCAGATGTCACAAATGATACAATTTGAAGAGATGTGCTCCGCTTTGTTGTGTCGAACGGAGATGGGTCATCCAATTTACAGCAGCCATGTTCATGGTGCGAGTTCCTCGACATGAAAGGATCACTATTTTAATCGGTCAACTTTGAAATGCTCGTATAAAATCCTACGATGCCATTCCCCACAGGATTGACGATAACGATCATTTTCGTCTGGACCACGTGGATTCTTTAATGCCAGATGTTCGCTGAAACGATCGGTTTACTTTCAAATTACTTCAAAGCATCGCGAATGTTCATTGGCAACTATCTACCGGCAGTTGATGCTGCGGACCTATCAAGGATAGTTTGGCATCATAGTGTCGATACGAAGGTATTCTTATGCCGACACCAGCTGCTCTATATCTATTTCAGCCGGAAAGTGTTCAATTGATGGCTCAAAGGACCAACAATGATGGGTGGCTATATCCCCAGCGCCAACTGCATTGTGAACGTTTGTGGCGGATGGCTCCACTATTATGGCGCAGATGCGACATATAGCAGCACTCACAGCTACAATGGTACATTTCCGGCCCTACTGGTATGGTGGCAGTGTGTGCAGATGGCTACCCTTCCAGCTTCATTGGTATGGTGGTAGTGCGTAGCAGATGGCTACCTTCCAGCCCTCTCAGTAGACCTCCTCTGGTATGGTGGCAGTGAGTGGCAGATGGCTACTTTTCCGGCTCCATTGGTATGGTGGTAGTGCGTGGCAGATGGCTACCATTCCGCCTCCATTGGCATTGTGGCAGTGTGTGTGGCAGATGGCTGCCGTTCCAGCCCTACTGATATGGTGGCAGTGTGTGGCAGATGGCTACCGTTCCAGCCCTACTGATATGGTGGCAGTGTGTGGCAGATGGTTACCGTTCCAGCCCTACTGTTATGGTGGCAGTGTGTAGCAGATGACTACTTTTCCAGCTCCATTTGTATGGTGGCAGTATGTGGCAGATGGCTACATCTCTAGCTTCACAAGCTTCAGGACAGTGTATGGCAGATAGCTACCATTCCGCCTCCTCTGGTATGGTGGCAGTGTGTGATAGATGGCTACTTTTCCGGCTCCACTGCACGAACTAACAGCAGTCTTGGTTCGGTAAATCTTCCAAGCTTTCCGAACATTCTGGGAAATGTCTGTCCTCAGACCAAATTCATGTAGTACCGAGCACTCTTTAATTCTACATAGGAAACCAGTAAAATCTTTGTGGGCCGCCTGGGGTCGGATGGGTTAAGATGATTACCGACATTCTGGGAATGACATTTGCCGCAGGCTACGTGACCATCCACCTTCCCTGCCGTTCCTGGCTGGTGCGACGGTTATTGACCTTCCCTGGTGTCCGTTCGACTTCCGAGTATCACATCCTCCAATGGTGAGGCTGGCCTGCCGGTCACATTGAGCGCAGCCGAACTGTCGGAGGGCAGCTCGTGACCTCTGCCACCCTTGAGGCCCCCAAACTCACACCGTACATTCAGACTATTTATCAGCATTCATCAGCGTACATCACTAGCATCTCTCTCACATCAAGCACGAACCGTGCTGTGCGCTAGTCCGATCCTGGCATCTCAAACTAGGTCCTACTAAGTGCACCGCGAGTCCTTTCGCCGTCCGCACGACGCTTTCTCCGCCCGCTATTTCACGGTCCGGTGTACCATTGGAGTGCCGTACGGAATTACGAGACTGAGGCGATATTCTCCCTGGTCACGTAGACGTAACGGTCTTCAAAATGTGCGCGGCAGCTGGCGCCAATCATCCGCAGCATACGGTTGTCGCTCCGCTCCGTGCCTCCGTCACAGACGTTTGCTCCGTGCGTTCTCTTGGCGTACGCTCCGTCGCGTAGTCAGAGGCTTGGTATGGTCGGGAACAGCGCTGGACCATCCGGAGCTACTTGAACCCATCCAACATGACTTTACAATCTGGCTGGCTTTCTCATCTGATAGAAAGAGAGCAGCTTGGACTATGACCATTTAGCGCAGCACGGTAGCAGATGCAAACTGATCTTGATGTGATGAACTGATTAGCAGCCCTGTCAACTGATCTTGATGTGTAGTTACGATATAGACCGCCATGCACCAACGGTTCCGGTCATATGACATCATTTATCTCAGATGTGTCCGATGGAACTGCCACATAGGCACCATGCTATTTCGAAGTTGTCCCATGGAACTGTCACATATGCGCCATGCTATCTGGGAGGTGTCGTATGGGCCGATCATATAGCTCCACACGATTTTAGTCTTTCTATAGATAGACATGAGGCGAGATGCTATGCTGACTAATATGAAATAGGATTGAAGCGGCATCAACCAACGGATTGTCAATCCAAACACCCACCGAAGTATTGGAACCATTGTAGGACATTGAGGTAGGTAGTTATAATCGTAAGGAAGTGAACAATTGCCAGGCGACACGCATATCTTCGAATTCCTCACGGTTGATCCCATGCAATTTCGCCTTGCAGTCCCCCACCCGCCACCCTCACACCTACCGTGTGATGAGCCCATGTGGGATGGTAGGATTAACCACGAAATTAATTCATGCAGACGATTTAACTGTCTCCGTTTTCAGCGTCGCACACGCATCCCTTGGAATTGAACGAAAGCCAGCACTCTCCTCGGAATTGAAGAAAGCCCTCGGTGTCTACGGTGTGAGCCCCAACACTTTTCAACATTTCGTACTTTCCACGTAATCGTTCCCTAAATGACGCATCAATTACGGAATCCCAATCTAAAAGAGGTCATCTCGGGTTCATAACAGACGTCTGCGCGCAGCAGTTGACGCCAAGATTCAATGTAGATAAATGGGCAATGCTCCTCGGCTTTCATCTGCGGTGAAATATGCGCGCATCAGGCAGATCGGAGACTAAAATCACGTGGTTGGAATCGACTATAGAAATGGCCCGAATACGTCTTGGAAACGCACAGAAATGAGGCAGTCTGTTCAGTGGTCCGCATACGCCACGATTACCGAGTTGTTCAGCTGTTGAGATGCTTCTCTCCCCCACCGCTACCACCGGCGTGATATCTGGAGAAAACGTCGCATGCGGAATTCGCTCCATATGTTAGCTCGCAAAAATGTTCAAGAGCACCAAGCATGCAAGTTTGCCCTAAGGCAAGCTGACGGGACGGAAAAATGCCCTTGGATACGACTGTTGTATAACTACTTCGTGGTTGTGTGGGAAAGCTGCACCAATGACAACCGGTAACCGCAAATAATAATTGTATAACGCACATGATCTGAGACTTCTCCACTAATCAAACTAAACAAAACGTTCCTTCGCTTTAATGCGTACGGCGCAATAACCAACGTTGTGCGCACCGTTCTGGGAAGGGTATATTGCTTCTCCGAATGCCTCTACCTTTTACCTTTTAATGTCTCTATCTACCTTTTAATGTCTCCGAAGCTAAGGGAGATAGCGAGACTAAATGTCCCGGTAGGTGATAGGTTAGCGCGGCATGTGTGAGAAAGGTTGCATGTAATGGCCTCCGTTGGGTAATTTGGACCAACGTAGTAAACTTACCCACCTTGGAGAACTTTTCTTCAGCTTGGCCTGGATTAACTCAAAAATGGCATAATGACAGTGACAGTTTCATGGAATTCCTACCACCACAGAGTTCACTCACTTGGATTTCGGAGCTTGGATCATAATCACGGCGACACCACCACACAAGTTTAGATATTGGTCGGATTCTAAACATTTGCATTAGCTGTTAGAGACGATATGAAATGTTCGGCCAGTCCAGAGGCGGATGCAGAGGTGGCGCTGGGGAGCATGTGTCCCCCAAATAACAATAATAACAATGCAAGGTGGTCTCTCCGGTCGGGAAGGTACGCAACTCCGGGACGGCTCGAGTACACCACCCCTTCACATTTTTTTTCGCTAAACGCGCCCCTTCTAGGAAGAAAAAGCCTCCCTTCGGAAAAGGTGGATCTCCGGGGAAGCTTGAGTGTGCAACCCTTCTCCCTGGAATCCTTCAACTAGAGGTGTCCATCTGGACATGTGCCTCCTCCATGACAATTCCTGGATCCGCCTCTTAGCCAGCCCATCCTGAAGTGTCTTAGACCATATCAAGTTCAGTTATTAAATTATGACTAGTTGATGGGGAAGAGACCAATCCCCATTGTGTGAGATCAATTTGAGGAATCTAAGTCACAATCGAACCACATCTCATCTATGGTTGTCTCAATGGCACTAAGAAGTATAAATCGTACAGGCAAGGTCAGAAATAACGTATTTAGAGGATGTATATAATGTACGTCAGGAAATGGTGTACATAATGTAAATCCTCCGTCATAGCGAGCGAGAGGAGTCAACTATGCACTTCTGGATGCCGTATAATTTGAAGGGAATTGTCCCTCCAAAAATTCAAAAGTTGCCGGGACAGCTTCCCTCGCCCTCCCCTTTTCCCCGGTTCCCGGATCGATCGCGTATTCTAAAGAGGCGGGATTCACTTCGTAAGCCCGCCTACTTTTTCCAACCAACTGACTGACCTGTGTCATGGCTCAAGACTTTTGCTTGTGTGCAGGCATAATAATAGAGAGAGTACGGTCCCGATCCGAATTGTATCGCCTCCATCCATCTAATAAGTAACAGCACACATCAAAAGTTCGCAAGATTGAGAAGAAAGCTGCGAAGCTGGTAAGGCTTGCCACACCCACCTTCATGGCGTTGCAGGTTGGTAGTTACATTCGTCTGATACAGTAGGATCCGAGCTCGCGCCCGTGATCGCGTCCGCATGACCTTGACCCGTCCGGCGGCCGCGTCGTGTACCGGCCGCTGATTGGTCCTCGTACGTGACGTGACCGGATCTGGCCGCAACGGTGTTCCGTGTGGGGGGATTCTTGATGGTCAGAACACGGCGAAGCGTGAGACGTGGGGCGGGTCGTTTGACTGCCGCTAGCACTCCAAATATTGGTGCTGCTTTAATGCTTATTTTTATTTACCGTCCACCTCCCAGATCAGTGAAACTCCACGGCCTTGTTCCGACTTATTTATTCATGGTGTCAATGCAAGATACTTGCTGTTTTGGGCAAGCGGGGATGGGATATGATTTTCGGTCCTAGTCCTGGGCATGCTATGCTTTACGACATAGTACTTAGAGCACTTAAAAGTGCACATATATAACCTGGTTACTGCGAGTCAGCATGACTTTCTATTGCAGTTTTGCGTGTCTAGAAGACCAAACGTCGTCAAATATATCCGAAGTATTCCATCTCCGAAAACGTCAATGCCAGACGACTTCATTCATGACACTGGGGCGGGGATGGCCGAGTGGTTAAGGTGTCGGGCTATGGGTACCAAAGGTCCCGGGTTCGACTCTAGCGCCAGTCAGGACATTTCCCAATCCCGCGGCCCACCGGCGAAACAGTGTGGGCGGCGCCATTAGCCGTGAATGTGCATAAAGTGTGTCGTGAACCAACCAATAAACAATTCATTCATGACACAACGTTCATTTCACCGCCACTCATTACGTAGCTAAACGAGAGTAGCCCCCTGCCGCCGTCCCCCTCGCCGTTTAGCGGAGACGGGAGCAACAGCTGTCCACTTGGATGACAGATCCACCCGAGTCATACTGGGGACCAGAGGAATGCCTTTCAACTGCGGCCACACGGCCACACCCGGCCCAAGGTTCGGGGAGATCGTAGTCTCAAAAGGATGGAGAGACAGAAGCAGAGAGAGAGAGAGAGAGTGTGTGTGTGTGTGTGTGTGTGAGAGTGAGGCTGAGTGATGAGGCGAGAGCGAGGAAGAGAGTGTGAGAGAGTGAAAGTGGGAGCGTGAGCGAGGGCGAGGGCGTGAGTGAGGAGAGGAAGAGGAAGATAGAGAGGGAGTGGAAGAGGGAGAGGGAGAAGGAAGGAATAGGTGAAGGAGAGGAAAAGCAAAGGAATGGAAAGGAAAGGAAGATATATTACCCTCCCCTTCCTCTCGAGGGAGGCAGGGAAGGAGGAAGAGGTGACAGGTTGATGATTTGAGTTGTCTGAGACTGCCAGGATGGGTTGCTGGACTCAGCAGCGCTGTATCCACACGCCTTGGCCCACCCTTGCCACATCCCAGAGCAACCCGCCCCTGCAGCTCATATGCATGGGCAGTCACGTGTGCCTCCATTCATACGAAACCTATGACTACCAACGAGTCGAACGGCAGCTTGTCAGCGGAAAAGTGCCACCTGACAGATCTGGCTGGCCGGGAATAGTCTCCGATCTCGTGCGGCCGCTCACAACTACCAGCAGCGACTACAGGGCCGCCAATACCCAATCACAAGGCTGGCCAGAGGAACACTCGCCAATTGGAACCGGAGGAGTCCCCCGGTCTGGAGAAGATCGACAGGTACACGTGTCGACCGGGAGCGCAGAGCCTCCTCAAAGGCCAGGGGAGACCATCACATATCATCCATCGGTACGCCTATCAGCTGAAACCGTCCCCGTCCCCGCTGCAGGACCGGCGGAGACCAGAACCTCACCTGCCCTCGTCTGGCCCACTTTACCTGGCGTTCGTGAGGCCACGACTGATCGCCGCATTGCCGATTGGGTTCTCGTCGGTCCCGGCTGCATTTGATGATCTTGCCTCTGCTGGGGGTCCGATGGAGGAGCGAACTGCAAGGCATTGCTTTAGATAACACCTTGCCATGGCTAATGGTGTCATACCACCTTCCCTGGGGGATTATTATTATCAGAGTTTTATGGTGCGTCAACCCCAATTGGGTTATTTTGCACCTTCCCTGGGGGAGGTAACTGTGTGCTTATAGTTTCGGTTATACCTGTCGTCTTGAGTTAAGGGGCGCTTTGACCAAAAATGTGAGCACTTAGGCCTGTGCTGTCTTATTTCCGGTGTTCCAATGCGTGCAACCCTGTTTCCGGTGTGGGCGGGACCTGTCGAAGCCAGCTGCCGCGGGGTCCGTGTCGGCAGAGCCTGTCCGGGTCGGGGTCCGTGTCGGCAGAGCCTGTCCGGGCCGGGGTCCGTGTCGGCAGAGCCTGTCCGGGCCGGGGTCCGTGTCGGCAGAGCCTGTCCGGGCCGGGGTCCGTGTCGGCAGAGCCTGTCCGGGCCGGGGTCCGTGTCGGCAGAGCCTGTCCGGGCCGGGGTCCGTGTCGGCAGAGTCTGTCCGGGCCGGGGTCCGTGTCGGCAGAGTCTGTCCGGGCCGGGGTCCGTGTCGAATCTCGACGGGCCGATCTGGGCGGCCGGCTACAGTGGGAGGTCCGGCGGCCCTCCCTGGACTCCTGGCCGCGAACTCCGGTGGCCGTGTATTGTCCTGTGACTCGCGGCGGCTCGCTGTGGCCGGCTGCTGACGGTCCACTGTTGCCAGTTGCTGATGGTCCGCTGTATCCGGCTGGGTTCGGCCGCTAATGGTCTGATGTGCTCGGCTGTTGACGGTCTCCTGTGCTCGGCTGCTGACGGTCTGATGTGCTCGGCTGCTGACGGTCTGCTGTGCTCGGCTGCTGACGGTCTGCCGTGCTCGGCTGCTGACGGTCTGCCGTGCTCGGCTGCTGACGGTCTGATGTGCTCGGCTGCTGACGGTCTGCTGTGCTCGGCTGCCGACGGTCTGATGTGCTCGGCTGCTGACGGTCTGCCGTGCTCGACTGCCGACGGTCTGATGTGCTCGGCTGCTGATGGTCTGATGTGCTCGGCTGCCGACGGTCTGATGTGCTCGGCTGCTGACGGTCTGATGTGCTCGGCTGCTGACGGTCTGCTGTGCTCGGCTGCCGACGGTCTGATGTGCTCGGCTGCCGACGGTCTGATGTGCTCGGCTGCTGACGGTCTGATGTGCTCGGCTGCTGACGGTCTGATGTGCTCGGCTGCCGACGGTCTGATGTGCTCGGCTGCTGACGGTCTGATGTGCTCGGCTGCTGACGGTCTGATGTGCTCGGCTGCTGACGGTCTGCTGTGCTCGGCTGCTGACGGTCTGCTGTGCTCGGCTGTTGACGGTCTGATGTGCTCGGCTGCTGACGGTCTGATGTGCTCGGCTGCTGACGGTCTGATGTGCTCGGCTGTTGACGGTCTGATGTGCTCGGCTGCCGACGGTCTGATGTGCTCGGCTGCTGACGGTCTGATGTGCTCGGCTGCCGACGGTCTGCTGTGCTCGGCTGCTGACGGTCTGCTGTGCTCGGCTGTTGACGGTCTGCTGTGCTCGGCTGCTGACGGTCTGCGTGCTCGACTGTTGACGGTCCGTTGTGGCTGGCTGCCGACGGTCTGATGTGCTCGGCTGCTGACGGTCTGCTGTGCTCGGTGCTGACGGTCTGATGTGCTCGGCTGCTGACGGTCTGCTGCGCTCGGTGCTGACGGTCTGATGTGCTCGGCTGTTGACGGTCTGCCGTGCTCGGCTGCCGACGGTCTGATGTGCTCGGCTGCTGACGGTCTGCTGTGCTCGGCTGTTGACGGTCTGATGTGCTCGGCTGCTGACGGTCTGCTGTGCTCGGATGCTGACGGTCTGATGTGCTCGGCTGTTGACGGTCTGCTGTGCTCGGCTGTTGACGGTCTGATGTGCTCGTCTGCTGACGGTCTGATGTGTTCGGCTGTTGACGGTCTGCTGTGCTCGGCTGTTGACGGTCTGATGTGCTCGGCTGCTGACGGTCTGCCGTGCTCAGCTGCTGACGGTCTGATGTGCTCGGCTGCCGACGGTCTGATGTGCTCGGCTGCTGACGGTCTGCCGTACTCGGCTGCTGACGGTCTGATGTGCTCGGCTGCTGACGGTCTGCTGTGCTCGGCTGCCGACGGTCTGCCGTGCTCGGCTGCCGACGGTCTGCTGTGCTCGGCTGCTGACGGTCTGCTGTGCTCGGCTGTTGACGGTCTGATGTGCTCGGCTGCTGACGGTCTGCTGTGCTCGGCTGCTGACGGTCTGATGTGCTCGGCTGCTGACGGTCTGCTGTGCTCGGCTGCTGACGGTCTGATGTGCTCGGCTGCTGACGGTCTGATGTGCTCGGCTGTTGACGGTCTGATGTGCTCGGCTGTTGACGGTCCGTTGTGGCTGGCTGCCGACGGTCTGATGTGCTCGGCTGCTGACGGTCTGATGTGCTCGGCTGTTGACGGTCTGCCGTGCTCGGCTGCCGACGGTCTGCTGTGCTCGGCTGCTGACGGTCTGCCGTGCTCGGCTGCTGACGGTCTGGTGTGCCGGATGCTGACGGTCTGCTGTGCTCGGTGCTGACGGTCTGCCGTGCTGGCTGCTGACGGTCTGCCGTGCTCGGCTGCCGACGGTCTGATGTGCTCGGCTGCTGACGGCCCCCGTCGCCACCGTGCGTGGCTACCGGCACGTGTGATGGCTCCCGTGACTCCTAGCGTGATCTGGTGCTCTCTGGCTCCACTACCGAGGTCGCTGTTTCTCGGGGACTAGGCAATCGGTAGAATCCAGCTTGGGTTAGTTTACCCTCGTCGACCGCGCTCGGTCTTTGGTCGTATCATGTCTTTCGGTCGCTTAGGTCTGGTCACTGATGTGTGTGAAAAGTGTGTATCGGATGGAAGTGCTTAGCATTCAGGTACACTATTCGCTTAGCATGCGTATGCTTTGCCACGACCTACCACAACATACATACATACTATCAAGGTTTCTTGGGTTCACGGTGTTCTCAACGACGCAAAAGAAAAAGTGCTTTGGCTTGGGAATTCAAGTGCAGGGATTATACGCTTCTCAGAAGTTCCTTTGATACTGTAATCCTTGGCATAAAAGGTATGCAATGAAAACTAAAATGAAGAGCAGTATTCAGGCATGTTAACATTAAGTACCCAAAGCATGTCATTACGCATGAGTATCACTCGCCTGAAATAGAGAAGAAAAAATAAATACGCAACACGTGCCAAATGTCTTCACCAATCGTCTGTACGTCTGATCTGTATCTGTCCGTTACCACTGTCCTGATCTGCATCTGGCCTTCACCACCGCCCTGATCTGCACCTGGCCTTCACCACCGCCCTGATCTGCACCCGGCCTTCACCACCGCCCTAATCTATACCCGGCATTCACCACTGCCCTGATCTATACCTGGTCTGCACCACCGCCCTGATCTATCACCACCCCCTATCTACCCTGGTCTGCACCACCGCCCTGATCTCCACCACCGCCCTGATCTATACCCGGCATTCACCACCGCCCTGATCTATACCTGGCCTTCACCACCGCTCTGATCTATACCTGGCCTGCACCACCGCCCTGATCTATACCCGGCCTTCACGACCGCACTGATCTATACCTGGCCTGCACCACCACCCTGATCTATACCTGGCCTGCACCACCGCCCTGATCTATACCTGGCCAGACCGTCGAATGGGATGGTAACATATTTATCTCACAATACTACAGAGGCACTTACAGACGCTGTCAGACACACCCTACCATGACAGACGCTGTCAGACATACCCTATCATGACAGACGCTGCCAGACATACCCTACTCTGACAGACGCTGCCAGACACACCCTACCCTGACAGACGCTGTCAGACATACCCTACCTTGACAGACGCTGCCAGACATACCCTACCCTGACAGACGCTGCCAGACATACCCTACCCTGACAGACGCTGCCAGACATACCCTACCATGACAGACGCTGCCAGACATACCCTACCCTGACAGACGCTGTCAGACATACCCTACATGACAGACGCTGTCAGACATACCCTACCATGACAGACGCTGCCAGACACACCCTACCCTGACAGACGCTGCCAGACATACCCTACCCTGACAGACGCTCCCAGGTATGCCTTACCTTGGCAGATGCCGCAAGACATACTTACCCCGACAGACGCCCGAAGATATACTTTAGCATGACAAGACAACCTAAGGCATACCCCGCACTGGCAGATGCCGCAAGACATATATTGCCCTGGCAGGCGCCGTAAGACATATCTTACCCTGACTGACGCCTTAAGACATTCCTTACCCTGGCAGACGCTGTAAGGCATAGCTTACCCTGACACAGACACCGCAAGATACACCTTGCCTTGGCAGACGCCACAAGACATCCTTTACGTCCAATGGGGCCAGACGGAATCTTTGTCTTTCCGAAGATTGCGAGCAGTGCCAAGCCGATTCCATTTCCTCAGAAGTTCCCCTATCTGATCAATTTTTAACGCTCGGTTGAACAGTTCCCCTCCTGGCGTGGCCAAAGCAGCCCGGCAAAGGAAATGAGAGGGAAACATTACGACCGAGAAAAGACGGAAGAAAGCATGAGAAACGTCGCGAGAGCAGAGCGGTGTGCCATCTGGTGAGTCGAATGAAATTCCATATGGAAACTGCGTGCAGCCTTGCGTATCGTTTCAGAACACAGCAGATCTCTTTATTGCTTCTGGACAAAGATCAGTATGTGCAGGCGTTTTCTCCCAGGACACATCAGTGGATAGTGTTGTTCGCTCTTGGAGGAACCATTAATCATAGAGGTGCATGTGTGAGCTAATACCTGGTCTAACCACGTGCCGAGCCAGCCTCTGAAGTGAACATAAAGCAACAGGATTATCACCAGAATATGACATTAGAGGCGCAGGGGCAGTGGGGCTAAGAGCAACAGAGTAACTGGAGGACGAAAATTGTAAAAAGGCCAATGCAGCGCGAGAATGCATATACCATGTACATAATTGACGGAACACTCTTGTCCGCCATTTTCGAAAATCCGCGGCGAACTGTTTCGCTGCTGTAGTTTTTCAGAACTACGGCGCAGTTCCCACGGTGTCCGGTACAACGGCGCCAATAAGTACCAGGGGCGCTGACCCCCTCCCTTAACCGACAAAATGGCCTAAAAATATAATAAATGCAACCAAAAAGTAGCCTCATTATTATCCCCGTGGAGTTCACCGTGAATAAAGTACTTAAAATGTTCTGTGGAGTCCCAAATCAGGACGTTTCGCCTCTATTGTTCAGAGCCGAACCGTTCATCATGAATGACCGTCGTCTCCCGACGGAGGAGCCGATGAGCCTCGGGTTGTCACCACCCACCGACTGGTGTCTCCCAAGGGTGGAGCTGACGGGCCTCGGGGCGTCACCACCTGACAAGTGACGCCCCCGCCACCAAATCCTGGAATTTTGTGGAGGCACATTTCCTTGAAGGGACGTATTCGTCGGAAATAAATTTGCTGAGCTGTGGGGGAGTTGCATGCACCCAAGCATACCGGAAAAGCCCCTTTTCATCTCAAAGAGACGCCTTTCCCCTATCAAGGGGGTCTCCGACTGAAAAAAAAATCCGTTTAGTGTGGGGTTTGCACTCGGGCCTCCACTCGGGCCACCTCCGCCTTTCGCGGACGGAGGCGCATCACCTTTCCATGGGGAAGAGGGCACATGTTCTAAGTATCCACTCGCTGCATCCGCCCCTGGTAGCGGCTGCTCGTAACCTTGACTCTTAGCCATGCGGGAAGACCTGCAGGCGGTTCCGACCAGCAAGACTACGAGCATGCAAGCACGCGAGAATACGCATACACACATACACCGACACTACTATTGGTCGATTGCTATCAACCGGGATAAAAGGAGATAACTTTGGGGCCTTCAGATTATTACCACCAGACTTGTGAGGAACTAGCACACAGCACTATTGGAGCTGGCAATAATACAATGCTGTCATTATTTGAGAGCGGCTGGGATAAAAAAGCAGGCGTTGCTGGCGACGAATTCCGTGATTAAAATATAAGGACGAAAATGTTCTCCGCAAGAGCATGGCCCCAGTTACCAAACCATGGATTTAATTGGCTACAGGCTGACTTTGCTAGTGCCAACAGCACTAATAGGTCAAGAATTTCATACTTCTGCTTGAAAGCACTCGAGGTCTGTGAATTTAGAGTGTTTTCCCATCACTTTCACTTTGCCTTCGTGTGCCTATGGTGTTTTACCCCACAGCTTAGCACAATGAATTTCCAACAGCGATCACTTCAATGAATCTTCATTCAAGCTACCGATTGATTGGTTGATTATTTGGGCTTAAGGGTGAGCCAACTCTATGGTCATTTTACAACCCTTTATTAAAGCCTTCATCTATAACAGATACGTAAAACATTCCTAGAGCCGCCAAAGCCCGGGAAGCTGTGCATCGTTCTCCAATGCAGCTACCCGGGCTGTCACCATACTTTTTAAAGTTGTACCAATGAATAACATACTGAGCACCCCAATTTTGCATTGTAAGTGCCTGAGTGAGCCTAAATCACTTCCGATAGACTAGTGCAAACATTAAATAAATATTATTTAAAAAACAACAGCGCTCGAGAGTTACGCACTTCCTGAGGTGCAAAACAATGCCTTGTACCGCAAATTCGTATGTGGTAGCCTCGATATATATGTTCATAATAGCCAGTGCACACAGAGGGCACGTATGGTGAATTAAATACATGAATAAATAAGTAAATAAATATATAAATAAATATATATAAATAAATACATATATAAATAAATATATATATATATATATATATATATATATATATATATATATATATATATATATATATACACGTCGCTCACACATCTCTGTCGCCGTCCAAACCAAAGAAACCAGGTGAGATCGCACGGTGGCGTGTATTACACAAAACTACGTGCCCACAGTACAGCTAGACGGTACGCTTCTCGTCCAGATTGAACGGCTTCAGCCAGCGCAGTCGCAGCCTCTCCTTGATGGTGGTGGTACTGAGCTTGAGTCGGTCGTACTCGGTGGCCACTTGGCGCACCTGCATGGCGGCGTTGCGTACCACTCGGCCGTCCTGAAGCGCAACCGGGTCGATGTCAGGTCAGCTGTCCTCACAAGGACGGGGTCAGGTCAGCTGTCGTCACTGGGCCGGGGTCAGGTCAGCTGTCCTCACAAGGACGGGGTCAAGTCAGCTGTCGTCACTGGGCCGGGATCAGGTCAGCTGTCGTCACTGGGCCGGGGTCAGGTCAGCTGTCCTCACTGGGCCGGGGTCAGGTCAGCTGTCGTCACTGGGCCGGGGTCAGGTCAGCTGTCGTCACTGGGGGTCAGGTCAGCTTCAGGTCAGCTGTCGTCACTGGGCCGGGGTCAGGTCAGCTGTCATCACTGGGCCGGGATCAGGTCAGCTGTCATCACTGGGCCGGGATCAGGTCAGCTGTCGTCACTGGGCCGGGGTCAGGTAAGCTGTCCTCACTGGGCCGGGGTCAGGTCAGCTGTCGTCACTGGGCCGGGGTCAGGCAAGCTGTCCTCACAGGGAGGTCAGGTTAGCTGTCGTCACTGGGTCGGGATCAGGCCAGCGATCACCACTGGGTCGGGATCAGGTGAAATCGCCAACAGTGAGTACTACCCCAAAACATCTAGACCCAACCACGACCGGCCCCGGGTCAGGTACTGTGACGACGACCAGTGGCGCACAGGTAACGTGCTAGCGTGTCCGATGCATCTTCCAGACAGGTACATGAGTTGAGCGTAACTAGTAAAGTTGAAGGCACGTGGGACACGAGTGATTTTCCGACTCGACTTCTGGTGTCGGTATAAATGTGCAGCAAAATGACGTCTTTTGAGTACGGGCTTACCATAAAAGTAAATCCGTATGAACACCAAGTGAAAATTAAGCCGCCCCGCTAGCTCAATTGGCTAGAACGTCAGCCCGCATTAGCATACCCTGTCCTGCTATACAGCGTCTGAGCCTACACACGTGCGGCCGTAGCCCCCGGCTGGGGGAGGGGTTCAAATGACAGCCGGCCCGGTGGCGTCGGGGACGCGACTAGTGTTTTGTACGTTGGCGGCACGTTAAAATCCAGACCAGAATTCTCCTGTCGAATTGGAATTCCCAAATCGAGTGGTGGGGCCAGGCCTAACGCAATAAGCTCTGCTCAGCATAGAACCCAGTCCCATCAAACCAATTTAACTGAATCTATTTTAAAGGAGTGTAGATGGTTATATTAGATCTTACACATTGAAAACAGGGATGCTAGTCTGCTCATAGTAAAAAGAACATCACTTTTTTACATTACCAGGGATTCACTCATTTCGAGCCCTGCTACTGGGTGAAATTGTGCTCGATGGCTAGTCGCGATGCCCCGACCTGGCAGCTTGAGACTGACGCACCACCACAACCAACACCACCGTCGGTGCGGCGGCCAATGCGGCGAGCTTGCGGCGGCATTTGTCCAAATTTACGCCGCTCATCGGAAGCGTCGGGGAGAGGCGAGTCCATAAATGTTGGCTGGCGGTGCGGGGGAGGCACTGGCGGTCGTAACTCGCACGTCCGACAGGTGGCTCTCGCCCCACGCCGCGCAGATTGCACATGAAGGCGAGCCGGATCCGGGGCCGAACAACACAATCTGCTAATGCTCAACTGGGCGGCGCCAAGCACGACACCATACGGAGGCACTGCGTCAGCGATCAAGTGGGAGACCATAGCTGTCAAGCTACGACAGCCATTTTTGGATATATTGGTCGCATAAAAATGCAATCAAACAACATCCTGTAAGGTGCTGAACGTTCGGACGGCGGCAATCTCATCCTGAGGAGTGGAACAGAAGTGCATCATGTGACAGCTTGGAGAACATAGGAAATAAAGAGACAAAAAGTGAGAGCGAGAGCGGGCGAGAGCGAGAGACAGAAGACAGCACTGAGACCTTGTCTCATTGCTGACCATTCTAAGGCTCAAATTAACCTGCTAATTCATGCATTGTTTGCTTGCTAAGGTAGGTAAAGCGGAGGTTAGGTTCATCGGAAATATGTATTAAAGATGAACATCATATAGGCTATTTCAGAACTTGTTTGGATGTTCCCATCACTCATGGCTAACTGATACAGGGTACCCAATTGGTGTAATGAGACGGAATGCACTGAATTCTCCAAATATTGGGCAACCATGGCATCCATACTTATGTAAATAATTATCAGCATATCCTATGCTTGGGCAGCCATCGCTGAAAAATCACCAGCAAGGCTTGCGTTTGCATAATTGGTGTCGTGAAACACAATATGTTGGTGTTGCATACTGGGACAAGCAATGTGTGACAAGCTTGGCGCTGCACCAGCCAACGTTGTTATTGCATCTGCAATACTTGGAATACTATATGATTCACCTATGGGTGCAAACCATATTCCACATACAATGCAGGAATATGGCCTTTAGGAATATGCAGGAATATGCCTCTCGTAAAGGTCTGTGGCCT
The DNA here is from genome assembly GCA_034440575.1 of Imbricaverruca yamaguchii. Classification (NCBI taxonomy): domain Eukaryota; kingdom Metazoa; phylum Arthropoda; class Thecostraca; family Neoverrucidae; genus Imbricaverruca; species Imbricaverruca yamaguchii. The sequence goes on along the minus strand of JAOTOL010001466.1, from coordinate 592,862 downwards.
TTACGAGAGGCATCCCTGGCGGAAAAGCTCCGTCGGACATAGCCAGGGGCGATTCCAACGCCAGCAGTGGCGAGTCAACAGTGGCGATCCAAAGCGGGAGCGGTAAGCCATTTCCTTCTATCGCCGGCAGTGGGAGGGAAGTGGTGCTCTGGACCCCATTCAATAAAAACGCAACATCACGCCAGTAGCGTACATCACATCATCTGGCTCTCAATATACCATGTGAACCCTGGAGCTTGAGGAGACAAGTCTCCACCACTGACCCAGCTACAATAACGAGTGTCACGAGCGCCCATGGGCTAACCTTGAACCGACCCGTGCACACGATGAAAGGCGGCGGGCGCGACCGCGACGATAATCGGTGGGAGAAGTGCGTCGCGGACCAGAACAACAGCCATGACCTCGGCAGTAGACGCGTCAGACGCGTGACGTGGTCAGACGTGTGATACGTCAAACGTTTGGGGCGGGGATGGCCGAGTGGTTAAGGTGTCGGGCTATGGGTACCAAAGGTCCCGGGTTCGACTGTAGCGCCACTCAGGACATTTCCCAATCCCACGGCCCACCGGCGAAACAGTGTGGGCGGCGCCATTAGCCGTGAATGTGCATAGTGTGTCGTGAACCAACCAATAAACAAACAAACGTCAGACGTTTGACGTGTGAAACGCCAAAGAAAAAGTCCTCGTGTGTCGGGGCATAGCCGCTCCGCACGCACGCTGAGAACGCTCGTTACTTTCCTGTGCTCCAGACGTACCAGAGCAAGGGATTGCAGGCGAATGGGAAAGGGTCCCTTGGTGGGAAACGTGAAGCCCTTGGGGAGATGAGAGCTCGAGCATAGGAAGATGAGCACACACACACGAGTAAGATGTGCGCTACGTGCCGTACCCTGTGCAGAAGGGAGACTTCAGGTGATTCGTTACAGCCTGTGGGGGGGGTGAAATTAGATGGTTGCAAACCATCGTATGAAAGTAAACATTTTAAACCAGGTGCATGTTAATATTTGCTGATATTCGAAGGTATAGCACTACCCCTACTATTCCATCGACACGGGCTTCGCTAAGCCTGCACTAATCATTTCTTGATGCTTAAAAATTACGAACTCGATACGAACTCATTTCTTGATACTAGTGCATCTTAACGTTTGTTGATGCCCGAAGGCATATCACCATCCTTACTGTTTTATCGGCACCGGCTTCGCCAAGTCTGCATCACTCATTTTCGCCAACTAAAACAGCACGGGAAAAGCCTGTGCCGGGGAGCGGGCGTCCGTTGTGGGTCCACTAGTTCGCGGCGTCCGTCGGCTACAACGCACACCACTCGGCCGTGCTCACCTCGCGCAGCTGCCAGCCGTCCAGGTCGTCCCGTGTCGGCACACCGTCGGGAAACGTCACCGGCGCCATACGAATCACGTGCTTCACCTGGTACAGCATGGCGTTCACTTCGGGGATGTTCTTGACGACGGCCGCGGCGCCGTGTGTTCGGGTGTTTTTCTGGAACGGCACAGGCGTCAGCACACACTCGCACACGACTCCGCATCCGGTCTGATGTCTCACACTTAGGGCGTGCCTGATTGAAACGGCGTACACCTACTTGCAATGCATATACTTGTCAAAAATAATCAGTCTGCCGGCAGATACATGTACATACATACATATATAAATATATATATAAACATATGTGTAGCATATGTGTACATATATAAGCATGTACATTATAACATATATGCACCATAATTCATCGGTCTGAGCGAAATCAGAAACTTCATACTACCACACATTGTGCCATCAAGTCGAAATGCGTCAGAGTCTGCTAGAGGCGTCACGCCCTACCTACTATAGGCAGCATGACTTTCGAAGTAAGGATATTTATTACCTTCAGCATCCGACTAGAGGCTACATTGCCTCCATATCGGTATCAGCTAAAGAGATGGGAGACTGCCTCCAAAACACCCGATCTGCCTACAGCTTCCCTAAAAAATTGCTGTACCTGGCTACAGGGAACACCCACTTAGCACCTGCACAACGAAGCTCAACTTTCTGCTGGTCTTTAGTACCTGTCGACAGGGGGAGCGCCGCTCTTCAGACTTCTTAGTTAGTTATTTGGGTTTTAGGGCGCATCAACTGCAGTGGTTATACAGCGCCCACGCTCTTCAGACTTCATCACTAGTAGCTGGCAAAAGGGCAGCCAGTCCGCGCGACGCAGACTTGCAGCTGCAGCGGAACGACTGAAATCTGCCGTCAATTTGGTCCCGCCAGATCCCATTTCCGACAGCGCGGCGAGAGAAATGAATGCAGATTTTATCGCCGAATTGGCCCAACTTCCGCAACGATTGTTAGAACAAAGTTCTCTGAATGTGTCTGTGATTGAATGGAAGCCGGGCTCATTAAGAAGGCTTAACAAGGTGATCAGTTCATGCTATGCGGCTGTCACGATGGAAGAGAAAGATTACCGATCTTGCGAAAGCTTTTGCGAAGTCTTCCATTTGGTTTGAAATGTTGCTGACTCGACGGCTGAAGTATTCACCCAGCCAGGGCGTCGGATAAAGACCGGCGAAATAGCTTATGCATGCTAAATGTTCTTGTTTTATGCTATGGCATCAAGTCAACGCCAAGGCGGACCAATCGGCATTAGATAGATGGACCACCGGAATAGGTACTATGTATATATAATAATGTAATCCTAATGTAATATACTACATGGTATGCATACTAGTACATATATGGTATGTACAAAGTAAATGTCACGTACAATGCAATATGACGGACCGCACCCGAGCAGCAGGATAGGTAATCACTTAACAAGCATAAATTGCCAGTGGATGAGGTATCCGCGATACACGTGGCTTCCCTAGCCCGTGCATGGGCCTGCCTCGGAAGGCGGTGGTTATTTGGGGGTCGGAGCACACCAGGATATACTTTCTCCTCGTTATGGTTCCTTTCGGAAGGAGATTGCTTTAGCAGACCAGTTTTCCTCAGTGGGCGACACCAACACTTGTCGCCACTAATGCACTGAAGACGGAGCTACCGCTGACGGATCGAAGACGGGGTTAATTTGTTTATTGGGTGGTTCACGACGCACTTTCTGCACAGTCACGGCTAATGGCGCCGCCCACACTGTTTCGCCGGTGGGCCGAGGAATTGTGAAATGTCATGAGTGGCGCTAGTGTCGAGCCAGGGACCTTCGGTACCCATAGCCCAACATCTTAACCACTCGGCCATCCCCGCCCCGGGGACGGGGTTGCTACCGACTTGAGGACCGAGGTGTCCCCCGCCCCCCGACATACCAAGGGCGCAGCTATCCCCGACGTGTGAGGACACAGCCTTCCCGGACGCACTGAGCACAAACCTGCCACTGATCGCAACAACAGAGTTGCCACTGACCACGTCAGTACTAGCACCGACTGCGGGAATGTGGTCACCACTGACCACGAGGTCGAGCTGCCACTGACCGCAGGGGTAGGGGCTACCACTGGCCACAGTTATGTGCGACGCCGCTGGGCGGACGGAGGGTCCGACCGGCGACCCACCACCCGGTCCGCCGGCCCGGCACACTCAGAAGCGAGCATCCGTACTGATTTTTGGCAATGGTTTTGCTGGCAATCGGAGCCGGAGGCCGCGGTTGGTTATTGGTTTTACGACACATCGACCGTTGAGTCATGTAGCGTCGCCAATCTCTCACGCCGATTGGTCGCGGGCGAAGAATAGCGACAGGTGAGACTCGAACTCACAACCTTTCGATGGTGAGACGAGCAACTTACCCCTAGGCTACTCGTCCCCTAGAGCCGGAGGCCGCCTGACGGCTCAGTCCTGCTGTGGCCACGCAGCGCCACCTACACCATACGCGGCAGCACTACTGTGTCAGAGGCCGCCTGACGGCTCAGTCCTGCTGTGGCCACGCAGCGCCACCTACACCATACGCAGCAGCACTACTGTGTCAGAGGCCGCCTGACGGCTCAGTCCTGCTGTGGCCACGCAGCGCCACCTACACCATACGCGGCAGCACTACTGTGTCAGAGGCCGCCTGATGGCTCAGTCCTGCTGTGGCCACGCAGCGCCACCTACACCATACGCGGCAGCACTACTGTGTCAGAGGCCGCCTGACGGCTCAGTCCTGCCACATCCACCCCCCCCCCGTGGCCACGCAGCGCCACCTACACCATACGCGGCAGCACTACTGTGTCAGAGGCCGCCTGATGGCTCAGTCCTGCTGTGGCCACGCAGCGCCACCTACACCATACGCAGCAGCACTACTGTGTCAGAGGCCGCCTGATGGCTCAGTCCTGCTGTGGCCACGCAGCGCCACCTACACTATACGCGGCAGCACCGCTGTGACATCATGTGTGATAATAACGCTAAGCGTTATTGTAACTCCTATGCCGCTTAGTAGGATTAAGCATTATAAAACTGCATGATTTGTGTTAGTGCAGTATATAAATGGGGTTTGCATGCAGTGTGCGAGGCTGATTTGGCGCGTCACTGCACAATGTTAGCTTAAAGAAGCTCATTCCACGCCAGCCGTGTGCAAGAATACTTCATCTATACCAGAAAGTAACCTAAAATGTCGATTACACAAAATGACAGTCAATACCCAATGTACTTCCATTGAAAACTGTTAAATAAGTCATATATGATAAGTTTTATATTTAAAAACGTCAGCTTGCTAGCTTCCTCATTGTACTAAAGTATTCACGTTTCGAGTTAAAATTAAACAACAATAAATCGCAGTATATTGCTGTCATGCAGATAGGAACTGGCGAAGTGGTTATCGCCAAGATGATCTGCACATAGCAATGTGCTGCAGAATGGAATCAGCACCGCCTTACTAATGCAGCTCCGGTGACTACAGTCCCAATGTCACGAGCTGACACTGAGTGCATGGGGCGAACGGAGTCACCTGATGCACAGGGGGACCGCAGGTCGGAAATGAACATGGGATCAAGGAATATACCTCGTCGCTTTTTTTAGTTTTAGGGCGCATCGACCATGACAGATCTCGTCGCATGTCTTCTTCTCCCGAAGTGAAGGGGACGAACAGTTGGTCATATTATACACTCAGGCGCAAATGCATTCAACGTCCTCAAAAAGGCAGCTGTTTTTATTTCCTTGTCGCGCCATGTCGCAAAGTAGTGATTCAGGAGTATAACGTGCTTTCCTTACCATTCATGAAAAATTTGATACTGAACCACAGCTGGATGAGTAGTTCTCGCAATAAATGTGGTCCGTTCTGCCACCGCATTGCGGCGCACGCCAATTATCCGTATTCTGTGTGTAGCAACACAATCGCACAATAGCACTCACCCCTGTGTTGTGTATACCCAGTTGGCGACATATATTCTTGACCCAGTAGGGCTGGCCCTTGAGGTGACAGATCAGCTCGATCCGATGCAGCTTGGCGGGCGTCACCGGCGGGTCCGGCCGATCGGGAAACCTGCATCACACACCAGGTTTCGTCGCGAACGCAGCTGAAGCGCACGTGGGAGTCGGCGGCCGGCGTCAAACGCAACCGTCAGGTCGATGCTCAGTTGTCGCCGCGATCGGTGTACAGCGATCCAGGTGGTATCACAGTGGTGACGATCAACCTGACCCATTGACAACAAACATGCTCAACGCATACCAGTGCCGTTGGAGAACGGAAGCTCTCCTTCGACGTCTGAGGTGATGGCTTGAATGCTAACACTGACTCGTTTCCAAACATCAGACACCGTGACATTTCAACAGCATAGTGACTGTTGATAAGGTTGCGATCACCTAGCCGCTGAGTCTCCTTCCGAACAAGTTCCACCGAGTCTCGAGAGCGAGTAGTCTAAGGGTAAGGTGTCCGTTTGCCAATTGAAAGGTTGCGCTTTCGAGTCCCACCTGTCGATACTCTTCACCCACGACCAATCGGCGTGATATTGGCGACGTTATATAGCATAACAGTCCATGGGTCGTAGAACTAACACTCACCAACCACCAAGATCCATCCGATGCCTCAAACTTCAGACCGATATTCATTATACCGATGATTACCAAGGCGATAGGGCGTGCCATTCAGTACCAATCTTTAGCACTGCCTTAACTATGGCCACCGTATCTCATGCTCCCGGGACGGGTTTCTTCCGAGATACTCCACCAGAGTCGCACCGACCGCCGCGAACCTCATCCGCGCCGTTACAAACGGCGCGAGAACTTCGCTCTGTCTCGGAGAGTCGAGCAAATGCTTCGAGCTCAACAGCCATCAACTTGTATTCTGCAAATTACGCTTTTACGACGTTGATTCTACCTTGTTTTCCACCTACCCTGGCGGAAATACACACAAGTATACCCCTGTCACAGCATGAGACACCACGGCACGTTGTGATATTTAGAGAACCGCATGGGTGTCTTCCTAGGTTGAGCCATGTTCCAATTCACCGTCTTTTCCCATGATTATTATTTTTTATCGGATGGCTCTCTCATTGTGCAGTGCGCTAAGGGCGTCCAGGTGCAAAGTTGCGAAAAAAGCATCAATTTGAAGGCCGGATTTTTCGTGTGGAAACCAGTCCGGCTCACGAGTGGCGGCCTCGCTCAAATTTCCTTAAATTACATTTTTTTAAACTGCAGTTACTCGCTTTCGGAAGCGGTCTACCAACATTGCCAGTTCGTGGGCCATGACGGCTTCGCAATATCTAGGCTTCTTTTCGCGGCGCCATTCTCAAACCGTGCGAACAAAAAGACACATGGACATTACCATTGGCGGAATATATCTTGGGACGCTCATGTGTATATTGTTAGCAGCAAGCGTAAGGGTGTGCTGGCTAGTTCTTCTATGTGCGATACCATTACCTGGTGGATCGATAATGCTCGTGGCCACCTAATTCACTCGCAGGTCAGATACTGTCTATAAGCGTGCGATAACTAACAACTTAGCAAAATTGTGTCGAAATGCAGCTGTTGAAACTTTCAGCTGGTTCCTTTCGGCAATCGCAAATTCGATAAAGTATCTAACCAACGGATGGTTAGGATAGCTACAGACGGTGCAGCTTGCTGACTTCTACTCCATCTTTGATACACAGAATGCTTAGATTCGGGGAGCCTAAACCGCCAGTGGCAGCTCTTCTTCAAAATCGCTATCTGCGTGATCGAAACACAAAACACTATGTAAGACAGACTGATCCATGTCCCACGCTACAAAACGGAAACCAGACTACAATGGTGCTTGTACCTGACTGATATTGGATTAAATTTCGGATATCGTTTATAATCTAGTGTGTAATCTGGGAAAAACGATGACTTGTAGCGTTGATGTCGTTTTAGCTACCATGTATATCTACCTACCCCGAAAATGTATTGTTGCAAGCGTTCCAAGTTCCCGAGTTCGCAGGGGAAAGCGGCGACAGTAGAACTCATCAATTCCGGGCGCGTATTGAATGGTGGAGCACCTTCTGGCGGCCAGACCGATCATTGAACCGACGAACGTCATATCGCATAAAAAGTCCACGAGAAGTGCGCAAAACACAATAATCCAACCAGTACAAGTAGTATGTCTAGATATTAGTACATTACTTTGAGGCCGAATACTTAAGGAAACGACCAATAGCATCTAAATTGTGATACAACTACACAAATGAGCAGCGTACACCGTCAAAGGACCAAGCATGCCACGCGTAGGAAACTGGGGCCATGTGACTGCCGGCTAAGGCGCTTGATCACACCGCAGTGCGGAGCAGGCACAGTGACAGTCACTGACCGCGGATTGATTGATTATTTGGGCTTAAGGGCGCATCAACTGCTACTGGTTATGTAGCGCCCAGACACTGACCGCGGGTAGTAGACGAAGCCGTAGTACTTGATGCCGCCGTTCGGCAGCGGAATGCCGCGGGAAGGATCGGGCTTGTCGGTCACGTTGACCGGCAGCCGCTCAGAGCGCGGCAGCAGGTCGGTGTTGAGCGGCAGCTTGGCGCGCGGGAATCGCCGCTGAAGCGCCGCACTCGTCGACAGCGCCCGCCGCATGGCGGCAGCACCGTCGGCCCGCCAGATGCCGCCGGCGGCTCGTGTCAGCCGAGCGCAGCAGCTCATCGTGCGGCGACGCGCCGGCCTGGTGGCAGAGGAGTGTGCAGCGAGTCAGAACACGGCGGCAGGACGACGGCCGCCCGCCGGGGGATCTCACCGCGCCGCGTGGATCATGTTCTTGAACACAGAATTAAAGCGTTGCATGCGCGTTCCCGTACAACGGCAACGTATTCAAGCCAGTAAATATTTACAATACCAAATGCAAGATGGTTGGTTGGTAGGTTATTTGGGCTTAGGGGCGCACCGACTGCGTTAGTCATACAGCGCCCGTAAATGCAGGATGGCAAAGGTGAAAACCGAACACGGCAAAATTGAGGTGAAATGTTTTGTCATGCAAGACAAGACATTCGTTAGGTGAAGCACACCCTTTACTGTGCGGTATAGACAGCCATTATGGTAACAGATAATGACTGTCAAAGGAGCAAGGAGGTGATTGACATCTATAGGACCTAATCGCACTACGAAGAGAAGGGACGACGTAAGACACCATTAGACACGTACGAAACACCGCCACTGCATACGATTGCTGACGTGGGTCCGCGCTCCTTCATTTCTCCTACTTCTAAGCCAACGATTTATTTCAGTTTATATAAAGCAAGCATATATACAACTTGTGTGGTGGTGGATAGGTGATTTTGGGCGTGTTCGCTATTTCATTTTGTCAGTTTGCGCCCGGAAAACAGTCAATCATCACTTTATGGTTGAAAGAAGTGTTAACTATGTCTGAGTTCCTAAGATCGGCGGCGAGAACATCAAAATTTACTTCTCGAAGGAATTTAAATATGTTCCCAGATGCGACAATCTAGAAATAATTTGCTAGCCTTTGTTGTAATTGCATATCGATAAGCTTCAACTGATCTGTAAATCCTCAACATGTGATGTGTTTCAATGCGGCTGCAAGGAGCATGATATCTAACAGTAACATCTAATATGACCTTCTTGGCATGGGAAGTAAAAAAAAATATTGTCAAAAAATACTATATTTTGAAGTAATTAAGCTATGGCGCACGGTACTTCATCTGAATCACGAACATGTGAAATTCACCATTGAATCCGACAACTTTAATTTAATTTAAATTTAATTTAATAGTTTAATCTTCCCTGGCACCACACATCCGGCAAGCAAAACTAATGCGGTTGGGTGCACGATGACGACGTAATCTTGCAATTGGCAGTGCAGTGTATTCATGCGACATGTTATGGTTATATTATCATAGAACTTCATTAGTTTCATCTGCCAGATATCTGGTGCCAGGCAAGAATAAACACGTCGCTTTACTGATTGGAAAGTGAATTTTGCATGTTTGAGCTCCGAATGAAGTACACGACAGCCTAACCAGTTCAAAATAAATTTTTCACATTGTTTTACAGTTTGAAGGTCATAATAAATGTTACTGATCCTGGAATCCATCGAAAGCAGTAACAATTGTCATGGTAACATAGAAATATCTAACAACTGAGCTAGCGGGACTCGGGTGACAGGAATGACGTAAATTCACGGGAACCAATTGACCAGCCATCACACCACAAAACTGAAATATGGACGCACGCCAAATGCGCGATATCGTCCATCCATGCATAACATACAGGAGCATAGCGGAATTGAGCCAATCAATTTATTGACACTAAGTCATGAGACAATGTAAGACAATCAACGGCGCGGTCTTAGCAAGATAGAGCGGTTAACGATTAAATACCAGGCCACACGACTCAGTCAGCCGGCCGTCAGCGAACGCAACGGTCGCCATTCGAGGTACCAGCGGAGCACACCAGCAGCGAACGGGCACCGACTCTGTCGACCGCCACACCCATCAGCCATCCGAGAACGCACACGGCGCCGATCGCTGCAGCCGGTCGCGGCCGCCGCGGCAGACAGACCGGACGACACATCTTGCATCGGGAAGTGGGGCGAGCACGCGGCCGCCCAGCGCCACGCCGCTGCCGCCACTGCCGCCCCTGGGCCGCCGGGACACCTCGTGATCACACCGGCGGCGGGCAGTGCACGTCTGTCGCGCGCCACCAACGGCGCTCGGCCGTATCACATTCACAGCCGCCGGACGCACGAGCGCGCAGTCGGCCTTCGATGAGTGGAAGGCTGCCGTTACACGGGCGGAGGTTAAGCGCAGGCCGGTTAGCATTCAACGACTACTCACGCCGTCACTTGGTGCGGCCGCCATGGAGTCGGCCGAGCTGACTGTCGCCCGACACATCGAGAAGGTGGACCATGTCAGAGGCCCCGTGACAGTGCACTGCTGGAACGATACGTCGTGCCACCCACAGGGTTGGATTTGCTATTAGATCCTGGATATGGAGAGGAAAATTTGTGACCATTTCAGGTCGGAGAGACACTTTTATATGATTCTCACACCGAAAGCTTTTTTTCGTGCTTTCCGTCAGTTTCGGTGCACGCATCAAAGAATCACGAGTTTCTAGCACTTTTAAAGCAACTCCACTAATTTCTTGGTGACGAAAGGAGTGGATAATTTCCAGGACAGGATAGTGTGCTGCATGACAAACATCCAGGGCAGTGCCGTTTCCAACCCTGATCACAGAGTAACCAGTGAGCGCGTCGACGCGACACCGTCCACACGGCGACCCCGGCGAGCGTCGGACGTCTTGCCGCCAGCCTCTCTCCACACGGGGATCACTAGCACAGGCGGCGCTCGTGACAACGCCAGCCCTCAAGACACACACGCGCGCGCACGTGCTGGGCGAGCACCGGGGCGACCAGTGACCTCGGCAGCCCGGCTCATCCCACAGCCGGCCCACTGCCGGGTCAGCTGTGGCCGTCAGCCTGACGGAAGAGGACGAGCGGCCGGGCGGCGGCCAGCACGGCAGAGTCGATCAGCGCGGCCGCCTCACCGCGCCGCGTACAGCCGCACGTACTCGGCCACCTTGCGCTCGAAGCCGTCGCGGTTGCGCGCGTAGTGTTCGGCCGCCTCCGTGTTGAGCGGGTCGTCGAAGTTGAGCAGGTCGGTGAACAGCGAGTTGAGTCCCCACACCACGTCCTTGAGCCGGCGCGTCGGCGCCCAGCCCATGCCGTCGTACGAGTTCTGCCGCAGCAGGCTGAGGCAGACGGCGCCGTCCTCGGCAATGTTCGGGTGCCACAGCCGCGTCTGGCACAGCACCGTCGGCGGCGCCAGGTTGTACTCCTCGCCGACGCTGACGCTGAACGCGAACGCGCCGCGCCGCCAGAAGCCCTCGTCGGGCCGCACGGTCAGCACGAACTCGTGCAGCACGTCGGCGCGCGGGAAGTCCACGCTGCAGGTGGCCGGCAGGTGCTCGTGCAGCTCCTGCACCTCCTTGGTGAGCAGGCGGTCGCGCGCGCACGCGCGCCGCCGCTGCTCGGGAGCCGCCGCCGCCGCCGCCTCGGCCCGCTTCTGCTGCAGCTTCTTGCTGAGCGTGATCATGCCGTCGCGTCCGCCTGCCGGCACACGCGACCGTCTCTCAGTCGCAGCGGCGCAGGCCCGCACCGGTGACGGCATCCGGCGTGTCCGCGCGAGCACTCGGTTCTTGAGACATGGCCGACTTCTCGTGCTACCACGGTCACTGGCGACGCCGCCGCTTAGAGCGTCGACACGTGCACGTTCCACCCGAACGGGATTGCGACAATGAGCCCATGCCAAATAGAGGCCTAGAACAGTGCCTGACACTGTGAGGATATCAAAGTCATTGCCAAGCAAGGACAATATGGAAGTGGATGCATTAAATTGAAATACGATATGCAATCTGACGCCCAGGCCAGTTGAAATCCTGGCATGGAAATATTCGGCTAAGGGCAACACAACGGAGTACATTTTTGCTTCGATATGTTCCAAAAGCAAGCACCTCACCACACAAGCTAACGGTTCAAATCTAGAATGCTAAACACCAACGACCTATTTTGATTCGTTATGCCAAGATAACAAGTGGAAATACATCTCCATATTGATACTACTAGGATTGATACTTCAAGGACCTATAGGATACACAGGCAGTAGATATGATGGTTCCGATAAATTATTGAGAGATTAGAAGACACTTTGTCAAATGTTTAGCTTGATAAACCTACCGAAGCGGAATGGATACCAAAATCCACTATGCGCCCCCAACTCTTGGGAACTCCTCTATAAATATGACCGAACACTTCCCAACATAAGAAATGCGTTGTTTTGCAGTTGCACTCAGTTGCAAGTGTTCACACAGATATCCATGTGCATTCCTTTGCAGGTCACGTGGGTGCATGGCCATGCCATGTGACTTGCGTGCTCCGTAGCTGGATGATTATCCGCCTCTACAGAAGCATGTTGGACGGTGCCACAGTAAACGGCTGTGCTGCAGGGTGTCACAGTAAACGGCTGTGTTGTAGGGTGTCACAGTAAACGGCTGTGTTGCAGGGTGTCACAGTAAACGGCTGTGTTGCAGGGTGTCACAGTAAACGGCTGTGTTGTAGGGTGTCACAGTAAACAGCTGTGTTGCAGGGTGTCGCGACAGTGTTAAAATAATGGTTTTTCGTTAGGTGTGAGATGTCGAAACGAGTACAGGATGTCGAAATTTGCCATGGAAACCATGTCCCTTAACATAAGTTATAAGTTCTTCAAACACTAATTTTATCCAACAGCATACTACTACAGTATTAAAATAATGATTTATTATTAGGTGTGAGATGTCGAAACGAGTGCAACAGGATGTCGAATTCGCCATGGAAAAAATGTTATTTATAATCGTGTAAGTCCTGCAGACACAGTTTTGAGATAATTGCGCATATACGACTGTTCCAGTTTTATGTGTTTTGAAAGGCACCTATCTGGATATATCCATATCAACGATAACGATGCAAACACACATGCTACAGATTGGATTGTATAACATAGCACACCATACGTAATCTCTTCACCTGAAATTGCACTATAGGATGTTCATTATCACAATCCTAGATCCGTTATGGCGAGCAAAATTATGGTACTCGCGAACGGGATACAATTCGAAACGAGGCATGCAGACTTCTCAAACACGCACCGGTCACATCAAAGGTAATACTGGATTTGTGCTAATAGATGTTTTTGCATCACAATCTGTAATTGATCACATCAGCATGATATTTATCAACAAGATACTGCTATAATTTAAGTATGAAGACCTCAAAACAACTTACAACGATTCATCACGAAGGATGGCGTCAATACTAAGCTGGAAGGGATGCCAATTCAGTGTTCAGAAAGTGGTATATTCCACCCTATTTCACATATAATTTATCACTGTGTCATGACCGATAAAGATGAGCAGCTAAACATGGTAGACAAACAGCCTTTTACTTGCTATGTGCCATTTGAGTACAACCACATGCAGTCAGAGTAAAAAGGAAAAAGCTGGAGCATTTACATTGTTCAGAAAATCATCAAGTCATGTTTGAAAGTAGAGGTGCGCTATGCAATTCATACATGTGTGAGCAGAGTTTACACCTCCAATCGATTGATTACAGCAAAACATGTGCAAATCAAACCAAAAATTATTATTTTTCCTGGAACCCGTCAGTAGCGCTCAATTTTTGTTTTTCCAGCCAATCACAATGGAGTACTTTGACAATATTTGTAGAATGGCCCCTAGATGAGCTAGAGCCGCGAAACAAAAACGAGCGTAAAACGACCGTATTGTTCGTCATAAGTATATTTGTAAAACCGCATACCATTCGTCACAAAAACGAATGGTATGCGGTGTTACAGTTTTTGGTCAACCAGTGACCTTCCAGGTCAGGCTAATGACCCGAAATTGGCGAATATTGCGAAACTTTTGTTTGGGGGGTCACATAACAAAACGTTTTACAGTTAGAGGCACCGGAAAATAATAGCAGGACTCGTGCAAGCCCTGTGAATCTGATGATGCCCTTCGTCGTCACTCCCTGTCAATTGCACAGGTCAGGTCAAGTCAAAACTCGTGACCAGCCGTAAAGGCATAGCATATAGACCCCATGCCCATCATGAAATGAACCTGAATTAATCGGAATGGTGCATGAACTATTAAACGTGTTTCAATATATTCAATACAAAATGTAGCTTTTAGAGTGATCCAAAGTAGGCTTCGCTAACTGGATGGATGCGATGTATTTTAACGATAACGTAAATGTAATATAACGATAAGTTATCGTTATGTATAACGATAAGTTATCGTTATGTATAACGATAAGACATCGCTATGTATGACGATAAGTTATTGTTATGTATAACGATAGGATATCGCTATGCATAATGATAAGCTATCATTAAGTATTAAGTAGTAAGTTATCAGATAAGTATTCGTTAAGTAAGTAATAAAAAATGTAGCTTTTAGAGTGCTCCATTGTAAGCTTCATTAAGTGGATGGATTTGATGCATTTTAATGATAACGTAAATGTAACATAACGATAAGTTACCGTTATGTATAACAATAAGTTATCCTTATGTATAATGATCAGTTACCCTTATGTATAATGATAAGTTATCGTTAAGTATTAAGTAGTAAGTTATCAGTTAAGTATTCATTAAGTAAGTAACCACAAATGTAACTTTTAGAATGATCCAAAGTAGGGTTCGCGAACTGGATGGTCTTAATTCATTTTGATGCAACATAAATGTAACATAAAGATGAGCTATCAGTATGTATAACGATAAGCTATCATTATGAATAACAATAAGTTATTGTTATGTTACATCTACATTATCATTAAAATACATCAAATCCATCCAGTTAGTGAAATCTACTCACTCCACAAATTACTCTAAAAGCTACAATTCTTCTTGAATATATTGAAACACAATTAACATTTCATGCACCATTCTGACTAATTCAGGTTCATTTCATGATGGCCAGGAGCTCTATATGCTATGCTGTTACAGCTAGTCACAAGTTTTGACTTGACCTGACCTGTGTGATTAACAGAGTGCCGACAAAGGGCATCATCAGATTTGCAGGGCTTGCACAAGTCCTGTTATTTTATTATTTTCCGGTGTCTCTAATTGTAAAACTTTTTGTTATGTGGCCCTCCCAAACAAAAGGTCTCATGATATTCAACAATTTCAGGTCCCTGTCCTGACCTGGAAGGTCACTGGTTGACTGACAACTGTAAAACTGGATACCATTTGTTTTCTCTTATAACAAGCAATACACTCGTTTTTGTTTCGGGGCTCTAGCTCATCAAAGGGCCAATTTACAAATATTGGCAAAATGCTCCATTGTGATTGGCTGGAAAAACAAAAATTGTGTGCTACTGATGGGTTCCAGGAAAAGCAATAACTTTTGGTTTGATTTGTACATATTTTGTTCTAATCAATCTATTGTAGGTGTAAACTCTTTGCTCACATGTGTTTGAATTTTATAGTGCACCTCTATTGAGAGAGGAAAATGTGGAGTAATGTGCAAATTCTGCTCGGCTTCCATCCCAATACGTACAGCTGGCATTGTATGATTCATGTAGTACTCCTGCAGAATGCTGTACCTCACTTCCTTCCCTCTTAGTGATACTGAATTGACAAGAGTGACTATGTTTTGGATGGCTCAATGACATAAAATCCACATGAGAATGAGTGAATATGAGCTTCCAAGAGAAGGCCATAGCAGCAGATGGCCACAAGTTTTCTGCCACAGTAGTGTCTGACCCTGTACATGTTGCACATCACAGTCAGTCACTTTATCCTCACTAGTTGACTTACACCAAGAAAACCCAATTGGTATGTATGACCTTTATGTCAGCAATAAGTTATGTGGTTAATTAGCAAACTGCAATTTCAACAACAAGCAGGAAAAGGTGGTGCCTGTCAGAGAGTGCAATGTTCTAGATTGCTAATAGAATCCAGGATGGGACTCTTCCAGCCATGTAGTCCCTTCATCAGACAAACACGATCCTGCTGGAACTGCAATCCATGAAAAGCATCCACCTTCCAGGACAAAAATATCTGAACACACATTCTTACCTCTTCCTTGGTTTGCCAACTTTATGGCTATATTTGTTATTACCTACCAGAAGACAGCACAGAGACAGCACAAGTCAACTTATTTCAATATGTGACATGTCAAAGCAAAATGAGAACATTCAATCCACTATGAATTGGATTTGATGCATTGGACTTGATATTTGCATATTGCTCGACTTTATGTGTTTTTTTTTTCAGTGTAACTGATGAGCATCACTGAAGCTGGACATGTCCAGAACCCTACCTTTATAGAAATCCTGTTGTTACCAGCTGGAAGGTAGCATTCCAGATGAAATTCTTATCTCAGCCCCCAGATTCAAACCTTGACTGTTCATAAATTATGCTCTTCACAGCTCTTGCAGCTTGATAGTACAGTTCCCTGGAATAAAATTGCTGTCAGTTGCAACAAGGCTATGGGTTAATGGTAGAAAGATCTGAGTGCATTATTTGTTGAAAATTGAAATCATGTTTATATAGATGCATAATGATGAATCCTGTGATGGGAGTATGGAAAATGGGGTATCACACAATAGCTCTTAAAAGCCACACCTCATGAGATATAATTCATTTTCCTTTGGACCTGGTTTGAAAGGTTTGAATCCATCTTCCAAAACTAATAGAACCCATCTAGGTAGGTACTGAGCACAAATGATCAACCCTGGTTGATGCACCCTAAAGCCCAAATAACTAACATCTAGGTAGGTACAAGGGTGGTGGTGGTTATTGGTTTTACATGTTGACAGTTGAGGCATGTAGCATCCATATCTCACATGCAGATTAGTTACAGGCAAAGAGTAGCAACAGGTGACTCAAATCCACAATCTTTTGATTGCAAGATGTGTAACCTGCCCCTAGACCACTCATCCCCTTAGGTATAATGGGTAAAGAAGCTACTCATAGAAATTATATAATATGACAATTAATGGTCAAATGGACCCAATTGCAGAAATTTGGTCTCCAGTTATTGTTGTCTACGTTGTAGACTAACAGACTAACACATACATTGCTTGAAAACAATTTAAAACAGGTCTATCTCGAAACAAACAGGCTTTGGCTACAGGCACTGGCTCTCGGAAAGAACCAATTTCCGTGCTGATCCGTTCAGACATTTGCCAAGGAATGAAATATAGGGACCCTAGTAAGGCCACAATTGAAATTGGTAACTAGCATCAATCGGAAGCATTCCAATGGCCGAAAATATTTCGCATTAACACCCTGATCCACCCTCCGGCCCTCCTACCTCGACCACCCCGACAAGAAAAAGTAATGAAAAAGGTTCTGAGAAGCGCAATACTTGTCTAAATCGTCTCAAAACGCAGAATGCCCAAACGCTTAATGTCCAATCATTCTAATGTGCAAACAACAGAATGTCTAACATCTAATACTAATGTCCAATGTTCAACAACATGTTGGTATAAACTGGTTAATACCAGCTTCCAGGTATTAACCAGTTTTGACCAGAAGCATCCCTTGTTAACACTGGCGGATTCAAAGGGGGTCATTCCGGCCAAGCCCCACTCGAAGCGCTTAAAATGTAGGCCATGGTGTCTTTTGCCTCCACCCCACCAATCAAACAACAGAAGTAAACTAAATTAAAATGCAGTAACCTTTGCCGATGTAAAAAAAGATAGCGTCTAGATTGAAAGGATTCCACATTTTAAAGGTGTTTTAAATTTGTATTGTAGTCTAATGTGCTAGCATAGTAGATCATCACCTACAGGGCTGTGCTTCCTACAGCAAAAGTTGTCAAAATCATACCTATCAGTTCTGCATGTGCACAACCGCGTTGGCGTGATATAAGACGTTGAACGTGAATGTGAACGTTGTGGTCCCTAAGAACAAAAATCCGGTAACTTAGAAACGATGGAGATAGCCTGGACGGATAAACATGAAATTATGTAGTCATTAATTTTTTTTTTTGAAAATTGGGCCCTTGCCAAATAGTGGGTCGAAATCCGGCGCTTTTAAACCAAACATTGTCGAGGTATGGGCACACTCCAAATCCGTTTCACTCATCTCTTGGTGCAGGTATTATGTACGCCACTGGGGTGGGGGGGGGGGGGCTGGCGCCGAAAGCTGAAAATTCCCCCACCAAAATAAACGATAGGTTACATCAGCCAGTGCCTCTGAAAACACAGCCACCAGTGTTCATTTCTGAAAATTATTCAGGGCAGGATACGTGAAGGCAATGGGGAGATCGAAATTGATTTGGGCACACTCCCTATTGGTCCCATGTAAAAAGTTGAAATTATTTGAGGGCAAAGCCAACATTGAGGGAGAAAGTACACTTCAAAAAATAAAAAAGCCACCCCTTATATCAATCCTGTGCAGGTGACCATGAGATGTTTGTGATTTTGTACCGAAAGGCATTCCGGATTCCAAAGATATAGTCCCATCGTGGAATGCTGTTGAACCAACTTTTGTTCCAGAAAATTGTGCTTGCGAGCTGTGTACCACTGGCATGGCAACAATTAGTTTTTACCAGTATTTTTCCCACCGTGTATTGAAGATTTCGCGTACCAGTACACCACGACAGAATGACCAAGCGTCAGAATGTCCAACAGCGATGAACGCTAGATATGACAGGATACAGCTGCTCAAAATATGTAATCCGAAAAATATGTAATCCGACAGAAATTCAAAATCTCCATGAGATGGACTTGTTAATTCTGGAGCAGCTTTCATTTGATAATTTTGCTGCTTGAACATTATGTCGCCAGTGGCGGATCCAGGAAGCAACTTGGGGCATGTCTCCCTCTCCGATAGCCATATGCGGCGTCCCTTCGACTTGAAAAAGGTGCTCTTCCAGGACGGTAGTGACCCCATCTTCCTCTCAAGGAGTTCTTCAGCTGAAGGAACCTCCAGGGTGGCGCCCCTTTAGAGAAAAAATGGCTCCCCTATAGAATAAGTGCCCCTCGATCAAAATTCCTGGATCCGCTCCCAAGTAAACAAGCCGGTGTCGGCTCACTATCGGCATGTGTTGGGGCGAGCTCCGCATCCCATAAGCGTCATTCCGACATCAGGCCGTTCGGCGATAGCCCGGCGATAGCTTTTAGGCTTTCAATATGATTTTCAATGGCTGGGATGCGTCTTTTTGGCTTCCATTGCGATTTTTGGGCCCCGACGCATTTGTTTGGATCACTAGCGCAAGTTGTAAAGGCCGTTTTGAGGGCCAAATACGTTTTGGAGGTTTCTGCGTGATTTCTTTGCCCAGAGTGATTTCCCACGTCCGGATTATTTCTTCGTTGACCCGGGTTCATTTTTAGGTCCAAATGGAACTTTCTGAACACCGGTATGACCTATTGAGCCTCCAGCGTGATTTTCAGGGGCAGGGGTGACTTTTTGGACCCACAGGCTCATTGTGATCTTCAGAGGGCCGCCGACATTTTTGGGCCCATCATGGCTTTCAAGGACCCCTGCAATACTTTTGGGCACCAAACGTGATTTTCAGGGGCCTAGTTGCCAAGCTTTGAGGACCCAGTGTAACTTTCATTGGCCTGTTGAACGTTTTTCTGGACCCCAGCACGATTTTGCGAACAGGACCACGACCTGACCTTTGTGGCCCTCAGCATGATATTCAGGGGTCCAGCCCGTGTTTGTAGTGCCCCAGCGGGTTTTGAGAGGCCCAGGTGTGAACATTTGAGGCCAAAAGCGGAATTTTGAGGAGCCAGATCCGATTTTTTTGGTGGCCCCAGCGTAATTCTCAGGGACTCAAGCCCGGCCTTTTGGTTCCAGCGTTATTCCAGGGGCCGGACCGTCTTTTTGGGGCCCTAGTGTCATTTTCAGGGACCCAGGTGCGACTTTTGGGCCCTCAGCCTGAGTTTCAGGGGCCCCGGTACGAGTTTAACCACATCTTGATTTTGAGGGCCCAGATCCGACTTGTTGGACCTCTACCGCGAATTTCGGAGGAGGCCACCGGACCTTTTGAGATCCCAGCGTTATTTTCAAGGGCCCGGCCTCAACTATGTTTTCAGGGGCATGGCTCCACTTTTGGAAGGCCCCATTGAAATTTTACCCACCCTGGAGCGGCTTTTGGAGATCCAATGCGATTGTCAAAGGCCCTGGTGGGTTTTGGGGTTCGACAGCATCCTTACGGGCCCTGTGCGACTTCTGGGACTATCAATGTGATTTTCATGGGCCGGGCTCGATTTTTTTGGACCAAATTTGGACTTTCAGGGGTCCGGCGCGATTTTTATAAACTCCGGCACGATTTTGGGGGCCACACAAGCTCTCAATGGAGAGAACGGTCTCTTCGTCATGCCCCGTTTGGTATACCACTGCAAGGACCCATTAGTGGGTATCGCTAAAATTAATGGTAGCTATGTAAAGACATAAAGACATAAAAGATAAGTCCAACTATGGGCCACAAGGGCCCTTCTTGGTTGCTCTGTGTACACTCACATGTCCATGACCATGAGGCACATCACCCTCACTTAATGAAAATATGTCCTTAATTAGGTCTGCTAAGGATCGGAAAGTCTTGCTTGCAGTGTTTGTGGAATAAGCTGTTCAGCAATGTGGATGAGTCTGTTGCGTTTGGAATCCTTCTGAATCAATTTTAGATAAGCACAATTTAACATTGGAGGTCCATGCAATCCATATAGGAAGCTCATTAGTGAACACGGTGCTTGCGGATTTCCGCTAATTTCACGTAGGGTTTCGGCTAGGGACACTTTTGCAGACATTTTCACGGATCTCATGTCCATGGTTGCAAGGATAATTGCTAGTGGCTTAGAATAGCTAACACACTTTAGCTACGAAGATTATGTTTAGTGACGTCATTTACCATATTTGGAATAATAAAATGATATATACCAGTTTTACTATACCATATAAAACAACAATTACAAATGCAACAACCTTGCAGATGTTTTATTTCGGGCGCATCTAGGATCTGGAAGTGTGTATGCGTTCGTGGAGGGGAATGGTGGGTGGTGCTTCATCGTTTCAGTTTGTTTGAATGAGGTGTTCGAATGGTACTGAACCTTATTCTTTTGCAGCTACTTATCTATTCAAAACTTGCATTTGTAATATAAGGCCCCCTGTAGAGTAGCGCGAATCCAGAGGAGGATACAAGAGACGCCGGATGCTGGGTCATGTCTTTTCGAACTCGATTCCGGGTTAGGTAGTGAGCGCTAAATGCCCGAACAGAGTCGATACGCTCAAATAGCCAACCAAGCAGTCAGATTTGGGAGATGTGTACTCATTACTTGCGTACCTAATTTGGATAAATAGGTAGGATGTAGAATGTCCCCAAGTGCTTTTTTTTTAATACTCCAATTTTGGTTTAAATCCTAGTGTTTTCTGATGTGATTTTAGTTCCTTTGATATTAATCATTGAAATACCTACATCTCAATAGTCCATTTCTCCAAGAAATTAACATCAATTTCATTCAAATAGCTTGAAAACAGGAGGCAAAATTCTTAACATGCAGATACATAGTGGTATTTCCCCCCAAAATATAGGAGATACTTCATGAAATATGGGGTTTTGGCAGGGTAATTTTTAAACCTGGGAGGAATAAACCTGGGTGCTGCATGAGCATCACAGTTGATGCACCCTTAAGCCCAAATAGCCAACCAATGAAGAATAAGCAAAATTACAAAGTAAACAACCTAACATCACAACCAACTGGTGTTTGTTTAGAACCTACAATTGTTTGCTCAATAACCTACTGATGTTGGATCCTCTAAAACCTACTATTTGATTGGCTAAAACCTGATCTTGGATATTATAGTGTATCACCAAAGGAGTCTGCATCATCCATTGTGCCATTATCAAGTGGTGTGAATTAAAATAGTATACAGGTAGGTATCTTGCTTGCATGCAATATCATCAAGAAATGGCAAAGGGAGAGGTTGCTAGGCAAGCTTCAACAAGTGAAGTCTGAACATTCTTTCTGCAATTTGTACTCAAGGGTTTCTATAAATTAACTAATTTGTATTACTGTGTTATGTGGAATAATCTGAATTTAAACTCTAGATATAGATAACATTATTTTCCACCTAATGTCCATGGAGAATACAGTTAGTTAAGTCTTATGTCATGCAAGCTTTCATCAGACATGAATTAGCTTGTCAATAAGGTATTATATTTTAAACTACATGATGTCTAGCTGCATTGAATCCTTTAGGATGCCAATCCATCATCACATGCATGGCTAGAGTG
This sequence comes from Imbricaverruca yamaguchii, assembly GCA_034440575.1. Classification (NCBI taxonomy): domain Eukaryota; kingdom Metazoa; phylum Arthropoda; class Thecostraca; family Neoverrucidae; genus Imbricaverruca; species Imbricaverruca yamaguchii. Next base: position 570,741 of record JAOTOL010001466.1, on the reverse strand, counting down.
TGTAACTTGGCATGCATTATGACCACTGAACTGCTCAGTACCTGAAATTTTGAAATTTTAGTGGAAACCCACACCTAGTATCAATTGTTTTTGACATGACTTTTTTAACATCATTATGACTATATGCCATTTGTATTCCTTGCTGCAGGCTATCAGTGAAATTTGTGCATTTAGAAGCTCATGGCTTGTGGTAGCAGCAGTGTCAACTGATGAAGACAATGTACTTACTACACTGCATAGTGCTGTGCAATGTATAGAAGACTATTCAGATGTATATTTAGTTGAGATATTTCAGTGAATTGATTAAAATATTGTGAATGTCACTTATATTTTAGTGCTATTATTTCATGAACACAATTCCCTGCACTGATGAAGATATATGTGTATATATACATGTATATATATGTATGTATGTATGTCTATCTACAATGATCAATCCATGAAAACCAAAATATGAACATGAACATCCTTTGAATCTTGCCATTGAAATACAGCCCATATTATTTGTGCTATTACACTTTGCTAATGCCAAAGCTGACTCTTCACCCAGAAATTGACAAACAAACTCTTCACTTCTCCTTCACTACAATAGATGGCCTACAATATGTTGGTATTTATTGATGCATGTACAGCTGAAAAAGCCCCACCTCATCTTAATGCAGTTCCTTGATTGAATGTTGGTTTTCCTTTCCATGAGTTTGTAGTGCAGCCACTTAATGCTATGTTCAATGTATCATTTAGCCATAATTGTGAATATTTTGGTTACAAGGTGGGCAATGGTGGCATCAGTTATGACAAGTGTCCAGGTCAACTTCACATAACTGATATGTGCTCAAGGCTTTCCAACTATTATACCAATTATCAGTTTGAATGGTGGCTCTGTCCTCTTTGTATGTGCAAGCTGAAGAGTTCTTCAAGGGAAAGTTCAGCATGCCATTCATGGAATACAATTGGTGCAGACCAACTGAGCCAACAATTATTGCTTTAGTTGAAGAGTGCTTTTGCAGCAGTGGATCAACCAACCCTAAAAATAACAGTACCAGTATTGCTTTGGGTGTTTACAAGACAAGCTATACATGCATTTTATCTCCATTAGGCAAACAAAGGACTTGCTTAGGCTTGGTTGTTTTTTAAGCTTGATTTTTTAGAACACTAAATTGGTTTGAATTTTTCATCTTTTGGGGAAGATTTGCTTTCATAGCCTTTCAGTCAGATCCTCACATCCCATCTTTCGGGATCATTATATATCACCTATAATATCCAAATTAAGCTTCACATGAGGACAAAAGAGGTGTCATTTCTTGAGGTGAGGTGATTCAATTTCTTGGCTCCAGGGAGTTCATTTTGGGAATGGTTTGAAAACCAATTCTTCTTTGGCATCAGAGTTGCAACAAGAAACCAACCATGGCTCAAACATGTTTACCAGCCAAAAAATAAATGTTAAATTTTTTTTTTGTTGAGTTTTGAATCTATGAATGGTTCAAAACTGTTGAACCCAAAATTTTGAACTAAAATAAAAATTTGAAACTCGAAATTTTGAATCTTTCGATGATCTTTGAATCAGCAATGGATGTTGCATTCAAATATGTTTTCCTGTTCAAGCATGACATTTGTTTTTGTCCTGCCTTTTGCATGCATTTTTTGTATATTTGGAACATAACTTCATGCCCTAGAGCAAATATAATGCAGGGACACTAAACAGATAGACCACCTTTACAACATATGCAGATGAGCTCAATGCTCTCAAGTTGGGCTCTGTTCAGGGTAGATTGCCTTATGCTGATATTATTCAGTGCTGAAATATCTTCAGCAAGAGCTTTGTCATGCCTGATGATCTGTTCCATTTCACTCCATGTTCTAGCACCCCTGGCTATTCATCAAAGTTTTTGCTCATTGTGTTCAAGCCATGGCTAGAAAGTGTTCCTTTGCTATTTGCTATGTTCTTTTGTGTGACTCTACATATGACCCTGATACCTAATCTCTACATAACCATATGGGCGCCACACAACCAAAGTAGTTGATGCACCCTAAAGCCTCAATAACTAACTAACTCTACAGAACCATACACTTATTAATATGCTATTTAGGAATGCAATCTGTCAAAATCCTGATTGGCTGATTTAAGATGAACTGATGTAGTCATTGTATTTCTGTGAACTGTCCTATGGACTAATAGGCTTCACAGCATACAACTGTCACTGTTTTCACCATATTCAACTCTGGACATCTGTACCTTCACAATCATGCTAGCTCATGCATGTTCATCTGTGGATGCCGTCCTTCGCCACAGCTTTTATTATGATTTTGCGAAACTTTCGATATCATCAGGAGTTTTGACATCGTTGTCTGCTACTGTCCACTCTATGACGTGAATTACGTGACAATGCTGTAGCCTTGTGTACACGGACAGGCACATCTTTATGTTGTTAATTCCATTTTATGCCAAGTTCCCATCTTCTTGCCCACCTTCACCACGAGGTAAAGGAATCCAACTAGGTGAACAAGGTTGCTGGTTTCTGTCTTTTGTGGTGAGTGTGTGTGGGGGAGTTGCAATGTATGGGGAAATTGGGCAGACCCAAATAGTTTTGGGTTAGCATCCGAGATAATGTATCTGTCGTGGTTGCAGATGCTATGTGATATTTATTTTTCTTGAAATAAGGAAATTTAGGAATCTGTGACAGACAGGTCATTAATAAAAACAAATGTTACATAGATAGTATGCCTTTACATTGGATTATGCTATATTTTTATCTTCGTGATTATTCATGCTTACGTTGATGAATATCACAGTTGAAATATTCCACGAGGGCTCGACTTTTAAGCAACATCAAGCTCCAAGCAAACAAAAGATAATTACTGGTTTCAGTAGTGGTAGCTGCAGAGTTTAGGGTAACTTTTTCATTCCTTCACAATATTCCCACCTGTTTTTTATATTTAATGCTGTGTGGCTTTCCACTGGACCACGTCACTTATTGGATATATAAACCCATTCTATTATCTGTTGTTGGCATTTTCCTCCCCTAATGCATATAAATGCTCCACAGATTAAATGGCATTGCAAGATCATCAGCCTTGTGCAGTGATGGACTGAGTCAGTTCAAATTCGAAGGTTGTCAGCGTCATCGCAAGGTAAGAACTTGTGAAGAAGAGTGAATATAGACTACCTTTCTCTTTATTGCTTGATAATGGGACAGTGTCATTAGAGTAGAGTAGTGGAGCAGTTAGCGTGGCATGCCTCAATAGATGATCACTGTATCAATGTCATGGTGAAGCTGTCCGTTTCTAACGAACTTACCATTTCACAATGAATGGCTTGCATCGACAGCTATATGTAGCATTACTCTGTACTCCCTGGTATTCCGAACCGTGAAGGACCTGTGACGCAATCCCTACGGTGTTTTATTTCTGTATTGAAATGCAACTTGCATGTTTAAGATTTTCTCAGGAAAAAGTCTTACATGTCTTCTTCGACAAATGCTACACCAGCACCACATGGTTTTATGGTGCAACACTCTACTGCGGCCGTATCTCACTGCCATTGTGTTCAAACACAGTGGCTCATGACCGGAATGCATGACGTGTTGGGGGCGTCGGATGTCGACGAGAGGAATTCTGTCACGCACGGGCGATGGCTGAATAGTGCCTTGCGTGATAGCAGGCGAGATCACAGAATGATTGGCACTGTCGCATCCCGGAGGTCTTCACCAGGATGAATAAGATTTTAGTTGCCAGAGTGGGCTCGACTGGCTTCATGAACCCACCCGACTCGAAGCAGACAGCGATTGGACAGAAGAAGCGTGGACATTTGCCGTGGAGCTTCACAATGTTGCCCGTTCCTGCATAGTTTCAACCCTTCATAGTCTGCGTAGTTGCGAAAGGGCTGCTGTTGTGACTTCCTCTTGTTGGTGATGCAGCGCCGTCCCGTAGCCGATATATTGGCGGTCAGGCCGAAAGTCCAGCAGATTGCCGGTTGGCACCTTGGCCAAAATACGAACGCCGGATGCTGGGTCATGTCCTTTGGAACTCGATTTCAGATCCGGTAGTGGGCGCTAAATGACCGAACCGAGTCGATGTCCCATAAAGCTCAAATAGCCAGCCAGCTAACGACGAATCTCTTCCGGTTCGAAGTTCCGTAGTGTCTGGAGATTGCAATGCACGCGTGACCGCTGACCGCTGACCTCGGCTGCAACTCAAGATCGCGACATGGACATGGTCGCCTTCAGGTGGCCGGTGCCCCTTCGATCAATTATACAGGGGTGGCTGTCGCTATGAATTGGCAATCACCCCGGACGCCATGCTACACATCAGCTACTGCCAATGTTTCCAGGCCGGCTGGGCACTTTTGATATGCTTTTTTTTATACCTAATGGTGTGCAATGTGATAAAATGCTTTCGCTGAACGGAATCGACGTTTACGAAGACAAAATAGCTAAACCAGGGCAGTTGTGTACAATTTCATTTCTAATGGTAGCTGGGCCCCTATGTTCAAAATGAGCATTGTTAATTTTGTGGAATATTGTTTGGGTGTAATTAAAACGAGCTATGTGTAAGATTAAATAATAAAGATACAAAGAAGGGTGGAGGCATTTTATTTTGTTTTCGTGCCACTCATTCCCTCGTCCTCAACGACATCTCTGTCGAAAATTTTCATCATTCAATTATTTTATCACATTTTTCCAGCCATTCGACCTTGACGGTATCGGTGATCTTTACCTCTGAATGTGTCATGTGTTTGGCTCAGTCTTCAGTTAGCATATTAATCAATATTGAAGCATGAAATTGCAGTTGATTACAACCAGGGTCCCACAAAGACGGCGAAGATGAGTGATAGACAGCGCCCTAGCATTAACCTGACTGACCTGATCTTCAGGTTCAACCAGAAGAGGTCCAGAAATTGTGTCGGTTACTAGAAGTTCAAGGAATGTCGTTTGCTACGTGTCGTTTAGCGTACCTCTTTATTTTGTTCAGAGCGAGCGTTAGTATTTAGAGGGGACAAAATGTCTCCCTCTGCGCATTGCAAGGGATAGGAAGTTCTCCCACACTGCCAGGGTTAACTTTTAACGACACGTCATAGGTTCTCATCTTACCCTGTTGCGGAATTTCGTATGGTATTGGTGGGCCGGCTTTTATTATCTGAAGCTAGTATGTGCGGTCTCTACTTTGAGAGCTAACATCTATTCCTTGGTCGGATTTGAAGCCACCAACTATATGGAGGGCGCTGCATAACCAGTAGCAGTTGATGCGCCCTTAAGCCCAAATAATTAATCAATCAATCAACAAACTATATGGAGAATATGTGCAATTGACCGATATAGACGGTTAATATGACCGATATATACTTGACGGTTAATATGACGAATAATACATGAATGTTCATGACAATGTGTCATATTGTCATGGGTTCTGAACCTGTAAAATGAGCCATGAACGGAACGCCCAGCCTATGTGTATTGCGGAAGCAAATGTTGTTTTTAAATGATGAATATAAGACTAAGTCCAGGTTGAGTATTTCTCCGGAAGCTATAGAAAGAGTTCGTTGCATGTAATTTGTGACGTCATTAGTCTCCAGGATGACTGGCAACGCCACATTTTTAGTAGCTATTGCTATGCGATTTGTGGCGCCATTCGGAAAGTTCAGGTTCCAGAGTATCTCTTGGTATGTGGGCTTCTATATATCGTGAGCTACCCGGCTTCGCTGGATTATACAGCTGTATTTGGTCCAGGGAAATACATTTGTTATTAATTTCACGAAACTGACAGCGTCCATGATGGTCCAACTGAACACGTCACTTTTCCATTGAATGGAGCTGCCAAAGCTGCTCTCCTGACCATGAGAGCAGCTCATGTATAGCGCTGTTGCGCCACGCCCCGGCAGGAAACTGCGCGCTGGGAAACTGAGAGACAGCTGACACACACACACCAGCTGATAGGAAAACCTGCGCCACCGACTTTGATGCGTGGTGCGACCAGGGAATGCACTGGCGGCTGCCATATCCACGTTCTTGATTTGCGTGCCAAGCCAATATATATAAATACTGCCAAGCTGATGTGTGTTCCAATCTACGTCGGGCAGCGAGCTTCAGAATATATTAAGATGACAACCGGAGACAGATGATCGCCAGCCGCCGTGCGTTCGAGGAAAATCGATGATCACTTTTGCGATTGCAAGGTGTGACGGTGAGCCTCAACTCACTGCGACGTTGTCACGTTACCGGGAACGACACGTTCGCTGGCTGCAAGTGCGGCCTACCGGATACAGCGGCGTGCGTGCCTCGCACATTGGCTGTCCGTGCGTCTTTGAGGCGCGGTGTGGGAGGAAACGCGAGCGCGCGGCGTTTTTACTGGCTGGCCGCCCGTCGCGTCGTGAGGCTGCCGCCCGTGACGTCACGAGCGTTACGGCGTGACGCGGCGGTGCCGATGACTCAGACTGATCAGCTTGCAGTGTGAATGAGTGGGTGTGCGGGGTGGGGCGGCGGTCGGCCGGGGAGGAGCCGCAGAGGTGGCCGAGACCGCCACCGCCACCGACGCCGCGCGCTCCGGCTGCCGCGTGGTGTGGCTGACGCTGACCCGTGCTGCGACCAGCCGCGTGTGTGGCATGCCGGTGCCTCGACAGATGACGTGAGTGGCGTGCATTGTATCTCCGCTGGCGTGCAGACGGTTATAACGATGTGGGACAAAGTCTGACTGGAAGTTACCAGCGATGCAATGTGATTGATTCCGAGATTGGTTGCCAAAGGTATCTCGTGTGCATTGAGTTTGGCTTTGTCGCGTGCTGTCGTTTTTAATGCCCAGTTGCTTAATAATTGAGCGGCTCAGTTGGAGTTGCCTATTCTTCAGCTGTCTGTGTGTTGCGGCTACAATGCGACCCACCTACCAGTGTGTCGTGTAGCTGCCCCAGCACAGGTCCTCGCCGAGTAGTGTGGTAGCTGTGCCGGCCGTGCCTGACACTGTGTGCCTCCCGGCCAGCTGGTGTTCGTTTTTGTCGCATGACTCATTTTCTATTGTATCTGGCGCTGCGAGGTACCGGTGCACCGCGCGCCGTTCCGTCTTCGCACGCCGTGTGTGAGCGTGTGTGTATGTGAGCGTGTGTGTGCGTGCATGTGCCAGATGTGTCGGTGTGACGCGCTGAACGCGACGCCCCGTCCGACAGACTGGAAGCGATGAACCGGTCCGGCTCGTCGGACTCGGCCGGCCGCTCGTGGCGGGTCGGCACGTTCGGACGCACGCTCGGACGCAAGGACGCCGGCGCCAAGCCGCCGCCCGCACAAGGTGAGCACGCGCCGGCCCGACCTGACCCGACCTGACCTGCCGGTCGGCGCGGCGTCGGCCGGACGGGCCGGCCGCGTCCGCGCCGTGGACTGGACGCCGCTGGGTGCAGCTGTCTGGACGGCGATCAGCTGGCACGTGAGGCTTGCCGGTGGTGTGCTGCGGTTCGTGTGCGGATGTCGTCCTCTTCCGGCGCCTTGCCGTGATCGGTTTGCGTGCCGGGAAATCTGTCAGATCGCCGGGAAATTCGCGGTCTGTGCGTCTGCTATCAATCCGTCAGACAGACCCGGTTGTCGAAGTAACGCTGGTTGACAGTTCCTGTGACGGCTGGACATGCGAGCATGTCTGGGGTCCGCTGATGGACTTCTGATGTGAGTTCAGGTCCGACGGTGGTTGTGCCCGCGCTATTACATCCATTGCGGATGTCTAGCGACTGATGCATTGCTGATACTCGCCCCATAGCATTTGAGCCGCCCGATAGATCAATGATCTTGGTGAAGCCAACCGTTGCATCAGCTGTCGGACAGTGACGGTTTGTGTTCGCAATGCCAGCGACATGGCACACGCAATTGATCCACGCTCGAAAATTAGCAGGTAGCTTAGTGAATCGCAAAATAACATGATAACACCACAACGTAATACTGGTAAATGATTGGTTGAAACATGCCCGTGGGGTTGTCCTTAACCAATATGAATAAGTGACGGTTTTTCGTTTTGGCTTGTTTCAAGATTTGGAAAGACATTTATGCGGTAGCATCATGTTCTTGTTCTCCACAAATTATTGTTACGTCCAAATATGCGTACCATCCATTCATTCATCGCACAGCCTCCCAACATCACGGATCGTTATGTTGAGCAGTTGTATGTGAGGTGGACCAAACAATGGAGAAGAGGTGAACGAACTTTGCTCGATAAATGTATCAAAGGTTTACGCAATGCATCGCTTCGCAAGATTGCTGAAAACTGTTTGCAGGCGCGTGTCCCTGTGTGTCCGTCTCGAATATGAGCACATGCTACAGGAAAATAGTGTCACTGTTTGCGCCGAAATCTTCACGTGTGGGCTCATTCTTTGGAAAACGCTATTATGTTTCCGTGTTGATTCACTTGACACTTGACCACGCGACACCTACCCACAGAAGAGACAATATCGAACTCGTCACGCGTGCCACCCAAATGGGCTGGAATGTGTGATTCTGAGACAGCTTGGCCCATAGTTGGAAAAAGGTAGACTATTCTTTGATTTCTTGTCATCCAGAACCTTATTCCCTCCAGACAATAAGCCTCCGATATTTCTCATTTATAGGTTGAATGGTGCTGTTTGACAATTAACTGCTCTGTGAAAGGGTGGCCAAGATTTACTGCGAAGTGGAAACCGAGTTTGATATCGCATGCTTCAGGAAAAATATCCTCTGCATTTTCGACTCCCAACAGTTTTCCTCTTCACATCCGGAATTACAAAGCATAAATCCAACTCTGGCTTTAGCCCCAACGGCGATATTTTGTGGTTCATGGCAGGCTATGGTGCCTGGTACGTCTGTCAGGCGCGTGCGGTTTATCTTTTAATTTCGAACAGTGCGATGTCCAACACAAAATTTGACGTTTTTTTGTTGAATATCCGCTTGACCTATTGGATGAGCCTATGTATTCGAACGATTGCAAGATGTGCATGATACATTCTAGCACATTCCGCTCCAGGATTTGAAACACAAGTCTGGTCCTGGGGTTCCATCTGCCATCGAGAACATTATCCTTCACGGAATATTGCCTTCTCTTGTTTCCGTTAGGCTGGATGGTGCTGCTTATAGCAATGAGTGCAAATGTATTACTGTTTGATAATGATACTCAGAACACACAGTAAGTGCAAAAGTGAGTTTCCGATATCACCAACAGGAAGTCAATTTTCCTCTGAAGCTGGATTCTGATATATAAATCAGTCCTAATCCGCACCCCTATCAAGTATGCGGCACTCTACAGCCCTGTTCTACGGCCCTGCCCTATAGCCGCTCAACAGTCCTGCTCTGCACCCCATCAGGACTGCGCCACTCTGCAGCCCTGCTCTACACCCCATCAGGACTGCGCCACTCTGCACCCCATCAGGACTGCGCCACTCTGCAGCCCTGCTCTACACCCTATCAGAACTGCGAAACTCTGCAGTCCTGCTCTGCACCCCATCAGGACTGCGCCACTCTGCAGCCCTGCTCTACACCCTGTCAGAGCTGCCCTACTCTACAGTCCTGCTCTGCACCACTGTCAGGACTGCGCCACTCCACAGCCCTGCTCTGCACCCTTGTCAGGACTGCGCCACTATACAGCCTGCGGCCCTGCCCTACACAGCTCCACAATCTTACTCTTCATCCCTGTCAGGATCGCGCCGCTCTACAGTCCATCACAAAAGTCGCAGCTCCGAAATTACGCGGGCATTTCTGCCCGACCGGGCGACGTTGTAGTCGGTATCCGGGTGAGCCGCGCCACGTGGCGGCCAGGCGCGCGCGCGCGTCTGTCATGGCCGGGCCACCTCGGAGCCTTCAGCCAAGCGTGATACGGCACCGAGCTTGATGGGCGATTAGGCCACCACTAGGACTGTCCAACCACGCCATACCGGTAGAATCGGGTGCTGGCATGTGGTGCATGTACACATCAGGGCGTACTGGGCCTCGGGCGGGCTAGTTGGAGTTGCAGTCCGTTCCATGGGTTGTGGGACTCCAACACTGTGTAAAGCGCGATTTGTTGTGCTCACAAAGTTTGATGGTGCACACATGCCGGGGGATTGTCGATGGCACACACATGTCGTCAGGCCATACGCCGGGGGGGTGGGGGTTGTTGATGTTCCACAGATGTCGTTAGGCCATATACCGGGGGTTGTTGATGTTGCACAGATGTCGTTAAACCATATGCCGGGGGTTCTTGATGTTGCACAGATGTCGTACCATACGCCGGGCGGGGTTGTTGATGTTCCACAGATGTCGTTAGGCCATATACCGGGGGGTGTTGATGTTGCACAGATGTCGTTAAACCATATGCCGGGGGTTCTTGATGTTGCACAGATGTCGTCAGGCCATACGCCGGGGGGGGGGGTTGATGTTCCACAGATGTCGTTAGGCCATATGCCGGGGGTTGTTGATGTTGCACAGATGTCGTCAGGCCATATGCCGGGGGGGGGGGAGGGGTGATGTTCCACAGATGTCGTTAGGCCATATGCCGGGGGGTTATTGATGTTGCACAGATGTCGTCAGTCCATATGCCGGGGGTTTTTGATGTTCCACAGGTGTCGTTAGGCCATATGCCGGGGGGTTGTTGATGTTGCACAGATGTCGTTAGACCATATGCCGGTGGATTATCTCATCTTGTACACATGTCGTTAGCTCATATGTCGGAGGATTGTCGATGTTTCAATGCATAGCGTTAGGCCGCGTGTCGGGGGATTATTTGATATTGCAGACACGTCGTTAGGCCATATCCAGGGGATTGTCGATGTTGGCAGGAGTAAAATATCTGAATGTGAAGAAGGACCTTGGGTTCTTTTGCAACGCATTCAACTCCTTGGGCATACAGCGTCACCAACTATTAGTGTCGATCGGTCGCCGGTGGACTGGATTGTCACAACATGCTTCATTGACGTGGGTTGCCCTTTAATTAGATCCAGCGCCATGCCGTTTTCTGTGGGTTATCACACTGGACCAGATCATTAGTTTCCAGCCGTTTCCGGTTCCGGGGCCAGGTCGATCAGCTGTGCACCACTGCGGTGGCCACTGCACTGTATTGCACTGCTGTATTACGTTATGATGCACTACACTACGCTGCACTATGCCTCACTGCACTACATTTCACTGCACTATGCTTAATTATTCTACACTGCAATATACTACACTTCACTACACTGCACTACACTGCACTACACTACACTACACTGCATTGTGCTTCACTGCACTGCACTACGCTACATTATGCTGCACTACACCACACTTCACTGGACTACACTGCGATGGATTGAGGGTGGTGGATTCCACATGTTAAGACGACGCTTGTCACGTGGCCTGTAGGGGCGGTGGGCGGTGGGCGGCTGGAATGTTCTGGTCGCTGCCATTGACCGACTATTGGGGTCCCTCTGGTGGCCACCATCCGCACCAACTGAAGGGAAACACGAGTACTACAAGCCTAGAGATCTAGAGCTCTACCATTTCTCTTGGCCTCCTCACGAGGTGTTTGTAGCTGTGAAAGCGGTTAATTTTTAGAGGAAGCCTGAAAGGCGAAGTGTTTGCGTTTGTATTTACTGCGGGCACATTCTCACACCAGGGTAGCTGTTCTTAGGTAAACAGGAATGAGTATGCGAAAGACGATATGATGTTAGAAAAATGTAAAGCTAAGAGTTGAGACTGGGTAAGGTAAGCACGGTGCAGTTTGGAGAGTGCCAGCCGGTGTCGGCGCCTCGCTCAACAAACGGCAGGTGGAAGTTGAAGTATGCAGGGATAAGGAACGAGGAAACAAGCAATCGCAATACAATGGAGGAACGATGACATCAGGAGATTGGGAGTCGGTTCACGTCGGGTGGCAGGGTTAAAATATTAGTTTTTCGTTGGGTGTGAGATGTCGAAACGAGCACAACAGGATGTCGAGATTTTACATGCAATTAGTGTAATATAAAATGTATTTGATGTCTTTCAGACTAAAATTTGAGTTGATGATGTAGGTAATTATGACTGGACCTTTATCATTTGTTTTGAGATTCGATGGGCTATATTCGGGATAGGGAGTTAGTTAGTTATTTGGGTTTTAGAGCGCATCAACTGCAGTGGTTATACAGCGCCCATTTCGGGATAGGGAGAATAATAGCTACGATAAACTGGTATTGTATGCCATACCACATCATAGGCCACCCCTTTACCTGAAATTGCATTGCAAAATGGTCGTGTAACACCATTCCTTATCGAAGGCATGCAAATGCTATTTATAAACGAGATACTGTTAGAAAGGAGACATAACTACTTTATATCAAGAAGCAGGATGCCGATACTTATTGGACAAGGACGTCGATTGAGTGTTCAAAGAGTGGTATATTCCACCCAATTTCACGAAAAATGTATCACTGTCGGGTGGTGGCAGGTGGGGACTGGGCCCGACCGGGCCCTAGCTGCCGGTTCCTGCCTGCGCTACCAGGAAGCCAATACAGCTGACACATCATCCTGCTAGTTGCGCTATGGCATTGGGCGTCATTGGCAGAAGTGGGATATACTCAACTGTCTGGTGTCCGTCCGTGAGTGACCTTCAGCTGATGGGCGGCGAGTGAGTGACGGGAACTGCGACATTGCGACACTACGACGCATCCGTCAGTGGAATCGACCGCTTACGACACGCTCGGTATCGGGGGAGGGGTGGAAGAGGCAGGGCCGGCCCGATTGATTCTTGAAGTCTCTGTTGTGTGTTGGATGCTCCGGGTGTTTGAGGCTTTGGGTGACAGCGTTGCGTTATCACGAAAACTGCGATTTATTGCAGTGGTGTGCTTGTCCCGTGAGCGCCTCTGATGTCAGCTGGATGCGTCTGACGGACGCCCCCGGACGTTCCACTTACATTTTATTTTTAAAATACAATCCTAGTAATCCTAATAATAATAATAATAATAATAATAATGATAATAATGATAAAAAGAATAATAATAATAACAATAGTAATAATAATAATAATAATAATAATAATACAATAATAATAATAATACATTCAGACAATTGTTATGCAGGCGTTACCACGACGAAAGATGGGCTAGCTGTGGGAGAGGCAAACCGCAGATTTGTCTCGCATTCGGAAGGGCATCGAATTGAAGTGGAGTTATGTGGTGTATCCACGTCTTGACGTTGTATCAGCTCCGAATGCTCATGGAGAGAGAGAAGAGAGAGAGAGAGAGAGGATAGTATTGTATTTTCTCCTTAGTTTCGATGAATAAGCCAGGACAAATGAGTGAACATGCCATATTTCCGTGGTGATACTCTGTCGGCCCGCGGCCCAACTTAATACCCCCACAGACCCGTGTACTGGCCATCAATGCCCAAATACCCCCAACGGCCCGGTGATTAGAGCTCTCAGTACACTGTAGATCCGTATGGTAGATCTCAGTACTCTATCGACCAGTGGATTAGTTCCCAGTACACTGCCGACCCGTGCACTAGCTCTCAGTATCTATTCGACCCGAGGAATGGTCTCCAATGGCCCCTGGTTCATAAGTTCATAACAACGTTTACCTGCAGGGCCCCTCAGTTCTCAGCACCTCTCTGACCGATGAACTGACTTCCAGTGCGCCTCTGAGCCATGCAATATGTCCCAGCGTTTATCCCCATCGCTGAGTTTTCGACATCTCTGACACACGAGCTGCCTCTGGCGAGCAAGCTGACGCTCGGCACCCCCGCCTGACTAGTTCTCAGGCCATCTCCGTGCCGTGGACTAGTTCTGGGTACCTCTGACGCGCGAAGTAGCCGAGTTGCTGACTGGGACTGGCCGGCTCGCTCTATATGCCCGCGCGGCCGGTAAGCCGCCGCTCAGCTGGTCTGGATCCCACACACCAGTTCTCGGTACCTCTGCCGTCTGGGCCGGCCGCGGTGGCTTCGTATACCGTCGCGGATTATCCGCGCTTCCGGCGGCTCATCGGCAGTCGTGTGGCGCAACGTGCGCGCCGGTCGGTGGTGGTGGGGTGTGGGCCGCGTCTGACATCGCGACCTACCCGGGCCTGACGGTCGGCGGTGGGGTGTGGGCCGCGCCTGACACCACGACCTACCCGGACCTGATGGTTCGTGGTGGGGTGTGGGCCGCGTCTGACATCGCCACCCACCCGGGCCTGATGGCTCGTGGTGGGGTGTGGGCCGCGTCTGACATCGCCACCCACCCGGGCCTGATGGCTCGTGGTGGTGAGGTGTGGGCCGCGTCTGACATCGCCACCCACCCGGGCCTGATGGTTCGTGGTGGTGAGGTGTGGGCCTCCTCTGACACCACGACCTACCCGGGCCCGACTCTGACACCACGATCCACAATGGCCCTTGGGCCTGACGGTCGGCGGTGGGGTGCGGGCCGCGCCTGACACCACGAACTACCCGGGCCTGACACCACGTTACTGTATGACTGCCGTGTGGGAGGGCGGCCGTTACTGTGTGACTGCCGTGTGTGTGGGGGGAGGGCGGCCGTTACTGTGTGACTGCCGTGTGTGTGGGGGGAGGGCGGCCGTTATTGTATGACTGCCGTGTGTTGAGGGAGGGCGGCCGTTACTGTATGACTGTGCCCTGTGCGAGGGCGGCCGTCACTGCATAACTGCCGTATGTGAGGGCAGCCGTTACTGTATGACCGTGCCGTGTGGGAGGGTGGCCGTTACTGTATGACTGTGCCCTGTGGGAGGGTGGCCGTTACTGTACAGCTGTGCCGTGTGGGAGGGTACCTGTTAGTGTACAGCTGTGCCCTGTGTGAGGGCGGCCGTTACTGTACAGCTGTGCCCAGTGTGAGGGTGGCCGTTACTGTACAGCTGTGCCCTGTGTGAGGGTGGCCGTTACTGTACAGCTGTATCAGCTCCTGTGAGGGTGGCCGTTACTGTACAGCTGTGCCCTGTGTGAGGGCGGCCGTTACTGTACAGCTGTGCCCTGTGTGAGGGCGGCCGTTACTGTACAGCTGTGCCCAGTGTGAGGGTGGCCGTTACTGTACAGCTGTGCCCAGTGTGAGGGTGGCCGTTACTGTACAGCTGTGCCCAGTGTGAGGGCGGCCGTTACTGTACAGCTGTGCCCAGTGTGAGGGTGGCCGTTACTGTACAGCTGTGCCCTGTGTGAGGGCGGCCGTTACTGTACAGCTGTGCCCTGTGTGAGGGTGGCCGTTACTGTACAGCTGTGCCCTGTGTGAGGGTGGCCGTTACTGTACAGCTGTGCCCTGTGTGAGGGCGGCCGTTACTGTACAGCTGTGCCCTGTGTGAGGGCGGCCGTTACTGTACAGCTGTGCCCAGTGTGAGGGCGGCCGTTACTGTACAGCTGTGCCCTGTGTGAGGGCGGCCGTTACTGTACAGCTGTGCCCTGTGTGAGGGCGGCCGTTACTGTACAGCTGTGCCCTGTGTGAGGGCGGCCGTTACTGTACAGCTGTGCCCTGTGTGAGGGCGGCCGTTACTGTACAGCTGTGCCCAGTGTGAGGGTGGCCGTTACTGTACAGCTGTGCCCAGTGTGAGGGCGGCCGTTACTGTACAGCTGTGTCCTGTGTGAGGGCGGCTGTTACTGTACAGCTGTGCCCTGTGTGAGGGCGGCCGTTACTGTACAGCTGTGCCCTGTGTGAGGGCGGCCGTTACTGTACAGCTGTGCCCTGTGTGAGGGCGGCCGTTACTGCATAACTGCCGTGTGGGAGGACCCCGACGTGCCGTGCGGTAGCCGGCTGGCGGCGGGTCGGTACGATCAATGGAGGCATCGATTCGGCTGGCATGACCGGCGGCGCCGGGAGCGACTGCGACGGCGCGCTCCGGCTGGCTGCTCGCCGGCCGCCGCCGCCGCCGCCGCCGCCGCAGCCCCGGCCGGCCGCCGCAGCTCACGTGCGTCGGCGTGTGGGTGTGTGGGCGTGCGCTGTGGTCGGTGTCCGTGTCAGCGGCGGGGGAGATGTTCGAGGCAACCGGGTACGAGTCGCTGGGCAGTCGACACACGCTGCGGCGACCGCTCTGTAAGTGGTGTCGCCGCCGGCCGCGACGGCTACTGACGGCCACCCAGTCACAGCAGGGCTGATGCGGATTATGCCCGCCCCCACCCCACCTCACCCCCGCCTTCCGTAAATGTCAACCTGCGGTGTGTACGTGCTTCAGTATGAGGTATAGATATCCGGGAAGTCTTTGTGTCGAAATGTGCGACATGTTACATATCTAATCGATATTAACCGGGGCCGGTTGCAGGGAGGAGGGGGGGGGATATACGGCGAAGGAATGTTCACCTGCCCCCACGAGAGGTGGCGCCCCTCTGGGGAGGATTGGCCGCGCGCCTATCCTCCCCGCCCCCACCCACCGCCACCACCACCACCACCTACCGGATTTTCAACCGAGAATGCCACTTTCTGGGGACTTGCAGCGACATCCCTCCAGATAAGTGCCCCGTCCACCTCCCCCATTGAAATTGTTGGATCCGCCCGTGATATCAGCTTCTATCTTCGAACCGTTTTTGCGCAAAATGCGGGCAGCCCATGCTCAAAAGGTGAAGTTGGGTTGTGATGGGCTAGTTTTGGCCTTGCCGTGGGTTGATTATTGGTTTTTACGACACATCGACCGTCGAGTCATGTAGCGTCGCCAATCTCTCACGCCGATTGGTCGCGGGCGAAGAGTAGCGAGGGGTGAGACCCACAACCTTCCGATTGTGAGACGAGCAACTTACCCCTAGGCTACTCGTCCCCACCTTGCCGTGGGTATTTGTGAATCCTTGACATCACGTTTGCATCCAATGCCCTCCCCCACCCATTGGTAAAAAGTGCGCTAGGCCTGGCAATGCATTTTGGGATTTGTACCACATCAAACTATAAATTGTTGGCGTTCGAAACGAGCTGAAAGCGGTCTCGTTGACACGTGATTTTTGGCGGCTGGGCTGCCCTCTAAGAAATTGCTGGCTGCGCCCTGTTTCACATGACATTCGAAATGTGCGAGTGCGTTACACTGTTGTAAGTAAGTCATGATTTGTGTTGCATGATTGACGCCCAAGTGTCATTTCATTCTGGCACAATTCCACAAGGGCTACACTTCTCTTTGGACGATAGTCGGCTATCCAGCGTCCAGTTGCCGCCATCAGTACGTTCCAGTGCGGGGCGAATAGTCCAGGAGCAAGGCGCCCATCACCCAGCCGAAAGGTTGTGAGTTTGAGTCCCACCTGTCCCTGCCCTTCGCCCGCGAGCATTGGGCGTGAGAAATTGTCGGTGCTAATGGCCCAAAATAGTCTACGTGTCGTACAGCCAATAGCCGCCAGTACGTTCGGGTGAAGTTTCGCGGCTCAAGGATGCGGTGTCCGCAGAGTGTCATCACAGGTGGGAGTGGGGTGACAGGAATAATCCCACGGCTGCGACGAGCGTACTTTAAACGGTTTCTCGTTCTCCAAAGCCATATGACTAATCTTATAATTATTCTCAGTCCGTCGGTCAGATAACGTGGCCAATCATGGTGAAGCGTTGGCCGGTCGGGTTCATTGCTCTTTGCTTTGGTTATGTATATACTGACATGGGATTATATATGCGACATGCTTGAGTTATCAGCGTGCGGAAGAATAATGTGAAGTCAAATAGTTCATCTACTGCACCCAACAACTGTTACCTAGACATTGGGCACTAACAAGCGCTGACTATTCACCCATGTAAAGGTCGTCGACTTGGCCACCTTAGTATGTATCCGTGGACCCAAACAGTGCAAGACTTGTTTCGATCTTCAGTGCTCTGAAGCGCAAAAATATAAACCGGGCGAGATATCTACTTAACACCATTTTGCTGCAGGCTATCGCCGACCCATTCGATCCGGTTCAAAGGTTTTGTATTCAAGATTTGCACTCATGGACGACACTTCGTTCATTGGTTCTGTCGACAGTATGCTTCACACATTATGGAACCACGCACTACAGTGCAGCCCAGATTCCTTCCTCTTCATTTCCCACCGTACATGGTCCCACCACCGCTCAGGGTATGTTCCAAGTGATATCAAACAATCAAGTATATGCTACCACCAGTGACCAGAATATACTATACTGCAAGCGTTATAAAGCAGCTGATGGTGTCCTGTACCTGACTGATCGGAGGCCGCGTGGTGTAGACGATGCCGCTGAATTGGACCTCGTCGCAGAATGTCAGGGAGCATAGCGAAGGCTAAAGGTGCAGGGCCACGTGGTGACCCTGCACCTTCAGCCACGACATTGATCGCTCACCAATGCAGGGTCACGCGGTGACCGACGTATGTATATGTCGGTCCCCGACGTGCAGTGACCGACGTACATGACCTGGTCCTGACATGGTGAACAGGACCAGGTTATGGGCGCCCGTTGTTAGCAAAACGTGAAGTAACACACTTTATAATTGTTTATGGTAGTGAATAGACTCGCACCAGCACCAAAGTCGCAACATTTTGGTGGGCATATATCGGGACAGCATAAGCAGATAACTGAGTCGAACGCCATTCACGAAGGGTGGTGAAGCAGTCACGCAAAAGCGCCTGTAGCTACGTTATGTCCATTACAACCTGAAGTTGTGGAAATCTTCCTGCCTCGAGATTCGTGCCTGGGTTAGCATGGCATAGAACTGCAGTTTGCGCGGATATTTGTTCCAGTGAATGAATAATGCTATTTTGGTGCTGTTCGGACCAGTGTTGGATTTTGCTTCTCAGTATTGGAATTGGAGTGCATAATTCTTGAGTTCATGCAATTATGGAATGCATAATGTTCGGGAAACATTCATGTGGTGCATGTATTTTACCAAAACAGAAGTCTTGTTTTTGCATTCATGAGGCATCCATTTCAGATGCTTGATGTGAATGCCTCCTGATGCTAGTTGACAGAAAAAAACTAGCGTGTACTGGCAATGCATACTTCGCGTACAGTTTAGGTCACCTGAGCCGTTGTGCTTGACCGGCCATAAGTAAACGGTATCATTGGCAAGAAGTGATGCGTTTAATCATTATTGATATTCCAGGACGTTTCGACTATATTTGAACTTCAGGCAGGTAAGTATATTGTTTGCTAATTTACGTTAATGATGAACAATTATCACCTCTTTCACCTCGGGAATCCCCCCAAAAATCAGTATCACTTCTGGAAAATTATTAGTCCGCAACCCATTCTTGATAAAACCATGACATTGTTGCCCATGCCCATAGCATTGTTGTATTAAAAAAAAAACTTAACATCGCAGTTGGAGACTGCTAAAAATATTGTTGTTATCAACCTAGAATTTGAATACATTCTTTCAATGCGACACCGTAGGTTCAATCTAGAAATTATTGAAGTTGCATTGATAACACCAAGAGGGTATAAAGTTCCACTCGTGCACCGCATGTTACAACCGTTACCCATCCTGAGCCAGCTAGATGATGGAAGTCACTGATGATAGTAAAGCAGCACCTACCAATTACTATTCTCACAGCGCGCTGTTCTCGAGACTCAAACCCGAGAAAAACGACAACAGGAAAAAACACATTTATGTGGTAACGGTCGGCGGCTTCACACCTTGACCGTCAGGACAGCTGTCGGGGCCGTCAGCGGCTTGTGCTCGATTAGCACAAAACGACGCAATCGAGACTAGTTGCTCTTTTGCCTTTGGCAACACTGGTTTCATACCATTGGCTAGGTTCGAATCACTAAGCCAATCTGCAGCCTCCCTACCGTCAGGAGGAGCTGACGAAGACACAGTAAGCGCCGCTTGACCAGCCCTCATTTTCCTGTGTATTAGAACAGCACAGCTAAACTTTCATTTCCTGAAGTGGACGAAACTAGTTGTCGGAGTGGCGTGCACACTATTATTGTTTTTCTTGTTCTTAGGCAGTGAGCCATGAAATCAAGACAGACATTTCTGGTTATATGGTGATCCATGTTGTCGCAAATTCGTAACATATTTGGTGGACGTCTTTGAGCCATTTAGGCGATTTCATGCGTAAAATCCAGCTCATATATTTGTGTTCTATTGCTTCTGGTTGCTCTGGAATGCAAACAGAAATGAACAGGTATTTGCATATCAATTGTTATAGAACATTTCAAGCTTCAAGAAATGCATTATTTATAGACTTTCTTGGCATTAGTTTAAAAAGCTGTCGGAATGGGAGCTGTATAGCGCCGAACCCATTGAATCCAAGAAGCGCCGTCCGGGTCCAACCAGTCTGGGAATGGCGGTTTCCTTTATCTGACGTGGAACTTTTCGTGGAAGCGCTGAGTTGCTGTCCGGATGGAAGCAAAGTATAGTGCCATCATTGTTGAGCATGGTACTTTCGAAACCAGACACCTGTAGTTGATGTGCCCCTAAACGCCAATAACAACAACGATGTTTTCGGAAAGGCTGCGACGTCGTCCTGCTCGACCCGACCTTGATCCTCAAACTAAGGCGGTCGACGCGCCCCTAAACCCCAATTCATCATCATCATGATGAAACTAAGGCGCCACCACGTGCATTCCGGCGTTTGACACCTCTGGCGGGCAAATCAGCGCCTGTTTATCTTGGAATGAAGTGACGAGCCGCATCTGGCGGCGGCGGCGGCGGCGGCGCGGGGGCGTTTCCGGTCGGTGTTGTGCTTGCGATACGGACGCCGACCAATTGGTGTGTGTGTGGGGGGGGGTCCGGCGGTCGGACGCCCGCCGCCGCGCGACACCTTCCGACACGTGGGCACGTGTGGACGGGCCGCCGGCATCGATTGCCCGCGGCAATACGGTCAACAGCGGTCGACAGCGGTCAGGTGTCGGGGTGTGGTCATGCCACTCGACAGGCACGGTCGGATGAGCACCGCGTGCAATGGCGGGCACTGGCGAAATTGGCGCGTGTGTTGCGTGTCGTGCGACGCACGGCAGGCGTAGCGCGCGCCGTCGGCGGGCGCGCGCTACCGCCGCCCGCTACCGCACCGGGGCAGGCGGCCGCGCGCGCTGGCTCTGGTGACCGCGCGGCGCCGCCAGGCGGTGTGTGCTATGTCGCAGGCGCGCCGCGTGGCTTCGACGGCGCTGCTCTCGGGAAGTATCACGGGCAGGGTATGCGGCGCTGCTCTCGGGAAGTATCACGGGAAGTATCACGGGCAGGGTATGCGGCGCTGCTCTCGGGAAGTATCACGGGCAGGGTATGCGGCGCTCTCTCGGGAAGTATCACGGGCAGGGTATGCGGCGCTGCTCTCGGGAAAGTATCACGGGCAGGGTATGCGGCGCTGCTCTCGGGAAATGATCACGGGCAGGGTATGCGGCGCTGCTCTCGGGAAGTATCACGGGCAGGGTATGCGGCGCTGCTCTCGGGAAGTATCACGGGCAGGGTATGCGGCGCTGCTCTCGGGAAGTATCACGGGCAGGGTATGCGGCGCTGCTCTCGGGAAGTATCACGGGCAGGGTATGCCTGCTCGGATTCACGGGAAGTATCACGGGCAGGGTATGCGGCGCTGCTCTCGGGAAGTATCACGGGCAGGGTATGCGGCGCTGCTCTCGGGAAGTATCAAGGGCAGGGTCATCGGTGCTTCTCTTTGGAAGTATCACGGGCAGGGTATGCGGCGCTGCTCTCGGGAAATATCACTGACAGGGTCTGCGGCGCTGCTGACAAGGATGCGGTGGTGCCGTCGGCGTGGTTTGCGGCTGAGTGCTAACCGCAGACGGCTCCACAGCTCCCACGGCACGCGGTGCGGTGCTGGCACTGCCATTCATGTGATGCTTATCATCGTATTGGGACCGTTCGGCGACAGATCGACCAGTCACGCGATCGCCGCTCCATATCTGTCTTGATCCAGGCCGCACTCCACGTGATTCTTCTTCATTCAAGCTATCATGAAAAGCATCTGCCATGAATAATTCCGTGTGGTGGAACGAGTCGGGAAGGTTAGATCGATGAGTTGAGCTGCGCGCAATTTAGAGTCTGCAGCACTCCTGAGAGGTCTTTTGCAGGGCTACGTTTGACACCCAGCCGCACGGTTTGTGTGTGATCCTATTCCGTCCGTGTATTGACTCGTGCACAGAATCGCCACTTGCCAATGAGTCGAGACGACCCGAACTAGCTGACCCCTCTTACGCGTCCCACCTGGTCGCTTGAAGGCGAATGGGAGCACCCTCTTGGTCCAGTGTTGCGATCGCAGCTATCCCCATATAAACGAAAGTTGTTTTTTCTTGTCGTTAAAAAAGAATGTCCTTTGGAGCAGCTATTACGTTTCCCATTTCCCAGTCATCAATTCCTCATGACCTCGATGCACGACAAGATCAAAGTGTTGCATGGTGGTATAGCGTCGAAACAACGTCATAGCTTGTTAATAGTCACATGATCGGTTAACTGCGTCAAGTATGGCTTATGGAACTGGCTTGGACTGAGTAAGCATACAAACGACTCTATGTCAGGTAACCCGTCAGAAATGCCAGTCGACACGCCCTATAACACAAATTCACCAGCTCCACCACCACATCAAAAACGCTGGACGCTATACCTGGCCAGTTGGAACTCAAGTCTGGCACGGATGGATGTAGCGAAAAATATAGCCCTTCGCGCAAGCTTACATCGCGATCCGAGGTATGACTGTTTGTTGGCTGGCTGGCCCGTGGTGGTCGGGTCCGCTTGGTCTCACCCGTTGGTCAGGCGCTGGTTGGTCTGAAGTGGTCAGCTCTGTCCGGTCCATCCCCGGTCGGGTGGTGACCGATTTGTAGCGGTCTGGTCTGCCTGGTCTGCTCATTGGTCAGACGGTGGTGCAGTGCATATATTGTGCAGTCTTCTTTTCTCTGTTCTAATTTTGGTCCCTGTTTCGGATGCCCATCCTATTTGGTTATACGCACATGTTTCATGTATGTTGGGGGCTTTCCTGTGGCAACTGTCCAAGAGTCAGGGCAGCCAGCGCAGCAGTGCCTCGTTTTCGTTTTGCAAATAGGCTGCCACCAGGTATTAGTGGAAGTAGCCCAGAAACACCCCAGCAAGGTAGCGAGCTAGTAATGCCACGGGATTCCCGAAGCCACTTAGTTAAATGTGTAATGAGAGAGAGGAAATGTAGATTCATGGAATGCAACACATACTTACACATATATGTGTGTGCACGTGCATACCAATGCATGCTGGCACATACGGTCTTACATACACACACACACACATATCCACACTTGCATTCACATGTACACATACTTGCGCATGTACGCACACACATGCACACACACACACGCACATACACGCATACGCATGCATAGATGAGCCTGCCGCCTGCCCACTGGTCAGGCGGTGGTCGCCCTGTAGTGTTCAGGCAGTGTTAAAATAATTGTTTTTCGTTAGGTGTGAGATGTCGAAACGAGCACAGTAGGATGTAGAAATTTGTCATGGAACTAGTGTCATTTCAAATCATTTTTGTCTTTCAGCTCAAATTTGAGCCAATGGTGTACTCACGACTGCACCTTCATTAGTTTTTTTAGATTCATAACTTAGGAAGAGCTATATTCGGGATAACGAGAAAAAGCTTATTATATACACTGGTGATGTATGCCATATCGCATTATTGATAATCCCTTTACATGCAATTGCATTGCGAAATGTTCGTGAATCATCATCCCTTATCGAGAGCATGATCATGCTACTAACAAACGAGGGACTCTTAGAAAGAAGACACGATGACTTCATTAGAACACATGAAGAAGCGGGATGCCGATACTTCCCCGGAGAAGGATGTCGATTTAGTGTTCAGAAAGTGGTATATTCCACCCTATATTACAAATAATTTAACACTGTGTTCCAGTTAAATAATTCACCATTGGCCTGAAATTCACGTTAATGGACTTGCGCATCACCCGTCTTAGGTTTTTACCATTTTGCCACATGATGTATGGCAGTCATCACATACACGACTCAAATAATGTAAAATGCAGCAACTGAGTGATAGGAATTCCGCTTTTAATCCTTAAGTGGCAGTCCTTATTTTCTTCCAATCTTTCACTATTCCCAAGCAACTTCTTCCTTCATCCACACAGTTAATGGTGAAGTAATTTTATGACACTGCTGTGTTCAGGTCTTCCCACTGGTCAGGCGGTGGTCACCCTGTAATGTTCAGGTCTTCCCACTGGTCAAGCGGTGGTCGCCCTGTAGTGTTCAGGTATTCCCACTGGTCAGGCGGTGGTCGCCCTGTAGTGTTCAGGTCTTCCCACTGGTCAGGCGGTGGTCGCCCTGTAGTGTTCAGGTCTTCCCACTGGTCAGGCGGTGGTCGCCCTGTAGTGTTCAGGTCTTCCCACTGGTCAGGCGGTGGTCGCCCTGTAGTGTTCAGGTCTTCCCACTGGTCAGGCGGTGGTCGCCCTGTAGTGTTCAGGTCTTCCCACTGGTCAGGCGGTGGTCGCCCTGTAGTGTTCAGGTCTGCCCACTGGTCAGGCGGTGGTCGCCCTGTAGTGTTCAGGTCTTCCCACTGGTCAGACGGTGGTCGCCCTGTAGTGTTCAGGTCTGCCCACTGGTCAGGCGGTGGTCGCCCTGTAGTGTTCAGGTCTTCCCACTGGTCAGGCGGTGGTCGCCCTGTAGTGTTCAGGTCTGCCCACTGGTCAGGCGGTGGTCGCCCTGTAGTGTTCAGGTCTGCCCACTGGTCAGGCGGTGGTCGCCCTGTAGTGTTCAGGTCTGCCCACTGGTCAGGCGGTGGTCGCCCTGTAGTGTTCAGGTCTGCCCACTGGTCAAGGCGGTGGTCGCCCTGTAGTGTTCAGGTCTTCCCACTGGTCAGGCGGTGGTCGCCCTGTAGTGTTCAGGTCTGCCCACTGGCCAGGCGGTGGTCACCCTGTAGTGTTCAGGTCTTCCCACTGGTCAGGCGGTGGTCGCCCTGTAGTGTTCAGGTCTGCCCACTGGTCAGGCGGTGGTCGCCCTGTAGTGTTCAGGTCTTCCCACTGGTCAGGCGGTGGTCGCCCGTAGTTGGTCAGGGTGGTCTCCACTGGCCAGGCGGTGGTCGCCCTGTAATGGTTAGGTCTGCCCACTGGTCAGGCGGTGGTCGCCCTGTAGTGTTCAGGTCTGCCCACTGGTCAGGCGGTGGTCGCCCTGTAGTGGTCAGGTCTTCCCACTGGTCAGGCGGTGGTCGCCCTGTAGTGTTCAGGTCTGCCCACTGGTCAGGCGGTGGTCGCCCTGGAGTGGTCAGATCTGCCTGGTTTGCCCACTGGCTGGGCTGTTGTCACCCTGTGGTGGTCAGGTATTCAAATGTTGGTCGCCCCGGTCAGCGGTGGTCGCCCTGGAGTGGTCAGATCTGCCTGGTTTGCCCACTGGCTGGGCTGTTGTCACCCTGTGGTGGTCAGATATGCTGGGTCGGCTCACTGCTCGGCAGGCTACTGTTGCTACCTTGTCAGTTAGTAAGTTGGGCCGCTCATTAATGTCAGCGGTCGATGCGAGGCGTGGTGACGCATTGCTGATATCTGGTCGATATGACGGCTCACCCCGGTCGGCCTCCTTGATGCTGGAACTGAACGAAATGTTGCCACAATCGAGCGCCTTTGCATAATATGGGTCACGCATCCCAAGTTTGAATTTCTTATGCTGCATTTTCGAACACGCCATTACTAATTTCTGAAATTGCTGAACTTGCTTCACACAAATCAGACGCAGCAAGATGAATATCACCACTGGCTTCCCTCTGACACCATAGGCATCATCGCTAAGAAAACGTAGGAGGGAAGAGGCTATTCTTGCCCGCTTGCGAATAGGACACGCGTATGCAACGCACGGTTACCTGTTGAGAAGGGAGGCGAAGTCACGCTGTTCCAGATGCTGCGCATCGATGACGGTTCAACACATACTGTTTGCATGTCCAAACTTCATCGTAGAACGAAGACGCTACTTCGGTTCGAATATCCACGAGTTGTCGTACTCTGATGTTTTAGGTGACAATTCGGAGATCATACAGACAGGTAAAATATATCGATATCTCTCGGCTGTTCAGCTCGACGTAATCCATCCCTTCCAAAAACAGACTCTCTCCACCTGGTGTAACGTAGAAAAAACGAGTTATCGGCGCTACATAACCAGTGGCAGTTGAGGCGCCCCTGAGCCAAAATAATCGATCAGTCAGCCACTGGCTTCCCAGAGAGCGCACTTGCCGTCCGTGCACAAGTGTGGTGTTTGGACATGGCGCCGGATCTTGTACAGGTAGCACGGGAGTCCCGTGGCCCCCCTACTCGTGCCCTCGCTCGTCCAGCACCCCAAACTGAGCCGCATGTGTGCATGCTCCGCGTGATCGATACGACCGACGCACTGTAGGGCCGCATCTAACTGTAGCGTTTCTGTGTGGCTCGGTGAGACTCCGCCGCTACTGCACGTTCTCTGCTGACGCTGACTTGGCCGCCCGCTGCCGGCACTTCTGACTGGCGCTCCACTGACACTACTGACGCCCACTACTGACGCTCACTACTGACGCTCACTACTGACGCTCACTACTGACGCTCACTACTGACGCTCACTACTGACGCTCACTACTGACGCTCACTACTGACGCTCACTACTGACGCTCACTACTGACACTCACTACTGACGCTCACTACTGACGCTCACTACTGACACTCACTACTGACGCTCACTACTGACGCTCACTACTGACACTCACTACTGACACTCACTACTGACACCCATTACTGACGCTCACTACTGACGCTCACTACTGGCGCTCACTACTGACGCTCACTACTGACGCTCACTACTGACGCTCACTACTGACACTCACTACTGACGCTCACTACTGACGCTCACTACTGACGCTCACTACTGACGCTCACTACTGACGCTCACTACTGACGCCCACTACTGACGCCCACTACTGACGCTCACTACTGGCGCTCACTACTGACGCTCACTACTGACGCTCACTACTGACGCTCACTACTGGCGCTCACTACCGTCGCTCACTACTGGCGCTCACTACTGTCGCTCACTACTGACGCCTATTACTGACGCTCACTACTGACGCTCACTACTGGCGCTCACTACTGACGCTCACTACTGACGCTCACTACTGACGCTCACTACTGACGCTCACTACATATGACGCTCACTACGTACGCTCACTACTGACGCTCACTACTGACGCTCACTACTGACGCTCACTACTGACGCTCACTACTGACGCTCACTACTGACGCTCACTACTGACGCTCACTACTGACGCTCACTACTGACGCTCACTACTGACGCTCACTACTGACGCTCACTACTGACGCCCACTACTGACGCTCACTACTGACGCTCACTACTGACGCTCACTACTGACGCTCACTACTGACGCTCACTACTGGCGCTCACTACTGACGCCCACTACTGACGCTCACTACTGGCGCTCACTACTGACGCTCACTACTGACGCTCACTACTGACGCTCACTACTGACGCTCACTACTGACGCTCACTACTGACGCTCACTACTGACGCTCACTACTGACGCTCACTACTGACGCTCACTACTGACGCTCACTACTGACGCTCACTACTGACGCTCACTACTGACGCTCACTACTGACGCTCACTACTGACGCTCACTACTGGCGCTCACTACTGACGCTCACTACTGACGCTCACTACTGACGCTCACTACTGACGCTCACTACTGACGCTCACTACTGACGCTCACTACTGACGCTCACTACTGACGCTCACTACTGACACTCACTACTGACGCTCACTACTGACACTCACTACTGACACTCACTACTGACACTCACTACTGACGCTCACTACTGGCGCTCACTACTGACGCTCACTACTGACGCTCACTACTGACGCTCACTACTGACGCTCACTACTGACACTCACTACTGGCACTCACTACTGGCACTCACTACTGGCGCTCACTACTGACGCTCACTACTGACGCTCACTACTGACGCTCACTACTGACGCTCACTACTGACGCTCACTACTGACGCTCACTACTGACGCTCACTACTGGCGCTCACTACTGACGCTCACTACTGACGCTCACTACTGGCGCTCACTACTGGCGCTCACTACTGACGCTCACTACTGACGCTCACTACTGACGCTCACTACTGACGCTCACTACTGACGCTCACTACTGACGCTCACTACTGACGCTCACTACTGACGCTCACTACTGACGCTCACTACTGACGCTCACTACTGACGCTCACTACTGACGCTCACTACTGACGCTCACTACTGACGCTCACTACTGACGCTCACTACTGACGCTCACTACTGACGCTCACTACTGACGCTCACTACTGACGCTCACTACTGACGCTCACTACTGACGCTCACTACTGACGCTCACTACTGACGCTCACTACTGACACTCACTACTGACGCTCACTACTGACGCTCACTACTGACGCTCACTACTGACGCTCACTACTGACGCTCACTACTGACGCTCACTACTGACGCTCACTACTGACGCTCACTACTGACGCTCACTACTGACGCTCACTACTGACGCTCACTACTGACGCTCACTACTGACGCTCACTACTGACGCTCACTACTGGCGCTCACTACTGAGCGCTCACTACTGACGCTCACTACTGACGCCCACTACTGACGCTCACTACTGGCGCTCACTACTGCCGCTCACTACTGACGCTCACTACTGACACTCACTATTGACCCTCACTACTGACGCTCACTACTGACGCTCACTACTGACGCTCACTACTGACCTCACTACTGACACTCACTACTGACGCTCACTACTGACGCTCACTACTGACGCCTATTACTGACGCTCACTACTGACGCTCACTACTGACGCTCACTACTGACGCTCACTACTGACGCTCACTACTGACGCTCACTACTGACGCTCACTACTGACGCTCACTACTGACGCTCACTACTGACGCTCACTACTGACGCTCACTACTGACGCTCACTACTGACGCTCACTACTGACGCCTATTACTGGCGCTCACTACTGACGCTCACTACTGACGCTCACTACTGACGCTCACTACTGACGCTCACTACTGACGCTCACTACTGACGCTCACTACTGACACTCACTACTGACGCTCACTACTGGCGCTCACTACTGGCGCTCACTACTGACGCTCACTACTGACGCTCACTACTGACGCTCACTACTGACGCTCACTACTGGCGCTCACTACTGACACTCACTACTGACACTCACTACTGACGCTCACTACTGACGCTCACTACTGGCGCTCACTACTGACACTCACTACTGACACTCACTACTGACGCTCACTACTGACGCTCACTACTGACACTCACTACTGACGCTCACTACTGGCACTCACTACTGGCACTCACTACTGGCACTCACTACTGGCACTCACTACTGGCACTCACTACTGACACTCACTACTGGCACTCACTACTGGCGCTCATCATGGACGCGGCGATCGACGAGCAGCCCGGGCTACACAGACGACACTCGGTTGTGTGTTTAAGGCAGCGCGCCCTGCCGAAGGATCAGCGTAATTGCTGGCGACGCATATTATGGCAAGATAATGTTTGTGGGAGCGCCCCTGGCGATGGTGACGTGTGCTCACCGTTATCGGTAGCCGCCTGTGCGAGCTGCCCCTCCCCCAGTAGCCACTCAGTGGTCGTGCAGGACACACCCGTCAGTACCCGGCCGTAGATGGTGCACTGGTGCCGGTAGCCGCTCGTGGCGACCGCATGCACGTGTGACGGCGGTAGCCGGCCGTGACGTCACGTCTTCGGACATGCGTCGTGACATTGATCGGACAGGGGTGAGAGGTGTGTCGTGACATTGATCGGACAGGGGTGAGAGGTGCGTCGTGACATTGATCGGACAGGGGTGAGAGGTGTCGACTTTATCTGACAGGGGTGGGAGGTGTATCGTGACATTGATTGGACAGGGGTGAGAGGTGTGTCGTGACATTGATCGGGCAGGGGTGAGAGGTGCGTAGGGGTGAAGGGCGTCGTGACATTGATCGGACAGGGGTGAGAGGTGCGTCGTGACATTGATCGGACAGGGGTGAGAGGTGCGTCGTGACATTGATCGGACAGGGGTGAGAGGTGCGTCGTGACATTGATCGGACAGGGGTGGAGGTGTGTCGTGACATTGATCGGACAGGGGTGAGAGGT
This sequence comes from Imbricaverruca yamaguchii, assembly GCA_034440575.1. Classification (NCBI taxonomy): domain Eukaryota; kingdom Metazoa; phylum Arthropoda; class Thecostraca; family Neoverrucidae; genus Imbricaverruca; species Imbricaverruca yamaguchii. The sequence goes on along the minus strand of JAOTOL010001466.1, from coordinate 540,792 downwards.
GCGTCGTGACATTGATCGGACAGGGGTGAGAGGTGTGTCGTGACACTGATCGGACAGGGGTGGGAGGTGTGTCGTGACATTGATCGGACAGGGTGAGAGGTGTTTGTGTGTCGCGTGCCGAAGGCGGTCGTCGGCCGTCGAGCGGCTGACGACCCACAGAGACGGCCCGCCATCGTTTAAATTAACCATAGAGCGATGTCCGGCCGCAAGTTCAGCGGAATTGCTGATCCGGTATGTTTGAACAAACTCGCTGTTTGTCGGGTGTGTTTCTTGTGATGTCTGTATGCCGATAATGATCTTGGCGCACGTGAATGCGGCTTCGCGACCCGGACATTGCTGTCGCCCGAGGGCACGTCGGGTCGTCCACCACTCAGACACACGCATGCATACACGCATACACGACATCAGTTAATGGGGTGACCAGACACAAGGTCAAGAGGGTAAAGGCCAAAGTGCAAGAAGTAAAATTGTAGAAGGTCAAAGAGGGTAAATATCAAACGGAATAAATGTGAAGCAAACGACAGTTCAGAGGACCAGCGTCAATGGAATTATTGTCAGAAAATTACAGGTGAGTTTCGGCAGTGAAAAAGAGTGGCGAGGTCCGAGGTGTTTTGTGATGGGAGGGTACTGACTGAGCAAGCCCCTTCAACTTCAGCATACTCCAGACACCCCTGTGCGCGCAGGAGAGTGAGGGGGCGCGCGTCGGACTGCACCCCTCACACCATCTCCCCCTGATGCGTCCCTAAACCAGGACATAAAAATGTCGATGAATACTGATACGGGCTAACCAGCCCATCGCGGTCTCATGATAGGATGCATTCCGCATTCCTCTTGCTGGGTGAGTGCACGCCCGAGGGCAAATGCATCACAATTGCTGATGATTTCGTCATCAAATCAAGCCAATCCATATGTGGTGGCCTGAAACACGCACCGTTTTGAGTTTACAGAGAAGAGGTGTGGTCCTCGCAAGTGTCATCGAAACTAGACTTAGTCCTAGAACTGAAACCCCATCCCTTAGGTTTCTCCGAGGGAGCGAAAGAACCGCGGAGCACAGCGAGGCGAAAGCTGACAAGCGTAAAAATAATTGAATACTGAACCACCCGACGTTTTGCTTTTTCGCTACTTGACTTCTTGTCATTTTGCTTCTTCGTATAAATTGTTGACTTGCCTTTATCTCTTACCTTTCCTTCTTTACATTTTTGTGTCGTTTGACCTTTTTTTTGCTTTGTGTCTGTTGGTCTTTGTGCTTTTACTTGGCTGTTATACCTTTGACTTCATTTCCTTTCGGCTCTCCCATTTTACTTTTCGCGTGCTTTTTGCTCGTTTGACTTGTGTTCCTTCGATTCTTAGCCCCTTGTTTATTCACGTTGTGGCCGTTTAATTTTACTGTTATCCAATTTGACCTTTTCCATTTCACTGTTTGCCTTTTGACTTCGTTTTGATCTTGGCGTCCCCACATGAGAGGTCTAAGCGATTAACGCAAACAAATTTATGAACTGCGCAACCAAATCGGCCATCCGGGACGTAAATATATGACTTGTGGGGTATCATTTTCCCTCACTATTTTGGCCGAATATGTGGAAGAAATGCTTTCTTTTATGCCATCCGTTACTTTCGACTATTTTGCCTACTTTCCAGGCTTGAGAGGATGGTGACACATAGGCATCTACTTTGATAATGGTGACATAGGTAAGCGGGCCTACCTAGGCCGCCTAGGTAGGTACTGATGATTTCCAAAGACGTCACTAAAGCACGGTCCTAGCGTGCACCTCGTCTTTTATGGTGGTAGTGCATAAAGAGCAAGATTGTTCACATTGTGGGTGTTTTAGTATACGATGAATTGCAATCCCATAAATATGTGCTACAGGCAAGGCGTAACTCAACTCTGACATCGACGGCCATTATGTATAGTTCTCTGAATTCCCTGTAACTACTTATGCCGTGTTAAGAGGAAAACATTACCGGATCATCGCGGGGGAGGAGGCTTTGCATTTTGTTCAAACCCCGACTGGATTGGTTGCAGGCCTTTGGGCGTTGATGTCGTTTCGATCCAAGTCTCGTGTAGGCGTCGTTGGTGGATGGGCCTGGTCCTGCCTTTTGGCGACATCTCGATCGGCTCTGACCTGATCTGACGCGACGTGTCCGTGACGCCTCCTCCACCCGACACCACACCGTCGTCACGGGCGAGGGCGCCGCCGTCAGCCGCGGAATTTCCAACCGGATCACGCCTTGCACCGCCTCGCCGTCGGCACGGCTGGCCGGGCGGCGGACGGCGGGCGGCCACCGCCTTCCGCGTTCCTGTCCGAGCCGGGCCCGATCGGGCGGGCCGGTGACGCGGCGACACGGCCACGCCGGCCGACGCAGCTCTGTCGTCAGCATATGCATAATACATGGCGCGCCGGGCGAACAGCTGACCGGCGGCGGCGCCACGCGCGGCAAGGTCGTCTGCCGGCCGGCCGGCGCGCCACGAGGATCTGCCGCCGCCGGACCCGGAGCCGCCGGCCGCCCGCCGCCCGCCGCCCGCGCGCCGCCGCCATCTGACCGGACCCGGAGCCGCCGCGCCGGTGCCGCCGCCGGTGCCGCCCGGACGCGGGCCGCCCGCGCGATCTGCATAGCCGGCCGGCGCGCGCGATATAGCCGCCCGCCGGTGGCCGCCGCCGCAGTTGTGCGGGTGTTGCGCGGCGTGGACGCAGCGCGAGCGACCCGCGACCCGAGACCCGCGACCCGAGACCCGAGACCCGCGACCCGAGACCCGAGACCCGCGGCTCGACATGGAGGAGGCGGTCAGGTGGCGAGGTCAGGGCACCGGTACGTACGGGGTGGTCGGGCGCTCGACACCGCCCCCGCCCAGCTGGGTACGGTGTGCCGTGGTGGCCGCGGTGACTGGTGCCTGGCAGCGGACTGGGGCGTGACTGTCGTGACGCGGTGGCCGTGAAATTGGCCGATCCAAAGTGGTGGCGATGGCGGTGGGGTTCCTTGAACTGTGTCAAGCAGAGCATTACGTCCCCGACCTGAGTCGGCGTGGGTAATCGTCTCGTCCGCCCCCTCAAGTGAACTCTTTCGCGATGCTGTGAGATGGTGGTGTGACGGCTGTGTGACCTGTGTGGCGTGACAGTTGTGGTGTTATTGTTCTCGTACGACGCAGCGTCCCGGCGTATGTAGTGTGATGCACGTGGTGTGACGTGTGTTGCGTGATTGTTGTGGTGTTATTGTTTTGGTACGACAAATGCAGTGCAACGGATGTCGGGCGACAATCACGAGGCGGGTGTGGTGTGACAGTTGTGTGATGGGTGTGGTGCAGCAGTTGTTAGTCGGATGTGTGACGGTTGTGTGGCGTGATTGTTTTTGTATGTCGGGTGTAGCGTGACGGTTGTGAGACGGGTGGGTATTGTGACAGATTGTGTGGCGTGATTGTTGTATTGTGGTTGTTTTTGTATGACGGGTGTGGTGTGACAGTTGTGTGACGGATATAGTGTGACAGTTGTGTGCAGTGATTGTTGTGGTGTGATTGTTTTTGTATGACGGGTGTGTGATAGTTGTGTGGGGTGATTGTTTTTGTATGGCGAATATGGTGTGATAGTTGTGTGCAGTGATTGTTGTGGTACGATTGTTTTTGTATGACGGGTGTGGTATGACAGTTGTGTGGGGTGATTGTTGTGGTGTGTTTGCTTTTGTATGATGGGTTTAACGTGACGGATGTGGTGTGACAGTTATGAGACGGATGTGGTGTGACAGTCGTGCGGCGGATATGACGTACTGGTTGGGTTGCACTCGACACCACCTGCACTGACCAACACTAAGAACCGGAAAAGGCCCGGCCAGCTACCTCGCAACAGAGCACGGGCACGCTGCATGTCTAGCGGGTTAGCCAGGCCAGCTCGATTCCGGAACGGACACTGATGTTGAGAAATAAGACGCTAGTCCGGTGTAAGAAAAATACTTACATTAATCAGTCTCAATCTCCTGGGATCGCGATCATGTTAAAGATGGTCGCTGGGTTGTCCTTGCGGACCGCTCCATATCCCCGGACATGTCAATATGTGCATTCAGATATCGGTACAAGACATGGCTTTTAACCGCAAGTGGGCTACATGTTCATTTGATCGGTGCCCCCGTACCTCCACCCCTAACCACAAGTGCAAACGTTATCCAAATGCCCTGTCTTTCGCCATGGTTTTGTTCGTGCTATTACCGAATGGTGCAGGTGCATTTGCTTTCTATCCCTCGCTGAAATGCAATAGTACCTATTACTGACATGCAGCAGCATAAATTGAATGCTTTGGCTCTACTCTGAGGTTTAATGACACCAATCCTCGTAAGCTGTCCGTCTATCACAAGCAACCGACTTCGTTGGTTATACATGGGTGTTGTATAACCAACGCAATCGGTTTGTTTGTGTGTATTGGGTGGTTCACAACGCGCGCACTCACGGCTAATGACGCCGCCTACACTGTTTCGCCGGCTAGTTACGGGATTTGGAAATGTCCCGAGCGGTGCGGGTGTTGAACCAGGGATAGTTCGTATCCAGAGCTCAACACCTTAGCTACTCGGCCATCCCCGCCCCTGGCCAACGCAGTCGACGCGCTCCAGAGCTGAAATGTCCAACTATGTGCAATTGTGGTGCAGGAGGTATTTACTGAGTAAGTGAGGTGAACGAAGTCACCATATAGACAATGGTACGAGAGGTTGACGCAATAGAAGTGCACATGTTTTTTTTTTCTCTCGCGTACTGTATGTATTTGTATTGGTGAATGAACTGCATTGTTCACCAAATTATACAAAGGACCTCAAGTGGAGTTCTCGCTAGTAAAAGATCAACTCACCGTTTTTTACGTCGTGAATTGATGGTTGAGTTGGATCACATTGCATGCTCATTCCCAGTAAATGGCACTCACCATTAAAGCTCCCCGATTGATGACTTGATTTTCCTGTCTGAGGCCTAATTTTAGACTATTTTTTTCGGCGGTGGGATTCATTGCGTCCTCTTGGTTGGTATTACAGCACACTGTCGTAGGACGTTTATTTTTAGTCAACAAAAATCCCTCTAATTTCGTGCGATTTCTTTGAAGGTCAGATCGCACTACCGGTTGGAAGTTTCGAGAACGAATGCGACGACGACGCCGATTAGCTGTGGGCCTGTTGTCTTTGATGGTGGATGTCAGGTCCCGGCGCTAAATGAATGCCGGTGCACGCCGGCAGTTGCAGGAATGTGTTATTTATGCCCGAGGCGGGTGGGTTTTCGGCGGTGCGCGCCGCCGCCGCCGCCGCTGCAACACCGTGTCCAATGTATGCTGGCGGCAGGACGCGGGGCCGGCCGGCCGAAGGTCGCCTCTCTGACGCTGAAACATCAGGCCGCCCTATCCGACATGATCTATTGATGTGAGCACGGACGCTGCAGCGGAACTACAAAACGGCCGGCGCTGTCGCTGTGCGCGGCGGGCGCGCCACTTGTTCATCCCCCCCCCGCCTCCTGCGTAACACGTCCTGCCGACTGCCCCCCCCGCTGACCGCGGCGCGTCCACGCACGGCCGCGTGCACCTGTCGAGAGCTCGCTACGCCTCTTGTGATTCGGCGAAGTTGGGCTGTGCTGCCGTGATGCGTCATCCCCTGAGGCGGTTGAGCGTTTATCAGGTGCGAGCTGGGACTTCAGTATGTCCTTCCGTCTCCTTAGCTGGTGCTTAGCTGGTGCTTCAGTGTGTACCCCGTCCCCTAAGGCGGCTGAGTGTTTATCAGGTGCGAGTTGGGACTTCAGTATGCACCTCGGTCCCTTAAGCTGGTGCTTCAGTATGCACATCCGTCTCCTAAGCTGGTGCTTCAGCATGCCGTCCCCTAAGGCGGCTGAGTGTTTATCAGGCGCGAGCTGAGACTTCAGTATGCCCGCCGTCACCTAAGTTTGCTGTCATGTTCGATATCTATCATATACATGGTGACAAACGACAAAGCATGGGGCCCCTATTGGCTCTGGTGTCTGAATATCTGCTGTGATGAGTGCTATGCTGGCTGTGGTGAACAGCCATATTTCATGACTTGGATGGTACGTAAATAATTATCACTGAATTCCATACTACCCTCACCCTCCCCCTCCTATATTTTTATTAGTGTAGGTCTCCAAGGGGTATTTCCGTGTGTCTCCCCGATTCTGACTCGAATGTTTTGCCTCACCGCGGTCTTCCATGCACATCGGGCGCCACGGTACCGCTGGCTGCACGATATTCTGCCGGAAAACGTCGGCGGATGTGAGGAGCAGTATGCCAGCACATATGCATACCTCCGCGACACGTGCGGAGGTATGCATATGTGCATGAGGTATGCACGGCGCATGTATTCCGGAGCAGCGTATACTCCCGGGACCGAGAGTCGTTTAGCTGTAGTCCCCACCTCTGTCCACAGTGATTAGCAGGGTTCCGGGACGCGTGCCCTGCACAGCGTGTGTGTCCCGGAGGTAGCATATACTCCAGGACTGTGTGTCGCCGTCGCCGGTCGTTTAGCTGCAGTGCTCGGCTCCGTCCACAGTGATAGACAGTTCCCGCGTCAGTCCTTAGTCATGGTATGCATTCTGATATCACCGTCAGTCTCCGCATCAGTGCTCAGTTGCGGTCGGTCTCATAAATTATCCAGTCACTGTCAGTCTCTACATCAGTCGGCAGTCTCTTCAACAGTTCACAGTCGTCGTCAGTCTACATCAATCTACGTACGTCGTCAGTCTCTCCGCCAGTCCTCAGTCGCTATCAGACCTCGGTCGCCGTCAGTCTGCATCATTCATCAGTCACCGGCAGTATCCACGCCAGTCCTCAGTCGCCGTCAGACTCCATATCAGTTATCAGCCTACACCAGTCCTCATACACCATCACTCTCCGCACCAGTCCTCAGTCGCCATTGTTATGTGCATCAGTCATCAGCCGTCCGCCAAATTACGTCAGTCCTCAGTCACCGTCAGCCTGCATTTAACTGCCGTGCAGTCCTCAGCCGCCGTCAGCCTCCACATCAGTCCTCGGCCCCGTCAATTTTCACAACGGTACACACCCGCCGTCAGTCTCCACATCAGTCCTCGGCACCGTCAGTTTTCACAACGGTACACACCCGCCGTCAGTCTCCACATCCAGTCCTCGGCACCGTCAATTTTCACAACGGTACACACCCGCCGTCAGTCTCCACATCAGTCCTCGGCACCGTCAATGTTCACAACGGTACACACCCGCCGTCAGTCTCCACGTCAGTCCTCGGCCCCGTCAGTTTTCACAACGGTACACACCCGCCGTCAGTCTCCACGTCAGTCGCCAGTCGCCGGCAGCGTCTGCCGACGTGCCCGTCCGCGCCGCCGGTCTGTATCATTAGTCGGCTGGTGGCGTGCCAGCGGCGTGCTGGCGACACCGCTGGATCTAGACACCGCGGTATCTACACGGGCAGCCCGACACGACCGGTCGATCACCGGCGGGTTACTGGAACCGTGCCGCGACCGGCGGCCACCGTTACACCGCACCGACACGGCGGTCCGTGGCGAGCCGTCACGACGGCGCGTCACACGTCCTGTAGACGTCATACCGGGCCGTCACACAGCAGACCACCGACACCAGGGCGCCACACAATCAGTGTGACGAGTATAGTGCAGAGCCCGACAGAAGACACTGCCTCCACAAGGTCCAAACCCGACCGCCAGATCTCCGCCGTTGACCCAATGTGACCGAACGTGATCCGATGTGTATGACCAGTCCGTGTCCGGCTGACCTGCCTGGCCGGGGCGTGCCTCACGCTGCGCGTTTTTCGGCAGACCGGGAGCGGTACGACCCGCGCCGCTTCCAGGGCCTGGGCGTCACGTTCAAGGGCAAGCTGATCGGCGTGCTGGCGGTGACGGAGGCGCGCGGCGACCGCATGTGCCAGGACGCGCTGGCCGAGCTCAAGATGGCCATCCGCGCCGCCGGCGAGCACAAGCAGAAGGTGGTGATCAGCGTCGGCATCGACGGGCTCCGGCTGCGCGACGAGCGCTGCGGGGTGAGTCAGGGCGCGCGCCGGCACCCCCGCCTCCGGCGCTCCGGTGGCGAGGTGAGGGCGGCTGGGTCTGAGCACGTCTCCACAGAGACGATTAGCGCTCAGGGAGGGGGAGGCGATCTGCAGAGTCGTCTGGTGCGCTCCTTGGAGGGGAATGACGAGACTGCCTGGGGCCGGTCTGTGCTCCTGGGAGTGGACGGGAGAGTCTCAGTCGGGCTGGTCTGTGCTATTGGAAGGGGAGGGTGAGTGTCCGTGGAGCAGGTCGCGTTATGGGGAGAGGAAGGGCAAGTATCTGTGGGGCCGGTCTGTGCTCCTGGGAGTGTTAAGGCAAGTCTGTGGGGCTGGTCTGTGCCCTGGAGACGGGAAACGCAAGTCTCTGTGGGGCCAGTCTGTGCTGGGAAGGGAATCACGAGACTCTGCGGCAATGGCCAAGTTCGCTGTGTGGGTCGTCAGGATGTAAATTAAAATTATCCCAGGGAATGGGTGATAGTTAATGGAAATGGAACTGCGCTCAGCTGGTTCCTTCGAGGCTGAGGCTTCGAAATGTACCCCAGTTTCGATTTGTATCCTGGTTCGATTCCCCGCAATTCCCACCCTTCCTGCCAGGGTGAGAGGTAGGCGACGTCATATGGCCTCAGCTGCTGAGTGCGTCGTAAAGCCACAATCCAGTCCAATCCAATCGATTTTCACGACTTTATTCCGCAGGATTTGTAAGCTATCTCAATCCTGGTTCGTATTTGCATCGTTTCCTCGACGCTTAAGCTCACTGATTTGGACACCAATTCGTGCGAAACTCACTGAGTGTCGGTCTCACGGACTCCGAGTGTGTGCAGCTGGTCTGCTCTGCGGAGGGGAAGAGCAAGTCCAGGTGGAACGGGTCGTCGTGCCCTACGTTTGTATGCGACCGACAACCCAAGTTTGTCAGTTTGGTGACATTACCGTTATTAGCTCAGACTTTGGACTGCACTACTGTCAGCTGTGCGACGTGTACGGTCAATGGCGCAAGAGTCATGGTTAAGCCACTGACACTCGGTGGCGTAATGGATCTGGTTCAGTCGCTTGTCCGTTATGTGACTCAGTATGGTTGATGGCCAAGTCGCATTGGTTTATGGCTGCTTGGCTCAGTGGCCGTGGTCAGTTGCTCAGTTGTGCACAGCGATGTCCCTAGCAGACTCCCAGTAGCCTACGTGGCCAGCTGCACAGGCCACCTCAGCTCTCGACGGCCTAGCATAAGTAGCTGCCTGGTCAGCTGACAATGGGAGGGGACGCGAATGCGTGACGAAGCGATCAGTCGGGCGGCGGGCGGGTGGCCGGGCTCGGTGTTGTCATGGTTGGCTAGGTATATATGCATATATATATGTATATATATATATATATATATATATATATATATATATATATATATATATATATATATATATATATATATATATATATATATATATATATATATATATATGTATATATTGTAAATACATACATGTATATTATACATATATATATATATATATATAAAATACATACATATATATATATATATATATATATATATATATATATATATATATATATATATATATATATATATATATTGCCTGCAATGTCGCACACGATGAATGATCCGCGCCGGCCAGGTCGGTGACGTAGGGTCGGTGACGTAAGCATGTGTCGGTGCGGCGGAGCGGCGTTCCGGCTCAAGTTGGCGCTTGATGACGTGTGTGACGGGCTGTCCAGTGGTGGTGGTTATGAGTCGCTGGCTGTCCAGTGGTGGGGGTTATGAGTCGCTGGCTGTCCAGTGGTGGTGGTTATGAGTCGCTGGCTGTCCAGTGGTGGGGTTTATGAGTCGCTGGCTGTCCAGTGGTGGTGGTGGGTATGAGTCGCTGTCTGTCCAATGGTGGTGGTGGGTATGAGTCGCTGGCTGTCCAGTGTCGGTGGTTATGAGCCGCTGGCTGTCCAGTGTCGGTGGTTATGAGCCGCTGGCTGTCCAGTGGCGGTGGGGTATGAGCCGCTGGCTGTCCAGTGGCGGTGGTGGGTATGAGTCGCTGGCTGTCCAGTGGCGGTGGGTATGAGCCGCTGGCTGTCCAGTGGCGGTGGTGTATGAGCCGCTGGCTGTCCAGTAGTGGTGGTGGGTATGAGTCGCTGGCTGTCCAGTGGCGGTGGTTATGAGCCGCTGGCTGTCCAGTGGCGGTGGTTATGAGCCGCTGGCTGTCCAGTAGTGGTGGTGGTTATGAGTCGGGCTGTCCAGTGGTGGTGGTTATGAGCCGCTGGCTGTTCAGTGGTGGTGGTGGTTATGAGTCCCTGGCTAACGCTCGGCTGAACACCTGACGGCGTTGTCTGCAGCCAACCCGACGCTACCGCTCGGTGTCGGCGCCGCCGGCGACACGCGCACACCCGGCCGCTCGCTGCCCCATCCCCCGCCACCGCGCGGTCTTCAATCAGCGAGTGGTGACGTCACGCCTCGCGCCGTGTTTGTTTGGGCTGTCGCTGTGAGAGGGCGCTGCGGCCCTCTTCTGAGGAAGGATCGCTGGACAAATACACCTCCCTGATCACGGCTTGGTGGTGAAGCTGCTGTCGATCGCGAACTTGGGCGAAGCAGAGCGGTACGCGCTGCGGTGGGAGCTGATGCGGAACCTGCGGCCGGTGGTCTGCACCAGGGGCGGCGGGTGGTACCTGGGCTGGCTTTTGTGTCTCGTGGGTGTGGCCGCTGTACAGTGTCTTTACAGGTGGTGCAAGTTGGACTGTGGCAGGAGTTCCTTTTGTTACGTGTGTGTTGTGATGGTGTTGTGTTTTGCGGGCTGGGCGTTTCCTATGCATTGGCACGGTAGTGTTACGTTTGGAGTCTGTGAGTGGTGTTAGCCTGTGTTAATGTGCGCTGCGACAGCAGAGGTTCTGGGACGCTCCACAGCCTCCCACTTATATTACGGTTCTTCGAAGTAACTATAATTAATGACGCTAATGACTGCGTCGAACCGCCCTTAAACTCAAATAACACAAAAACTAAGCATCTATAATTCAGTGTGCTGCGTATCTGGTAGGTATTTTTGTGGTACGTTGTTCGTGCTACCTCGGATTTGTTTTATGCTCAATATCGTCATTGTGTTGACTCTGCTTGTTCTGCGGAGTCCACAAGACTCAGTTCCTGCCGCACCAGTGGCATTTGAGAAGTTCTGGTCCCGGTTGTCGGACCGTCCGCAACCTCTGTGCCTGGTCAGACGCAGATCAGCCGTCCGGCTCACAGCGCCAACTAGCCCAATAATTACTCTCCTTTTCTCCAATGTTAAGTGGTCCTAATGCTCCAAGGAGTTTGGTTTTTGTGCGCTCCACCCCGTCACCGTCAATTCACGTCGTGAATCCGTTCCGGCCGGCAGCTGTCTGTGGTGTCCTGTGTCCTGTGTCGGGTCTGTGGTGTCCTGTGGCGGGTCTGTGGTGCTCTGTGGCGGGTCTGTGGTGTCCTGTGGCGGGTCTGTGGTGTCCTGTGGCGGGTCTGTGGTGTCCTGTGGCGGGTCTGTAGACCGCTAGACAGCTGTCTGTGGTGTCCTCTGTCCTGTGGCGGGTCTGTGGTGTCCTGTGGCGGGTCTGTGGTGCCCCGTGGCGGGTCTGTGGTGCGGGTCTGTGGACCGGCCGACAGCTGTCTGTGGCGGGTCTGTGGACCGGTCGGCAGCTGTCTGTGGTGTCCTGTGTCCTGTGGTGGGTCTGTGGTGTCCTGTGGCGGGTCTGTGGACCGGTCGGCAGCTGTCTGTGGCGGGTCTGTGGACCGGCCGGCAGCTGTCTGTGGCGGGTCTGTAGATCGCCCGACAGCTGTCTGTGGCGGGTCTGTGGATCGCCCGACAGCTGTCTGTGGCGGGTCTGTGGACCGGCCGGCAGCTGTCTGTGGCGGGTCTGTGGACCGGCCGGCAGCTGTCTGTGGCGGGTCTGTGGACCGGCCGGCAGCTGTCTGTGGCGGGTCTGTGGACCGGCCGGCAGCTGTCTGTGGCGGGTCTGTGGACCGGCCGGCAGCTGTCTGTGGCGGGTCTGTGGACCGGCCGGCAGCTGTCTGTGGCGGGTCTGTGGACCGGCCGGCAGCTGTCTGTGGCGGGTCTGTGGACCGGCCGGCAGCCGTGGCCAGTGTACACCTGTGACTCACCAGCCGATGGCGCCAACCCCAATCGCGCCGGTTAGCGGCGCGGTGTCGGTGGCGCGGCCCGCGTCAGGTCACTGGCGCCCCCCTGCCGGCGACGGCACACGTCACCGCCACGGACACGACGGCGTCCCACGCCTGCGCCGGCCGCCCCATGTTGGACAGCCATGATCAGTCAGCGTCCCGGAGCTGACTCGGCTGACTCAGCGCCCGACAGCACGTTAAGCTGCGCCACCGTCTAATTGTTACAAACAGCACTTGATCGGCTTGTGTGCTCTGTGGTGAGGGTGGGCGGGGGTGATGTCACCGACTGTCCAAGGTGTAGCCAGCGGCAAGCCATTTGATGACCGCTGTGGTAGGTCGCTGCTGTATGCGTTGTACGTGTCGTGTATGGCGTAGTCATGCCTTTCAAGCTGCTGTACTGTATCCAGTGGGACAGCGTCTAGTGTGCCCTGCCCCTCTGAAGCCCTGTCGGAGCCACAGCATGGCCAATAACAGAGCGCTCCCCTAATACCCAAGCGCTACGCAATACGTCGCTGCGATCAGAGCGAGCGCCTGCCAACAACGCTATTGATTTAACGCCAAGCCCATGGCACTGTCGTTAATATGGTTTCCCATTATTTGCCACGAATCCGGGCCATCGCCGTCTGATATGATTCACCGGCACACAACCTGATTACTACCAGCATGCTGCCCTATCGGCTGCCCTGTATATTTGCAGCGTCTCGGACGCTGTGTAAAATAATTGACAATGTGGCCTGAAAATTCACAGTTAATGGAATTGTGCTATTTCATCCTTGTCTTAGGTTTTTACCATTTTGCCACATGATGTGTGGGCAGTTATTATACACATGACAGCTAAATAATGTAAAATGCATGTGACTGAAGTGAAATATGTGTATTAAAAATGCATGCGACAGCATTCTGCTTTTTTAATCCTTAAGTGGAGATCCTTTATTTTCTTCCAATCTTTCACTATTCCCAAGCAACTTCTTTCTTCATCCACACAGTTAATGGTGAAGTAATTTTAGAACACTGCTCGGACGCTGTCTGCGACACTCGACCTGCCGCCGTAGTGACAGCGGGACCCCTCTCCGACCCGTCCTCTGACCACGCACGTGTCGCCCGTTCGCGCAGGACTGTCTCTACCACCACCCGGTGCACAAGATCTCGTTCATCGCGCAGGACATGACGGACAAGCGGGCCTTCGGCTACGTGTTCGGCTCGCCCGACACGGGCCACCAGTTTTTCGGCGTCAAGACGGAGAAAGACGCCGGCCAGGTGAGACAACAGCCGGGCTCCTGGCAATGGTATGTGCAATCTGGGAACTTAATTGCCTCTCAGTTAGTGTTGCTAGAGGTCCCATTGTTGCAAGCAGCTTGAATGGCTGAACCCTGAAGCCACGAGCGGAAATATGTGACACCTATGGGCCTGTCGGGCGTTATTAATACATTCCGGTGCTGTCGGAGCAGGTCTAAGCCAGATCATACTTATTACGAGACTAACAGCTTGAAGATCCTTTTCCTTGCAGATCTTATTGTGTTCCATGCAGTCGCTTTAACGCCTGTGATACATTTTACTTCGTTTTGTGCCGTGGAATGGAAGTGAACTTCCCCGTCATCGACCGCTTGGCTGCATAGGTAGAGAATGTGTGTTGTAAGCACCACATCTGCGCCACTGGCTCTGATTGTTGCAGCACCAAGTTTCCATACCTTCGTCTGGTCTGTTCTCAAGTGACAACTTTTTCCGTAAGAGTTACAACTTTGCATTAGCATCAACCCTAATGTGCAATGGCAACGTTGCTGGAGGCTTTCCGCATACGCGTGACCAGCTATTTCTACCGTCGGACAGACATCGGACGGACATTGTATGGCCACGTTGCTAACATGTGTATGTCTCTACGTGCTTGCTGATTCCCACTGTGCCAGGATGCGACGTATTCAAATTGTATATATAGTGTTGGTTGACCTGAATTTGTTCGGCCACCCATCAGACCATTCGGCGCATTGTGCTCTCTATTCATACGCCCACTACAGCTTCCTTCTGTAGCTCCGCTCAAGCTTCCCTCCTCATATTAAGGTTCTTTAATTCACCACCCAGCTTGTTTTCCATTTGCTACCACTGAATATTGTGCGGATCGCCAAGCTCGTTGCCTTGTACGTTCCGTCCGGACCGGTGTGTTGTTCCCGGTGTGTGTTGCTGACACAGAGTTCGCGCTCGTCCAGGTGGTGATGGCCATGAGGGATCTGTTCCAAGTGGTGTTCGAGCTGAAGAAGCAGGAGATGGAGAAGAAGAAGCAGCGGATCGCCGAGGAGCAGCTGCGCAAGTCCGGCTCCGCCACGATGTCCCGGGTACGACCTGCAGTGTCGATGGAGCCTCAGCCCTTATGCCACTACGGTGCCACACACCACGATAGTGCCGTCTGCTGGTCGGCGCCCCCCCCCCTTGGTGGGGGGCCTGCTCGCTGCGTTTTGGCGCCGCCTGCGCCGTTGGCTGCCTCCAGCACGGGCTTGTTTGTGTAGGCCGCCCCTGGCGTGCCTTTTCGCGGATCGGCCGGGCCGTTGGTGACGTCATAAAGTGACGTTTTCTGGGTCTAAATTGGGGTCGACTCCCGGAACTGTCGTAGCAGTGCTATCTGTGCGCCATCGATAGCTTTCGTTGCTGTGTAACGCGAATACTGCAGCCCCTCGTGCCACTAAACCACCACCGACAGCTACCTTTACCACCACATACCTCCACTGACAGCCCTTGTGCCACCACATGCCTCCACTGAGAGCCCGTGTGCCACTACAGGCCTCCACTGACAGCACTTGTGCCACTACAGACCTCCACTGAGAGCCCTTGTGCCACCGCATGCCTCCACTGAGAGCCCGTGTGCCACTACAGGCCTCCGCTGACAGCCCTTGTGCCACTACAGACCTCCACTGACAGCCCTTGTGCCACCACAGACCTCCACTGACAGCCCTTGTGCCACCACAGACCTCCACTGACAGCCCTTGTGCCACCACAACCTCCACTGAAGCCCTTGTGCCACCACAACCTCCACTGACAGCCCTTGTGCCACTACAGACCTCCACTGACAGCCCTTGTGCCACCACAGACCTCCACTGACAGCCCGTGTGCCACTACATACCTTCACCTGCAGCTACGTTTACCACTATAGGCCTTCACTGACGGCCAATCCCTGCCTTGTAACAGACCTCCACTGACGTCTCGATTACCGTTGCAGGTCTTACTGACACACACCTGTGCCAGAACTGACCTCGACTGATGGCCCGCTTTACCGTTGCAGACGTCGACGGGCAAGTCTAGCGTGCACGTGCCGGCGCCGACGTGGGCGCTGGGCAGGTCGGCGCTGTCCGACTCTGTGTCGGCGCTGTCCGTCCACTCGGGCCACAGCGTCGACCTGCTGGACCTGCAGATGGAGATCGAGAACATCGAGCAGGGCATCAGTCAGGTGCGCCACCGTGGCTCCCACGCTGCCGTTGCAGTAGCTGGGTGGTGGTGGAGTGGTGTCTTCGGGCGTGACGACTACTTCGGTCATTTTGCGTCCATTGGAACAACTGAGTGCCCTGCAGGCTTACGTGTGTGTCGTGGAGTCATTGTGTTGTATGTTGTCGCCGTGTTTGACGCTGGTGTTACACAACCTCCGTGTCGGACAGGTGTATTGATTTCATGACGTCAAATGTTAGTGACGAGTGACGACGACGGGGAAGCAGCTGACCGAACGTTGTGTTCCGCCTCACGCACCCGGCGACGGCAACAGTCGGACTATCGTTAACATAGTGTCACGTGTTTCGTGTCGACTCACATTGCTGTCGGTCTTTCTTGTCCTTCAGAATCATGCAGTATTCCCAGGGTCTCTTAATTGAGTTGCTACTAGCTCCTTAGTGACTGAATATGGAGGGTACGGGGCGGAATCCACCCACCCCACTGACGATGGAATTCCTTTTTTCGACGATATCTCAAGCGGTCGGGGTATTGTATTACGTGTGTGACTGTTTATATTTGATAAGCGCATCCTATGGGAAGATGTTTTTATTCGTTGGTAAATGTAGATAATTCGACTGAGCTGCCGCCGGGCGCTCCAGGTCACAATGGTTTCAGTGGCGTTGCGGCGCGGTGTGGCGGGTGATCTCGACCTCAGTCGACCCTGAGGGCATCGATCTGGGGTCATAAAACGTAAACCACGAAGTTCACTGCAGTCGCAATCTACCGGGCGCAAAATGACCCTAGATGTCGACGCGCCCCTAAAATCCAATCCACCACCACAGTCGCAATCTATCCAGCGTCAAATTTCTCACAGTGACAGCTGTGGACCCGACACTCTTTTCTGAGTAGCCAGTCATGGGCCTCTCCCGGCGACAACGATGGGTACGTCCCTCACTTGTTGGAGTACCCAGCCGCACTCCTCCCATGTGACAACTGTGGACCGACGCAGTCGATGCGTCCCTAAACCCAAATAATCAGCCGACAACTGTGAACTCGTCCACCGTATATCTGAATGGCCAGCCGCAAATCTCACCACGTGGTAACGCCGGACCTGTCAATCGCTCTCTTCTGAAGTGACCAGCCACAGATGTTCTGTGCTGGTAGCTGTTGACCCGTCATCATCGTCTGAATCACGAACACCAAACTTCCCCCGCCGGCAGCCCGTGCGGCGTTATCTGAGGTCACCATCCTCACACCTCCCAGCCGGCAGCCCGTCCGGCGTTATCTGAGGTCACCATCCTCACACCTCCCCGCCGGCAGCCCGTCCGGCGTTATCTGAGGTCACCATCCTCACACCTCCCCGCCGGGAACCCGTCCGGCGTTATCTGAGATCACCATCTTCACACCTCCCCGCCGGCAGCCCGTCCGGCGTTATCTGAGGTCACCATCTCCACACCTCCCCGCCGGCAGCCCGTCCGGCGTTATCTAAAGTCTCATTCTCGCACCTCCCCCGGCCGGAGGCCACTATCCTCGCACCCACACCCCCTACCAACCGTAACTGGCCCGTCCGGCGTTGTCTGAAGTCACCGTCCTCACACCTCCTGGCCGGTGGCTGCGGTCTCGTACACCGTTGTCCGAGGTGACCAGCCGCAGGCCCTGCTGCGATGACGGGTCCGGTGTGCCGCAGATGGACCACATGTCTCCGGTGGAGGATGTCGACTCCGGCCTCGATTCGGTGCCACCGCACGGCTCGCCGGCGCTGGCGCGCGCCGCCACCGTCTCCGCCGTCACCACCACCACCACTGCTGCTGCCACCACTACCGTCACCGCCGCCGCCGCCAGCGCCAGCCGCCACCGCCGCCCCTGCCGCCGCCGCCGCCGCCCCCGCCACCGCCCCTGCCGCCGCCGCCGCCACGACAGCGGCCGACCCGTTCGGCGACTCGTTCGTGCCGTCGCCGCGGCTGGCGCGGCGCGGCCGCACCACCAGCTCGGGCGGCAGCGGCTCGGGCGGCGTGCCGGTGGCCATCGCGCCCCCGCCGGCGGCGCTCACCAAGAGCCGACACAGCTCGTCGGGCTCCGGCCGTGGCGTTACGCCGCAGCCCCGGCCCGCGCCGCCAGTGTCGGTCAGTACTGGTTCTGGCAACCGGGCCGTGTTACGTAGCGGGCACTGTCGTACTGGTGACAGCGTGGTGTCCTTACACAGCAGACATTGCCGTACCGGTGACACCGTGGTACCTTCACACAGCAGACACTGGCGTGCCGGTGGTATAGTGGTTCCCTCACATAGCGGACACTGCCGAACCGGTGATATCGTGGTGCCCTCACACAGCAGACACTGACGTACCGGTGATATCGTGGTTCTCTCACATAGCGGGCACTGACTTACCGGTGACATTGAGATGATATATGATTCCCGCTCCGTTTATCTTGGATTGGGCCTCCATATGTTTGTCCATAGGTCTCGAAATGTTTGCATTCATAATTAGATTACGATGTGCTGGCGTGCGTGTCACTGTGTGCGATACGCATTAAGCGATTAAATATATGAAGGCATTCGCAATCGGATTACATTATGCTCCGTCCGGTCCCAAACAACGTGACTGATAGTGTGACCGTCCAAATAGTAGGACGGCGTTTCTGTCTTCGAGCAACCAAGTTGTTTGGTGAAGCTCTTCATATGTGTAACATAACGCCGCGTGTTCCTCAGACGAGCCAGCCTGCCGAGACGGAAACAGCTCCTACTCCCGACCCCTTCCACCTGTTCACCGACCTCGACCCGCTCGGCTCCGGTAGAGCCAAGCCGCACGTCGACAAGAAGGACTTCTTCTCTGACCTGAAAAAGCCCAAGCCGCGGCTGGGCGACCTGGTGGGCGGCGACGTGCTAGGTTCGCCGCACGCCCTATCAGCTCCGCAGCCGCCGCGTCCGCTCGACAAGCGGACTTTGATGGAGCTGTACGAGAGCGAGGAGAAGCGACAAGCGGACGCCTCGTTTGGCGATGACTTTAACGTCTCTGGCACTGTCAACGGCACCGCCGGAAACGGCTTTGAGTCGAGCTTCGTGACGGCCGAGGAACCGCCGCCGGCGCCGGCGGCCTCCGCCGTCACGTTCAGCACGGACTTCTCGGTGTTTGACTTTGAGTGTGTGTCGGACCGCGCGGCGGCCGGCGAGCCGGAGTCGATGCGCGCGGACAGTCCGCCCGCGTTCTCGCCGCCGCCCGTGCCGCTGCCGCCGCCGCCCGGCCGGCCGGCGGCCGCCGCCAGCCGCAGCGGCAGCAGCAGCCCGCCGCTGCGGCGCGGCTACCTCAAGCAGACGAGCAGCAGCTCGGACGCGCTGTCCGAGCCGGCGGTAGAGTCGGGCGAGGCGGCGCCCGAGCCGCCGCCCCGGCCGGCGCTGGTGCAGCCGCCGCCGCTGCCGCCCAAGAAGGCGCCACAACACGTGACGATGAAGCCGCCGCCGCGGCCGCCGCACGCCGAGGCGCGCTGGGACGCGGCCGTGCCGCTGTCGCTGGCCGACCCGGTGGGCAGCGGGTCGCCGGCGCTGCCGGTGCCGGCGCGCCGGCCGCGCCAGGACCGGCAGCACGCCGACCTGACGCGCGCCAGCAGCCTCGGCGGCGCGGCCGTGCACAGGAAGGCGCGCGAGACGGCCAGTCTGGGCTTCACGTCGCTGCCGCCGCTGGCGGCCGCCGAGCTGGCCGGCGAGCCGTGGCCGCGGGCCGAGCCGCCGCCCGTCAACCGGCACACCAAGGATCGCGGCCGGTCGGCGGCGACGGCGGCGCACGACGAGCCGTCGGCCGCCGACCTGGTGACGCCGCTGCAGAACACCAGCCTGACCGAGCTGGCCGGCCGGCTCAACATCTCAGTGGACCGGCTGGCGCAGATGTCTGTCATGGAGCTGGCCGCCTGTCTGGTGGCGTCCGGCGCTGCTGTCGCCGGCCCGTCACACCCGGAGTCGGCCGCGCCGCCGCCGCCTCCGCCGCCTCTTGAAGAGGAGTCGCAGGAGGAGTCACCCAGCGAGGAGTTCAAGTCGCTGTCGCCAATTTCCAGCCCGGAGGTGTCCATCTACAAGAGTCCGCAGCTGCAGCGGCGCGATTTGGAGCGAGGCTTCGGCGTGAGGTCGCCACCGGCCGCCATTGCGTTGGCGAAGACTGCCGCGTCGCCATCTCCACCCGCCGCGCAGCAGCCGAGGCCGGCCGCGCCGCCGGCACCTCTCGAGATGGTCGAGGAGGACGTGTTCGCTCGCTTCGACGCCAAGTTCCCGCGCAGTCCGGTAGACACGCCCAACTCTCCGGACGACCGGCACTGCGAGTTCCCCGGGCCGGCTGTGGCCGTGGTGGCGGTGGCGACGGCGGCGACGGCGACGCCTCCGCCGCAGCCGCCGCCGCCGCACCAGCCCGTGGAGGACAAGTACGCCGTGTTCCGCGAGCTGGAGGCGGAGCTGACGGGCGAGCGGCGGCCGGCCAGCACGACCGGCTCGGACGACAGCGAGGCGGCGCCGGCGACCAGCGACCCGTGGAGTCTGACGGCGCTGGCGCAGCCCCCGCGCGACGCGTTCGATGACGACTTCGGCGGCGCCACCGAGCCGCCGCCGGCCCAGGACTTTGCCCGGTTCGAGTGCGAGTTCGGCGCGACGGGCGGCGCCGGCGCTGGATCCGGCCAGCGCGCGCTGGCGGACGTGAGCTGGGGCCGACCGGACCGGCCGCCGGCCGACGACGCCTGGCCGCCGCCGTCGCCGCAGGGCGATCGGCACGAGTCTGGCGACGGCGGTCAGTCGGGGTCGGGCGAGCGGCGACGGAGGTTCGAGTCGGGCGACGGCGGACGTTTCGGCTCGGCCGCGGTCAGACAGTCGGTGTCGTCGGCCAGTGCGCAGTTCGGCTCGGACGACGGCCAGTTCGGCTCCGAGGACGGACGGTTCGTGTCGCCGGCGGGCGCGCGGTCACGGTCGGCCGACGTCGGTCGGACGGGGTCGGCCGCGGCCGCCGCCGGCTGGGCGCGTGCCGACGCGGGCGCGCCGGCCTCGGCGTTCGAGCCGCCGGCCGGCGCCGGCTGGGAGCGGCTGGGCGGCGCCGCCGACGCCGCCGGCTTCCAGGACGAGCCGGGCTGGGAGCCGCCGCGGCCAGTGCGCACGCAGACCAGCCAGTTCGACGACGACTTCGTGCAGTGTGACGAGCGCGGCAGCCTGGCCGACGAGGTGTCGTTCGACGAGCGGCGCCAGTCTCCTGTGGTCGACGACGTGTTCGGCAGCACGGACCCGTGGGCGGCGGCCGAGCCGAGCGTGACCGTGGCCGACCCGTTCGCCGACGATGCGTTCTTCCAGTCGCCCCTGCAGGGCATCCAAAGCGACCCCTTCAGGCAGGGCCCGCTGGAAAGCAACTGGGCGTCCGACTTCAACGCGGCCCGCTCGCACCAGCAATAGTCAGGTATGTGCACCAGGTGTGGAAGCGCGCGGCAACGCGGGAGATGCGTTTAGCCTGTGACAGTCGGTTGTGGTGCGATATCAAATGCTTTTCCACGGCGTTACGTTACCTTAAGACCAAGTATTAGCAAAGTATTCACCAGCTGCTGGTGTTTGACACAGTCACTCTTCGTTTGAACCCTGGTGACTTCAATGATTTTTAAAATGAGCGCTGTGCGATCGCCGATGTCGACCCGCCGTCACGTTTCAGTAGCGAACAATGGTTCCAACCGGAAGTCAGCTGAGAACTCATCCCCTGGGCTCATGCGCTTGTGGCGCCGCGTGTGGCTGTGCGACTCTGTGTATGCGTGTGTGCGGCTGTATATGTGTGTGGTGTGCGTGTTTGTGTGGCGCGTGCTGCCGTCGTGTGACGCGTCGGCCGTGCGTGCCGCAGCCGCACCTCGTGCCGGTCGGACGGAGGCGACGGACGCGCCCCGGCCAACCTGATCTCAGTCCTCATACTCGCGTGTACCTCTCCGTACAAACTGTCCAGTCATTTTCGCATAGCTGCTCTTGCAACTGCAGATCTGTTCATTGTGATAGCCGGTGGGCGTGGCGCGGCCGGTGGGCGTGGCGCGTGTGGCGGTGGCTCGGCGCGCGTCTGTCCGGCGACTGCTGGTGTTGTGACGACCGAGCCGTCCCGGCTGGCGTTGCCGGGCACAGGAGTTGCGCGTGCCCGGCAACAGATGCGCCGCCGTGTGCGCCGCTGACGGTCGGGTAGTCTCGGCTCGCGAGGCGACTGACGGTGTCCTGTGTGTATCGTATATGCCATCTGACTAAACACTAAGCAATCCAGTGTATTTTGTGTTTTGGGGACGTTTTAGCCCTTAGGATTTGTTTCAAGTGTCCACTGTTTGCCTTCTTTGAATGCTTCAGCAAATATAACAGCAGATAAATGTGTGAAAACGATAGTGTTGTTGTTTGCGCTCGAAAAATGGGCTTCGTCGTGTGGATATTATATGTACCGTTGTCGCTTACCTTTCTTCGTGGATTTCGTGTCGAATCGACGTAGAACATATCGTGTGTCTCCATTTAGTGTGGCCGAAGAAGGAAACGAGTGAAAGCGTTACAAAGGACTTGTTGGAGGGATCAAAGGATGGGACAGACACATCTGCAACTTATGTCACGAGCGAATTAGATGTAACAGATCCCCAACTAAACCATAATAGGTGACGCACTGAAAATAAATGGCTTAAACTCAAGTCTGTAACACGGGCGCCGCTTCGAGCACTACGTGTACCCGGAGGCGTAACTTTACATATCCTTGTTGGAGCGTGTGCATCCATAAGCCCGTGATATGCATCCGTGAGGAAGTTGACATTTTGTCCACTTTCAGAATTTCCGCAACTTCATCTTACAGAAGACAGAGAAAGGCACATCACTATAAATGACCACAAGTGTTTTTTAGGAATGCACTAGACTGCGAGTGGTGAAAATGTGACAATTTAAACAAAAATGCTTGAGGAACTGATATGTCACTGTCCGTCGTTCATATTCAACTGAGTTTAGCATTAGTAAATGTGTTGTCTTTCTTTAGTGTGGATGGACTGTGGTTTGTTTACATATAGTGTCTGTAGTGTTGCAACTCTGTCCCAGGAGATTCCCGCCATCCTGTCCTTCACATGACCTGCCATCGCAACATCTACATCGGGCCTCCAGAACTGCATGAAAGGAGAACATTTCTGAGCAACCTGACCGTGAAGACTTCCCCCGTGGTAATCCTTCAATAGGTGAGATGAATACATGCTTATCTCAGCACACAAGCATTCCGTCATCGTGCAATTGCAGGCGCAGACTGAGACTGAGACAGGAAAACACTACTGCTAGTCTACAAGTCAGTAATACGACCCACCATAGAATACAGCAGCAGCATATTCGCTACAATTTCACAAACATCGAGCGGAAAGGTGGAAACCATTCAAAACAGCCGGATGAGACCAGCCGCGGAAGCCCTCAGCACCACACCGATACCTATTCTTCTAGTAGGCTCAGACATGGGTCCCCTCCGCTTTGGGACACAGCAGCTGTGCCGCTGCCACGTTAAAGTCAAGTCCATTGAAAATCACCCGGCACGGCGATGCTTTCAGCCTGACAGATACGTCATGAGCCAGTTTGGGCGCAAGCTCCCACCATTTAGTGTTAAAATGTACACTATTTCACAGCAGTACCCTCACAATGTCAAACACTGCCACTCGCCCGCCCACTAGGTCATGCTTGGCCCCTATAGGTAACCAAAGGTCGAGTATTTTTCCTTCGAAGGAGAAATCAGATATCACAGCGGCGGAAATTATCGACCCTTTCAACAAATTCGGTGATCTCAACAATCGCATTCACGGATCGGTCAAAACACGAGGTCAAAGCAGGCATTTGAATCACCGGACCAAAGCTTTCCAAATATTCTACTGGATTACTTTTCCATCCACACCACTGAAGCACTGGCCATTCTGGCTGTTACCTCCATTTTAAAGTGGCGCAAAAACTGGAAACGTAATTTGTTCTGATTGTAAACAGTCAATTAGAAACACACACACACTGCCCACATCTGCCAACATCCATTGCTTGATAGAATCCAACAAACCGTGGCCCACAGCGTAAACAACTTTTCCTCCCTGGATTCAGGGCCACTTGAAAATTTCAGGAAACTAGCAAGCAGACGGACTGATAAAGCGAACCTTAACATCGACCACTCATCCCAACATGGAATATGCGGTAGACGATTGGAAAACACTCCTGCATACGTAAGCATCATCAGAACACATGCACTCAACACGACATTACACCTCACCGTTTCAACCACACTCAACTTGAACCCAATGCCATGTGCATGGAACACATTAAACTACCTTCAAAAGGAAGTGTCTTCACCAGGCTAAAACTGGTTGTACAAAGATAACAGACTCAATTGGATGATGAGCGTTATGGCCCGGCTCAAACCAGAGGCAGTGTGCGGACCGAGTCGACCAGTGGAGACGGAGGTACGGACGGTGGCCGGTGGAGGTGACACATGGCACACTGTCCTCGTACGGGCTTCAGCACGAGTCATAGGGTCTCCAACGTGCTGCCGGGCACATGTGGAGAGCAGATGCCCAGCGGTGAAGATGGTGGCCGTCCTTGGCGATGGTGGCGGCGTCGCCGAACACGCGGCCGTCCTTACGGTCCGCTCGGCTGATGAAGTAGCCGGGCGGCGTCGGCAGACGGCCGGACGTGGCCGGCTTGAGCCACGCTCAGGAGAGCGTCATCACGTCACGGTGGCGTCGCCAGCCCCGCAATGGTGTTCGCTCCGTCGCCAGCCCCGCAATGGTGTTCGCTCCGTCGCCAGCCCCGCAATGGTGTTCGCTCCGTCGCCAGCCCCGCAATGGTGTTCGCTCCGTCGCCAGCCCCGCAGTGGTGTTCGCTCCGTCGCCAGCCCCGCAATGGTGTTCGCTCCGTCGCCAGCCCCGCAATGGTGTTCGCTCCGTCGCCAGCCCCGCAATGGTGTTCGCTCCGTCGCCAGCCCCGCAATGGTGTTCGCTCCGTCGCCAGCCCCGCAATGGTGATCGCTCCGTCGCCAGCCCCGCAATGGTGTTCGCTCCGTCGCCAGCCCCGCAATGGTGTTCGCTCCCGCCAGCCCCGCAATGGTGTCCGCTCCGTCGCCAGCCCCGCAATGGTGTTCGCTCCGTCGCCAGCCCCGCAATGGTGTTCGCTCCGTCGCCAGCCCCGCAATGGTGTTCGCTCCGTCGCCGGCCCCGCAATGGTGTTCGCTGCGTCGCCAGCCCCGCAATGGTGTTCGCTCCGTCGCCAGCCCCGCAATGGTGTTCGCTCCGTCGCCGGCCCCGCAATGGTGTTCGCTCCGTCGCCAGCCCCGCAATGGTGTTCGCTCGTCGCCAGCCCAATGGTGTTCGCTCCGTCGCCAGCGCATGGTGTTCGCTCCGTCGCCAGCCCCGCAATGGTGTTCGCTCCGTCGCCAGCCCCGCAATGGTGTCGCTCCGTCGCCAGCCCCGCAATGGTGTTCGCTCCGTCGCCAGCCCCGCATGGTGTGCTCCGTCGAGCCCCCATGGTGTGCTCCGTCGCCAGCCCCGCAGTGGTGTTCGCTCCGTCGCCGGCCCCGCAGTGGTGTCCGCTCCGTCGCCAGCCCCGCAATGGTGTCCGCTCCGTCGCCAGCCCCGCAATGGTGTTCGCTCCGTCGCCAGCCCCGCAATGGTGTTCGCTCCGTCGCCAGCCCCGCAATGGTGTTCGCTCCGTCGCCAGCCCCGCAATGGTGTTCGCTCCGTCGCCAGCCCCGCAATGGTGTTCGCTCCGTCGCCAGCCCCGCAATGGTGTTCGCTGCGTCGCCGGCCCCGCAATATGGCCGCCGATGTCGCCGCGTCGGCCGGCGTGAGCACCTGTCTGTGCGGCTGGCCGACCAGCTCGGTCTGGCCGCGACCCCGCCCCACCTGGTGACTCTGCGACGTCACCAGTGTGAGGCAGGCTTAGGCAGGCGGCACTGGCGGCCCGGTCTGTTCCAGGCGCCCGGGCCGGTCGCTCCGCCGCTCAGTGACGACGCGCCGAAGGCAGCGGCCGGGACCGCGCCGCAGCCGGCGCGATGTGGCAGCAGCAGAGGCACACGTCAGCGTCAGGACCCCTGACGATGATCAGGCTGGCGAGAAGACGGACGATGATCCGATCCCGCCCCATAACAGCATGAGCCGGGCGGAACTAGGCTCGTCGGTGAAGACGATGGGACTGTCGTCAGGGGTCCGGCCAGTCGACGTGGCGACCTCGGGTGGCTCTCGCAGTCCACACACGCGGTCACGTATATACAAGGCCCGGTACGGGGTCGGGGGAGGAGCGAGCAGTGCTTGGCGTCCACACAGGGCGCCGCTCTTGGCTGGACTGTTGCCCCATGTTTTTCTCCATGCAACATTGTGCACCACCAGTCTGCCGAACCCTCCCGATCCCCCTGAAACGGACGGTCAAGTTCTCAATAGCTCCTGAGCCTCCAATTCCTCCAGGATCTTCGCTTCTGCCCATCGTATTATATCATAGACAAATTTACAGGAAAACACCATGCGAAACGCTTATATTCCTCGCTGTCAAGACCGAGCTGTTGAACAACCTTGTTGATTAAAGTTCCCATAAGCATGCCAATGTCGGCATGTGCCTGAGCGGGCTTGACTCCCATAAGCGGCATGCCGACGCCGGACCGTTGTTCGATATTTCACTTCCCAGCCGACAGCGGGCCGTTAGCGTCCCGACAGCAGTCCGGTATCTTTCCGACATCGGCCCCACGTCTCTATACATGGTGTCTGGGTGTCAACGGAACAGCGTTCTGAACAATCTACAGTTTCCTCACTGCCCCCTCCCCCTCCCCCCCCCCCCTCGCGAAATTCAATTATTATTGGAATGTTACTCTGCGGCGTCTTATATCATGTCAAAGACCCAAAGAAAAACTTTGGGGCCCGGGAAAGAAAATTGTGTCTGGGCACCAAAAGAAATCGCACTGGGAGTCCGAAAAGTCGTACTGGGGACTAAGGTATCGCGTACGTGGCTTAATGATAGGACTCAACGAGAAGAAAAATCACACCGAAACTCGACTGAATCGACCCGAGCACCGGAAAATTCAGAACGGGTTTCAAATGGGAACGAGAGTTCTAGGGGTAATTTCCGCATCTCACAATCAAAAGGTTGTGGATTTGAGTCTCACCTGTCGCTACTCTTCGCCCACGACCAATCGGCGTGAGGGATTGGCGACGCTACATGACAACGGTCGATGTGTCGTAAAATCAATAGCTACTAATAGGTTTCAAAATATAATTATCCGAAAGGCTTTTATACTCTTAACGATGCCATAGACTGAGAAAGAAAATGATGAGCAGGCGCAGTGTCGTACCAACGAGGAAAATGTTTCCCCTCTCCTGAGAGGCCTGGGTTCCCAATAATCCCTCTGGGGTCTCCAAACAAATCGCATTGTGGCCCCCAAAATTCACGCCAGGGCCCCAGATTTTGCGTAGGGGGTTCAAAATTGATACAGCGAGCCCAGGAAACTCGCACCGGGGCACGAAAATGTGCATTGGGGATCGCCAAAGTGACGCTGGGACCCAGCTAAATATAACGCTCCTCGCGAACACGTGCTGGGCCCCCAAATATCGCATTCGGAACCCACAATTCCCGTTCGCAGTCCCAAAACTGTGGGTCGGGGCAGTACATATTTCCGTCGGGGCTCCCATAAATTGTCGAGGGCCCCAAATAAGCAGTGTGGCGATATATATCGCATCATGATCCAAAAACAATGAAGTCTGAGCCCTCAAAAAGTAGGAAGGAATTCTGAAAAATAAATGTCCAAAGCAGAAAAAAATCGCTCCGGAGCCTCAAACATGGCACGAGGTGCCTTCAAAAATCGCATTTGGCCCCGAGAAAACATACTGGAGCTCGAAAAATGGTGGCGGGATGAAAAGTACGGCGGGGACTCGAAGAAAAATCAGGCCAAGGTTTCGACTGAAAAAAAATCAGATGCGATCCCAAAAATCGCTTCGAGCCAATTAAACCGACGCGGCGTCTGGCTCACGGAGCCACACGCCTGTGCCCGAGTTGTACCGGAATCCCGAAAAATCGCGCCGGATCCCTCAAAATCATTCTGGGCAGCTACGGGCTTCCTGTGGCGGCTATGGGACCTCTTATAACGACAGTGGGCCTCCTGTTGCGGTCTAGGGATGCGGCCAAATGATTTCAGGCGGTCTCCTGTGGTTACTTTTCAAAATATCCCATGCCATCGAGGGAAAGAAGCTTTGGCGCACATAGCCCCCCCCCCCCCCTGAATGTCCTTTCTTCCGCTCTTGAACGAGGGTGACAACTTGACCAGCTAAAATGAACGGTAGAGGGAGCGTACCAAGACCGGGAAAAATGCATTTATTTTGGATGCGCTTGATAGTCATCCTGTCGGGAACGGCACATTGCCAGGTAGAAAGGTTGTCACTGGGCTATTTAAGATACACTTTGCTAAAGTTGAGGAATAGGTCTTTTGATTGGTATAAGTAAAGTAATTTATACTACCATGAAACATGCGAGATAGCGCAGAGGATATCTAAAATTGCATGTAAACCAATGGTGAAGGGAAAACTTCAAACCAGCTGCCAAACAATCTTCGTGGGGACCGGGTACATACGCTTTCGTGCGTCATTCGTGCGGTTATCCGGCCTTTATTTGTGCGGAGTTCTCTCATGTGATGTGGTTGCTGTGTGTGTTGAGGTGAAGTGCTTAATTAACCAGTGATATTAAGTGTTCAGCACAAGTTTGTTGTTCCGGTACGATGGATTACGCGAAGAAACCGCGCATACACTTCGCAGATGCAGAATCTCCAGATTCAGCTTCGGCTGAACCCGAAGATCGCACACGAATCCCCGAAGAGGCACAGATCTGCTTCGTGCCTTCCGTGCCGATGCCGGAACGCATTGGTGGTGTTGGTGGTGGCGGGACGTTTGATGAGGCGTCTGGCTCTCCATCTGATGCTCAAAATGTGTGCATTTTTATGGAAGGACACCAGATGTATCAGGATGTAAGTATTCATCATGGATATTATCTTGTGGATGAAGTATCACCAGAGATTATTGTTCGTGTTGTGGGTGCTAGGTAGGTACTGAAGCATCACAAGCTGGTGTAGGTAGGTAGGTACCTGTCTTCCTACCGAGATGCCTGCCTAGGGAAAGAGGGGGTTCTGTACACTTAAGGTAGCATGAAACAAATAGCCCTACTGCTGCTTATGTATAGCTGAACCAGTAATTGCACTGTGTTTACCATGGGCACTAAATGACCAACCATGGTTGATGTGCCCTAAAACCACACTCACACATACCGTGTTTACTTGACACAAACATGAACAAGCTATGCATATTCAAACAGTTCCTTTCAATGAAAATCCCCTAACTGCCTACCTACTTGCAATGAGCATCTTCAAAACAGGTAACTATTTTGTGGTGGTGTGCAGTATTGTGAACACAAAAATGTTTTTGTGCAGGATCTAACTCACTGTAACTTGTGGTGCAAGCTATTAGCAGCCACTAAAAAATGTTGGTGTAATTTTCTTTAAACTTAAATCACTTCCTTATGGTTTCCTTAAACCTCTAGCTCTTAGAAGCCTAAAATGGTACCTGTGAACTTCACTTGCTCCATACACAAAAAAAAATTGGTATAGCCATCCAATCAGACCTTCATATTATGGTAGAGACAGGTCCATCATTTATGAATACAACAATCTTTTTGTTATTGATGTGCTGAACATGATTGTGGAAGACATCCAAAGATGGGTGTTCAGGAAACAGAACATGTTCAGGTACACCCCTCCCCTTCCCCAAGTTGATGTAAGGCATTTGATGCTACAGTACAGATGTGCAGTCAAAGTGGGTGGTCTGACTGCCCACACTTTTAGCCTCCAATAATGCAGTTTATAGAATGTGAACTTGTATATTTCTGCCATGCAAAAGCCTATTTTTTTGGTGCATTAGAAGCTTTCTCTGTTTCATGACATTTTTGTGGGATTGGGCATTCTCCCCTGGGAAAAATCTTGATTGTGCCACTTCCACATAATTTTTTCCCATACCTATAGATAGGGGAAGAGGTTAGATAGGTACCTACAAAGGTAGATATATATACCTACCTGGGTAGGTACATATGTATGCAGTGATATGCAATGATATGTAAGCATCCTGGTGAGGGAAGCGAGTGCAAATTTTATGTTGGAGCCGATGATATGTATTTTGGTTTGTATTACTGTACATACATGTTGATAGTCATCCCATTTTTTGTGTAAATAATGGTGCACTGCATTACTAGACTATCCTTGCAATTGTGTTGTTTCTGATTGCTTGCAGAATGATGCAACCAAGGGTGTTGGTCACCACAACTGGATGGCAGGAGCTGCCTCTCTGGTGCTGGATGTGCGCTGCAAAGTGAGGGTAGCCAGATTAGATGTGTATGCCAATTTACAGTCTGTCCACTGTATGCATTTGATGTTCATCCAGGAAAAAATTATTGACTGTATGCCTGTTTGTGGATTATAAAAAGGGGCTAATTAACCAACCCAGATGCCAGCTGAAGCAATCAGATTGTGTGTGTATATATATATATATATATATATATATATATATATATATATATATGTGTGTGTGTGTGTGTATATATATGTATATATATATGTATGTATGTGAGTATATATATATATATATATATATATCTCATTTTTAAGCATTTCATGACATGGCAGAAGAGCATTGAGGCTTTCAATGAAATCCTGTCTAAGCCAAGATATCATATTTTGTATAGCAGTTGATGTTTAATGTTCCATTCAGTGATCAATATTGTTCAGAGTGTTTTCATATCATACTATAGAACTAACTGCATTAAGTCCTCAAGCGTCGACGGTGTGGTTCCCAGCAGTTCCAAGTGCTCGATTAATTAGTCAATCATCGGGTATAAACCCTCGGGGATCGGGAATAATTTTACGCCACCCCAAGATTTTCCGCGAATGGTGAACAAAATGTTCGTGTAAAGTCCTGTACGGTCACCACGTGCTTCAAAGTTAAGTGATATCACCTAAGAAATGTTCAACAAGTTGTCATGCTTAAACAGGTACAGATATTTTCATTAAATTTTCAGCATTTGCTCGGCTTTAGGGATGCAATAAAAGGCATGCTAGGAATATTTGTATTTTTCCTTCGTTTTTTAAAAAAATAATATTTAGTTAGCCTATTTACCCATTTCCATTTTTATGTTTTACCGATTGATTTATTCCAGATTGAACCCATTTCTGTGGCTAAAATCAAAGAATCTGACTATAATATCCACTTGTTATTAGGGAAAGTTGACATAAAACAACGTTTCCTGGTGCCCTCTACCGATTGCAAAATAAATTTTCATGAAAGTTGAACACTCACTCCCTAAAATGTATCCCAATTGAGGTGTTGAAATTTGTATTACACTGAGCGTGCCTGTGGTGTCACCAGCCGTTATCTTCCCGCCTGTCTCGGGGATTTGTCTGTCGTCGTACGTACCTCCGGCTGACCAGTCACGGTGGCCGACAGGGCGTCACCGGCCAGCTGCACAAGGCGCGGCTCGGCTCGGGCGGCAGGGGGCGCTGCATCCTGCGCCAGGGCGAGTGGCTCACCCCCACCGAGTTCGAGGCGCTCAGCGGCCGCGCTCAGAGCAAGGACTGGAAGCGCAGCATCCGGTATGCGATGCGCACCAGCTGGAAAATGTGCTATTTTGTGTTATAGTCTATGGTATTGTACTACACCAACAGTTGAATTTAAGGATAAGTATTGCACGATGACCTTTTCCCCGGCAAACGGGGATTCCGCTAGCTCACTCGGCGGGGCGTTCGACTCCTGATCGAAGGATCGTGGGTTCGAATCCCGTAGCGGGCGGGAGTATCGAGCCCACCCGTGACCACCTGCGTGAGATGCTGGCCACGCTGTGTGGCCCATCAGTCGATTGTGTGGTGAAAGAACGAAA
This sequence comes from Imbricaverruca yamaguchii, assembly GCA_034440575.1. Lineage (NCBI taxonomy): Eukaryota > Metazoa > Arthropoda > Thecostraca > Neoverrucidae > Imbricaverruca > Imbricaverruca yamaguchii. The sequence continues at coordinate 509,344 of JAOTOL010001466.1, read as the reverse complement.
AAAGAAGGTTCTTCCGTGATAAACGGACGATGGAGTCCAAAAGAGTTACTTTATTCTTGGGGCATATTCGGACACAGCTCGCTCTGAAATGCAAGTGACCCGAATTCTTAGGAATCCCTCGAATTGTGATAAGTCCCGATGAAGAATGTACTAAGCACATTTTACCAGATAAAGTTTGCAGATGGTGTGAGATAAAGCTAATAGAAATATACCTACCAACAAACAAATCAGTCAATATGAAATCGGTCAGCCGATATGCGTACAACCTAGGTCGACACATGATGATGATGCATGGAGCCAGATGAAGATGCATAGAGCCATTCCCAGTCAGGTGTGGAGGTGGTTCAACCACTTAATGTTAAGTCCAGGGAAATCCCCGGAATATTATTTTTAATTGCCCTTTAAACAGTTCGATTTGAGCGCGAGACGTAAGAAGTTTTGAATGAACGGTATGTTTATGTTCCCATGCTTAAGGCCATTCCGTCCATTTAATCGTCGCAGTGGTGCATTTTTTTCGATTAAATTAAGTGTCCCTCGTATCGTCCCTGGTCTCGGGTCTATGCCACGGATTCTGGCTACCTGTATGGCCAGGGAGCTACGTCCTTGGTCATTCTACTCTGATTCTAGTATGACAAGTTATGGGGAACCATGTTAGATGTTATTTCCCAGTTTCCTCGACGTGCATTCGAAGGTGCATTAATCGTGGCGTTCCTTGGAATGTGACAGAAAGATGTGGGAAATAGTGGGCCTTTCTGTTTCATAATTTTCGCTGTTCGGGTAAAATGGAGCTTGTAGCTTAAGTAGTTTTCGAGACTTTAGTTGGTGCCGGATCCGCCTCCCCCTCCGGTTCGCATTATGTGATAGGCCCTCCGGCACGCGTGTTAAGCCATGGAGGCGGGGCCTGGCCGGTCTTGGTTCTGAGTGCTGCTTCTGTACTAGGCACCGGGTCGATGTGCATATCGGCCGAGTGACTCAGGGTCAAGGCACTTCATTGCTGAGTGGCCGAGTTCGAAGCTTGGGGTCAGTGCTCTTTTTCGACGACCTCGAACCCTGTGTAGCCATTTGAGTGGCCAAATACGACAAGCACAGAGCGATTGTGTTGCCACCTGTTGCCAGCCGTGGAAACTCAAGTACTCTCGTTTAGTGTTCACAGTGACACTACTCAACATGGTGGTGACATAGTGGGCTCGGCACCAGCATCGGCACAAGAACTGAGGATGCGTACTTTTTATGTTGCCCGCGCCGGTTGCTATTGGTCCACGCATGCTTTACGACCAGAAACCCGTTGAGAAATTGTAGCTGCGGGCGTGGCAACTGCTCCAGAAATGTACGCGAAATAAAGTATGTTGTTACTTTAACCGACATCGCTCCTTAAAATGAATGCATTTTCCGATCACTGAAGGCAGGCTATGATCAACAAGCCTTCAAATCAACATTCTTCGAATCCATGCTCTTGCGACTGTTGGCTGTATGAGGTCAGAGCATTGACATTGAGTCTCCCGAACAGAGGTGCATCACACTGATTGTTCAGGACACGTGCAGAGCAAGCAATATCGGTGGCTTGTGACGATCTGTCCCTGAGCCTGACAGGCTCAATATGCTGGCTATGGCAGGGACCTGGCTCGACGATGTCCAACACTGATTACATCTGAAGTGGACGCCGCCTGTCTCCACACTTCCGGCGAGGTGCGGTGAACCACGCGGGGGAGCGTAGCTGGTTTCATCGAAAGTGGATTCACACCAGAGACGAGCAGTGCGCTAGAACCAAAGGAGACCAATATGTTGGTCTCCACAATACTAAGCAATACTACACTACACAATATGTATTGCAATATGTATTGCTACACTACACAACATATTGCTTACAATACTAAGCAATATGTTGCTTAGTATTGCTTAGTCCTGAAGTTGAAGCGGGTTGTTGTGAACTTCACGTATTCGACACGGATTTGCACACCATCAGGCACGCCAGAGGGCGAACCCCTGTCACTTCTGCCGTTTGCGTGTTTTGTCAGTGATCTTCCACCAACTGTGCTGACCGGCTATTCGCCGACGATGTAAAGCTGGGTCGAAGTCGCACTGGCGTCACTTGTTTGTAGCGTGGATTTGATCATATGTGTCAGTGGTCTGCGTCTTGAGGCTTCGCATTGAGCTCAGCTGAGTGCTGAATGCTTACATTAAGACGGAGACGCTCATCGACAGCTACGACTTGCACCACAAGTGAAATGTAAAATATGTGCCACGTGAAATGTTATGGGTGATCTTGGTGTAGTTGCGAACCAAAGCCTCACGTTTGCACATCACGTAGATGCCGTTAGAAAAACAAGCAGGGCGTTACGACTTCCCATGAGAGCAGGGTGGGAAACTTACTTCCCGGGTTTGGAGTCGGAGTGCAAACAGATTTCTTCCCGAGTACATTTTAATGGACATTATTTTCATGCATGGAATCTATTTGCCGGTAACCGACGGGAAAATCATATGTACCTAGTGAGTACCTACGTAATTTGCATAAGTAATACACATCATCATTTCTTGTCACATCAAAGCATAGAAACAAAGTGAACAATGGACGGCACCGCAAGACAGGTTGGTTGGTTATTGGTTTCACGACACATCGACCGTTGAGTCATGTAGCGTCGCCAATCTCTCACGCCGATTGGTCGCGGGCGAAGAGTAGCGACAAGTGAGACTCGAACCCACAACCTCTCGATTGTGAGACGGGCAACTTACCCCTAGGCTACTCATCCCAGACCGCAAGACAGGGAGTTGTGATGATCAGCTCAGCTTTGTCTCTCGTAGCTCACGGGAGCAATGCGCTTTCCTTTCACTGTTGGTCTCAGTACAAGGCTAGCCAAATGAAAAAAAACAAACACAAATAATTCACGCTTCACCCTCAGCACAGAACGCACACCTACCCACATACGCAGCCGATTTCCTGCGCGATACGGACCGGACACCAACACCTCGCATGCGACAGTCAGAAGGCAAAGGATCAGTCAAGGTCTTGTGTTTGCAGTATGGCACTGTTAATTACGTGTTCAGAGTTGCTAATGGTTATGACGTCATTTAAAAAATGCCTTGCATTGATTAGTTCAAAGACAGTTTTCATAACAGAAAATACTAACGGAGCAAATTTCGATCGGCGGCCTCCGGGACTCAGGAAGTCGTCTCTTAAAACGGTCAGTTTTTCCCACTATAGGGTGGCTCGAAAGCAAGTTTTTGGAGACTCATCGGCAGAATTCGTAGCGACCGGAGGCCACTGTTGAGTGCGCAGGCGCGAGGTTTGGCGCGTTGTTGTCGGCATTTCCACTGATTGTGGTGTGGTGTGGTGTGTGTTCGGGTGTTGTTTGTGTGCTTGGTGGTACGAAAAGTGGCTAGTTTATTTGGTAATCGTAAGTAGAATAACATGTTTGGCGATATGTTTTATTCAATCTTGTATTAGTTTTTTAGTGGTATTTTTGTTCCTTCTGCATGTTTGTGTCGGAGCACATGTGGAGCCCATTCTATCTAGTATGAATCCCGAGTGCAAAAATGTTTTAATAGATGAAATCTCTTAAGAAGTGCCTTAATTCCCACCCTGTATGAGAGTATTTAAGACAAGCAAACACGGTGCATTGCTGTATGAAAGTAGCAACCGAGCGATATTTAATGCTTACTGTGCAAATGTGTGGTCCATTTTCGAATGTTGTATTGCCGAGAACGAAGCGGTCGATCTACAAATGGCAGAGATTGAGCGCATTCAACACCTCATTCTCACTCACACCTTCACCTCATTCTTCATTTGATTCTGCTGTCGGTGCCGTCCTGTACCTGCGTGGCTATTTTCCTCAAGCTGACCCTCTCCAGCTGCTCGACAATAGGGCGATGTTCCACGTTCCTTCCGCTCGCAGTACAGTAAAAGGTCTTCTCGAGGATTCCAAGAATGCAATTGATTCCTTCATAAAGACCGAGATATTGATGTTCGGCACCACAGTGCGTTGCAGTTTAGAAAGCGAGTAGTGTATGTGCACGCGACATAATGGAACATATGTTATTATTTCAACCATGCGTCCGGTGTATTAAATAGTTGTATCCAATTTAGCGTTGAGTCTCTTGATAGAAGCTCTATTTATGCATTGTGCTGGTATGGTGTGGGGTTGCGATGGATTTATTGCATGCATTAAAGGAAAATATTTTGCCCAGATCACTTCATCTGGTGCTTAGACCCCACTGGATTCGCACCCTGCTGTTAAGTTATATCTTTCCTGCCAAATCCTCTGGGCGCTGTATAACCAATGCAGTTGATGCGCCCTAAAACCCTAATAGCTAACTAACTCCCTGCCAAAACCCAAAAAATCAGGCCTGGATTATCGCTCCCGTAGCTTTGTGAGACATCTGCCATTGGGTTAGCTTACCAGTCGACGACATGTGAGCGAACTAACTAAGCCAAGCCATGCCATGTGGCCGTGTTGACAGGCTCGGTGGGAAAACGTTGCAGTCGGTGATTGACGTCGGTCTGCTGCACCCGCACGCGGCCAACTGCATGTGCGCCATCTGCTGCGACGACCCGGCCGTGGTGGGTGGACGATAGGCCGCATACAGGTGTCTGGGGATCCCAGGGGCCGCATACCCGGCCCGTGTCCGGGTATCCCATGGGCCGTCGATCCGTGTCGGGTATCGCAGGCCGTCTTAACCCGTGTCGGGTATCACAGGCCGTCACCCGTGTCTGGGTATCCCATGGCCGTCTTAAACCCGGGTATCCGGCCGTCTTAACCCGGGGTTCCATGGCCGTCTTTATCCGTGTCTGGGTATCCCATGGCCGTCTTTTCCCGTGTCTGGGTATCCCATGGCCGTCTTTATCCCGTGTCTGGGTATCCCATGGCCGTCTTTATCCCGTGTCTGGGTATCCCATGGCCGTCTTTATCCCGTGGCGGAGTATATCGTGGGCTGTACCAGACACGGGCAAAGACCCGTGTCTGGTATCCCATGGGCCGTATTTGGCCCCTGTCTGGGTATCTCGTGGGATGTTTTTGGTTCGTGTCTGGACTTCGATGGGAGTCGCACATGCATTGGGATTTCTGCGGTATCGCTCGTTGTTATGCTCGTTGTAATGACAGCTGACAACATTACATAGATAGGTTTAACTGAGACGTGCGTGGGTTGAATATATGCTAAGCTTTGTGTTGTTGCATTGAACTGGGGTGCCTTCACGAGTGCTGGAGTCGTAATGGACCAACAAATTACATTTTGTATTAAGTAGTCTGTATGAACATTCATGTGAATCATCTAGGGTAGTGAAGAAAAATGGAAATATGTCAACGAGCCGGCGTGGTCGCACGGTCCACGCGGTCGGAGTAAGTTGTGTTGGAGCGGTCGGTGGAACAGAAGCTGGCTGTGTTGACGGACGGCCTCACCGGCTGGCAGCCGGACGGCGTGTGCTGTCGGTCGGACGCCAGCGGCGTTGTCGGCAGCCACACATCGGCCGGGTCAGCTCACCGCACCGTCTGACCTCGGCCGGGTCAGCTCACCGCACCGTCTGACCTCGGCCGGGTCAGCTCACCGCACCGTCTGACCTCGGCGGGCGTGCTCCACAGACGGCGCCCGTCAAGCCGTTCACGCCGTACCGGAAGCGGCGGTTCCGGCACGCGTCGGACACGACCCCGCTGGTGGTGCTCTCGGCTCGCGACGCAGGTGCGTGGCGCGCTGGACGGAGCCGCTCAGCGCGCGCCGCGACTGAACCCGGCCGCGGCGGTGTGACGTGTTGTACGACTGCGGTGTTGGTGTGACGTGTTGCACAGATGCGGTGTTGGTGTGACGTGTTGTACGACTGCGGTGTTGGTGTGACGTGTTGTACGTCTGCGGTGTTGGTGTGACGTGTTGCACAGATGTGGTGTTGGTGTGACGTGTTGTACGACTGCGGTGTTGGTGTGACGTGTTGCACAGATGCGGTGTTGGTAGTGACGTGTTGTACGACTGCGGCGTTGGTGTGACGTGTTGTACGACTGCGGTGTTGGTGTGACGTGTTGTACGACTGCGGTGTTGTGTGACGTGTTGCACAGATGACGTGTTGTACGACTGCGGTGTTGGTGTGACGTTACGCGCGTGCGTGTACGTGTTGTACGTCTGTGGTGTTTGTGTGACGTGTTGTACAGATGCGGCGTTGGTGTGACGTGTTGTAGGACTGCGGTGTTGGTGTGACATGTTGCACGGCTGCTGCGTTGGTGTGACGTGCTACGCGGCTGTGATTCCGCTGGTCTGGGCGAAAGCTGCCAAGCTTTAGTTTGTGTGGGTAGCTGGTGCCCGATGTTCGCATGTGGCGTGTTTGCTGGCGCCGTGCCGTAGCTGGTGCGACCACCTCTGGTTTGTGGAGATAGTGGTGTAGCGTTTCGGCAGCGTCATTCGACCTTCGATCTCTACCATCGGATGCCGTACTGGTCTGCACTGCTGTCAGGCTGATCTGCACTGCTCTCCGCTGGTCTGCGTCATGTATTTATACATAGGTGCACCGGAGGGGCCCGCCCCCCCCCCCCCCATGTGACCAAAGTGCCCTTTTGGGCCCAAAACTGCCCTTTTGGCCTAAAAATGACATTCCCCTGTGCCCTTTCCTGTCCTATGCCTGTCCCAATTAGGTGCCCTTTTGCTCTAAAAGTGCCATGTACCCTGCCCTGTGCCCTGTCCTGTGGCCTGTGCCTATAGGCGCACCGGTGTGTGGTGCCCAGGGGGCCCGGCTTCCTCTCCCTAGGTCGAGATCAAGAAGTGTCCCTCGGCAGAAAGTGCCCTTTTGGGTTTGGGCGCAAAAGTGCCCACCGGCCTTGGCCTAAGCGATCGAATGATACATACCTACTCCGCCTACCCCTAGGTTCGGCGTTAAAAAAATGTATCAGCCTCCAAAAAAAAAATCCTTGCTTAAATCTCACTTTTCAGTGTTCCATCAGTGAACAGCTGGATTTTCTTGCGCGTTTGCCCTGGGTACATCTGGCCGAACATGGGTTTCTTATTAAAAATGTATTTAGTCAATTTACGCGCCAAAATTGTAGCGGCCTGAAGCTCCATTCAAGGCTGAGGCGGGCACAAGCACGATGTTAAGCACGATGGCATAAATTTGCACTTTATGTTTATAGGTGCCTACACCACCCTGAAACTATAAATCACTGGGCTGTTATGTCTCGAGCTCATGTACCTTCTTCAGTCTGCGCATGCACAACCCTCCTCAGGTGTCTGGATAGCAGTAGCTCAGGCCCTTAGAAAAAAGTACCTGCCTGCGTACCTGTAGCTATCTATCTGAACCTATTATGAAACAGCTTTGGTTCGAGATAGCACTTTTAAAGGCTGTGAATGCTCCAGAGGCGAGTTTCCCACCTACCTCTATTCTGGTTACCTTTCAGTAGTTGGTTGGTTATTGGTTTTACGACACATCGACCGTTGAGTCATGTACTGTCGCCAATCTCTCACGTCGATTGGTCGTGGGCGAAGAGTGGCGACAGGTGAGACTCGAACTCACAACCTTTCGATTGTGAGACAGGCAACCTACCCCTAGGCTACTCGTCCCCGTTACCTTTCAGTAGAAGAACAGATTAACTGCAGGCTACAATAAATAAGGAGGTACCTACCTAGGTGCACTGATATCAAGGACTTGGTGCTGGCGAGGGGCAATCGGGGCAACTGTCCCTTAAGTGAAGCCTCTGTGGGCCCTTTTGAGGTTCCATGATGCAGACTTCAAAGGCCCTACTCTGGAGCAAAAATGTGCAAATGAGCCCAGAAATGGGCCCCCTGCAGGCATGACGAGACATGTTATACTTGCAGATCATATGTGCAGGGGCCATTGAAGGCAGTATGCAACTGAACATATTTTTGGTGCCATTTTAAAGATGTCTTAAGTCAGTTTTTGGTGCTGCTGATGGACCCTTCTGGGAAATTGTGGATTGTTTCACGCCCCCCCCCCGGTCAGCAAACCTTACAGTGTGCCCCGGGCCGCAAAGTGCCCTTTTGAGCCGGCCATGTGCCCTTTTCTGTCCCCCCCCCCATGGAAAAATCCTGGGTGCGCGCCTGTATTTATATATACTGGACTGTCCTCTCTGCTGCTACGTACCAGTCCACCAGTTGCTGTCCCGAGCCGCCCTCTGTACCGCTACGTACCAGGCTTTTCTCTATTGTGTTGTGCCTCAGCCTGCCCTCTGTCCTGCCGTGACCCGTGCTGCCCTCTGTATTGCTGTGTCGAGGCTGCCCTCCACATTGCAGTGTCTCGTGTTGCCCTCCATATCGTGGTGTCACGGCTCGCCCTCTACGCTGCTGTGTCGCGTGCTGCCCTCTATGCTGCTGTGTCGCGTGCTGCCTCTATGCTGCTGTGTCGCGTGCTGCCTCTATGCTGCTGTGTCCGGAGCTGACCATTGATTGCACCTCGGCAGATGGCGGTGAGGAGGTGGACGCCTCGCCGCCCGCGTCGCACGAGGTCGACTCGGCGGAGGATATCAGCGCTCTGCCCAGCGACATCATGTGGAGTCGGCTGGAGGAGGTAGGCGCCACACGACACTGGTTCACCGGCCTGGCCAGCTGCCAGACTAAACCGCGCTCTTTGGGCGTTGGTTGGTAATTGGTTTTGCGACACGTCGACCGTTGAGTCATGGAGAGTCACCAATCTCTCACGCCGATTGGTCGCGGGCAAAGAGTAGCGACAGGTGAGACTCGAACCCACAACCCTCCGATTGTGAGACGGTCAACATGCCCGAAGACTGCTCGTCCCCGTTCTTCGGGTGTTCCGGTGAATAGTTTCACTTCAAGATTATGTGGGCTTGCCATGCTGAAAATGATGTCCCAGGCGTGTCCGGTTTTCTAGTTCCCTACTTGGTCTGAGTGTCGGTGACGTCTTGCCTGCTGACTTACGAGTGCATACATGACGTGGTTTTAGCTCTTGCTGATATTCATATTAGTGAAATGAGCAATTAGAGAATAAGAAGCAATAGGAGACATACCAACATCACGCACACACCATAGTACCGAATATACACTAATTCCGACCTGAAGTATCAGATTTGATGGAGGCAGTCCGTACAGGCAGAACAAGTTCATGCAATGTCTTGCACAGGTGTACCTAGTGACCAGAAATGTGAGCAATATTTAGTCGTGCTACGTACAAGTATGAGTATTCGAATTTGATTCCTTCACTCATGGAAGTATCGATGCCAGGCTGCATCAAAATTGAATGTCGATTCATATAAATAGCAAACAATATCCAACAGACCAGAAGAATTCCCTGCATGTGTGTTGCAAAACCACCGCGCTACGCCAATGCTAACGTTGCGTTGCAATTTAAAAGACAAGGTTATGTCAGATCATGTGGCCATTCGAGTAAAAACAAGTCTTGGAAGATTTGAGGTCAGCCAGCCAGTTGGAGCATATACCATATACTAATTGGTGGGATTATAACGTCGAGCATCCATATGGTTATGGTAAAATGTGTTGTACCAGAAGGATGATGCCTTTCTGGTTCATTTTCCGAGTCTGAAATAGGCGCTACGTGGTCGCGAGTCAATGGTCGAAGAGTGTTTAAAGCCTAAGCAGCAACAGCAACGGATCTTGAAAGATGTTAACTCTTCGAGCAATGCATTAAATTGTGTGCATAACTTCTGTTAGTAGGAGGCCATCGAATCGCTTCATTCAGCTGCCCACGGCACCTTGGATTATGATCCTATATTCCAAAAGCACGAACCGATTGTTGCGTCCAGGTCGCTGCCATATCTCTGACTTCCCTTCAAAACGTTCAAATATTTCTCCTTTAATGACAGGTCGCTGTCATATTCATTATTTAGGGTACATCACACAGCAATTTCTGCACCTAGCTTGGCAATGTGGAAATGTTCACTCGTTTCCATACTCCTTGATGCAATTTTCGGGAAGGCACTTAATATGTTCATAACAGATGCTGCTATGGGCGCTGTATGACCGAAGCAGTCGAAGCGCCCCTAAGCCCAAATTACCAACCTAACAGATGCTGCTCTATCTCGTCGAGTGTCTCCAGCCAAACAATCGATGAGAGATGGTCGAGTGTCTCCAACCAGACGATCGATGAGAGATGGTCGAGTGTCTCCAACCAGACGATCGATGAGAGACGGGCGAGTGTCTCCAACCAGACGATCGATGAGAGATGGTCGAGTGTCTCCAACCAGACGATCGATGAGAGATGGGCGAGTGTCTCCAACCAGACGATCGATGAGAGATGGTCGAGTGTCTCCAACCAGACGATCGATGAGAGATGGGCGAGTGTCTCCAACCAGACGATCGATGAGAGATGGGCGAGTGTCTCCAACCAGACGATCGATGAGAGATGGTCGAGTGTCTCCAACCAGACGATCGATGAGAGATGGGCGAGTGTCTCCAACCAGACGATCGATGAGAGATGGGCGAGTGTCTCCAACCAGACGATCGATGAGAGATGGGCGAGTGTCTCCAACCAGACGATCGATGAGAGATGGGCGAGTGTCTCCAGCCAGACGATCGATGAGAGATGGGCGAGTGTCTCCAACCAGACGATCGATGTATACTGGACGCTCCTTCAAATGTTGCCCTGTTTCAGATGTCCTGTTCGCTGTTGCGACAAGCACTCACCATGAAGCAAGTGATTCGTGCGTGTCGCGAGAAAGCCTCTGCCTCCACCGCCGGGTGAGTCGAGGCTGCGTTGTGTGAGGTGTTGCCGCGGAATGCATCTGTGCCGGCTTTCTCTGAGCATGCTACTTGCCTTCCTAAAAATCACACAAATGGATGTGAAAACCAGTGAACATTTCCAATGTGTCAAGTTCAGTGGAGAAATTGATATAAGTACTCTAAATGATGAGTGTGGCAGTTATCTGGACACTATAATCGGCCTGTGCTTTCGTGGTACAGGATCACGCATATGCGCATGGTAGGAAGCGTGGCTATTGCATGTCAAGTTCATGACCAGGGGCAATTTCAGTTACTGCACAGCATGACCAGGGACGGAACTTTGCGTTTTTCGCTGGTGTTGCATTCACAAAAGCGTTGGAAAACCCAGTTTATGCTCAATGTTCTCAGGGCTGATCGACCACGAATCCGATCCAATCGCTGACCGCCACTTCAATCAGGGGTTGCTGTTGGTGGGCGCCCATCTGCAACACCGCCTAGCGTGCTGACACTGGACGTTGTTGCAGCGAGAGTGTGCACTGCGGCGACGAGGAGACGAGTACACCCCCTGAGCCGTGCTCCGTGGCACCAGCCAACAGCGCGAGACAGGTGAGTCGGCCGGCAACTCTCAACGGCGGGTGTTCGAATGTTGTAGCTCCGGCAGCCGTGTGGTGAAGTTGCCGGGCTCGGGTAGCAGTGCGTCAAAGGTAGTCTGGCCGGGCCAGCAGTCGAGCTGGAATGAAAAGGACTGTTCATTGCTCAGGCATGTGTTCATTTATAGGTGATTAATGTCGTTTGAGTCGTGTGTCAGGTGTATGAATGCAGCGAAAGATGAGAATGCAGCACTAGTTGAAGTCGATTTTTGTATGCGTTTCCATAGCCGTGGAATCATTTTTGTCAGGTTGGAGGGGCTAAGAGGGGCAAGGTACACATATAGGCCTTAGTAACTTCGGCTTGCGCAAATATATGCGTGATAGCCGGTATTCGTTCGTGAACAGGCGGTCGGCAGGTTGAAGGTGACGGCCCTCGTCCAATGCCCTTAATGTTGGGGCTGTCCCACATCCTCCATTCCCACACCAGTGTGCACATCCATTCCCACCCGAACAATAGGGAAGACATTTGGTGAAGTTTTGATGGTATGAACAATGCTAACATAAGTATCCCGAAAAAAAGTATTGGCGGCTTACCTATAGAGTATCACATCAAAATTAAAAATATGTCATTACGGGCGGGGCTATCGGTGACGGCGGAAGTTTAAGACCCCCCTCCAACGACATTTTTCGATGGGGGCGAACACACCGTCAAAGGTTTGATGGAAGGTAAGAGGGAGCCTAAGCAGGTCCACGGAAGGAATTGGGCCAATGAGAGGTGGTCAATCACTATGTGTCACCTTGTTTTCGCGAATAAAAAAACTTCATCTTGTTACGACTCACCGAAGGTCATAAGCGAGGGTTCGGTTTCTGGCCGAGGACTTACTCAATGACAAATTGAGATATTTTGTAAGGGTATCCAGGTATAAGCAACGGCATCCGTTGAGTAGGCTTCGGTCGGGCGAGCCCTCACCCCAGCACACTAACACCCCAGTAATTATCATCACGAATAGCGCGCTGCGTGCTGTGCAGTGTTCGCTGACTGGGTATGGATTTCGTCTCACGCCGAGGCCGCATTAGCCGGCCACGCACGTGCCGTCGCGGCAGCCGACGCTCGATGCGGTCCTGCCCGCGTCGGCCTGTGCCGATCTCCGTTATGATACAACTCCGTCCCAATATCTGGCGGTGACGCGCGGCGCCCCTCAGTCGTCCCCCCCCCCCCCGTCTCGCCGCGAGTCCACCGGCGGCTGCAGAGGGAGGAGGTGAGCTACGACCGTCGTCATACCGCTAGAACGTAGCCAATGGGCGAAGAGGACAGCCCCCATCTTAGGAGCTGCACCTTAGTGATAAACAGGGCGCCTTTTCGAATGCCAGGCGACTGGACGCCACGGGATGCTTATTCGCACGTCACACGAGGAATCCGATGCGCCATGAGTGCTGCCCTGTTTCCAGATAATATAATGGTCTACGCACATTGGACATCATATCGTGTTTCCAGATGTCACAATTCCTATTTGCATAAACGTTTATACTGGTCAAAAGTCACAAGCGCATTATCTAGTACACGGCAGTACAACGCCTCGCCCCCACCTCCCTGCGAATCGTTCCACGGCGCCTGGATAGGTCCTGGGTATGACGGTCACATTGAAGTACCTCGCGAAAAATAAACATTGATTTGTCACTGTTGTGAAACATGGTTTGAAGGCAAGGAAAGGGGAACGAAGCCTTTCCGGTCTTCGAATCGTTAGCTGCGAGTCCACTTGTTCTTTGCTGCAACATTATCCAGCAAAATGTTCTTACTTTCCATTGTTGCGAATTAAATGTTTATTCCAATATTTTACACCAAAATAGAACGCATGCAAATGATGTCCCCAAATGTGAATATGTGGAGCCATGACAATATGTTCCGTGTAGGAGGTTGCGTGCATTTTTTGGTGGAACTATGCCCTGTTCACGTTTAGGATTAATCATGCTGATCTGAGGGTTCGTGACAATGTGTTCCCAAGATGCGCTCAGCACAGTGCAAAGATGTTCACCTTTTAAAAATTCGTTCGCTGTGGATATTATATTTGGATGTTGTGTTACAGCGGTAGATATCCAAATCGTCTGAAGAATTGTGCAAGGAGAGAGCTTATATCGCAGTATCGGCCATTGGAAAGTCGCATCGTACATACCATGGTGGATGTCCTACTGTAGAACTCAGGAACAGGCGTCACTGGCTTTGTCTCCAATCTTTGGCTCTAGCTACGTTCTCTCGAAAGAGCATCCGAGCAGCTCGAACTCTTCGAGAGAACCGGGCGGCTGGAGCGGACAGACAGCCGAAGGCGCCCAAGCAGATTAAGGAAATGTGGCGTGGCGCACACGGCCGTAGACCTGACGTCACGGCACATGTCTGTGTGTGTAGCGACAACGCCATCGTGTACATTGGAAGCAGCCGCGGGACACGCCGGGCGCTCGGTGTGGAACGGAGAAGGCGCAGTGAAAAGTTCTCATGTTTTACTTGTCGTGACACAGAGCGTCATCACACAGTTTCAAGTTAGCTTCCTTCATTCCCTCATGGTTAAAGGCGTAATCAGAATTGTCTGGGGTGATGTGGGTGCCACCAGTTCAGACTGTCTGCCGGTGACAGTCCTCCGGCTCTGACCTGTTGCAGTGCGCCAACTGCGACCGGGCTCCGCTGCTGGAGTGCGCGCTGTGCCGCCGCACCACCTACTGCACGCGCTTCTGCTGCGCCAAGGACTGGCCGAGCCACCGCGCCGCCTGCGGCCACGACGCGCCGGCCGCCAGCGTCATGTTCGTCCTGGCCGACGGCTCCGACCGCCTCATCACCGTCTCACAGACGCAGTGACGTCATCCGGGGTCACCTCCGGCCGGCCGCCTCGTCACCGTCTCACAGACGCAGTGACGTCATCCGGGGTCATCCCGGCCGGCCGCATCGTCACCGTCTCACAGACGCAGTGACGTCATCCGGGGTCATCCCGGCCGGCCGCCTCGTCACCGTCTCACAGACGCAGTGACGTCATCCGGGGTCATCCCGGCCGGCCGCCTCGTCACCGTCTCACAGACGCAGTGACGTCATCCGGGGTCATCCCGGCCGGCCGCCTCGTCACCGTCTCACAGACGCAGTGACGTCATCCGCGGTCATCCCGGCCGACCGCCTCGTCACCGTCTCACAGACGCAGTGACGTCATCCGGGGTCACCCCGGCCGGCCGCCTCGTCACCGTCTCACAGACGCAGTGACGTCATCCGGGGTCATCCCGGCCGGCCGCGTCATCACCGTCTCACAGACGCAGTGACGTCATCCGGGGTCACCCCGGCCGGCCGCCTCATCACCGTCTCACAGACGCAGTGACGTCATCCGGGGTCACCCCGGCCGGCCGCCTCATCACCGTCTCACAGACGCAGTGACGTCATCCGGGGTCATCCCGGCCGGCCGCCTCGTCACCGTCTCACAGACGCAGTGACGTCATCCGGGGTCACCCCGGCCGGCCGCCTCATCACCGTCTCACAGACGCAGTGACGTCATCCGGGGTCATCCCGGCCGGCCGCCTCATCACCGTCTCACAGACGCAGTGACGTCATCCGGGGTCACCCCGGCCGGCCGCATCGTCACCGTCTCACAGACGCAGTGACGTCATCCGGGGTCATCCCGGCCGGCCGCTTTGTCGGTTCGGAGCGTTGTGGTGTCAACGCATCACGGCTTACTGTGTACATATTCATCTTTCTCACATCGAATTATGTTTCATCGCACACATAAGTTGTGCAGGAAATAAAATATGTGGCTACAGCGACTGAAACTTGAGCCACTACTGAGCAATTCCGACGATTTAAACTGCGTTCGGATTTTCCACGGACAGTACACTTGTCTGATTTTGATGGGTGCAGTTTACTAGTGGTTGGCACCGTCGGCGGTTTTTAATTGCATGATTTGCGATGTTTGGTAATACACGACTAAGACTATCCAGTTTGTATGTGCATGCTGATGGAATTGTCACCGGCACTCACATGAAACCTATGCTCTTTCCAATGGTGCTGATCCACGTCATCTTTTGACATCACACAACGACTAATTGTCCTCGATGACCAGCGTTGAGCAGTGTTAAATAATTGTTCTTGTCTGATGAGTTTCGATCCTCACATTCTGCTTTTAGGAATGTAAGCCCACGCATTTTTTCCTCTGGTGTCATTGTTCATCCGTTGCAGTATCGGAGTCAATTCTCCCTCCCCCATCCCCCCGCAGCTCAGGGGCGTCGATGTGTATCCTTTTGTGGGAGCGGTGGCACCACCAACGTTGATCTTGCCACCCCTCCCCCATGTTGTTTGGCCTCCCAATAACTTATGCTTTTTAAATAGTGAAGAGAAGAAAGTTAAAGTAAAAAAATGAAGCGCACTGTGTTACTTATAAAAAATAGGTGGTGCGGATCAGTACGTTTTGTACTGAAAAGAAACGCATTTGGATTGTTTATTCCTTATTGTTTATTGTCCACAATCTCCAACAGCATATTGTGGCCTTTACAGAAGTCATTTGCTGTAAAACGTAAACAGAACAGGTGAACCGTTTTCAGTTCAAACAGGTAGACGGCTGTCTGAACTGCATCGATGCCCGATGGCTACGCGTCTCGGATGTGAGCATGTGCCGCAGCACGTTACCTAACTACCTGAGTCTTAAATGCATTCAGCGGGTTTGTGAATACGTCCTTACTTGATGTCGCTGCTAAAGATGTGTTCGTTTCTCTTAATACTCTGTTAAATAAGCCACACCTAATGGTTTCTGCACGAGCGGCCGGCACATTAAATAAAACAGGTTGCCTATTGCTCCTGACTGGTGCAGTCAGGGATTTGGCAGTGGATTGATTCTTCATCTTGTACTGCAAAAAAAAGGTGATTTGTGCAAAAAGAAAATAGTCTGGTTTCATTCCTCTATGCAAGCGGAATGCTACACCATAAAATGTTGAGTTTAGCTGATGCTGATGCATTTTAAATCAAATTGTCTGAAGAATCTGCAGTCACTAATCAACAATTGCGTTATCGTGCTGCTACTTTCATACACCGCTAACCGCAAGCACAATCGTACGAAGCTGTGTGCGCGCTGAACTAAGCAGTCTGGTGACATGCTGCCGGATATTGTAGTGCGCTGAGGCCAGCACTAAGAGTCGGCAGACCTGAGCTGACTGAGATAGAGGCGGTGCGATGCCTTTGCCGTGTCGGTCGCAAGTGATGTTGCCCTGGTCGTGGAGCGATGGCACTAAGACGCACGGAGTCAGCAGTGGTTCCCACGAGCGGCCGAGCTTCAGAGACGACTGAGCTTCTGGAATTCCTCTGATGCCTCTGCGGCAGCGCGACTCGCAGTTGGTGTAGAGTTCGCTGGGAACGAGCATTGTTCTCGATAGCTCAGAGCCGCGTGACCATGACGTGATTATTAGCCACTGGCATGGCATTTGGCGGCCGCGCGTTGGCCGTGACGTTTAGCTCTGGGAGTGCTCAGAGATGTCACTCTTCACTGGTGCTTGCGTCCGGACACTTGTCACCGGAACGCTGGGCGAGACGGAGCTCAGCGGAGCGGGGCGGCCCTGCCCCGCGCACTTCGGTACCGAGGGACGTGGGACTGTCTGAAAATCGTTGTGTGACTGTTGGAGATGTGATTAGTATATTCCCGTAAGGGCAATATTTATTAGCGTTGATACGAGTCACTAGGTGATGACAGCTCAACCCGCGCCTTAGGGCGCGGCGTGTAACTCAGCAGGCTGTTCCCGTCATCTTTAGCGGCATCAAACTACTACGATCTGTACTTAAAGCCGGTAGATGTCGCACCCGGCGGACCACTTGCGGAACTTCCGGTTACGGAACTAAGCCAGAAAAAAAAATGAATCTGGGATTAATGGGCCAGTACACTTCCGTAACTCTGAAAGATAATAAATGGGCAGATGGGAACACGCAGTATTACTAAGTTCCACGCAGAAATTAATTCACAGCTGAAATGTGTTGTGACATCTGGCAACGTCCCCCTTCCCGCCGCAGCCGAGCACATTCCGGCCGGAACTACGGAAGAGCAGGGTTGATAGTCTAGCCCACTCCCACCCCCACCCCATCAACCACATCTCTGCCTGTGACGCCCATTTCCAGTCTCCTCCTTCCGTCCGAGACGGTCTTTCAGCCGCACATCGACGAAAATGGAACGGCTGAAACTAACTGGAGTCGAGACTATCGAAAGCCAAACCGTAGGTCGCAACTGCAAAGAAAAGAAGAATTCCAGCGAACGAGTAAGTAAATGCTAATGTTTGAATACTTGAAAGGATAGGGTGATTGAAGACCGGCCGGTATGCAAGCTGGATATCGTATGTGAACGCTGTTGCCTCTTGGAATATGGGAACATGGGCTTGAAATTGGACATGGAGATGATGTGTCATGAGGTGACTGACCTCTAACAAGATACTGAGATGAGGTGTCACGTTGAGGTGATGTATGAATACGTGGGTGCAGGTATGTGTGGCAGCCTACTGAAGAGTCGTTTGTGGAGCAGTTGAAGCTGTCTGTGGTAATCAGGCTGTAGTAATAATTTGTCTGTCACGTTGAACAATTGATACTTAAATAATTATCGCCATTGGTTGCTAATGCAATGCACAAATATAAGGGCTGGATTTTGAGGTGCCCATCAAGAGGTGTTTGGATCAGAGATTGAGCTCTGAGATTGAGACATAGACATAGAGCTATTGAATTTACATTCGGGGTTAATCGTCAACGTCGAGGTCCATAGAACTATTCACGTGCCAAAGGAAGTTTGTCTCAGACATTCTGGAAATATCTGATAAAGGTGGGGAGAACAAAAAACTATCTACAGTATTGTCCTTGAAAAATGCGAAAGTGAAAAACCAGGTGCAAGCCTGTTTAACGCAGGCCCCTAGAGAAGGCCCCGAGTTTTTTTAACTGGATTTCGTGCCGATCCCCCATACCTATAAGTACGAGTGTGCCGGCTGCTTGCGCTATGTGGTGGCGAACAACATGAAGTATGGAGCTCAGAGGATCAGTGGGTTTTGTGAATTTTGAGCTCATATTTCGTGGGCGAGACCAGTTTGTTATAAAGTCCAATACAAGATCGGTTAATTAGTTATGGATGGATATCCAAAAGGTTGGGTACATTTTTTGTCAGCGTGGAAGCACGAAGATAAAACAATATATGGCGCCGTTTGAGCTCATAGCGAGTACGTTCCGTCAGTAAATGTTCCACGGTCAGCCGGCCATTGCACGAGGAGCAGGTTGGTGGTTGAAAACGGTCAAAAAGATGGCTGTGGGTGAGTCGAGTATGGCCTGAGCGAAGACGGCCAAAATAACTCGGTGTTTTCGGCTGCCTTGGTTGGGCCTAGACCGTGCGCCAGGACAGGCTTGATTTGATAAGGATGGCTAGAGTGATTGCCCCACCATTCGTTTTGAAGGTTTGTTGAAAAGCACAGCTTGGTTTGATGCAAGGCATCCGAAAGTGCTAGGGGGGACTTGGAGGCGTTAGGTTGGTAGCTACATTTGCTAGTTGGTAAGCTTTTGCATCTCCTGGGTTTCTGGAATGACCGGGTATCCAGAGGAAGACAACATACCGTCAGCATGGTAGCCAGAGGAGGTTGTTTATCATATAACAGATGCCAATCCTGGCTACGCCACTGGATTGGTCTTCACGGGCGCGTCGTGCCCTAGCGGGGCAAACTATTTGT
Organism: Imbricaverruca yamaguchii; assembly: GCA_034440575.1. Taxonomy (NCBI): domain Eukaryota; kingdom Metazoa; phylum Arthropoda; class Thecostraca; family Neoverrucidae; genus Imbricaverruca; species Imbricaverruca yamaguchii. The sequence goes on along the minus strand of JAOTOL010001466.1, from coordinate 490,439 downwards.
GAGTGGAAAGGACGCATTCATGCGGCCCATTTGTGTTCTTCCGAACTGGCATATTTGCACTGAATTATGTTAAAAGGCAATAATTATGCCAAAATGTGTATTTTTAGAATGAACATAGCTTTCAAACTACGGACCCCCCCCTCCTTTCAGCTTGATTACGAGTGACTTCCTTAGTCGAGACGATTCATAAATGGTGCATGTTGATATAGCTTCGTTATTTCCCAGCATTCCAAACTTGCCCAAACTAGAAAATCTGGTGCCGTCCGTCAACCATATCTCTGACATGGCCTAACACCCCCCTGTCATATATTTTGATGAAAATTGGCATACAGGGTTAGCTGAGGCCCGGAAACGATGTCTGAGCTTCTGAGCTCAATCGGAGCAGCGGTTCACGAGTTATTGCCTGCGGCGTTTTTCTGAGTTCGCACTGAAGGTCAAACTTTCAGTGCCAATATCTTAGTGTTATGTAGATATAAATTTTGAAAATTATATATTGTTGGAGTCTCAATGAGCTCATCTTCCGATTCCTGAAGCCAGAAAGTTTAGAAAATATGGCCCCGTGACCTCGGAGAACGTGATGTGTGGTGACGCCTAGTACAATGATATTGAAATGACTATTGATGTAGAACGAAAGTCTCATCATTTGTCGTTCTGATGAAGAAATACAAACCATGTATATTAAGCAACTAATACGAGTTTCTGTAACAAATATTTCCTCCTCATGCGAAAAAAAATGCTGCTTAAATAGGTTTGCTGTTCAATAAGCTTTGTTTTCCGGTTCTTCGAAAGAGGGCGGCATCGTAGTGTGCTTCGGATGTGTTTGGAAAATTTTGCTAAGCCTCTTAATCTTATTTCCAACACTAAACTCACATTTAGACTAGGCTGGGATACGATTAAATGTCAGATGTGCAACATTGCCTGATGCACACCGGTAAGTATGCACGGGTTTCAGAGGACAGTTGACGTTCGGCAGTCGACATCCATGCAGACCCCAGTTGGTATGAAACGGGATAGCGTTATCTATGAACTTCGATTCCAGTATACGCTTCCTTGTCGTTTATCCCCGCTGTCTAGGGAGAGGGGGGTCTAGTTACGCCGCGTAAACCGACCAGGCTGTCTCGTGCGCAGCGATAAGATAAGTGATCCCCTCATGAAACCGTGAGCGTGGAATCGGAATCGTGTGCCTAGTTGACGCCAGGCACGAGGCGAAGAGGTATGGTTCTTAACAAAGTGAAACGGTGCTGGCTTCCCTGGTGGAAAAATCCTACAGGACTGTCCTGCACAATTGTGCATGACAGGGTCGTGAGGGATCCTGCAGGATTCTGTGTGAGAAATTGATGCAAGGATACTACAGGATCCTGCACATAAATCCTGCAGGGTCCTGCATATAAATCCTGCAGTATCCTGCAGGATCCTTCACATGAATCCTACAGGATCCTTCGCATAAATCCTACAGGATCCTTCACATAAATCATGCAGGATCCCTCACATACACCCAACAGGATCCTACACATAAATCCTCTCGGATCTATGACTGTTCTGTACGATCCTGCAGGATCATTCACATAAATCCTGCAGGATCCTTCACATGAATCATGCAGGATCCTTCACATAAATCCTGTAGGACCCAGGGCTGTCCTGCAGGATCATGCGCATAAATCCTGCAGGATCCTTTACATAAATCCTGCAAGATCCTTCACATAAATCCTGCAAGATCCTTCACATGAATCCTACAGGATCCTTCACATAAATCCTGTCGAATCTACGAATGTTCTGTAGAAACCTGCAGGATCCTGCATATAAATCCTGCAGGATCCTGCGAAAAAATCATGCAGGATCCTTCACATAAATCCTACAGAATCCTTCGCATAGACCCTGTCGCATCCAGGGCTGTCTTTTTTCAAACTAACACGACAAAATGTTATGTATCCCTGTATTATAAATATTCAGAACGCGATACAAATGTGCTGGTGCTGTGATTGAATCGCATCACATGGGCGTGGTGGCGGAATCCAGGCGACGTTTCCGGAGTTTCGTTTCGTCGTTTAGTTTAGCTCGGAATATTATCCGGACATCACCCTCCGACAAGTTGAGCTTTCGACAAAGGAAGACTGAAAAGGAGCATATAAGTGTAAACATACATTTTGCAAAGATAAATTAGTGCTTAAAACAAATGAATGTGAATATTCCATTTCTGTAAACGTGTGAAGAAAACACCATCAGTACATGAAAACGCACACAATAATTCATGTACATACAAATTGGGGAGCCGTCCAATATAAAATAAGCATTATCATCAATTCATCACTCGAGCATTTCAACATACAAAAAGCAATTTATGCTGCATTCCAGAATCCGTCGTACATTATTGTCACTACGATTTAAGGCGCATCAACTGTATCGGTTTCACAGCACCCCTATGTACATCAATCAGACCATAGTTAATGAGTATGTTTGGTTGATTACAATAACTCGAGCATGCGGTATTAGTTAAACTACCAAATACCAGGATAATTATCCTGGTATTTCGCATAGCCGGAGCAATGGTACGGCGGTGCTGTTCTGATCCAGTATAAGTGCCATAAATATCATATAACTGAAGGTATGAGGCCACCATCTGAGCAACTGGTCGAACTGGTGAAGGACAGTTGAATTCGGAAGGACGTTTTCCTGTGCACGAACTGCATTGGAAGGTTGCTTAAGGATTCTAAAATTATCCCAATGCAAGAGGTATCGCCAGTTCAGTGAAGTGGCTCCAGCAGCCAAACTTCCAGCGGAAATGCGTCAAATCCTGTGTCTGGCAAGAACTGCACACCCTCGGATGAAACTGACCATGCAACAAGCCATCTTGATGCCAACGTGACCTTACCCATCCTAGGCATATCGCCGTTGAGGACAAGTCGCTTCTTATATATATATATATATATATATATATAAGCCAATAGAGTATAAGATATATATACACATATATATATATATATATATATATATATATATATATATATATATATATATATATGGTGTGTGTGTGTGTGTATATATAATGAATTACCTGCTTTTTGTGTACATTGATTACTAATTAGTGGTCAGATGTTCGAGTGAAGATACATCAACCTCTATACCTCTTTGGTATAGAGTGATATAGGCATGATGTGAAGTATGTCAGCTCTGTCAAGCTCGTCTATGTCAGCTCTCAGGAAGTGAATGAAGCAGCGTCTTATCTCCGACAACGATTCTCGAAAGCAGTCACGGTGAAAGGTACACAGCGGTTCCACATGTTCTCGCCCTCAGACCTCACGTCCATCGCGGTGCACGAACTCTCCCGTGGCCCGGGACGTGTCGTGAGGGTGAGCAAGAAGTGAAGTGCTATGAGAGAACGCTATCTCTCTGGACCGTACATGCGCAATGGTGCATACGCATGCACTATGCAGTTAATAACAAAATCGCTCATTTTCCAGCATATGTGTGTGTGTGTGTGTGTGTGTCTGTGTGAGCAGGAAAAGGTATTAAAACTACAGGCCTAATTGGGCGTCTTTGCCTGTGGTTTTTATGCAATCAATAAATGAAATAAACTAGTGCGTTACGATGCCATCGTCCTATGAATTATGCAGATTTTTTGTAGTTGCATAGCATGTACATAGGGTGGCAAGTTCACATGTCTCAATATGTTTGTGAAACATAGTGAGCTATGCAAGGAATGAGCATGTTTGTGTTTGATTTAATTACGCCGCCAATCTGATGATTTGCAAAAACGGCATCTCCTCGTTGTTTCGCCAAACTATTAACCCAGAATACAACGTCAATATTTGATCTCTCTTGCGTTTATGCAGTGAATTTGCGGTCATGGTGTCCATGTCTAGCTCTCTGAAGCGGACACAAACTCAGGAAAATGGCAACCATTCATCCCATTTGTCAACAGCAAACATCTTTACACGATGTTGGCTATATCAGCCATGCTTAGTCAAAATATGTCTTCGGCGCTGGATATGAGAAGCAAATAACTAAGCCATATATGCAAAATATCTCCGTACCATATTTGGTATCGTACGCTTCAGAGGCATCGGCGAGACAAAGCTTACTGAATAGCCAGCCAATTTAGGCGTCTTTTTCGCATAGGTCACCCAATATTTGTTGCAGAAACTGGTATTAGGCTTCTAATATACGTGATTTTTATTCTTTTATCGGAGAGATAAATGATGAGGCTTTCGTTATATATGGATAATCACATCAATATCATTACACTAGGGGTCAACACAGGTCACTTTGCTCGAGGTCACGGGGTCATATTTTCAAAGTGTCCACAAACCAAAAACTGACCCCTGAATCGAAAGACGAGCTCATTGCGATTCCAACGATATATAGTTTGTATAATTTATATCTACATTACACTAAGATATCGACTCTCGAAGTTTGACCTTCAGTCCGAACTTAGAAAAACGCCGCAGGCTGTAATTCGTGAACCGCTGCTCCGATTGAGCTGAAACGACCATCAATCGTTTCGGGACCTCAGTAACCATGTATGCCGATTTTCATCAGAATCTGAGACATGAGGGTGTTAATTTTGAAAATTCGTGTTAGAGATATGGTGGATGGCACCAGCTCATGCTTGGGCTTCGTGCGCGATCGCAGTAAAATTAAAGATTTACAAATGTCGTACCAATGGGCCCCAAGTTGATCAAATCATGTGATAAATCTGTTGAAGCTACAGCTTTTCATATGTTGCCAAAATGAACATACCTAGTGGGCATTTGCGGGCGTTGGCGCGGCGGCGAGGGTCGCAGCAGGCCGCGCCACCGGCTCCCCCGTGCGGGGCGAGGAGACGGAAACGCCGCCGAGCGGACGCGATACGTCGGCCGATGTCCGATACGGTGACGCACCTCGACGGTGATCGATTCGGGCGGGTGTGCCGCGTCCCGCCTGTGCCGCGACGGCCACTCGAGATGACCGACAACGACGACGGCGGCTCCGTGCCAGCAGCCGACCGAGCCCGCCGCCCCGCCAGCCGCCGCACCGCCAGCCGCCGCCCCGCCAGCCGCCGCACCGCCAGCCGCCGCACCGCCAGCCGCTGCTGCCGTGGCGGCGTGGCGCGCGTCTGAGGCGTAGCGGCCGCGCGCCGGGGGCGTGCTGCGCGCCGCGAGGTCGACGCCGTCGCCGCCGCCCGCCCACCCGCCGCCGCTATAAAGCCGGCGCCGGGCATGGATTTCGGCCGTGCGACGGTGCTCAAGTACCACTGGCACTGCGCCGCGCCGCGCCCGGACGTCGCCGCCGCCGCCGCCGCCGCCGCCGCCGCCGCGACGATGGGCCCGCCGAAGCCGGTGCCGGCCGCGGCCGCCGTCGGCGCCGTCACCCGCCAGCGGTTCGCCATCAAGAAGAGCTACAGCATTGAGGTAGGTGGCCGGCCGGCGGCGGCGCCGCTGAGCGTGCGACGAGCGGACGCAGCTGAACTGGAGTGCCTGTCCGATGGAACCTTTCGATGTGTGTCGTGGTGGTCAGTCCAGTACCTGTCTGCACCGTCAGCACAACACGGACAGGTGCTGGAGGTGGCTGTGCCCGAGGGCAGCTAGCAGTCTGAGGGCAGTGAAGCGGCATTGGAGAAAGCATTCGAGTCGCAGCTTGTGGTACTGCATGTTCCGGTATATTCTAGTTCATGCGTGCTAGAACCAGGATACCGATGTCGAAATCTGTTTACGTTAGGTAAAATAGGCCGTTTTGTGTAGGTGGAATGGGTGTTTTTTATTCCACATGTTTTTTGTGTTCTCAAACTATCATTTCATTTTTATTTTGTGCTGGACAGATTAAAGTAGGACTATTCCAAGTCAACAGTAGAATTATAAGAGTTTTTGGGCGCATTAGCGGCGTTGCTTATACAGCGCCCATAACGATCCCATTTTAACTCTGTCCATACTATCCTAGTGTGCAAGCTTGCCCTCGTAACAGGGACTAGACAGGGGACTATATCGCACGGAAATTTGCCTTCGGAAGAAAGTAGAACAACTAACCAGAATTGATCGGTGTCGATTACCCCCGCCCCTATTCGATTAACCAGAATTGACCGGGGTCGATTCACGCATATCTTCCAGGTCAAAGGCGACGTTGTATGAAATCGATTGGGGAGGAGCATCGTCTGTGTTGGGGCAAGACCATACCTGGGAACCCCGGGGATTTGAAGGCAACTCGATACGTCCCCATGTAAAACCTATAGGTCAGCTGGGGACCAAACGCTTTAGTAATTTCCTCCTAAACAGCATATGAAGCACACGTCTGTTCGGGTTCCCAGAGGAAACTAAGCCTCAGGAGCAGGCACCACACATAAATCAGTTGTCGCCACATGCAATGTTCGTGTTCAGAAAGGTGATTACAGATTCTGCACTCACTTTGCGCACACATCCTTCATTTATCTCGCTTACAGAGAGGGCCGGGGCATATCCCAGTCGTTGTCCGCGTGGTTACGTTCTGGTGTCACATCAGCAAACCTTGCCTTTGGCTGGTACATCAAGAGCTCCCATGATGTCCTACCGATCGAGCCCTATGGTTATCGCTTGCACGGTTCCAGCTAATCATAATTTCATTTCCGTCTCGTCCTCTCCGTCTTCTTGGACAGTGATGGTGCCCAGGCTGCATTCGGATATATTCGTTCTTTTTACGAGGAAGGTAATATTTAGATGGGCTTGATTAACGAGGGTTAAGTAATCTTCCAGGGTGACCGACCCATGCTATCAGTAACACATGTTGTTAATGAATCGCATGTTTGAAAAGGCAACCTCAGAATCGTTTGTCACAAATTCTCACAGTCGTTTGTCACACAGTGTGTGAGTAGTACTTGCAAGTCAGCAAACATAATTATGCCGCACATGTTAATCTGACTTTTGTGGATTTCTGACCTAGCTGTAGTGACGTCAACTGTGTCCTCGATCGGAATATTGGCATGCAGATTGCTTTCTTGTCTGCTGAATACGGTTGCACCAGGAGAAAGCTTCGCTGAGGACTGACCGCAGCCGATATAGGTAATATCATGCTTTGCTCAATGAGCGTACACTGGACGTACACTGACCAGCCCCTGGCCTGACTGGTAACAGCCTCGGACGTACACTGGCCAGCCACGGCCTCGCCGGTAACAGCCTTGGACGCGGGTTCGGTCGTGGATGAGGTTTGGCTGTTGCATCAGCTCCTTGCCACTGCAGCTGCAGCACGAGAGTGGGCGAAAGACGGTCACACTGCGTGCCCCTCCCCTCTCAGAGTCGGCGACCCGCTGGATGCTACCTGAGCCGGCTGGCAGCCAATCATGGCTCAGATGGTCAGCTGCCGGCCAATCATGGCTCAGATGGTCAGCTGCCGGGCCCAATTTCCACCGCTTTGATCTGGTGCCATCTTTCAGCAAGATCCATACTTATTTGACGGCCCTGAGGCATGAAGTGGCTGACATTCGATGTCGTACTAACGGGAATTGGCAGATTGCTTTTTGGATCACTTCATTCACATGTACATTGGCTCATGCCTATATATATATATATATACTTGCGCAGCACACTCATGAAGTGAGTAGCAATACCTTTGGGGTTTATAAATAACGCACTTGCTTATGATTAAAGGCTTCAAAGATAGACCCATTTCGGACGTTTCTCGAAAGAACACGAAATAAAAGGGTCAGCGAAACATCAATTCAGTGGATACAAAGTGATTGGTTCGGTGGAGTGCTAAGCCCTTCGTGTTACTCTGGGACAGATCCGGTATGTGATACAACATTTTGTCATTATGAACATTATGGACATGAAACATAACACGGATATAGCAATATAGCAATAAGCATAGCAATAACATGGATTTCAACCTGCGATCAAATGGGAAGTCGCTCAACTGCATTTTAAGTTCATTAGCTTTAAAATATTGTTGAATCCTCCAAATAATTCCATGGAATTGCCACGACCATGAGTTCGATTTTGGTCCATAATTTGCACTAAAATGACATTTTCTCAAAATCTAAGAGCATTTTATGCGATAAGTGTTGCCTTGTGCAAACCCAACGAATGTTAGGTGTTCACATGTGATTTGTATATCAAAATTTGAAAACATTTGTGAACTTTGCTCCCCAAGTCAGGCTTCATGCTCCGCCTCCGTCGCAATCGCCTGTATAATGTACACTAATGCTAAGATGTATTTTGTATTTTGTATGATGGCCATTTAACTGCGTTGTGCCATTTACAGGTGCCATCATGCACTACCAATGTGCTATTTTAGAGCGGTTCGCGTTGTTTAAGAAGCAGCAAGGTCACGGTGTCTTGCGCTTGTAGTCGCGCATATAGTCAGGTGTGTGCATTGTGCGTACACACATGCCCCGAGGTGCGGTGCCCAACCGTAGCATTAAGACTTATACAGGTGACGAAATCAATAATGGTTTGGCCAGCTTTCCTTGGCAGTGAATGATTTACAGATTTGGCCTACATTCCTTCCAAAATGAGCGGTGGCCAGCCAGTATGTGTGTTTGTGCACTGCTAAAGGGGGATGGGACAGGAACGAAATTTGGGACCAAGCAATTTGATGAATTAACAAGGCGAAAGTGAATGGGACCAGCAAATGTGAGCGAATGAAGAGAATGAATGTATGTTAAGTAGCTTTAAGTACCAGCGCAAGTCGCTTGAGCCTCAACACACACACACCTATTTTGTGCGGTGCATTGCATAAAACTAACCACTATTTGTGCACACCAAGCAGCTCCAACTGGGGATATGCCATTCAAGCTACGATTAAATCCATGACCATTAATTATCTAAGAAAATGTATTCATTTTAATTTAGCGAGTGGCTTGCACACCGGCTCGCTGGCTTGTAGGGTGTTCCCAAAACTATGGCCCCGCACAAGATATAAATGTGTGTAAGGGAGGATAGTTCACACCACACCAAGCCAGCTGGGATTCGGGGAACGGGTTGTGGAGGTGGTGAAGGACCAACCACAACACCAGCACACTGGCGCCCGAAGCAAATGCGATATTAAGCCCAGTTTGTGGTTGGTTTCCTTCTGCACAACCCGAGAGATAGCCGCAACGACAGCCCCCCCCCCCGCCATACGCCCCACTCCCCTCTGCAATGTGCGGGGTAAGCCCGCTGACCGCGAGTGCTCCCCAGCGTCATCCAATTGTCCGCCGGCCGGTGGCGAGCCGAGTGGTCTCTCGACCCACTGGTGAAGTGGTGTGGTCGCGTGCAGTTGTGTGCCGCCGCCGACTGCCCTGTTGACTCTTCATCGGCGGGATTAATAGCCGCCGCGCCCACTCTCTTCTGCGGAGGGAGACGACGGTGCAGTGCGACGTCAGCGTGTGTGCTGATGTCGTGTCAGCGAGCGTGGCCGGCACCCAGTGTGTGCTGATGTCGTGTCAGCGAGCGTGGTCGGCACCCAGTGTGTGCTGATGTCGTGTCAGCGAGCGTGGCCGTGTGTTGATGTCGTGTCGGAGCGTGGTCAGCACCCAGTGTGTCTGATGTCGTGTCAGCGAGCGTGGCCAGCACCCAGTGTGCTGATGTCGTGTCAGCGAGCGTGGTCGGCACCCAGTGTGTGCTGATGTCGTGTCAGCGAGCGCGGCCAGCACCCAGTGTGTGCTGATGTCGTGTCAGCGAGCGTGGCCAGCACCCAGTGTGTGCTGATGTCGTGTCAGCGAGCGTGGCCAGCACCCAGTGTGTGCTGATGTCGTGTCAGCGAGCGTGGCCGGCACCCAGTGTGTGCTGATGTCGTGTCAGCGAGCGTGGTCGGCACCCAGTGTGTGCTGATGTCGTGTCAGCGAGCGTGGTCAGCACCCAGTGTGTGCTGATGTCGTGTCAGCGAGCGTGGTCGGCACCCAGTATGTGCTGGTGTCGTGTCAGCGAGCGTGGTCGGCACCCAGTATGTGCTGATGTCGTGTCAGCGAGCGCGGCCAGCACCCAGTGTGTGCTGATGTCGTGTCAGCGAGCGTGGTCGGCACCCAGTGTGTGCTGATGTCGTGTCAGCGAGCGTGGTCGGCACCCAGTGTGTGCTGATGTCGTGTCAGCGAGCGTGGCCAGCACCCAGTGTGTGCTGATGTCGTGTCAGCGAGCGTGGTCGGCACCCAGTGTGTGCTGATGTGTCAGCGAGCGTGGTCGGCACCCAGTGTGTGTTGATGTGTCAGCGAGCGTGGTCGGCACCCAGTGTGTGCTGATGTCGTGTCAGCGAGCGTGGTCAGCACCCAGTGTGTGTTGATGTGTCAGCGAGCGTGGTCGGCACCCAGTGTGTGTTGATGTGTCAGCGAGCGTGGTCGGCACCCAGTGTGTGCTGATGTGTCAGCGAGCGTGGCCAGCACCCAGTGTGTGCTGATGTCGTGTCAGCGAGCGTGGTCGGCACCCAGTGTGTGTTGATGTCGTGTCAGCGAGCGTGGTCGGCACCCAGTGTGTGCTGATGTCGTGTCAGCGAGCGTGGTCAGCACCCAGTGTGTGCTGATGTCGTGTCAGCGAGCGTGGTCGGCACCCAGTGTGTGCTGATGTCGTGTCAGCGAGCGTGGTCGGCACCCAGTGTGTGCTGATGTCGTGTCAGCGAGCGTGGTCGGCACCCAGTGTGTGCTGATGTCGTACCAGCGAGCGCGGCCAGCACCCAGTGTGTGCTGATGTTGTGTCAGCGAGCGTGGTCAGCACCCAGTATGTGCTGATGTCGTGTCAGCGAGCGTGGTCGGCACCCAGTGTGTGCTGACGTCGTACCAGCGAGCGTGGTCGGCACCCAGTGTGTGCTGATGTCGTGTCAGCGAGCGTGGTCAGCACCCAGTGTGTGCTGATGTCGTACCAGCGAGTGTGGTCAGCACCCAGTGTGTGCTGATGTCGTGTCAGCGAGCGTGGTCGGCACCCAGTGTGTGCTGACGTCGTACCAGCGAGCGTGGTCAGCACCCAGTGTGTGCTGATGTCGTGTCAGCGAGCGTGGTCGGCACCCAGTGTGTGCTGATGTCGTACCAGCGAGCGTGGTCGGCACCCAGTGTGCTGATGTCGTGTCAGCGAGCGTGGTCAGCACCCAGTGTGTGCTGACGTCGTACCAGCGAGCGTGGTCAGCACCCAGTGTGTGTTGATGTTGTGTCAGCGAGTGTGGTCGGCACCCAGTGTGTGTTGATGTGTCAGCGAGCGTGGCGCACCAGTGTCAGCGAGCGTGGTCGGCACCCAGTGTGTGCTGATGTCGTGTCAGCGAGCGTGGTCAGCACCCAGTGTGTGCTGATGTCGTGTCAGCGAGCGTGGTCAGCACCCAGTGTGTGCTGACGTCGTACCAGCGAGCGTGGTCGGCACCCAGTGTGTGCTGATGTCGTGTCAGCGAGCGTGGTCAGCACCCAGTGTGTGCTGACGTCGTACCAGCGAGCGTGGTCAGCACCCAGTGTGTGCTGATGTCGTGTCAGCGAGCGTGGTCGGCACCCAGTGTGTGCTGATGTCGTGTCAGCGAGCGTGGTCAGCACCCAGTGTGTGCTGATGTCGTGTCAGCGAGCGTGGTCGGCACCCAGTGTGTGCTGATGTCGTGTCAGCGAGCGTGGTCAGCACCCAGTGTGTGCTGATGTCGTACCAGCGAGCGTGGTCAGCACCCAGTGTGTGCTGATGTCGTATCCAGCGAGCGTGGTCAGCACCCAGTGTGTGCTGATGTCGTGTCAGCGAGCGTGGTCGGCACCCAGTGTGTGCTGATGTCGTGTCAGCGAGCGTGGCCAGCACCCAGTGTGTGCTGATGTCGTGTCAGCGAGCGTGGTCGGCACCCAGTGTGTGCTGATGTCGTACCAGCGAGCGCGGCCAGCACTGACCAGCACTGCCAGCGACTGGCGGTCCGCTGGCACCAGGCGGACCGCCAGTTAACTGACGCGCCAGCCGATTCAGATTCACCTGCAGCTGGTTCCCAATTTCGTGCAAGCGTCTTCGAACGGCCATGTTGACATTTAATATAGGGCAATAGTGTCTCGCTATCGCATTATGATGGCGTCTATCTTTCAGGTAGGATACCTGACCGGTAGAGAAGATGAGTGCCGAATGCATGGGCAGACCCAAGTGGAGATGGCACAGTGTGCATGGGCCTCGTCGTGGAAAGGCGGGCCTCTGGCTGGGGAAGGGACCCCTCCAGTAGCGTTCGAGTGCACATCCTTGAATTTGCAGCCGAAGCAGAAACGGCATCCCTCCAGGGGCACTCGGGCAGGCCTTTTTTAATTTGTCAGCAGAGAGCACAGCTCTGAGTACAAAGGTACCTCTCCACGGACACCCGAATGTACACCCCCTCCCCCTCCCCTCCAAAATCAAGGTGTATGGATCCCGGTGTTCCGATGTAGACCGGCACTCCTCGTGTCTGTCCTCGAAACAGACCAAAACTATAGCCTAATGCTTGCACTCGATATAGACAGACCTGTACCACAGCCTAATACTTGCCCCCGATATATACAGGCTAGCACAATAGTGCGATGGTTGTCCTGATACAGACAGACAGCACTATGGTATAATGTTCCGATATAGCGCCTTTCCCCATATAGGCGGGCCAGCACAAAAGCTTAATGCCTGTCTCCGATATAGGCCAGCACTATAGCCTAATGCCCTGGATTTATTAACCGGTTACGCCGACTGGAATTATGGACCATTAGGTTGCCGCGCACGTCCTAAGTGTCAAAATCACTTATGGCGTTTCGCTGTTGCCGCCGGAGGACCTTTGTTCGCGGTGGAGCAAAAATTCTCGGTCAGCCAGTGCCTCAGCGCAATGTGTCATCTGACTCTGTGGCGCGCTGACGTGAATATTCTCAAGCCATATGGCAGGCAATATTTTCCGTTCGGCTCGGTTATGCGTGAACCGTGGTCCGTACACATACCCTGAGTGCTAACGGAGGAAACATGTGGCTTTCGGGCTGGTTGTGAGCATTTCAGCTGCGTAAAGCGACCCGTTCCACAGCCCTCGCACGCTTACTACTATGTTTTCCCAGGTTAGTGTGGCTGTTATAACTGCTGGCAAAGTCATGGTTTCGGGCTGAAAGTCGAATAGCTTGGACAAGTGAAAATAGCCAGCATGACAATCAAACAAATAATACAATTTGCATGTTTGAGTCAAGATAGCTGTTGCAGTGGTGGCGACACAGTCTAGGAGGCTGCTGACACGAGACGTTAGAGCTGTGGCTGTGGTGGCGACACCGTCTGGGAGACTGCTGACGACGGGACGTTAGAGCTGTGGCTGTGGTGGCGACACAGTCTGGGAGGCTGCTGACACGAGACGTTAGAGCTGTGGCTGTGGTGGCGACACAGTCTGGGCGGCTGCTGAGGGCGAGACGTTAGAGCTGTGGCTGTGGTGGCGACACAGTCTGGGAGGCTGCTGAGGACGAGACGTTAGAGCTGTGGCTGTGGTGGCGACACAGTCTGGGAGGCTGCTGAGGACGAGACGTTAGAGCTGTGGCTGTGGTGGCGACACAGTCTGGGAGGCTGCTGACACGAGACGTTAGAGCTGTGGCTGTGGTAGCGACACAGTCTGGGGAGGCTGCTGAGACGAGACGTTAGAGCTGTGGCTGTGGTAGCGACACAGTCTGGGAGGCTGTGAGGACGATACGTTAAAGCTGTGGCAGTGGTGGCGACACAGTCTGGGAGGCTGCTGACACGAGACGTTAGAGCTGTGGCTGTGGTGGCGACACAGTCTGGGAGGCTGCTGACACGAGACGTTAGAGCTGTGGCTGTGGTGGTGACACAGTCTGGGAGGCGGCTGACACGAGACGTTAGAGCTGTGGCTGTGGTGGCGACACATTCTGGGAGGCGGCTGACGACAAGACGTTAGAGCTGTGGCTGTGGTGGCGACCCAGTCTGGGGGCTGCTGACACGAGACGTTAGAGCTGTGGCTGTGGTGATGACACAGTCTGGGAGGCTGCTGACACGAGACGTTAGAGCTGTGGCTGTGGTGGCGACACAGTCTGGGAGGCTGCTGAGGACGAGACGTTAGAGCTGTGGCTGTGGTGGCGACACAGTCTGGGAGGCCCCTGACGACGACTTGTTTCCAGAACGGCTACCCGGCGCACCGTCGTTCTCTGGTGGACGACGCCAAGTTTGAGACCAGCGTCAACAAGGAGAGCCGGCAGGAGTGGCTGAACAGCGTGCGGCAGAGTGAGAACGGTGAGCACTGCAAGACACACGGTGAGCACTGTGAGGAACATGGTGAGAATCACGGTGAGACAAACGGTGATCACTGCGAGGAACATGGTGAGACACACGGTGAGACAAACGGTGGGCCGAACACCGTTGCATCTGAGGAAGCTTGACCGTTCTAAAGGACGCGGATTGGGATTGCGCTTCCAGTGATACCAGCACACATTTCTATTCGGCGAATGTACGGACCAAAAATTGAAATGGGTGCAACGAAGATACGCTGCTGAACCAAACTCACATGGAAATGATAAACTATCCCAACGTAACTGACTGGCCTGAAAAGTTATGTAGTAATTATATTCAGATTGATATTCGGTGAAGCATTTACCGGCGTGGATGCCAAAATATGGGGTTACTTACAAAATATGCATTCATAGTTACGGAAGATGGCAACTAATTGCGCTATGTCAAATATGGATCGAAAAGAGATCCGAATTATACAAAACCACGGGATAAATTACAACGGAGGGATAGATGAGCCAACGACGTATCAAACTGGAACCTCAGACACAAGACTACCACTAATCATGTGAATAGATATGAATTCCACCCTGGTGACGTACGAGGTGTGTACATGTATGTCTTTGCAAAGGAAGTCCTCGTACGTCTTTAATTAAAGGAAGTAGGTGTGTTTTTACACTGGGATATCTCGAAATAATGAATTATTTCCCTTTAGGATAAAATAAATTGTTTGCATCATGGCTTCCGTGACATACCGTGATTTTTTAATACAACGAAGAATGGCTCTTAGGTGCTCCTGGGTTTTAGACATTGCGTGAGACGAAATGTACGACCCTCAATATACCAGGAGGTGCTGGGTTTACTCAACATCAAAAGTAGCGTTAGGGATCATGCTATATTACTCAACGTTTCGGCCAGGGGCCATCATCAGGAGTTATGGTGGCCCCTGATGATGGCCCCTGGCCGAAACGTTGAGTAATATAGCATGATCCATAACGCTACTTTTGATGTTGAGTAAACCCAGCACCTCCTGGTATATTGAGGGTCGTACATTTAGTCTCACGCAATACCATGATTTAATCATTTAGCCATGCAATTGGAAAATTCGCATTTCATCCCCCGTTCTTCGAGGTAAAAATGATTTTTAAAATGCGGTGTATTTCATGGTATGCCTTCGAAGCCATGACATTCATGGCATTCATACATTTTTTTCTCTTCAAGAACCCGAATTTGATGTTGTTCTGTAGACTTCTCACAAGTTAAAGACATCCTTGAGATCAAATAGAAACGTAATTCACATCGCACTCTAATTTGTGACATACTTGCTAATATGTCACAATTGGCTTGTCGTTTCTTTTATCTGTCATTAGCTCTCAAAAGGAATTGCGTCAGTGCCAATAGCACGGCATCCTATTCAGAAAGGACGTCGTCAGTCAGAGTAGTGTGAGTACTCATCGGCAAGGAGCGCCGTCCTCCGCCACGCCTACGCTCACCACCTCCGTCGCAGTGGTGCCGCCCATCCTCAGCCCCCCCCCCCCGCCGAGCATTGTTGTCAGAGCCGGCTTTTGTCGCTACATTTTCGCAGTCGTCGTTCCGGCCAGCTGCGTCTGAAGAGGCGGTCGCCGGCGGCGGGCTGGGACCGGTGGCGTTTTTCACACTCGACATGTAATTGGCATTGATCGGCCGGCACAATGCCGAGAGCGTCTCTGAGTAATGGCCGCGACGAGGAGCGAAAAGAGCGATATGCTCCACTCCATTAGTCTTTATTTGACGGTCGACATTGCAATTTGTTCCGCAGCTGATTGTGTGCTGAGTGATTATAGCTCGGCGTACGCTAGCGCCTCAGTTCGAGGATTGAAATGTCCAACAAGTTGCAGAGAATCAAGATCATTTGAGATTCGACATGATGTCCACTGAATGGCCCCAGATCATAAACATCCAATGTCGCACGCTGCACTGATTTTGACACACAATCACAACATGTCAGTTCACAGAATCGTAACCCCAGGTCACGGTCCAGCGGTGCCAGTTCACAGCGCCTTACCGCACGCCTCGATGGCAAATCCGCCATACAGCTACCCTTTTCCCACCTTCTGCCCACCGTCTTACCACCCTGTCATCACCCTCCATGCCAGGTCCACCATGTCACCGGAGGAGGTATACACGATGCATGCCCAGATTCCACCTACCACTCCACATGAAGCCCGCCGTGCCGATGTGTCCACCACGTGTGGACCACACCGACGCCGTGCCAACGACACCGACATGACCGTGACCTCCACCGCCGCCGGCTGGTTCCAGACAATGACCTGTCCGAGGATGAGGTGCTGCTGGCGGCCACGTCTCCGGGCGATGAGCCGGCCGCCGGCCCGCTCAACGTCGTGCTGGTGCTCTCCATCAAGTCGGGCATGAACAGCCTGGGCAGGATCATCAAGACCATCGAGGTGAGGAGGCGGCAGCCGGTCACCGGCGGACGACCGCGCGCAGTCACGCCTTCCTCAGACTGTTGGTGTGCACAGACACTCCTACCTCAGACTGTTGGTGTGCACAGACACGCCTACCTCAGACTGTTGGTGTGCACAGACACGCCTACCTCAGACTGTTGGTGTGCACAGACACTCCTACCTCAGACTGTTGGTGTGATCAGACACGCCTACCTCAGACTGTTGGTGTGCACAGACACGCCTACCTCAGACTGCCGGTGTGCACAGACACGCCTACCTCAGACTGTTGGTGTGCACAGACACGCCTACCTCAGACTGTTGGTGTGCACAGACACGCCTGGATCAGACTGTTGGTGTGCACAGACACGCCTTCCTCAGACTGCCAGTGTGCACATACACCTCTACCTCAGACTGCCGGTGTGCACAGACACGCCTACCTCAGACTGTTGGTGCCAGACGCGCCTACCCAGACTGTTGATGTGCACAGACACGCCGGCTCAACTGTTGGTGGCACAGACACGCCTACCTCAGACTGTTGATGTGCACAGACACCTCTACCTCAGACTGCCGGTGTGCACAGACACGCCTACCTCAGACTGTTGGTGTGCACAGACACGCCTACCTCAGACTGTTGATGTGCACAGACACGCCTACCTCAGACTGCCGGTGTGCACAGACACGCCTACCTCAGACTGTTGATGTGCACAGACACCCCTTCCTCAGACTGCCGGTGTGCACAGACACGCCTACCTCAGACTGTTGGTGTGCACAGACACGCCTACCTCAGACTGTTGATGTGCACAGACACGCCTGGCTCAGACTGTTGATGTGCTCAGACGCGCCTACCTCAGACTGTTGATGTAAAGAACGCCTTCCTCAGACTTTGATGTGTACAGACACGCCGGCTCAGACTGTTGATGTGCACAGACACGCCTTCCTCAGACTGTTGATGTGTACAGACACGCCTGGCTCAGACTGTTGATGTGCACAGACACGCCTTCCTCAGACTGTTGGTGTACACAGACACCCCTACCTCAGACTGTGGGCATGTGCTGACACGCCTATATCAGCCTCTTCAGAGCTGGGCAAAGTCGATGCCATCTGACAGACTGAGCCAAGTGAATCGGATGTCATCGGAGTGAAGCAAATCGGATGCCATCGGAGTGAAGTATAGCCGATGCCATCTAACTGACCGCGAAAAATATTAAGGACGCTTGTAATGACCATTTGGGGCCCTGTAACGTCAATATTTCCATCGCATAAACCGGATCTAGAGAGAGTTCCATATATCCTTGGTGAGTCCTCAACCAAACCAATCGGCAGCTCCTTTTGCCTCCCCCCCCCCCATGCATTGACTCCATCGATATTTGTTTTCCGAACGTCTTCGGTGAGGACTGCATATGCAGCACGGTAGGCTTCCCTGCAATGTTTTTTTCCTTGTAGGCTGTACCGCATTGCAGTAGTTGCGTGGTAAGCTGTGCCGCAATACTTTGGTGGTAGACTTCCTTTCAGTTGGAGGCTGCTGCGCAGTTTGGCTGGCATGCTGTGCCGGATTGCAGCAATCGCATGTTAGGCTGTGCCGTGAAGCTCGGGCTGGTAGGCTGTGGTCCGAAAACCAGGGCTGCTGAATATACTTTTAATGGCCAAAGTGTCATCAATGTTGGTCTCGTCCCTCCCCAATTATTTCAGCTTTTAACACGGGACCATATGGCGTGTGTCCCCCCCCCAATAAAGCGTATCTGAAATTCGGAAATTTACGGTACGGGATTTGTTCTTTGCATCCTGGTGCATTCAAGTACGCTGATTTTAAAAAGTGGCAATGGAACGTGCATGTGACGTCATCTTCTTTTCCTTTCTTCCAGATTTTTTACCCATGTTGTCGGGATTTGGGAGTATTCTGTAACTTCTGAAGACATTGGGACAAAAGCATGAACATGCACATTGTTCGGGGGCCGTCTCGGATAACTAAGTTAATGAAAAGCAAAGCTAGGGTAGTGGATGAATATTTCGAAGGTTGCAAACCAATTAAAACTGCATATTTTGAGCATTTTGGCCATAACACGCCATTACTCGAATTAAGTTACGAATACGAGTTAAGTGTCTCAATATGCAGCAAAGAACATGTATCTTCGAACATGAGACATTCTATTATAAGTGTACGCGGATACGAAGGCGTTAAAAGTAATTATTTAATGTTTTGTGACGTTTCATGTCATTAGGTTCCTCCGGTAGTAATGCTATGCCAAATAAAATGTTTCAATGTACGAACGTACCTATATAGACTTTTTTACAGATTCGCGGTTATCGTATTATGCTAAATGATTTGCTATTGCTAAAATAACTTGCGTGAAAAGGTAAACATGTATTTATTGTGAATGACTTGCCTTCCTATTCCATTTATACATTCACGCAAACATACAAATATTTTCACACGCTGGTCATTCAAAGAGACCGCGAAGGCCCATACGAAGCAACACATTTTGAGAAACTACTCATGCACACTCGCGCGACTAACTCGCACGACTTACGAACTTACTCATGCACATGGCCACTATGTGATCAACATGGTCGATGCGACTTCAAGCCCAAATGCCTAACACTCGCGCACGCAACCGGACTTCACACGCCCGCGCGCATTAACCCGCGCGCACTCAACCTCGCACACTCACTAGCCCTCACGCAGTGCACCCGCGTGCACTTCCCGGCGTGCACATGCGAGTGCGCGCGCTAGCGTATTCTCATATTATCACAAGAAGTCTTGCCATCACACCAATAAGCGTTTCGCTTTCTATCCTTCAGAGCTATCGCCCTCACATGCTCAGGCGACTCAGGCCGATTCTCCTATGCACACAGCCAAGCCGACAGTGAGTGAACTAGGGTAGTTACAATGCATCAAGCCGAGACCAACAGAATGTCCATGCCACACGCAGTCTGTGGAAAGCAGTTTTCCTCCCCCTCTTGCTCTCCTTCTCCCTCTCCCTCTCCCTCTCCCCCTCTCTCTCCTTCCTCTCCCACTCCTTCTCCCTCTCCCACTCCCACTCCCTCTCCCTCTCCCTCTCCCCCTCTCTCCCGTTCTCCCTTTCCCTCTCCCCTCCCCTACCCTTCCCCTATCTTCCCTCTCCCTCTCCCCTCCCTTACCCTTCCCCTATCCTCCCTCTCCCTCTCCCCTCCCATACCCTTCCCCTATCCTCCCTCTCCCTCTCCTTTCGTGGCGCCTGTGGCCATCAAATAGGCCACTTTCTCCCCAATCCCCAATGAACTTAACATGGTGACATCCATGACTTTGACAGTAGTACCCACCATCAGAGCGGCATGACCCTGACAATGTCACATCCAGAGCGGTAGGACCCTGACAATACCACCATCAGAGCGGTATGACCCTGACAGTACCACCTCCAGAGCGGTATGACCCTGACAGTGTCACCGCCAGACCTGCATGACCATGACAGCACCACCTCCAGAGCGGTATGACCCTGACAGCACCACCTCCAGAGCGGTATGACCCTGACAGCACCACCTCCAGAGCGGTATGACCCTGACAGCACCACCTCCAGAGCGGTATGACCCTGACAGCACCACCTCCAGAGCGGTATGACCCTGACAGCACCACCTCCAGAGCGGTATGACCCTGACAGCACCACCACCAGGACGGTATTACCCTGACAGTACCACCTCCAGAGCGGTATGACCGTGACAGTGTCACCGCCAGAGCGGCATGACCCTGACGGCGGCCCCACCGGCCGGCAGAGCCACCGCGGCTGTCTGGAGCACGTGGAGTCGCGCACGTCGCGTCGGCCCGACGCCAGCCACCAGGCGCTGCTGCGGGTCACCATGGCGGCCGACGACCTGCGCCAGCTGATGCGCTCGCTGCGCCAGAGCAGCGCCGTCACCGCCGCCGAGATGCTCAACGAGAGCACCGCCAGCATCAAAGGTGCCGCCGCGGCTCTCCACCCCCTCTCCAGTCGGAGAGGGGGTGCCCTCTCCGACACGCGTCGCCGCTCCGCTAGCGTGGTGGGAGCAACGGGAGAGAGTGGCGTAAAAACGCTCACGATCTGCCACGTCGAATGGACTCTGTCCTACTTCTGTGGGACGAGATCTTTAGAGTAAGGACGTTGACTTTGGAAACATGGGGCCAACTTCTGAACAAAGCGCACTCATGTCCGGAACGTCGGCGAATTGTGTCGTATGTGAGGATGTCCAGGAGAGCATCGACACAGCATAATCGCGATGCATCCAGTGAACTCGTCCGCATACGCCATTCACCCAAAACCATGCTACAGCTGACCGCACACACTGACGGAGAGACGTGGTCGCCTTCTGACGCCTCGCCCTGCGCGCCGCCCGCAGAGCCCTGGTACCCGCACCACATCTGCGAGCTGGACCTGTGCAACCACCTGGCCACCAAGTATGAGCCCGATCTCGACCTGGACCACCCGGGCTTCGCCGACAAGGAGTACCGCAAGCGCAGACACGCCATCGCCAGCATCGCCTTCACGTACCGACAGTGCGTACCAGGGGAGTCCAGTCTGTGACGAGCCGTATGTTACTGGGCTGGAGAGGTGTTAACCCCCGCTGACATCACGAGAATCGACCTAGCTCGCTGACCCGGCCAACGACACACGGCCCATTTTTGTTAGAAACGTGATGCTTTTGTCAGGGTTCTGTTTGTCCGTTCATGCCCGGCTCGTTGTCGTCGCGGTGATTACTCTCGAGATGGACATTTACGTCGCGAGTTATTGCGCCCACCCCCTTACTAGGGTTGGATCCATTAATTTTCTTCAATTATAGACACAACTCGTGGGAACGGTATTGGTATGCAGTATATACTGGTCTGTGTCAGGGACGAGAACCCATCCCCTCGTGGAGTACACACCGGAGGAGCTACCCACGTAGCAACAGGTGTACACGGAGCTGACCTGACCTGACCAACCTGTACCGCAGTGGCGAGCCCATCCCCCATGTGGAGTACACACCGGAGGAGTTGGCCACGTGGCGAGAGGTGTACACGGAGCTGACCTGACCTGACCAACCTGTACCGCAGTGGCAAGCCCATCCCCCCCATCCCCAATGAACTTAACATGGTGACATCCATGACTTTGACAGTACTACCCACCATCAGAGCGGCATGACCCTGACAATGTCACATCCAGAGCGGCATGACCTTGACAATACCACCATCAGAGCGGAATGTCTCTGACAGCACCACCGGCCAGCCAGACCGGTATGACCGTGACAGTGTCACCGCCAGACCGGCATGACCGTGACAGTGACCCCGGTATGACCTGACGGCGGCCCCACCGGCCGGCAGAGCCACCGCGGCTGTCTGGAGCACGTGGAGTCGCGCACGTCGCGTCGGCCCGACGCCAGCCACCAGGCGCTGCTGCGGGTCACCATGGCGGCCGACGACCTGCGCCAGCTGATGCGCTCGCTGCGCCAGAGCAGCGCCGTCACCGCCGCCGAGATGCTCAACGAGAGCACCGCCAGCATCAAAGGTGCCGCCGCGGCTCTCCACCCCCTCTCCAGCACCCCCTCTCCGACACGCGTCGCCGCTCCGCTGGCGTGGTGGGAGCAACGGGGGAGAGTGGCGTAAAAACGCTCACGATCTGCCCCGTCGAATAGACTCTGTCTTACTTCTGTAAGACGACATTTTTAGAGTAAGGACGTTGACTTTGGAAACATGGGGCCAACTCCTGAACAAAGCGCACTCGTGTCCGGAACGTCGGCGAATTGTGTCGTATGTGAGGATGTCCAGGAGTGCATCGACACAGCATAATCGCGATGCATCCGATACTCGTCCGCATACACCATTCACCCAAAACTATGCTACAGCTGACCGCACACACTGACGGAGAGACGTGGCCGCCTTCTGACGCCTCGCCGTGCGCGCCGCCCGCAGAGCCCTGGTACCCGCACCACATCTGCGAGCTGGACCTGTGCAACCACCTGGCCACCAAGTATGAGCCCGATCTCGACCTGGACCACCCGGGCTTCGCCGACAAGGAGTACCGCAAGCGCAGACACGCCATCGCCAGCATCGCCTTCACGTACCGACAGTGCGTACCAGGGGAGTCCAGTCTGTGACGGGCCGTATGTTACTGGGCTGGAGAGGTGTTAACCCCCGCTGACATCACGAGAATCGACCTAGCTCGCTGACCCGGCCAACGACACACGGACCATTTTTGTTAGAAGCGTGATGCTTTTGTCAGGGTTCTGTTTGTCCGTTCATGCCCGGCTCGTTGTCGTCGCGGTGATTACTCTCGAGATAGACATTTACGTCGGGAGTTATTGCGCCCACCCCCTTACTAGGGTTGGATCCATTAATTTTCTTCAATTATAGACACAACTCGTGGAAACGGTATGCAGTATTGGTATGCAGTATATACTGGTCTGTGCCAGGGACGAGAGCCCATCCCCTCGTGGAGTACACACCGGAGGAGCTACCCACGTAACAACAGATGTACACGGAGCTGACCTGACCTGACCAACCTGTACCGCAGTGGCGAGCCCATCCCCCGTGTGGAGTACACACCGGAGGAGTTGGCCACGTGGCGAGAGGTGTACACGGAGCTGACCTGACCCGACCAACCTGTACCGCAGTGGCGAGCCCATCCCCCATGTGGAGTACACACCGGAGGAGCTGGCCACGTGGCGAGAGGTGTACACGGAGCTGACCTGACCTGACCAACCTGTACCACAGTGGCGAGCCCATCCCCCATGTGGAGTACACACCGGAGGAGTTGGCCACGTGGCGAGAGGTGTACACGGAGCTGACCTGACCTGACCAACCTGTACCGCAGTGGCGAGCCCATCCCCCGTGTAGAGCACACGGAGCTGACCTGACCCGACCAACCTGTACCGCAGTGGCGAGCCCATCCCCCATGTGGAGTACACACCGGAGGAGTTGGCCACGTGGCGAGAGGTGTACACGGAGCTGATGAGATGCGTGCCGACGGGCGCCTGCGCCGCCTACCGCTCCATGACGCAGCTGCTGCAGCGCGAGTGTGGCTACTCGCCCGACTGCATCCCTCAGCTGGAGACCGTCTCAAAGTTCATACAGCGTGAGTCTCGGCCGGCCTTGGTCAGTCTTGGCCATCCGAGCCGCCGATCCTTGGTGTCGCGTAGGGCACTGCAACCAGCAATGCCATTTTCGGTTGTTTTTAGTCACTTGAAGGACAAAATGAAACGCCTATTAGCATCACATATTTCGGGTAGTGTGCCCATACGCATCCATGTTAAACACACCGGGTCCGTGCCTACAGCGAATGCGGGGTCCAGATGGCGTGGTTATCCAGCACCTACTGCTTTTTTCAGTTCCTGTGTCTCCACTGCCAGTCAACTATTCCCCGAGAGTCATCTTTTATGTTGAAGACATCGGATTTCGAATGTCGTGGTTAGAGCTTCCCAAGCGATGAAGTGCAGGAGCTTAGAATAACACATTTTTCGTGACGCTTTGTATTAGGGCTTGGCAAACGACCATATGTGTTAAATGTTAATATTGACGCGAAATTATCCACAGACAACTGCTGTTCTTGTGCGAAGATAGGGTTGCTATTGGATGTATGTTTCATGTCCCATCTCATTGGAAGAATCCTGTATCGTGGAAATGTCTCCAATCCATGTCAAGGTCAAAATCCTTCGGCAACAAAGTTTTCTAAGTTTTGCGCCACTGCACCGTCTGCATGTATCAGTTGCTCCCGTCTCCTACTCTTCAGAGCAAAAGACACGCCCCCTCAGAAATACAAGTGATTATAGTAGCTACAGCATACGTATCAATCTTAGACATGGTCAATAACAGTACGTCAGTAGAGGACGCAAGTAATGCGATATCTATGCCTGCGGCGTCCTTGGCACTCATACTGACGTGGTAGCCACTCAGGAAGAATGGTCGTGTGGTTAAGCAATGCATATCTACGACCTAACTTAACTCTTCACACGTACTGATGTCTGTATTGCGTCAAAGCAGCGCAAATGTACACATACTCCGACAGTTCAGCGCCTCGTGGGAAGTGGACGGTGTTCATTGTGACCCGTGACACTGAACATCTGGCCCCGTGTCGCCAGGCTGCACCGGGTTCAGCGCCTCGTGGGAAGTGGACGGTGTTCTCTGTGACCCGTGACAGTGAACATCTGAAGTGGACGGTGTCCACCGTGACCCGTGACCCTGAACATCTGACCCCGTGTCGCCAGGCTGCACCGGGTTTACTCTGCGGCCGGTGGCCGGCCTGCTGACGGCGCGCGACTTCCTGGCCTCGCTGGCGTTCCGCGTGTTCCAGTGCACGCAGTACGTGCGCCACCACAGCTCGCCGCACCACTCCCCAGAACCGTGAGCAGGGGCGGCGGTCTCGCACCACTCCCCAGAACCGTGAGCAGGGGCGGCGGTCTCGCACCACTCCCCAGAACCGTGAGCAGGGGCGGCGGTCTCGCACCACTCCCCAGAACCGTGAGCAGGGGCGGCGGTCTCGCACCACTCCCCGGAACCGTGAGCAGGGGCGGCGGTCTCGCACCACTCCCCAGAACCGTGAGCAGGGGCGGCGGTCTCGCACCACTCCCCAGAACCGTGAGCAGGGGCGGCGGTCTCGCACCACTCCCCAGAACCGTGAGCAGGGGCGGCGGTCTCGCACCACTCCCCAGAACCGTGAGCAGGGGCGGCGGTCTCGCACCACTCCCCAGAACCGTGAGCAGGGGCGGCGGTCTCGCACCACTCCCCAGAACCGTGAGCAGGGGCGGCGGTCTCGCACCACTCCCCAGAACCGTGAGC
This sequence comes from Imbricaverruca yamaguchii, assembly GCA_034440575.1. NCBI lineage: Eukaryota > Metazoa > Arthropoda > Thecostraca > Neoverrucidae > Imbricaverruca > Imbricaverruca yamaguchii. The sequence continues at coordinate 465,165 of JAOTOL010001466.1, read as the reverse complement.
AGGGCGGCGGTCTCGCACTACTCCCCAGAACCGTGAGCAGGGGCGGCGGTCTCGCACCACCCCCCAGAACCGTGAGCAGGGGCGGCGATGTCGCACCACTCCCCAGAACCGTGAGCAGGGGCGGCGGTCTCGCACCACTCCCCAGAACCGTGAGCAGGGGCGGCGGTCTCGCACCACTCCCCAGAACCGTGAGCAGGGGCGGCGGTCTCGCACCACTCCCCAGAACCGTGAGCAGGGGCGGCGGTCTCACGGGCGGCGCCACGAACAGTGGCCAGCTGTGCGTGGCGGCTTGGATCGGGGTCAGGTGCCAACTGACGCCTCTTCGTGTCGGCCCTGGCTTGTGTTCAGCTCATCAAAACTCGGGCGCTGCTCATCGTTGGAATTGTTCTCGTCACAGTGCGAGGCACCTCCGGTACTTGTTGGCCCATCCGCTATCTCCACGAGACTTCAGCTACCCTGAGAACCCTTCGCGGAATTTTGCTGCAATCTATGCGATGTGGCACTTCTTCGCCACTTCACCGTTGCGGGGACGAAATCATTTGGTTCTTCGGGACTTAAATATTTACCAAACTTGTGGTCCAAATGCGTAAGCGCACGGATTACGAGGAACGCTCGATCAGCTGGTAGTCACCTGTATTGCAACTTAGGATCGCATCGATTGCAAAGGCCATTTAGCTGGTTGTCATCTGGACAAACTGTCGCTTCCCTGTACGTGAAGGTATACTTTCCGTTCGACGAGTAAGAGGCAAATATTGCGCCAATCGAACGCTCTAAAATGTCTGAAAATTGTACCACAGCGTCTCCCGCCACTTTTCTTTCTAAAGTCGTGAAACGTTTGCATGTGAACGCCCTGCATGTGACGCTTTGCATTTTGCTTTCTCACGTTCAACCAATACTTACAGATAAACAGGATGTCTATCACACGCCGCTCTTAAAACACAAATCTGGTTTCTCCTTGGAAAACGTCGTGGCAATTCAAACTGGATACAACGCAAAATGTTATCCACACGGATTACTTTGCCGCCTTACAAGATGCAAACCATAAGCTTTCGAACTTTTAGCCACATAATACACTGAGTATCGCAGGAGACACGAAAATATTACGGGGAAGAAATGTTTCATGCAATTTCAATTACAAATGACCGTGGAATTATTCAATTCACACACATCGGTCCTGTCAGCGGTCTCCCTGCTGGCAGCTGCAGCTAAATGGAGCAGAACCAAAATGATCCCGTGAATTCATTGCTGATTCATTCACGCTAATTATATCTTATTTTGCTCACATTTCCGGCCACCCAATGGATACCGGTGATGTTCATATCATCAACTCCATGCATACGTCCCAAATGCTGCCCAAGCCCTTGCAATTTTTTCCCAGATTGACGAGGATATCTAATGATCAACCACCCCAGCACGTGTGAATTGCTACAACGCAGCGGCCGGAAACACATAGATTATGTTCCTGTTTATTCCACCCATTAGCACACAAATAATGTTTATCCCAGTCTATCCATCCGAATACACATAGTAGTGCAACGGTATAACAATTAAACAAAACGTCGACAACAAAGCTATTTGGACAATAGCGGGAATGTTAAACGATTTTGAAAACAGCCCTACAATTGTTTTAAAAACAGCTCCTATTGTTCGGAATAATGTTTTTGTTGTTGGCACGTACACAAAAGTGCACGTGCCAATAATGTACCCTGCCATCGGTTGCCCTTGGCCACTTCTTGAACAGACGCCGTTGAAGAGCGACCCTTAGAAAAGCCTGCACAGACGCAAGTGACACGTTCAGACGACCACGGTCCGGAGCGTACCCTAAAACCAAGTGCACTTGAAGTATACCGCGTGCACACCGCAGCGGTGCATACAACCATTGCGCAGGGCGACGTCACGCATCGCGGACGGGCGGCGCTAGACGACCAGCAGCGACTTGAGCTGGTCGGGCGGCCGCGGCATCAGCTTGTCAGGCTCGGCGTAGCCGTTGTGCGGGTCGTGCACGGCCGCGTACAGCTTCTCGTAGATGACGCCGACCACCTCGGCGGAGCGGCGCTGCACGGCCAGCCGGTGCGCCGAGCTGACCAGCAGGCGCAGCTGCGGCAGCGTCAGCATGTCCGGGCTGGCCAGCAGCACGTCGAGCCGCTGCACGAACTGGCGCACGGCCGCCTCGCCCAGGCCGGCACGGCAGCTGAGCGGGCCGTCGGCGGCCGCCTGCAGGCCGGCGTAGATGTGCGTCAGCCCCAGCGACTGCACCACGGCGCTGGCCTGCTCCGACGTCAGCGCCTCCAGCTGCGCGTCCAGCTGCGCCTGCAGCCACTCCAGCCGGCCCTCCATGTACTCGTACAGCGCCAGCGCCGAGTGCAGCCGGTACAGGCAGTTGAGCAGGTAGACGGCGCAGTCGCGCGCCGCCAGCGCCGCCGCCGACTCGAGCACGGCCGACACGAGCGGCTCCAGCAGGCAGCCGGCCGTCTGCTCCGCCTGCTGGCGGCGCGACTCCACCACGCCGCCGCCGTCCAGCACGTCGCGCAGCAGCGCCACCGCCGACAGGACGGCGCCGCCGGGCGCCAGGTCGGCGGCCGGCGGCGACACGCGCTCGCACAGCCTCTGCGTCTGCGTCTGCAGCGCCTGCAGCGCGGCGCGCTGCGCCAGCTGCTGCAGCTCGTCGAGCGCGGCCGGCAGCGCGCCGGCGACCACCACCTGGCCGATGGTGGTGCGGTAGAACTGCAGCAGGCCGTTCACCTTGTGCAGCACCACGGCGCCGGGCGCGCCCAGCACCACCTGCTCGAGTCGCGCGCGCAGCGGCCGGCACACGCCCTCGCAGACGGCCGCCAGCGCCGCATCCACGCGGCCTGCGCCGTCGGCCGGCCGACAGTCGCGCAGCAGGCTCTGCAGCGCCTCGCGCTCGCCGGGTGTCGCCTGGTGCAGCCAGGCCAGCATGTCGCCCACGTAGCGCAGCGGGTCGTGCGCGTGCAGCTCGATGGGGCGCGGCGTGCCGCCGCGGCCGCCCGACGTCAGCGCGTCGATGAAGGCGCGCACCAGCAGCTGCCGCCGCACGCTGCAGTACTCGTCCATCACGTACCTGCGCACGGAGTAAGAGGTACAACACGGAACAGCCCGGCACGACAGGGTGCAGCCGGATGCTGCGATTTGATATGGCATTCCATATCAAATCGACAGTCTGTGGTGTCAACGTTACACCATGATGTCACCGCTTTCGACGAAAATTTCACAGAAGGGTTTCTACATGATTTTACTTCCCATTTTTGGCGCGCTCAGATAATTGGATCACTAGTAAAAGCACAAGGAAACTTCGGATCCCCATGTTGTGAAAGGGTGATATCTCCTTTAGGAACAAAGATAATCCACAACACGTACGTATCATCAGGATCGTAATGACATGGAGAAAACAACTACCTGGCTAATCTTCAGGTCTTACCCTATTTGAGCGACCTGTGACCTGTGAGGTCAGCGCATGACCCCTATGCGAACGGGTAACCACGTTTTCCTCAAATTAATTGACTTTCAAATGCCTTTCTGAGATGGCATAGTCTATGTAAAAAACGAATGTGCCGAGTTATTTTATTTATTTAGTTATTGTGCTGTATATGAGGCCATTTCAGGAAAAGGGATGTTTTCGCTGCACGATCGCTACGGAGTTACCCTTGGATACCTCATGTCAATTCCAGTCATCTTCCCATCGCTTGATATCAGGTCAGGCTAGTCTGCAGCATAGTAATGTGATTTCTAGACACATTTAACAGTTGTAAATAAATTATCTTACGAGCTGTAAGGGAAGGAAGACGATAAAACTTTCTCTACGTTTGTCATGCATTATTACAGTAGGTATTTAATGAAGCCCCTTCTTTGCACGTGCATATACATTAATACATATTAGCCGAGGTATGTTTAATTCTTACCACAACAGTATCCATATATAGCCACGCGATGTCGATCAATACCAAAAAACCGAGGCAGAGCAGGACGAGCAGTACACTATCAATCACAGGCGCAAGTACAATGTCAAGGAAGTTCGAGTTTCCCATTGCAATCAGCTTGGATATAATTGATCAGCCCAGGAATCAGCAGCTTATTTACAGACCCTCTCTACACCCGTCCTGGCGAGGGGACTCGGAAGTGTAGTGTCTACAGGGCTACACTGACCGAAGGGAAGGAGTGTACGACCTGACCCCGACCCATACCTCCGATAACCGCGGCCTTTTTGTCAATTCCGCCATCTCTCACGCCACAATCCGACCACTTACTTCGGATTCAGAGACCGATAACAACCGATGAAGATGCTGCGTCCTTTTAAAAGCTTTGCACGGGTTAATGCGTTTCGCCACATCGTCTGTCTACTGATCTATATCGCTACATGAAGGAAGTGCGTTGCACTTCCAGTACTTTCCAAATACTCGGAACATGTCTGTTCATGAAAGAACCTGATTTCTTTTTGATGCGAGTACCGTTGACCACAGGCACCTGACGTTTAACAGTGCCACCAATGACATCACTTACATTCTTCCCATGAGAAGTGGGATATAATTTAAATTTGCATCTGCCCCAAAATCAGGCTTGAGTTACCCCAGGCCGTACATTTGCATCAGACTGTGCTGCGGCCGAGCGGCGCCAGTGCCACACTCACTGGAACAGGACGGGCCGGTCCTGCAGACAGGCCATGGCGTTGGTCAGGCACGGGCCGATGTCGGTCTCTGAGCAGCGCACCCGAGACTGCGCCCACTTGTACAGCCGCTCGTAGGCGCCCTCCTGCAGCCACAATAGGTCGCCCGGTCACGCCAGCACAGCACAGCTCAGCACAACTCCGCTTCCTCCTCCGCGCACAGTTCACTCAGAGTCTGAATCGTGTGCGCTTCTGTGTATATTGCGCACACAGTGTGTGCGGTTTCCTCATCATCAAAAATGACCGGTAACCACCAACATATGTCTGCATCTTTAGTACATGCACCAACCTACAGCGGAAATAACGCAAGCCTTTACCAGACACCACACCACGCCACACCGCATACTGCACCAACATACGCCGGGCACTATATTTTTTTTAAAGCTGGTTTGTGGCCGGATGGTGGTGAGCACTCCTGAGTTGTAATTATTTTTTTAACTTTGGCTCCTCCCACAACTCCATCCAGCTAAGCATGGGCTTGTTGTTGGGTGGAATGTGGAAGAACCAGTGGTTGGGTGTTTTCAACTTTATATATGGTTAAACACTATACTAACTTACACTGGACACCACACCAGGATATGTCGAACCTTATACCAGGATATACCGAACCCCGTACCAGGCCACACCGGACACCACACCAGGCCACACCGGACACCACACCAGGCCGCACCGGACACCACACCAGGCCACAGCGGACACCGGGCCGCGCCGCACCTGGTAGATGGACATCTGCTCCATGACCTCGAGCGCCGTCTGCTGGTGGCCGGACTGCAGCAGCAGCTGGACGTCGGCGTGGATGCGGCCGGCGCGCCGCAGCGCCGGGAAGAAGGCGGGCGTCACCTGGTCGGCGCGCAGCGCCGCCGCCTCGGCCGGCGTCAGCTGGAAGGCGGCCGTGAAGGCGGACAGCAGCCGCTGCTGGCCGGCCAGCCGGGCCGCCTCGGCGCGCAGCTGCGACGTGTCGGCCAGCAGGTGGCGGCTGCGCCGGCGCGTGTCGGCCAGCCGCGCCGCCATCCGGCCGCACGTGGTCGCCATGGCCGACACGTCGGCGTGCAGCGTGTCCAGCGAGCGGCGCACGCCGCCCAGCGACGCCAGGAACTCGCTGTTCACGGCCAGACTGCGCCGCTCGATCGAGCCGCGCAGGTTGCGCCGCGACAGCAGCGTGTTCTCCTTCACGAACGACGACACGTCCTTGAGCGCGTCCAGCAGCTCCTGCCGTGAAGTCGATGTCAGAGAGCGCTAGTGATGGTTGGTTGAGCCGCTATGGGTGGTGATGTTACGGGCCGTATAACAATCATATGCGGTGGGGGAGTAATGAGCGGTGGAGTGATGACGGTCGGCCGGGCCGCTATGAGTGGTGGAGCTATTACGGGCGGCAGAGCAGTCATGGGCAGTGGAGAAGTTATGAGAGGTGGAGTTGTTTGAGCGGTGGAGTCGTTATGGAACACCCACATTAGTAGAAGCGACGGCGCCGTTTGCGGGTAGCGACGTAGCTTAGTAGTTCACTGGGTTGGATACAGGGTGTCTGGCAGGTGACCGAGACCAGAGAGGGCATGACGAAATTCAGGGACATTCTCAGTCTGATACCCGACCGTTACAACAGATGCATGGAATGGAAAGAGAAGGCATCAGCAGCAGCCTGAAATTGACCAATAGAACTGCAGAACATATTCAAAGTATGCCAGGATGTCAAATTAGCTTGAAAATAAGCCAAACGATTTACCAAACCAAGCATATTGAAGGACATTTCTGGCCAAAGTGGAACCGCGACATTATTTTCCATTTTCTATCTCCGAATCGATGACGAGTTGATGAGACTCATGCAATCACCACAACACATTGGATCCGCGTATCCGTCACAAGCTCACAGGCAAATTGTGAGCCACACAGCCGTGCAATTAGTGACTTCTCACGCCACGGGCAATATCTGTCACTTACCTTATCGTCCTCGAGCTGCTTGGAAAGGATCTTCTGTATTTTGTTTGAAAGCGGATTTGGCCTGGCCTTGTCGGCGTGTTCACCGCCGGCTCCTTGGGCCGATGACATGGCTCTGAAATGAGTATCTATCGGCATTGATGCATAGTTTGCTGACACAAAACATGCACCGGGCCCTGAGCAGTGGTAGAGTCCAACCGGATATATAATATGCAAGCATTCAGTGTGGATTAAAACAGATATCCAATGCATTATTAAAGTGCACGGTACTTCAGTTATCGCAACCGCTTATCCTACGGCTTCGGTGCTATATCACATGACTGCTATATTGATGTCGTGGCGGCATTGATTGCAAACGGTGCCAAGTCCTCGTGCTCTGATGCAATGCAGGCGAACACCGAGGAATTAGTCCGCCCTTGCAATCGTGGGAGAGTTGGCGCCATCCAGCCTCAGCTTGCCTAGTACTGCGCAAGTATGAAAGCTAAGCCAGTCAACATTCACCAATGAGGCATGCATTACTTTGATCCCGCTGGTTTCTGTCTACCTCTTCAGTCACTTTGTATTTATCACCCGGGTATTGCTAGCATGTTCCAATTGAACTATCGCCGAAATAAAACACGGCCTATGTTTTCCGCATGCAAACGCGGTATGTCATTATTTCGTTGCAATATGTCGTTGCTAGCTAATAAGCAAGTGTCACCTCTGGTAGGCTCTGGTGAGCTCAATCAGGATATCACCGTGCATACTTTTCAGTGGACCATTGCCCTGCAATGGTTCATTTTTCCCTCCCCTCCTACGTCTTTTAGACATGATGTGAACCCTGTGTTGTTCCCCTCCCCAATCCATTGATAGGAAGTCCCATAGTCAATACATATATTCTCCAATTGATGGGAAAAAAGAATATCGCACACGAGCTGAATATTTTAGTATGGCAAAAAGCAACACCAGAGCTTTTTATGGAGGGACAATAATTATATCTGCCTCCCAACTATTAACCGCCTGTTGTGATTCCCAGCACAGGGAAAGGCAGCTGTACAAGATACCACATGAAATTCAGACCACGTGGGGATGAACACCGGACCGATCACCTATGAAGCAGCGGCGGTGGCGCGGAGCGCCGTCCATCCCAGTAATGCCTAAGTTGTGGCAAATTATGTTGGGAAGGTTCGGGCCCCGACAGAGATAGGAAACCACCTGTGGTGGGTCTGATAGGTGTGTGACCATTGGAGGTGGGGCTGGAGAAGTGTCGGGTGTAAAGTGGCACAACCAGCAGTATGTAACTCTTGTAAACTTAGCGGCCTAGAATGCAGTTGTGGTCACAAATATCCAGGGTATGACATAAACTGGAGTTAAACTTGCTCGCAACATGGAGGGTTCAGCTCCCTATCCTGAGCCTGGAGATTTCACCTGTGACCTGGAAACGCACATCCTCCCTAACGGCCGACATCACCACCACGGTGGCAAGTTGGAAACATTCACCCACACACAAGTTGCAGCTCTGGAAGCATCGAATGGCACTGTCGAACGTCAGCACTGAAGCGTCCTCCATGACCATGCCGGATATGCTATTGGCACAATATCTCTGATTTTGTGTACTTTCAATCGTCCATAACTGAACACTATTCGGCTCATTGCACAGTTCACTGTGTGGTGATCCTTCCATGTCATAGCAACATCTTCTCACACGTCCGCACCCAATTTACACTCCAAGCCGGCTCCGATTACATCAGTCACCATCTTCACCGGCACGTAGCTGGGCAATGTCCACCATATCGCAGTCGCTGAGCGACGTCCACTGTTCCAGGGACTGCATCCACGAGCTGCTGGGCCACGCTCCGCTCCTGGCCGACCCGTTCTTCGCCGAGTTCTCGCACGAGTTGGGGCTGGCGTCTCTCGGAGCCACCGACGAGGAGATCGAGAAGTTCGCCACGGTAACGACACGTCCTGCGCCGACGCTGCCCCGTGAAATATTGGCGCTGCCGCCGATGGACATATGGACATGTACATGTGTGTGTGTGTGTGTGTGTGTGTGTGAGAGCGGTAGCTGAGCTTACGGCGTTCCTGTTCAGCTAATAAATGTACGCGCTGGTTAGTGATTTAGCTAGATACCGCTTCTCGGTGGTATTCGGCGAGTTTACTGCCATGTTCGATGGTGCTGGCTCACGGTGGGCAACGCTGGTCCGGCAGATGTGCTGACTTGCTGACGGTGTCACCTGACCGGCGGGTGTACTGACGGTGTCACCTGACCGGCGGGTGTGCTGACGGTGTCACCTGACCGGCGGGTGTGCTGACGGTGTCACCTGACCGGCGGGTGTGCTGACGGTGTCACCTGACCGGCGGACGTGTACGACCGGCGGTGTACGACGGTGTCACCTGACCGGCGGGTGTGCTGACGGTGTCACCTGACCGGCGGGTGTACTGACGGTGTCACCTGACCGGCGGGTGTACTGACGGTGTCGCCTGACCGGCGGGTGTACTGGCTGACGGTGTCACGTGACCGGCTGGTGCACTGGCTGACGGTGTCACCTGACCGGCGGGTGTACTGACCGGCGGGTGTACTGACAGTGTCACCAGACCGGCGGGTGTACTGACAGTGTCACCAGACCGGCGGGTGTACTGACGGTGTCACCTGACCGGCGGGTGTACCGAAGGTGCCACTGTGCCGGCAGATGTACTGGTTCACGGTCGAGTTCGGCCTGTGTCGCGAGGCGGGCGAGCTGCGCGCCTACGGCGCCGGCCTGCTCTCGTCCTACGGCGAGCTGCAGCACGCGCTGTCGGGCAAGCCGCGCCTGCTGCCGTTCGAGCCCAACACCACCAGCGTGCAGCCCTACCAGGACCAGGACTACCAGGACACATACTTCGTGGCCGAGAGTCTCAAGGACGCACAGGATAAGTTCAGGTGCGCTGTCAGTGCTTCACGGTTTCCATTCTATAGAAAGCACATTCGCTCGTGTACTGTTAGCATGGAGGTGTTCGGGGAGTGGAGGGGGCGGGAATTGTGTTCCGAGTAAACTCCCACAATTTATTGAGCAAGGTGGCACATGACCAACACGCCATTAAGGGCCTGGACGAGCGAAGGCAATAGGCGGGCTATTGGGTTCCCATACTGCATGCACGAGCTCGGTTGGCTATTGGTTTTACGACACATCGACCGTTGAGTCATGTAGCGTCGCCAATCTTTCACGCCGATTGGTCGCGAGCGAAGAGTAGCGACAGGTGAGACTCGAACTCACAACCTTTCGATTGTGAGACGAGCAACCTACCCATAGGCTACTCGTCCCCGCATGCACGAGCTCATCATTATACTAATGCAGTATGGAACTTATGGTCCTTGTGGACCAGGGAACTGTGCTATCTGGGCCGCATGTGAAGACACACCTTGTTGCATCAAATTTTGGCGGAGTTACTGAAATGTCAACTGACGACAATGTTTCGACTATTCGACACAGTACATCCAAATCCCGGACACGTGCACGACATCCGGTAAAAGGAGCACCATTTCCAAAATTGTACTTCCAGTTTCACAATAAGCGCAATGAAAAACATTCCGCATGGTCAGAAGCTGGCTACTGTGTTGCTAAAATCTCACTCAGGTGTATATATGTGAGTAGAATCGCTCTGATTTCGCCCGCAATCGTAGAGATGCTAAATGTACAGTCAATTGGAGATGATGCTGCCCATTGCGGATGGCTCAATGTGATACTATCATTGTTGTATTTCGAAGAAAAACCTTTCGCAAACTTCATACCAGGCACGATGTCCTGAAGTCACACCAGGAACCAAGGAAATGTCTACGGGGATACCACGTGCTTGGGGAGGTCTTGTAAAAGTGCACACTCCCACGTGCGCAACACCTCGAACCAAAGCCTCGCAGATGTGAGAATCACGCAGCCATGCATGCACAGCATGTGCACTGATCACCAGGGACCCGGTGCTCCATTGTCCCCAAATGTCCAGGCGAGACCCGAATCAGAGCAGCGCAGACACCGGGCCACCGGGGCCCGTGACCCGACCAAACCTGACCTGACCTGACCTGACCGCCACCGGGACCGTGACGCGCCGAGCCAGTGATGATCGACCCGGCCGCCGCCGGGACCGTGACGCGCCAAGCCAGTGGTGACCCGACCTGACCCGACCCGGCAGGCGCTGGGTGTCGACATCGCTCAGCCGGCCGTACGAGGTGTGGTACAACCCGTACACGCAGACGGTCGAGACGGTCGACGACGTGCACAAGGTTGGCGACATGGTCTCGCAGCTCAACGGGCAGCTGATCAGACTCAACACCGCCGTCCAGAAGATCAAGTTCTGAGCCACCACACCCAACCGGACTCACCGCGGCGCCAGCGGCGCCGGCGGCACTTCAAACTCGACCCTATGGACACTGTTTTCGGACACCCAGCTTCTGCCATCGCGCTATCTTCCCGCGCAATGTTCCCCTGTACGGATTATGCAGCCACTTAGACCTACATCACAATCGATGGGCTGCTAAGCATCCACTACCGATTCCTACCATATGTTGTGTCGGGATGCCAAGGCATCAACTTTCTCAACTAGCTGGCACTCAGGTCACAACTACCGGCTCAGCCTCACCATGGCTACTTACTTCATGTGAGCCACCCACCTTATTTCTATTTTTGCAACTATATTCCAGCTATAACCAAGCTCCTCACTGGTTCCTCTCGATCAACTTCAGATGTTGAAAGGTTGCCCCTGGGTAATGCAATGGCTTTTACCAATCCACACAAGATCTCTTCAACACCAAATCAATACGAACTCCACAAGGGAGACCATGCATGGGGAATCATATGAAAAAGGTTACGTCTGAATCTATTGCCCCATATAATGTGGTGAAATGATGCTTTTCTGGAGTTATATCAGTTTGTTCAGGTGGTTTGTTACGCACCGCTAAAGCGACGATGCATAGTAGGCATAAAGGGCATGGCTCATTTCAATACACCTAACAGGTCACTAGACCTTCTAGTTAAATGTGTTCAATTCCAAGTTGGAGCAAAACATGAACTACATGGTTTTGGCATTACAACGAGTTGCGATTGCGCAGATTCCATCGGCTGCTTCGGCGGTATCGACTGCCTTGCCCGTGACCTCCCCATGCGACACAGGGGCCAGCTTTGGAGGGGTCAGGGGCGATGCGACTGCCGCGTGAGTTGATGTGTTTCAGGCAACCTGTGTGCACGACCGGTGTACATTTAGGGACCAAAGCAGCTGGTGAACACGGGACCAAGATCGGTGTTGTTCGACGCTTAATGTCTGCTCGTGATGTGCTTGTCAATATATACTGAAACGTCATAAAACTGTCTCACTCACTGGACCGGGAATCTGTTCATGCTGCTCAGCTACTTTGGCTTCCACCATCTTTCTGCAAACCGAAGCCAGTGTAGTTGGCTCTTCGAGCCTTCGGGCGCATCGTCAATTAGCACATTCAGTGACCATGAAGCCACTGGAGTCACAGGTGGGGGCAAGGGAGAGCTACATCCTCGAACCCTTGTTGATTTGCAAGTGCCCTTTGAGTACCTTTTGCATTGTCCCTGCAATGCTGCATAGGAAGGTGATCCATCCAAATATACTTGGTTGCAGTAAGTTTTACTCTAGTACAAGCAGTGATGGATCTAGAGGGCATCATGCCACCCCAGGCCACAAACAGGTCCAAGTGGTCAATGAACATGCTGCATTTCAACATAGGCCATGATGAACAGAAGAAACTTTGTGCTCCAGATGGCATCTGAAAAACTGTTGAAAGTTTGGGGACAACATTAAGAATCCCTGGAACAACAAAAAGACCCAGGGATGACAGAGAGGGTCCTGAATCAATGAAGAATTTATGGGGATGGTCTTGAGTCAATGAAGGGTAATCTTCAATGTGTGCATGGGCAGATGCTGATGGCCCTGGATTTGGCCAACTGAATAGCTGTGCCAACATATTTCTGTTAGTCTCAGGCTAATGGAAGGCTGCTGGAAGGGCCCCATGTTGACAGAGAGCCCCAGTCAGTAAAGAGGCCCCAAGCTAAAGGAGATACCCTTGAGCAAAAGCAGATGCCCATGAGCCAAAAGAGATGCCTATGAGCCAATGGTGCAGGCATCTGAGCTGACAGGGATGGCCTTTGAGCTTGCAGCAAAAGACTAGCCACCAGAGAAGATCCAGGAATGCTAGATAAGGCTGCAAGTCAATATGAAAGACCCCCCTGGGCAATGGAGGGCCAAAGCTGAATAAAGGGCCCCTGACCTGATGCAGGAAAACTTTTGAGAGGGGCCTGTGACTGATAGAACAGACCCTGGGCAGTTGAAAAGGGTGCTGGCCTGATGGAAAGATGACCTAGCTGCTAAAGAGCCACAGACCATTGCAAAAAGGTCCCTAAGCTGATGTGAGAGGCCCATGAAACCAATGGAGGGCCCAAACCATGCAAGGGCCCCTGCCTAGAGTGGACACAGCTGTTCAAACAAAGCTTCCAGCTTGACATGATCTGGGCAGCTAGAAGGTCTTCAAGCAGACAGTCACAGCTGACAGAGGACCACTAGCAGAGGGAGAACTCAAGAGCCATTGGAAAAGGCCCAGAGCTTGTGCAAGGGCCAATGAGATGATGGAGGGGGTCTGTGCTGTGCATGGATACACTGACCTAGCAAGTAAAAGTGCAATATCTATAAGCCAAGTTATACACACATTTTATCTTCATGGAGCAGACAAGGGGTTAGTTTCAGTTAGGTTTGGCTATGCTTTTACTTTAACACTCGAACGTCCGGCGGTCCGCGCCAACTTCGCATGTCCGGGGGGGGGGCAGATGACTGCCCCCCCCCCTAAGATCTCTGGAACTATGCTAGCTAGCGACAAACGGAAAACGGCGTTGGATAGCTGGTGGCGGCTCAATCAATCGCAAGTGTTTCGGTAATTTTTTTTTCGCTCAGGTCAACATTCAGGTCACTGGGCCATCATAGGTCAAATTCGACCGGATCAGGTGGGACTCGGAAATTGACACATATCTCAGGACCTGTAACAGATAGAAACAAATGGCGAAAGCTATTCGACAGTCCTTGAAATGCGCTACCGACAATAGGCGGTGTAATTTAAGGTCAGGTCAAGGTCATGAAGTCATGACCTCAGGTCAAGGCCTAGGGAGGTCATGTAAGGTATCAATCAACACGTCTTGACAATACAAGCACAATGACGCTAATTTCAGCCTTCTAGCTCAATGCAGTGTGATGTAATGCTCATAAATGTGTAGTGATCTCAGGTGACCTCAGAGACCTTGGTGAGGTCACTGAGCAAAAATGTCAGTGGTAGCATTGAGCATAGCTTCCATCTACATGCCACAACCATTATGAGATCATTCAGAGTGCAAATATGTAACTAGGAAACATTTGTATATTTTACCATAGCCCTATAATGGGGAAGCCATGGCAGTGACCTGACCTAAGGTCAATGCTACAAAAAAACCCGCTATACATATTATGGTCCCTGATGAGATCATGACATGTTATAAGTTTGAAATCAATAGCTCAATTATTGTGGACGTTATGCCACCTAGAACTCCGAGTGTAGTTGGGTCACTTCGCCTGACCTGGTGACCTGACCTGAGAGGACCCAGGATTAAAAATTATGAGGATATGTGGAAAAGACCAATGAACAGCTATGCGAGGTTTGACCTTGCTAACCCTATTAGGTTGGCAGAAAATGAGGAAAACCGGAGGGGGGTGGGCAGATATCTGCCACCCCCCCCCCCAGACTTGTGGGGTTGTGGAAATTTGTATTTACAATTCTGGTTTGGAGCTTTTTTTAAATGTAAAAAAACATGTAATGCTAGTGCTTTCCCTAGGTTTTTTAGGCTCTATATGTTAGATCAGGTATTCCTGAAATTTTTTAGAAAAAAAACTTAACTGGTTGAAAATTTCCAATTGTATTAAATAAAGAATTCAACATTCTTGCATGAAATAATGATAGGTTAGGCTGTTACATTTGTTAGGCTATGTACATTTGTACATTTGTCCAGTGCAGTCAAGTAGGTATATGATGTGACAAATATTTAGTTTCTTCATATAGTACCTATGTCTAGCTTCTTCATATACCCTTCTTCATATACACATAAAGCATATATATACACTGACACATTATGTATTAAATCAGGTCATGTCAACCAGATTCAATTGGGTGTGGGATAGCTGATTTATCAAGTGCATGCTGTGACACACTCCATGTCATTTTGTACTTGTTTTCTCACCCACAAACTGTCACTGTTGAAAAAGACATTACATAAAAATATACAGTTCATTTTGGCCTAATTTATCCTTCAGTCACAATAAGCAAAAGGTCAAAAGGTTATCCTGACAACACATTTTTTATAAGACTTTAGTTGGACCATATAAACCTAGATTATGTTATGTAGTGCTACATATTCTTCATCATCTTAAACATTAAGTATCATGTTATATTACTCAAATCCAAGCCGCTATTTAGGTAGATGTTATTTTGCTTCCCAACTGAAAAGTATGCATTTGCAGACAAAACGAGTGGTCTCATTCTAAACATTCATAAATATTGGATTAGAAAAATAAAATTCAAGATATCAGAAATTGTCTTAAACTGCAAATTTACCTTGTTTTCGTTGGACTTGTACTAGCACAACCGCGCCATACCCATGACCTCGAATAAATACCTGCCAAATATATTCAGAGCACTACCTGCGCCACTCGCTTGTTTACCTTGGATATTGGTTGATAGAGGAATCTTCGCTCTGGTGACGTCATTCTTGGTTTCGACTAAAGCACTCCAGATGTATTACTACATAATTGTGTCACAATCTGTTTAAGATGGATTATCAATTACATTACAACTAGGATTTATTTTAATGGAAACCATTCGCTGCTTGATAGTGAACGGCATGCAATGTTTAAAGCATATATTTCTGGTATAATTGTATTTAAACTATTTGCCTACACTCGATACCTCCAGATATGGTAGTCGTAGAAGTCAGTCCATGTATGATGTACTCCGTACGATGTACGATGTACGATGTACGGGTGTACATGATCCATGGTCAGTCTGCTCGCAAGAGACTGATATCTGCAAAGTAAGGGTACCTTGATTGGCTACATTTCCGTGGGTAATGTGCATGCCAACTTTGGGCCGTGTAAGATATTTTGTTTATTGTGTGGTTCACCACGGATTTTATTATGCGCATTCACGGCTGACGGCACCGCCCACACTGTTTCACCGGTAGGCCGCGGGACTGGGAAATGTCCTGAGCGTTGCTAGTGTCGAACCCGGGACCTCTAGTACCCCGCCGTTAACCATTCGGCCATCCCCGCCCCCGTGCAAGGCGTTAAACCGAACGTATGATTGTACGGTGGTCCAGATTGTGCACTTTCGGCTGAGATTTGAACATAATTAAAGTGTAAAACAGACTCCTTGAATTATGTGGTGATTTTTTCCCCTGGGTCACTTGAAGATTGACCGTGGGTAATAGAAGGTGTTTAATCGGACTTATATTGGTCTCATGAGTCAAATGGTGTAGCTTTCATTTGTTTCATTGGAATTAGAGCATGATTAAGGGTCTGAGAAGTAAGAAGACTCAGAAACTATTGTTACATAGGCACTGAAATAATGAAAACGTGTTAAGGCTTGAAAAAGACAGTAATCTTTAATTGTTTTTTTACCTTCAGGATATTTGTATGTCAGCCCAGGTCATGAAATTTGTTATGCCAGATGTAGGTTGGTTTGATGAGTTAGATGGTGTACCTTTCATTGGTGTTGGAGCATACTTTGATTTCATGGGAAAAATACTGATTTTTTGTGTTTTCCAACCTTTGGGTTACATGGAGGTCAACCCCAGAAGATGAAAGGCATTTAACTGGATGTGGTATTGATACATGGATGGTGCACTTTTCATTGGGATTGGAAGATGTTTAATGGTCAAAATGACTTAGGTGCATATTTTCATAGGTTTTGCTCTCTTCTGTCACATGGTGGTAAAGAACATTTTTGTGTTGTAAAATGTTTTTGGCTGGACATAGATTGGTTAGGCATGTCAAATAGTATGCATTTCATTGGGATTGAAGCATCTTTAAGGGTCTAAGAAAACCCAGTAACTTGTGACACAGGAGCTAAAATAGTGAAAGCTGATTTTCTTATGATTTTCTTCATTCTGATTCTCTTCTTGACTCAAGATGGTATGTCCACTCATTTGTGTCTCATGCTCTTCAGCTGGAAACCAACAATTGATGCCCCATCATGCTGCTCTAACTTTATTGCAGTTTAGGGTGTTTACAAGATATTTTATATGTGTGTTGCCTCTGAAAAAAGCAAATCAAGCATGATATGCCATTCTGATGAGCACATGGTGTTTTCATGGCTGAACCTATGGCAAAAGTTGATTGAATTTTGTTTCAGTTATGTTTGCTTATGTTGTTCAGTAAGTATTCCAGTGCTAAATGCAAGGTCATGCAATACCCTCTGTTTGAGGGAAGAAAGAATCTCATTTGTTTTTGTTAACATATTTTGTGATCCAGTTACAATTCTTTCCTTTTATAGTATGCATTATGATACCAGTCCAAGCTCTGTATCGATGGTACTTTGGTGCTATGTGATTGATCAGGTGTGGTATGAGCTGTGAGCTGTCTGGGTTTGTTTTGCCTGTCCTGTATCCCAGTGTTTGCAAGGGAAATAAACATCATCTTAAAATATATCATGGGTGCATATATACGTATGCAATATTATGTGTATGTCAACAGCAATGTGCACTGCTGGTGGGGATACAAGTTATTTGTCTACTAACCCTGTTCTCCCAACAGGTACAAATTTAGAGGAGAAGAATGACAGAAGAGGTTTGCACATACTTGATAGTGGGAGGTGGTATTGCTGGTGTGTCATGTGCACAGCAGGTAAGAATTAGAGAATCTGTCAGTTGTTGATAAACAATATTGGTAATGTTCAAAATACTGTCCTTGTCAGGTGTAATAGATGGAATGCAGCTTTTCAACCTGTTACTCCTCTGGTCATCATACATTTTGCCCTGAGAAGTGTGTGCATTCATCAATGTTTCTACTGAGCTGTCAATGTCAGAACATTTTCACATCTGTGGTTGTCCCTGAGTAAACAATTTAACTATGCTAACAACTAAATTGCTTTGGATTACAAGTAATGTCATGTTAAAAGCATATGCATATGCAGATAGCTTTTCAAGCTGATATAGCTGAGCTGATATATATATATATATATATATATATATATATATATATATATATATATATATATATATAACAATCCATCATATCACATCCTGTGATGATGAATTGTGCTGTCTGACCAGGCGTGGTCAGCAATGCTGATAGAATATATGGTCCTCTGTTGCCTCCTGTTTCCTCTGTTGATATGCAGATGAAGAGGCTGGCAAGATTGAAGCTTGCCACCTTTGTGCATGATTTAGTTGGCATGGCCATGAGTATTGCCACAAAGTGAGTTGAGTTCTTAACATTGAAAGAAAGAAAGTTACAATGCTTGCAAACCACTGGTTCAGCAGCTGGCAGCATGTGGAGCCACATCAGCTGACTGTGTCTTTGTGGTGCACATTTCCTGTTGATCTTTGGCAATCCATGTATATGTAACAGCTTGGGGCAATGCTGGTCGAGTCATATGTATTCCGTACCAGAGATGTGGATTTGGTGCTTCTTGACGATCTGCGTCAGTTGGCTTTGCAATTTGATCTTCCTCGACCTTGGATTGAGTGTCAGTGTTTATAATATTCACAAAGCATGTGAGTCTGTCATAGTCTGCCACATCTATCACCACTGTTGCTTTGTTCTTGCTCTGTTCTTGCTGCAAGGACGATATTTCGAAGCTGTCATTTCGTGGGGCTTCGATGATCTCCTGTTCTCTTTGTGTTTCTTTTAACATATGCAACGAGGACGAGGACGGTAGTCCTAGTATGACTGGCATCGCATCAACCATGGGAGGCTTTAGCATGCCAACCCTAAAGTACAGATGCTAACCTGATGAATTAACTATTAGTTCTCATGGGAATGTCTGCAACATAGTGTTGTTTGAAGCCCTTCAACATATAAATACCACAATATATCAAGAATCTTAACTATGTGAATTGAATATGAACATCAATCGGTCTCTGACACGAATTGGCCGGTCTCTGACACGAGTTAGCCGGTCTGTGACACGAGTAAGCCGGTCTCTGACACGAGTTGGCCGGTCTCTGACACGAGTTGGCCGGTCTCTGACACGAATTGGCCGGTCTCTGACACGAGTTTGCTGGTCTCTGACACGAGTTGGCCGGTCTCTGACACGAGTTGGCCGGTCTCTGACACGAGTTGGCCGGTCTCTGACACGAGTTGGCCGGTCTCTGACAAAAGTTGGCCGGTCTCTGACACGAGTTGGCCGGTCTCTGACACGAGTTGGCTGGTCTCTGACACGAGTTGGCCGGTCTCTGACACGAGTTCGCTGGTCTCTGACACGAATTGGCCGGTCTCTGACACGAGTTGGCCGGTCTCTGACACGAGTTCGCTGGTCTGTGACACGAGTTGGCCGGTCTCTGACACGAGTTGGCCGGTCTCTGACACGAGTTGGCCGGTCTGTGATGCGCGGCCCTGTCCGCCAGCTGTCGTTCGAGGAGCCGGCGGCGGACGTGGTACTCGTGTCGGCCGTCGGCGTCGTGCGCCAGGCGTCGGCCGTGCAGGTGACCCGACTGGCGCACCAGCTGCACGTGACCGACGTCACCGGCCGGCGGCTGGCCGAGCTCTACCCTAACGTGCGCCTGAGGCAGGGCACCGCCGCCCGCCTCGACGCCCGAGACAAGGTACTGCGGCAGAGTGGCCCGGCGCGGCCGGAAATTATTGATGACAATGCGAAGGAGAGTGGAAAATTTGTCCTCGTTGGGTGTCTCTTTTCATCCAATTCGAAAAGTGTTGGGACCCGGTTGCACATGGTGTGATGGTGCAGGTGGTCCAGTGCACATGGTGTGATGGTGCAGGTGGTCCAGTGCACATGGTGTGATGGTACAGGTGGTCCAGTGCACATGGTGCGGCAATTGGTACAGGTGGTCCAGTGTTATTGTGTGTGATGACTGGTATGGGTGGTGTAGTACCACAGTGTGGTGACCAGTACAAGTGGTGCAGTACCGTGGCGTGACGATCATGCACAGGTGGTGTACCTGTCGGACGGCGGCGCCGTGCGGTACGGCCGCCTCTGCGTGTGTACGGGCGCGCGGCCGCGGCTGCCGCTGCCGCCACACCCGGCCGTCATCACCATCCGGGACGACCAGTCGGTGGCGCAGCTGCTCGACCGGCTCGGCTCGGCGCGGCGTGTGCTGATCGTCGGCAACGGCGGCATCGCGTCCGAGCTGGTGTGAGTGCCTCGGCTGCCGGAAGGTGGGATGAGAGCGTCGTTGGGCGGCGACACCGATCCCGCGACTGTGCCGGGCGGGACTGTGGCGTCACAGTGTGACGTCAGACTTGCGATCGCAGGGTGGTAGTGGTGGTGGTTGTTGGTTTTACGACGCGTCGACCGTTGAGTCATGTAGCGTTGCCAATCTCTCACGCCGATTGGTTGCGGGCGAAAAGTAGCGATAGGCGAGGCTCGAACCCACAATCTTTCGATAGTGAGACGGGTAGCTTACTCCTAGACTACTCATCCCCCGCGATCGCAGGTTTGTGCGTGTGAATCGCACAACCGGCGGGATCACTGAGTCAGCCCGTGACGAGCCGGCGTGATAATTTGGCGACGCTATGTGGCCCAGCAGTCAAGTGCATCGTAAAAGAGGCCAAGGTTCTTCCTCTCGATGTCCCGCTTTGTGGCAGTGTCAAGTCGGTGCCTCCTCATGACACGGGCTCAAGAAGCCCACGACATTGTTAGGTTATCGAATACCAGGTGAGGTAAAACCGCTGAGAATTACAAATTTGGCCGGCCGGCTTATCTTGAGTCCGGTTCACCGGGATGTCTTGACTGCCAGATACTGCTTCCGATATGCTACTGATGCCTCAGCGCAGCAACTGTGCAGCAACCCGATATGCTAGCGTGCAGATAATCAGAAGTACATATTCGCCGATGGGTATATAACACACGCTGTGGCCCACAATCCAAATTTAAACCGGGAACCCTCGACCCACCCCGTCGGCGCCCGCGGCCGCTTAGAGTGTCGTGTCGTGGCGTCGCCAGGTTCTCCCTGCAGCAGTTGGAGGTGGTGTGGGCCGTGTGGGCGGTGCGGGACGGCTCCATGTCCTCCACGTTCGCCAGGTTCGCCCTGCAGGAGTTTGAGGTGGTGTGGGCGGTGCGGGACGGCTCCATGTCCTCCACGTTCGCCAGGTTCTCCCTGCAGCAGGTGGAGGTGGTGTGGGCGGTGCGGGGCGGTTCCATATCCTCCACGTTCGCCAGGTTCGCCCTGCAGCAGGTGGAGGTGGTGTGGGCGGTGCGGGACGGCTCGATATCCTCCACGTTCGTGGATGCCGGCGCCGCTGAGTTCCTGCTGCCTCAGCTGAAGAAGACGCCGGCCGGCCGGGAGCCGTCGGTCGACGCGCCCGGACCACGCCGCTGGCGGTACCACGCCTCAGGTCGGTGGTTTCCTCAGGCTCACTTCCTTCCTCCACGCCTCAGGCTCACTCCCCTTCCTCCCCTCCCCTCCCCTGATGGGATGAGCCCTTCACGATCTTGTGACGTTACGATGGGCTGGTAAAGGCGTAGCTGTCCCAGTTGGTTAGTTGAATCGTAGGTGTCCAATGAATGCGAAGCGATCCGTTCCTGAATTTTTAGTTGCGAGACCTGGACAAATGAAAATATCTGAATACCAATCAGAGTGCCATAATTATGAACACCTCAAATTCGATGTAGCTCGTCTGGTACTGTTGCGGTCGTCAACATTGCACTGTCAGCTGAAACGTAACACCACGATGGCTTCACCGATGAGGAGTGGCCGTGTGTGGACGTCAGGAGGTTTCGGAAGCGGTTGCTGATCGTTTCCAGGCCTGTGGAGCTCTGTGTGGTGGCGCTTGCAGGACGAAATATTCACGCGTAAAATCTTGATACTCACAGATCGGTTCTACAAAATCGACTTACTGATGAGATCGACTGACAAGATATCGAACAGTGAAATGAAGTGTTAAATCAGGACTAAATTGAATAGATAGTACCGACAGCTACCCCTCTCAGGAATGCTAGGCGCTGCTACGTTTATGGTGTTACTTACGCTGAGCAGATCATCAAGTCAGCCCACTAGTAGTTGAATTCCTCGGCATGCAGGCATTCGAATTGCCTGCCTGAAAAGAAGTAAGGTAGCTTTGAACCAGCTGTGAAGCATATGCTTACGATGTCAAGTAATTTGCCTCCTTGTACGATGAGCTGTATCCTATGGTGGCCTGATCAGTATAGACAACAGTTGAGCGACAGTGTGGCCTGATAGCTAAGAATGGATGCTGACCTTACCCGTCAGTTTAAAATGTCCCCGGTGGTGACTTCTACTAATAGGCACGTACGTATTTATGCACTTGAATTATAATATGGATGCATAGATAGATAGATCCAAGTGAGTGTACGTATTGACAAATGCACCCCTACCGACATCCCGCGCATTGCACGTGTGAAATATATTTTTCTGGAACTTCCTGGAAAGGACAACGTTCTGGTTGACAGAAATACAGGAACAGCGTGCTTTTCAAACCTTGGTTACCTATGACTACCTCTACCTTTGACCTCAGATTCCCAACCTCTGACGTTGGACCCGCGACCTGAAACCCCTGACTTTAACATCAAACATCTGACCGCTGGTCGGTGACGACCATGACTGCAGACCCCCCACATGTGACCGGTGACGTTTGACCTCAGATCTGCCCGGCGGCGGGGAGCGGACGGCCGGTGTGCCGGGGACCCCCGACGTGTGACCGGTGACGTTTGACCTCAGATCTGCTCGGCGGCAGGGATGGTGCCGGGACCCCCGACATGTGACCGGTGACGTTTGACCTCAGATCTGCTCGGCGGCAGGGCCCCCAGTTGACGGCGCGGACGGCCGGTGTGCCCGGGACCCCGACATGTGACCGGTGACGTTTGACCTCAGATCTGCCCGGCGGCGGGGAGCGGACGGCCGGTGTGCCCGGGACCCCCGACATGTGACCGGTGACGTTTGACCTCAGATCTGCTCGGCGGCGGGGAGCGGACGGCCGGTGTGCCCGGGACCCCCGACATGTGACCGGTGACGTTTGACCTCAGATCTGCTCGGCGGCGGGGAGCGGACGGCCGGTGTGCCCGGGACCCCCGACATGTGACCGGTGACGTTTGGCCTCAGATCTGCTCGGCGGCGGAGTGCCGTGACTCCGACATGTGACCGGTGACGTTTGACCTCAGATCTGCCGGCGGCGGGGGCCGGTGTGCCTGGGACCCCCGACATGTGACCGGTGACGTTTGACCTCATCTGCTCGGCGGCGGGGCGCGGACGGCCGGTGTGCCCGGGACCCCCGACATGTGACCGGTGACGTTTGACCTCAGATCTGCTCGGCGGCGGGGAGCGGACGGCCGGTGTGCCCGGGACCCCCGACATGTGACCGGTGACGTTTGACCTCAGATCTGCTCGGCGGCGGGGAGCGGACGGCCGGTGTGCCCGGCAGCGCCCTCGGCCCCGACTGGCTGCAGCAGCTGGAGGCTCGAGGCGGCGGGGAGCGACGCGTCTCGGTCCGCTATCACACCGAACTGCGTCGACTGGTGGAGCCTCCTGGCGACCAGACTGCTCCCGCTGAAGGTGAGGTCACGACACCGATCACTGGTGGGTCACGTGACGCTGCTGAATGTGAGGTCACTGTGTCATGGGCGCTGTATGACCGAAGCAGTCGAAGCGCCACTAAGCCCAAATAACCAACCGAGGTCATGGTGTCGACCAACGGTGGGCCATGTGACGCTACTGAAGGTTAGGTCACGGTGTCGGCCAGCAGTGAGTCACGTGGGCCGCATCAGCCGTCGTGGGCGGGGACGCCGACGCAGCGGACAACGGCCTCGTGAAACTTCAGCGACGCAAGTTATTCCGGTCATTATATTGATGAAGCTGTCCTCTGACGTCGATGCTCTGTTAGCAGGTGATGGTGTGACAGGTATTGATGTTTTTTTTGTGCGACAGATCAGTGGCCGGTGTACGCCGAGCTGACCAACGGAGAGACGCTGGGCTGCGACTTCGTGGTCGCTGGCGCTTGCAGGTCGAAATATTCACGCGTAAAATCTTGATACTCAACAGATCGGTTCTACAAAATCGACTTACTGATGAGATCGACTGACAAGATATCGAACAGTGAAGTGAAGTGTTAGATCAGGACTAAATAGAATAGATAGTACCGACAGCTACCCCTCTCAGGAATGCTAGGCGCTGCTACGTTTATGGTGTTACGCTGAGCAGATCATCAAGTCAGCCCACTAGTAGTTGAATTCCTCGGCATGCAGGCATTCGAATTGCCTGCCTGAAAAGAAGTAAGGTAGCTTTGAACCAGCTATGAAGCATATGCTTACGATGTCAAGTAATTTGCCTCCTTGTACGATGAGCTGTATCCTATGGTGACCTGATCAGTATAAACAACAGTTGAGCGACAGTATGGCCTGATAGCTAAGACTGGATGCTGACTTTTACCCGTCAGTTGAAAATGTCCCCGGTGGAGACTTTTACTAATAGGCACGTACGTATTTATGTACTTGAATTATAATATGGATGCATAGATAGATAGATCCAAGTGAGTGTACGTATTGACAAATGCACCCCCTACCGACATCCCGCGCATTGCACCTGTGAAATCTATTTTTCTTGAATTTTCTGGAAAGGACAACGTTCTGGTTTACAAAAATACAGGAACAGCGTGCTTTTTCAAACCTTGGTTACCCATGACTACCTCTGCCTTTGACCTC
Organism: Imbricaverruca yamaguchii; assembly: GCA_034440575.1. Taxonomy (NCBI): domain Eukaryota; kingdom Metazoa; phylum Arthropoda; class Thecostraca; family Neoverrucidae; genus Imbricaverruca; species Imbricaverruca yamaguchii. The sequence continues at coordinate 440,674 of JAOTOL010001466.1, read as the reverse complement.
AGATTCCCAACCTCTGACGTTGGACCCGCGACCTGAAACCCCTGACTTTAACATCAAACATCTGACCGCTGGTCGGTAACGACCATGACTGCAGACCCCCGACATGTGACCGGTGACGTTTGACCTCAGATCTGCCCGGCGGCGGGGGAGCGGACGGCCGGTGTGCCCGGGACCCCCGACATGTGACCGGTGACGTTTGACCTCAGATCTGCCCGGCGGCGGTGTGCCCGGGACCCCGACATGTGACCGGTGACGTTTGACACCACATCTGCTCGGCGGCGGGGGGCGGACCGGCCGGTGTGCCCGGGACCCCCGACATGTGACCGGTGACGTTTGACCTCAGATCTGCTCGGCGGCAGGGGGAGTGGACGGCCGGTGTGCCCGGGACCCCCGACATGTGACCGGTGACGTTTGACCTCAGATCTGCCCGGCGGCGGGGCGCGGACGTGACCGGTGACGTTTGCCCCAGTGCGCGCGGTACCCCCGACATGTGACCGGTGACGTTTGACCTCAGATCTGCTCGGCGGCAGGGAGTGGACGGCCGGTGTGCCCGGGACCCCCGACATGTGACCGGTGACGTTTGACCTCAGATCTGCTCGGCGGCGGGGAGCGGACGGCCGGTGTGCCCGGACCCCCGACATGTGACCGGTGACGTTTGGCCTCAGATCTGCCCGGCGGCGGTGTGCCTGGGACCCCCGACATGTTGACCGGTGACGTTTGACCTCATCTGCCCGGCGGCGGGGCGCGGACGGCCGGTGTGCCCGGGACCCCCGACATGTGACCGGTGACGTTTGACCTCAGATCTGCTCGGCGGCGGGGAGCGGACGGCCGGTGTGCCCGGGACCCCCGACATGTGACCGGTGACGTTTGACCTCAGATCTGCTCGGCGGCGGGGAGCGGACGGCCGGTGTGCCCGGCAGCGCCCTCGGCCCCGACTGGCTGCAGCAGCTGGAGGCTCGAGGCGGCGGGGAGCGACGCGTCTCGGTCCGCTATCACACCGAACTGCGTCGACTGGTGGAGCCTCCTGGCGACCAGACTGCTCCCGCTGAAGGTGAGGTCACGACACCGATCACTGGTGGGTCACGTGACGCTGCTGAATGTGAGGTCACGGTGTCATGGGCGCTGTATGACCGAAGCAGTCGAAGCGCCCCTAGGCCCAAATAGCCAACCGAGGTCACGGTGTCGACCAGCGGTGGGTCACGTGACGCTGCTGAAGGTCAGGTCACGGTATCGGCCAGTGGTGAGTCACGTGGGCCGCATCAGCCGTCGTGGGCGGGGACGCCGACGCAGCGGACGACGGCCTCGTGAAACTTCAGCGACGCAAGTTATCCCGGTCATTATATTGATGAAGCTGTCCTCTGACGTCGATGCTCTGTTAGCAGGTGATGGTGTGACAGGTATTGATGTTTTTTTTGTGCGACAGATCAGTGGCCGGTGTACGCCGAGCTGACCAACGGAGAGACGCTGGGCTGCGACTTCGTGGTCGCCGCCACTGGTGTGGTGCCCAACTCTGAACCATTCACACAAGGTAAGGAAGGACAGAACAGTCAATTTGTGTATTGAGCGCCCGTGACGCTTTTGCTTGATAAGTGCTACGCTTTTGTCCGGCCAAACTTCATTCTGAAGGGATTCGTAATTTAATTTACGAGGTTCTGAACTGCATTATTTTTTCTGGCATCATTTTTCATAAGGTCGGGTTTTGAGTTGTGATATTTTAATCCAGCATGGTCGTTCATTTGTACATCATTTCTAACGAAGAATATGAGCATTTGGCGCGTTATTTTGTTGTCAATCTTCTATGGTAAGATATGTTGGGCTTGAATGGCACTTATTATGGAGCATGTTTAAAGTGCACAGAATATTGTCGGATACTAGTTTGCTTTCATATCCGAACTATCATAGTTATTACATTATTCGAGTAATTTTACAAGGTTAGTGGAATATAGCAAGGAACATTTCAAAGCACTTCAAAATCTGAAGGCCCTTGAACCCAAATAATCAATCAAAATCTGAAGATTACCTTACTAGGCCTAGCTAGTCATCCATCCAATGAAGCGTGTTACTGGTTTCGTGTGAGTTTTCAGTAGGTCCTGTCGTCTGCCCCTGTCGTCTGCCGTTACTTTTGTGAATCTACAAAACATCAAATAGGGACCACCGTATGTCGCGGGTCGTTTGTGAACTTCTCGGTCATACACAAACCACTCCCTGCCAATACGCATTCATGCAGCACACTCCACCTGCAGTGGTGACCCCTCAGCAGTGGGTTGTGGTGACCCCTCAGCAGTGGGTTGTTGTGACCCCTCAGCAGTGGGTTGTGTGGGCTGACCACACTCCACCCGCAGTGGTGACCCCTCAGCAGTAAGTTGTGGTGACCCCTCAGCAGTGGGTTGTGGTGACCCCTCAGCAGTGGGTTGTGGTGACCCCTCAGCAGTGGGTTGTGTGGACTGGCCTGACCCCCTCAGGAGTAGTTTGTTGTGACCCCTCAGCAGTGGGTTGTGGTGACCCCTCAGCAGTGGGTTGTGGTGACGCCTCAGCAGTGGGTTGTGGTGACCCCTCAGCAGTGGGTTGTGGTGACCCCTCAGCAGTGGGTTGTGGTGACCCCTCAGCAGTGGGTTGTGTGGACTGACCACACTCCACCCGCAGTGGTGACCCCTCAGCAGTGGGTTGTTGTGTTCCTCAGCAGTGGGTTGTTGTGGCCCCTCAGCAGTCGGTTGTTGTGGCCCCTCAGCAGTGGATTGTGGTGACGCCTTAGCAGTGGGTTGCCCGGACTGACCACACTCCACCCGCAGTGGTGACCCCTCAGCAGTGGGTTGCCCGGACTGACCACACTCCACCCCGACAGATACAGACGTGCGTGTGTCGCCCGACGGCGGTCTGCTGGTGGACGACCACATGCGCACCCACCAGTCGTCCGTGTACGCCGCCGGCGACGTGTGTACCCCCGACTGGGAGCTGGCGCCTCACTGGTTCCAGGTGTGTGTCCCGCCCCGGCCGTGGTCTCGCGCCGCTCCAGTTGGGCTCGGACAACTACCGCTGTGGGACCCGTGCAGTTCTGCGTGCGGGTAAAGGCCGCTATTCTCCCGATTGCGGGACTATAATTCCTGACGACATTTAATTGCATAGTGAACTTTAACAAGAGCCAGATTAAGTGCATGGATGTCAGCTGTTGTTGAGTGTCAGCCAGCGTGACTCGCTTCAATATCTTGGCATGGGCACGTTGTCGTAGTCTGATTTGGCCAACATTTGTAATCACGTCCAATTATTAGGCCATTGAACGTTATAAATATAAGTATGCCTTGCTTGCTAGGCAAACACCAAAGCTTTGCACCATACTGTCAAATTTTCAAGTTATATTATTACACTGCAAGTACCGAACTAGGGTGAACTGAACGTGATATGTTCTGGTTGACACAAAGTACAAGGGCTCTCTTTATGCAATTCACTGGCAGCAACCGTACGATATTTCATCTCATTGCACACTATAGCGGTCTAATGGTATTTTCGGGCGAAACATGCGCTATTCGCAGCGGTGCTTTGAAGCAAGTGTTGATGGAAGAGCGCGTGCGGGGGTGACTTGGTCTAGCTGTGATGAGTTGTATGTCAGCTTTGTGACTGATCAGGCAGTGCTGAGCAGAGTTGTGCTCCAGAGGTAATGTAGCTGAGCTTTTCGTTGCCTGTGACTGTGTGTTAGAGAGTGTGCGGCTGAGTTGTGCTTCAGAGGTAATGTGGCTGAGCTATCCGACGGCTGAGTTGTGCTTCAGAGGTAATGTGGCTGAGCTATCCGACGGCTGAGTTGTGCTTCAGAGGTAATGTGGCTGAGCTATCCGACGGCTGAGTTGTGCTTCAGAGGTAATGTGGCTGAGCTATCCGACGGCTGAGTTGTGCTTCAGAGGTAATGTGGCTGAGCTATCTGACGGCCGAGTTGTGCTTCAGAGGTGGGCGCTACATGACCAATGTAGTCGATGCGCCCTAAAGCCCTAATAACTGACTAACTTGTGCTTCAGAGGTAATGTGGCTGCGCTGCTCGTCGGCTGTGTCTGTGCGTCAGAGAGTGCGTGGCTGAGTTGCTCGCGCGCGCGCCCTGCTCCAGATGCGGCTGTGGAGTCAGGCCCGGCAGATGGGCCTGTACGCCGGCCGCTGCATGTCGGCCGACCGGCTACAGCAGCCGCTGCTGCAGGACTTCTGCTTCGAGATGTTCGCGCACGTGACGCGACTGCTCGGCCACAAGCTGATCCTGCTCGGTCTCTACAACGGCCAGCGACTGGGCACCGACTACTCGGCGCTCGTCCGTATGACGCCCGGTCAGTGAGTCAGTACTCGGAGACCAAACTTCCCGGCAACACAATTGGGACAGTGTTCCCCGCCCAGGCGCGCAACCAGAATTTGTCGATGGGCTTCCCAAGTTCCGCTTGCTCGGTAGCATGGAGACTGTATTAAGCCGTGAAACGTACACTGTCGGAACATTCAAACTTAAGCTTTAGCATGAGCTAATTCAGATTAACCTACCTTAGACTAAATAGTGCTGACCTAATTTTAAAAAACGCATTGAAAACATCGCTGAGATGCAGGTCGTAGGAACTCTAGAGCTATGGGGTCTATAGCTATGCGAGAACTCACCCATGCCCATGGCACTGGATTAACCAGCAATGGTCGATGGTGGTTTTTGAGGACGAACGAGCAGTTGGCCATGTGTGCGTTTGCGGACGTCTACGTTCCTGATGTGGAATAGATTTCCAAGCGTCTCGACAAGCGATTCTTTTTTTTTGGTTTGTTTGTTTGGGTTTTAGGGCGCATCGACCAGGTTTGGTCATTTAGCGCCCTGATTCTGTTCTGCCCTGACCGGCGCTGTCCGCCGGCAGGTGTGGAGTTCATCAAGGTGGTGTTGCGTCACGGCCGCGTGCAGGGCGCCCTCCTGCTGGGCGACACCGAGCTGGAGGAGACATTCGAGAACTTGATCCTCTCCCAGATGGACGTCAGCCACCTGGGCGACGACCTGCTGGCGCCCGACGTCGACATCGACGACTACTTCGACTGAGTGTCCGGCTGCTGTGGCGGTCGGCGGTCGACGGTCGCGGCGTCGGCCGTGCGGTCGGTCTGTGCAGAAGTCCGTGCAGGTGACGGCGATCCTACACAGCGCAGTCGCCGACATTCGGGTGGGTCGGTGGCGGTCGACGTGCGGGAGGACGGCGCGATGGTCACGTGAGGACGTGACCCGTGTACGCGTGACCGGTGCGCGGTCCGTGCTGCATGTTCGGCCCGTGCGCTGCACCGCAGACATCGAGACAGCTATTGGGGCCGCGGTGCGGTCCGTCACGGCTCGGCCCGAGGCAGAAGTCCACACTCTCGCCAACCGTCTCGCGCCGAGCTGCCATCTCCGAACTGCGGCCGGACTGGTCGCGGGCGGTCAATCGCAGTCCCGCGGTCACGTGGTGGCGACGTGGCAACACGCGCGACCCCGCGCCGACGTCACGTCACGTGGCCGGCAGCCGGGGTGCCGTCCTGTCCACTGTCGGTGGGCGGGCCGACCCCGGGCAGGAGCGCGTCCAGCACCGGCGGGAGTTCACGTCGTGCCGGCGTGTGATGCAGCCACGTCACACCGTCGCAGTGATAACATATTCGTGAAATAGGGTGGAATATGTCGCTTTCTGAACATTGAATAGACATCCCTCTCAACGAAGTATGGACATCGTGCTTAGTGATGAGTCCTCATCCTTCGCATATAATTTATGAGTTCATTTTTGATAAGCATCATGATTATACATACCATTGTGGGTGTGATGCATGTACATCTTAGCACAATTTCTTGCATGATGAATACCAATTATGTGGTCTATAGTACAATATCAGCTGATGAGGATAGGTACTTTGTATTGTTATTTCTAAAATAGCTATCCCTAAATTATGGGTCTGAAAACAGAAGGAAAAGGTGCACGTATTAGTATGCTGTTGGATCAAAATTGTGTTTGAAGACTGTATGAGTTATGCCATGCGACATCGTTCCCATGACCAATTTCGGCATCCCACTAATCGTTTCGTCATCTCGCACCTAACTGAAAACCTAACCGAAAAGTATGTTAACACTGCGCCGGAGTGTGGCGGAGGCGCGCGTCAGTACGGCGGCAGCACGTTCTCAGCAGACGGGCGTGCGAGAGGTGTGCGCGTCGGCGCTGCAGTGTTGAGCGGCGGACGTGATGGTGCCGTTCAAGGTGCCACGTGTTGTGCGCTGCGGTTACTGTGTGGTAGCACGACACTCGCTCTGTGCCATTCACTGCAGGCGAGCGCCAGTTGTTACGAGTTGATCAGGAGCCGAGACTGATGTGATAACATTTTTACCGATCAAGTATACGTCGTGCGCTCGTACCTAGTTTCATCTCCACATGCATCTCGAAGCGTCCTCTGATTTCTACTGAGTGACATCAGTTTGTGTATCGGGTGGTTCACGACGCGCTTTTCGCGCATCCACGGGTAGTGGCGCCGCCCACACGGTTTCCCCGGTGAGTCGCGGGACCGGGAAATGTCCCAAGGGGTGCGAGTGTCGAACCCGGGACCTTCGGTACCCAGGGCCCAACACCTTAACCGCTCGGCCATCCCCCCCCGACTGAGTGGTATTTAAGTATCCGAATTCAATAAATGCAGTGCTTCGTTTTGTGATCTCGACTTTCTGGTAAATTGTACTCACGCCAGTATACGCTGAAGAAAATCTGGTCATGGTGCCGGCTTGTACTACCTCCTTTCTGGCGGGGCGAGTCATCGCGATTAATATTGCGATAAAGAAAACCTTGCTTTCGTGCATCACTGTCCCAAACCAACGCTTACTACGCCCCGCCAACCATCGTTTTTTAGTGCTTCCAAACTGTTTTGTAGGACGTCACATGTAATGCAAACTTGTCCAGCTACAGTCTCTATAGCTGGACTGGACTCTGATTGTCTACAGTCCATCGGTCAACAATAAACCGCACATGGCTAGAACCCAGCTATCGATGAGTAGGGAATATTTGAAGCGGGTACTCACTACAGCTTTCGCACAGGACTGCTAAATGTACACCTCATATTTTTTTCCGAGGAAATCACCCACTGACTCACGATACAAATCTGGCATCAATCGAGAGTTCTTGTAGTGAGCAAAGCACCAATTTTGACTGCGTGCCAGCAAACGAGGTGAAAGATTAACACTGCGTCGAAAAATCGAGCAATCACCGAGCCCATGAAACGCCCCCCACCCCCACCCCCAGTGAACTTAAATACGCCCAGAAGTCGATATTTTGTACGATAGTTTCGATAGTGTATCGGCTCCCACCCTCCATCAGACATCCGGTTTTATGCCCGCGAGTGTCGGCGTCCAGGAACGACGTCGATGTGCGCCCTGATTGGTGGAGGCACAAACTAAATTTGGCTGCACCCTTCACGTTTTACGGAGTGGCCAAATTTCCAAGCGAGTGACGAGTGCGCCGCGCAAACGGGCCTGGGAGTATAGAACAGTCGGGAGTGTAGGACACAGGCGAGCCGAGGACAGAACAGTCGGGATTGCAGGGCCAGTCGGGCCGGGGGTACAGAACAGTCGGGAGTGTAGGACACAGACGGGCCGGGGAGTGTAGAACAGTCGGGAGTGTAGGACACAGTCGGGCCGGGGAGTGTAGAACAGTCGGGAGTGTAGGACACAGTCGGGCCGGGGAGTGTAGAACAGTCGGGAGTGTAGGACATAGTCGGGCCGGAGAGTAGAACAGTCGGGAGTGTAGAACACAGTCGGGCCGGGGGTGTAGGACAGTCGGGCCGGTAGTAGAACAGTCGGGAGTGTAGGACACAGACGGGCCGAGGGTGCAGAACAGTCGGGAGTGTAGGGCACAGACGGGCCGGGGAGTGCAGAACAGTCGGGAGTGTAGGACACAGACGGGCCGGGGGTGCAGAACAGTCGGGATGCAGGACTCAGTCGGGCCGGGGAGTGCAGAACAGTTGGGAGTGTAGACACAGTCGGGCGGAGTGTAGGACACAGACGGGCCGGGGAGTGTAGAACAGTCGGGAGTGTAGGACACAGACGGGCCGGGGAGTGTAGAACAGTCGGGAGTGTAGGACACAGTCGGGCCGGAGAGTGTAGAACAGTCGGGAGTGTAGGACACAGACGGGCCGGGGAGTATAGGACATTTTCCAGGTTTGATGCGTGGTTCGCCCACTGCCTCTTACGGCCGGTCACGCCACTGTTCTTGCTGCATTTATTCTCTCCCACTGTCGATACGCATGGAATGTACAACAATTACACTGTGGTACAATAAACAACAATGATGATGATACCAGGTATCATACAGTGGCCGTCGCTGGAAAACGCGACGGTCATCTCATGCGAAGGCCTCTGTGGCATGCATGATGCACGGACCTACCCTAATTGTGACAAAATACAAATATTTCCAGCCAACGTTTACTCTGGCCTACACAAAGAGCATGCTTTTAACATGGGTCGAGACACAGTCAAACGGGTAGAAAATGACTGGCACAAAGGCTTGCGAAGAAGTTTTGGGGATAGAAATCGTGTCGCTTTCGACGTGGGTACTTCCTGAGGGAGCGCACCGGCCTGCGGATGAATGATAGAAGCGGGCTACATTATACACATGTATCAGTCCTCCCCAGCGTGCACAGTCCCCGAACACCGAATCAAATGCTTGAGCAAGTCCCGCGATCGAGATCGTAGATGGCATGCACAGACCCAGACATTGTTAGCTTGAGCGACCGCCACCAGATGGAATGACAGTCGCGGCCGGCCAGCGTCGGCCGCAGAGAAGTCGCGTGACGACGGTCGGGCGCGCGAGCCGCCGCGGCGGCCGCGACGCTTCAGGCACTGCAGTCCCGAGGCGGCGACGCGAATACTGGCGCAACGCTGTCGGCTAGCTACGACACACACGTCACCGCACGGCCGCCGGGGCAACAGCGAAGCGTCGCGCGCCGCACGCCGCCGGGTCGCACGCGCCGACCGCCGTGCGCGGGAGTCGCGCCCACCGCGCCAACAATGTCTGCGTCCGTGCTTCCTTCCATCGTCGCGCCCAACGGCGTTGTCTCGCATCGTTGTGACCTGTGCGGCGGCCCCGGCCTCGACGAGACGGCGTGCACACTCGTAAAATGCAAGGCACTCCGTTTCGTCGATATTAAAAATAGGGATAATATCACGATGCGGCGCCGCCGGCCGGCCGCCGCGCGGCTAGACGTTGGCACTGGTCACGTCGCCCACCCGCGGCGCGCGGTACTTGACGATCTCGTACACGCGACAGGTGAGCGGGCGCGGCGTGGCCGGGTGCTGCGGCGTCGGCGGCAGCGTCACCGAGCCGGAGCCCGCGCTGACGGAGGCGCCGTCGTCGTCCACGAAGCCCCGGTTTGTGGCAGGAAGCACGGCGCGCCCTCAGACGGTGGGCGCCTCCGTCTCGGTCCGCTGCGAGCCGCCGTTGTGCGCCGCCGGCAGCGGCGCCTTGCTGTTGGCCGGCGAGTCGGCCATCTCCAGCTGTTTGCCGTTCTTGGCGTCGGCCGGCGCGGCGGCGCGGCGCAGCTCGCGGCGGCGCACCAGCAGCACGATCATGCCGCACAGCAGCAGCACGGCGCCCAGCACGAACGACACGGCGATCATGGTGAGGCGCGCCACCTCGGGCGTGTCTGTAGCTTGCTTCACCTTGTGCACCGTCTCCATCGGCAGCTTGTCCACGCCCTGCGGCATGCGTCAAACGTCGGCCACAGTCGGTCACGGCAGGTGTCAGTCGGTCACGGTATGGGTCAGTCGGTCACGGCAGGGGTCAGTCGGTCACGGCAGGGGTCAGTCGGTCACGGCAGGGGTCAGTCGGTCACGGCAGGGGTCAGTCGGTCACGTCAGGGGTCAGTCGGTCACGTCAGGGGTCAGTCAGCCTTGTCAGAGGTCAGTTCACCATGTCGGAGGTCAGTCGGTCTTGTCAGAGGTCAATGAGCCACGTTAGAGGTAATTCAGCCACGTCAGAGGTCAGTTAGCCACGTCAGAGGCCAGTCCGCCATGCCAGAGGTCAGCCGGTCATGTCAGAGGTCAGCAGGCCACACTGGAGGTCAGCCGGCCATGACAAAGGCCTGTCGGCCACGTCAGAAGTCGATGCTAAGCGGTCACGTCAGATAAGGTTGTCAGAGTATGGTCAGCGGATACGTCAGCAATAAACCACGGGCCATCAGAGAGCGACGTGAGATATCCCTCATGTAGTCGTGTGGCGATGGACGTACCACGTTCTGGACATAGCCATGTGATGTCCCGGACATAGCCATGTGACTAGCGACACGTGGTGTCCTGGATATAGCCATGTGACGAGGGGCGTACCATGTTCTGGACATAGCCATGTGACGAGCGACACGTGGTGTCCTGGATATAGCTATGTGACGAGGGGCGTATCATGGTCTTGACATAGCCATGTGATGATGCCCCGGACATAGCCATGTGACGAGGGACGCGTGATGCCCCTGATACAGCCGTGTGACAAGCGACATGTGATATCCCGGATGTAGCCATGTGACGAGGGATGCGTGAACCCCCGGATGTAGCCATGTGACGAGGGACGTGCGATGCCCGGGATGTAATCGTGTGACCAGAGATGCGAGGCAGCGAATAACACTCGGGTGTCGATGCCTCCAGGCGACGTCTTCACCACGCGACCAGAATCAGCCACTTACCGCCTCCATCCAAAGCACGGGGTAGAACATATCCGGCAGCGTTTGCGTGTAGAGGATGTTGGGCACGGGACCGATTTTGAAGTTGATCTGGATTCGAATCTTCGCCTTCATGGAGACGCCAACACGCTGCAATCGACGTCAAGCGGGTGAGGTGACGTAAGACATGACGTGAGAATGACGTAATACAAGACGTGAGAATGTCGTCATCTATGTCATCTATTCAGTATGACGTGAGAGATGACGAGAGATGACGTGAGATATGACGTGAGATATGACGTGAGATATGACGTGAGATATGACGTGAGATATGACGTGAGATATGACGTAATATGACGTGAGATATGACGTGAGATATGACGTGAGATATGACGTGAGAGATGACGTGAGACATGACGTGAGACATGACGTGAGACATGACGTGAGACATGACGTGAGACATGACGTGAGACATGACGTGAGACATGACGTGAGACATGACGTGAGATATGACGTGAGAGATGACGTGAGAGATGACGTGAGAGATGACGTGAGAGATGACGTGAGAGATGGCGTGAGAGATGGCGTGAGAGATGACGGGAGAGATGACGTGAGAGATGACGTGAGAGATGACGTGAGAGATGACGTGAGAGATGACGTGAGAGATGACGTGAGGGATGACGTCGACCGGTGTGGTCCCCGACGACCCAGAGCACAGACACATGACACCGTGCTATCTATAGGAAACATTCACATACGCCACCCTTACTGCAGGGGAACAGACAGTGTCCTAAAATTACTTCACCATTAACTGTGTGGATGAAGAAAGAAGTTGCTTCGGAATAGTGAAAGATTGGAAGAAAATAAAGGATCGCCACTTAAGGATTAAAAAAGCGGAATGACTTTCACTTCAGTCAGATGCATTTTACAGTATTTAGCAGTCGTGTGCATGGTGACTGCACATACATCATGTGGCAAACTCATAAAAGCCTAAGACAAGGATGAAATAGCACAATTCCATTAACTGTGAATTTCCAGGTCACATCGTCAATTATTTTACACTGGGAACAGATCTCACCCAGTTGCGATTAGTTTCCACAAGTGAAGTACTCAAGTGGCGTGCATGGATGTTATAAGCGAAAATATAATTGTTGTGCATATTTTTGGGTGACTTAAGACAGTTGCATGATAGTCGGTGCTTACATACACCGCCACTTGTACCCCAATGAGCCAAGTATCGAGAAAAAAAGTGACTCACGACTAAGAGCGATTATCACCGTGAGTGTGACTACCATGCATACTTGGTGAGGAAAGGAATGCGTCGACAAAATATCCGCCAGCTATGTAGAAGTTCATCTTTCATGAAGCCTTACTCAACACTGGAACAAAACGAAAATGCGGGGTGGCAATGACAGTCCCGGTAACAGAAACACCACGGTAAGCACAACTGACTGAACTGATACCTTACTAACATGCAACGTATCCGGTAGAACACATACCAGCACCACAAGAAGCGCACAGCTCAAGTCTCGGACAAGAACTGGAGTAGCCGCGTGTCACTTACTGGCACCACGTCCACGAAGAACTGATGCTTTTCTTTGCTGGGCACTACTCCTTCCAGCTTGGCCGGAATGGACGGATCGGCGAGGTAGAAGTGCGGAAATGAGATAAATGTAGGCGAGCCTGGAAACATGCGACTGTCAGAAAATGTACCCACAGGAACCGATCAAGAACAAATAGACCACAGACTATTACTATCACAGATTATACACGGACCACAGACGTTTCTATTTTAATACAAGAGCAAAAAACATCACCAGAACCAGCGCTAGTATGACACCACAGATCGTGAAATAGCGTTCCCTCCCCGTCTAACGATCTGGTTCACTGGCGGCCCACCAAACCCAGCTTCAAACCGGCGCCACCAGACGCCGCCACCTCCTCTCCAGCGCCACGTACCGAACTGGCAGACGGAGATGTTGAACACGCCCTTGGGCGCGCAGGGCGGGCCGCCCACGCAGAAGCACATGTTCTCGGGGTTGGTGTCGACGCTGTCGAACACGTCCTCGGGCGGCGTGAAGCGCAGCGCGCGCACGCCCTGGTGCGTCACGTACTTCTCGAAGCGCAGCGGCATGCTGCGGCAGATGTCGCGCGCGAACAGGTACATGGTGGTGTTCTCGGTGGCGCCCGGCGGGTACACGGTGCCGTCGCTGCCGTTCACCATGTTGCACTGGTGCGTGTTCCAGAAGGGCAGCGTGCGCGAGCCGTCGTACCGCTCGATGGCGCCGATCCGCCGCCAGTCGGACTGGCCCGTGTTGATCAGCATCGGCTTGGCCAGCGAGCCGTTCTTCTGCAACAGACGACGGCGACGTCAGGCGGACGGAGCGGCCGAGACGGGAGCCGGCACAGCGCTGGTCGGACACCAGCCAGCCCATGGGTGTCATGTGGGACACCAGCCCATATGGGTGTCATGTGGGCTTCCTTTGACGCACGAGACGCATGGTTACCAACATGATTGGCATGCACAGTTAATGCGATTTTTTGGTCAATACTAGATTATGTATATTATGTGAATATACAGAATATGTATAGATATATACATATACATATATAGCTATATATGCATATACATATATATACACATACATATATATACACACACATATATATATATATATACATATATCATTTGTACATCATACCGTATCTGGTGTATCACAACGGGTATCATGTGCACACACACGACACACGGAAGAACCACACCTTAGTAGGTGGTTCATGAAGTTAATTATGAATGAAGTCTAGTTAGATCTGCAACGGTGCATTCTAGTAATAACAATAACAACGTTAAAGTGAATCAATCCTAATCAGTAATCCATGGTGGTGAAAGGCCAACGCGTCCAAAACAGCAATTATATCATAATTAAGCCCGAAAAACACCGGGTGCACCATGCGCAAGGGCTGAAGGTGGGTTGAACACGCTCATATCACTCAGCGGTAGGCAGAGCGTGGCAGCTCCCGGCAGTTTGCCCGCTGCGATTCAGCATACATAATGCATTGAATGGTATTACAGAAGCGGGCACAATCTACTTTTACGAGTAGCTATTACTTTCCCTCAGTGTTGAAATGACCATTTATCGTTAGGTGCGATATGTCAAAACGAGCATAGTAGGATGTCGAAGTAGTCATGGAAATAATGCTATTGAAAAATTGTTAAGTGCTGCAAACCCAGTTTAGAAATAATTGCGCACTGTTACTGCTTTGCGTGTTTGAGGTGCCTAATTTTTGGAACCGATAGCAACGGCAACGATACAAACGCCTATGCTATAAACTGATATTGTATAAAACAGCACATCTTAGGGAATCCCTTCACCTTGAATTGCGTAACAGGATATTCGTTATCACGAACCCGGATCCATTATGGTGAGCGTAAGCATGAAACTTGTAAACGGGATGCAGTTAGAAACAAGGAATGAAGGCTATATAAACACATCAAGAAGCACGATATCAATACTTTATTGGGAAGAATGTCGGTTCAGTGTTCAATAAGTGACGACATACCCTATTTGGCGAATAATTTATCACTGCTTTCCCCTGTCAATCAGTCAATCAAACTACGAAGAATAATAGTGATATATAATACACAACACAGCTAAACGGTGAAGATGTCCAACCGATTGCGCTTCAGTCCTCAGCCGAGTTAGCTATTCGACTTTAGGGCGCATTAACTTCAGTGGTCATATAGTGCACATTCAGTCTACGGTGAAAACAAACTGCAACTTCACACGCTTTTTAAAATCGGCGACCCAATGGCATGCTCATTGCAGCCCTTGTCGGCACAGACACGAAACGTCGTAGCACCACAGCCTGTCCTTATGTGTGGTATATCGCATGTCCGGTGGGGACATGCACCGAAGTTGGATGACATCGCCGGTCGCTCCCAATTGTGGAATGCAGTCATCTGAGGTCTCAAGTGATCTCAGATGACCTTGGTGCGGTCACTGAGCAAGAATGTCAGCGGTAACATTGAGCACAGCTTCCAACTACATTCCACAACCGTTGTGAGATAATTTATGTAACCAGGAAACACTTGTATATTTTACCATAGCCCTATAATGGGGAAGCCATGGCAGCGACCTGACCCAAGGTCAATGCTACGAGAAAAAAGATATACATATTGTGGTCCCTCATGACATCATGTGTTATAAGTTTCAAATCAATCGCCCAATTATTGTGGAAGTTATGCCACTTAGAACTCCGAGTGTAGTTGGGTCACTTCGCCTGACCTGGTGACCTGACCTAAGACGACCCAGGGTTAAAAATGTATGATATGCGGAAAAGACCAATGAGCAGCCATGCGTGGTTTGGCCTTGTTAACTCGATTAGTATGGCGGAAAATTAGGAAAAACCGCAGGGGGCAGATATCTGCCCCCGGACGTGCGCGGGTTAAACGGGGAATCACCGAGTGGAGCTGGTGTCATGTCGACGTCACGAAGTACGACTGCAGCAGGCACAGACCAGCGTGACAGGCCGGCTGGCTGGTGGTCAGCGGTCCCAGCCGTTTGCGTGCAGTGCTGAGTCAGCCGTATTTCCGTTCCCCGGTTATGTGTCGGCCCATAAAATGCACTAAGTGCTGTACCGGAATCGGTAGAGTGGTAAGTACCGCCCGCGGTGGCGCATGCTTTGCACGTGACCGTCTAAGGAGCATTGATAAACTTTTTGCTTCCCGTATGTGAGCTACGTGCTGGGTCCATGTCGGATTTTCGTCCATGATGACGCCCAGATTCGCCAATCGTAAAAAAAGTTGAACAACGGGCCCAAATAACGATGCTATAACCGTGATGAGGCGCAGACAGCGTTCCGCAGACGCTCATGCACTGCTTATGACCTTCCAGATGGCACTCACATTACTAGCAGCTGATCTAAGAGTCGCCGTAGCTTTCGAAACAGCGCATCGTGCGATATAACATCAAACCCTTCACTGGTGTCCAGCAACGTCAACAGGTCAATTCCGGGTCTGCGTGCTAAGAAGAAGTTCATCGGCAATGGAAATAAGAGCTGAGCAGGTCGGGTGGCACGGACATAATTCACGTTATCGCGTGCTAAATAGGTGGTTTCTGTTCACGAATGTTGTGACCAGTCTGTGGATGAATTTATCCAACCATACAAATGACGGACGTTAGTAAGCGGTCGAAAATGTGTGAGCGGTCGAAAATGTGTGGCTGGAAAAACTGGACGTGTAGACAGTGTCGCCAGCTTGGTGAAGGGGAACTGACTTAATATATCTAGGAGGCAGGACCAGTGCCGGTGGAAATGCTTTCGTTCACGGTCGAGATAAGATACAGAGTCCATCCACAACCAATCGGCGTGAGAGGACGGCAGTGGCCTAAAACTACTTCACCATTAACTGTGTGGATGAAGAAAGAAGTTGCTTGGGAATAGTGAAAGATTGGAAGAATATAAAGGATCGCCACTTAAGGATTAAAAAATATGAATGCCTTCCACTTCAGTCACATGCCTTTTACATTTTTTAGCAGTTGTGTGCATAATGACTGCCCACACATGAAGCAAAATTGTAAAAGCATAAGACAAGGATGAAATAGCACAATTCCATTAACTGTGAATTTCCAGGCCACATGGTCAATTATTTTACACTGGAGGACGGCGACGCTAAATAACATAGCGGTTGAATGATAAGTTCTTCTACGATCGAGAGAAGAGTGTTCGATCACCGGAACGTGTTGATGACATGCACAGAAATGTCGCAATCGACACACCACACCTGGCTGAGCCCGCTGAACAATGTCGCACGCAGCTGATCGGGGGCGATTGACACGAGGTTCGATGCTCCGCCATTCGCACGAGGAAAACTGGCACAGACAAGAGTCCACTCCGAACGTTCCAATAACCGAAGCAGCAGCGTGCCCGAGTAAAACAACCACGTTTCCAACTGAAACAACACATTCGTTTTTTTTTTTTGCCTTTTTTGTGTTTTTTGGTGACCCACGTGTTCACCCGTTGGCAGTTCGCAGCTGCCGGCATGTTTCGTCCGACGGCGCTTCCTCGACCCGACGGATCAGCTCATTCCAGATGTCTCGTCCCGTTGTACGTCGGACAGCGGCTAGGCTGGCCTTTTACCAGCCGATCCCAGAGGACCCAGCGGCACACCGGCGACGCGTCAGCTGGCTGGCTGTCTGGCTTCTTCTGTCGGGGCGGCGGTGCGGGGCCGCGGGGTTTGATTCGGCCGATCCGAGCGCGTTCGTCCGGCAGCCGCAGCATTTGGCCGGACGCCGCCGTCCAATTCTGCTCGCCGCCGCCGCCGCCACCGCGGACTGTCCGCGTGTGTGTGCGTGTGGGGGGGCGAATTTTGCCAGCCTGCCACCGTGTGGTGATCCGTCTCCAGCTGACAGCACCGGCGGCCGCCAGCAGCTGACCGGGGGGTCCAGTCGGGCCCAGGACCACCGGTGCCACGGACACGTCAATTGCGAACGTGTCGGGGCCAACAGATCAATAAGAAGCAGCAAAGACCGACAATTGCTGGTCAGCATGGGGAAATGACCATACATGAATGGTACCATGACACGAACGTCCATAACACCGATAATCGAGATAAACGATTAGACTCTTCAACATCCGCTAGTCAATGTTTCGGCATGAATTTTCTGCACTCATTTTTACGAGGACCTAGTGATGGTTTCCGTAGAATCATCTATGCACGTTCATGACTTGCGCTTATTTCTACACCATCAATCTAATGACCATGATAATTAATGACTATGACTAATAACATAATTTAATGTAGGCCCAGCATTCCACGACTTCAAATCGAGATTTCCGGCGGACTCCGGACGTGTAGCACATACCACTGGCGTATAGCACACACCATTGGCGTGTAGCAGACCCACCCTTGGTGTGTAGCACACCCACCCTGGACGCGCAGCACGCACACCGTTGGATTGTAGCACACCCATCCTGGGCGCGCAGAGCAAAGGCATATAGTTACTCTTATCACAATCATCAGACGTAATCGTGCATATAATATGTTAGGGCTGTGATACGTTACCGTCCTAGAAGTTTAGTACAGTGACTTCCGAAAGCTCGAAAATTGCACGGTGTGCAACATACAATTAATATCAGGGAATAAACCATCACGAAATGAAAAAGCCTATGCATTCCGATAACCCAGATGAAGATATGAAACCATGTAAGTCCCTACGCAACATCCCTTGGCGAAGCCTGTACTCTGTGAACACCAGTATCGCGCACGTGATCGACCCCGAGTAAAACCCAGCGTCGGGCAGGCCTTGAACTGTTCATTTCGAACGTCAACAACAAACAGCGGAAATCGATTATAGCCCAGCTTTTCGGGCACGCGACACTGGCCTCCCAGGTAATGACGCGGATGACTGGCCGCGCGCGAGCTGGAACATTCCTGCCCAGTCGTGCGCGTGCTTCACGCATGTGTGGCGGCTGCGCCAGATCAGCATCAGGGCGTCCCTCTGCCGGGCTGTCGCGTGGCGTCGCTGTCGCCCGACTCGACGGCCGAGGCGAAGCATGTGCAGGCCGCCCCGGGCCGTTTGAAACGTCACAATGTGACGAAACGCCGCACCCAGCATGGTGGCATTGTTTCGGCAGCACGGTGGCATTGTTTCGGCAGCATGGTGGCATTGTTTCGGCAGCATGGTGGCATTGTTTCGGCAGCATGGTGGCATTGTTTCGGCAGCATGGTGGCATTGTTTCGGCAGCATGGTGGCATCGTTTCGGCAGCATGGCGGCATTGTTTCGACAGCATGGTGGCATTGTTTCGGCAGCATGGCGGCATTGTTTCGGAAGCATGGTGGCATTGTTTCGGCAGCATGGTGGCATCGTTTCGGCAGCATGGTGGCATTGTTTCGGCAGCATGGCGGCATTGTTTCGAAGCCGTGGCATTGTTTCGGCAGCATGGCGGCATTGTTTCGGCAGCATGGTGGCATTGTTTCGGCAGCATGGTGGCATTGTTTCGGCAGCATGGTGGCATTGTTTCGGCAGCATGGTGGCATTGTTTCGGCAGCATGGTGGCATTGTTTCGGCAGCATGGTGGCATTGTTTCGGCAGCTGACACAATGGAGGCGCACCCGGACCGGTTCAGACGGTGGGAGCTGCGCGGTGCGCCCGACATACATACAGCCTCAGTTTTCCAAATTGGATCGGCAGGCGCGCATTACGCAACTTCGCCTTCGCCTTGGCCTTCACAATATGTAACTGCAGACAGGCTTGGTGCGGGAGCGTTAAATTATCCTTTGGTCACGACTGACTGGCGCCTCAGGCCTCTCGGGGAAGCCATCTGGCTTATTCAGGTAAGTTAGGGTGGGAATTCCGCCATCGAAAATTCCAGGGAGCCAGTGGACGATAATGACCCAAGCTGTCCTAACCAGAATCTGTGTGAGATGTAAAAGAACCGAGGGATCCTGATGCATACTGTAGGAGCTACGGTACCCATAACTAACGGCGATGTCACGTTCCATAACCGGCAGGCCTGCATTCCTATAGGTTCAGTAGGTTCAGCAACATTAAGAATAAAATCGTTTCCCAGGAGTTGAAAACAAGCATACCTAAGAAAAGGGGAAGCATGTTATTAAATACTCTTAGAAAACGCGCCATTGAATTCATGAGGGCCAGACATTTCTGGCGTTACAGTAGAAAGAAAAACAGGAAGTAATGGCGGTACTGAAATTCGATGATATAAATTAAAGCACACGCTTTTTCTAATTCACCTACACACATGGGCTCTGCATGGTTGGTTGGTTATTTGGGCTTATGGGCGCATCGACTGTGATAGTCATACAGCGCCATTAAGGCGCTGTACGGCTCTGTATGACCGACGTAGTTGATGCGCCCAAAAATAGCCAATCAACTAACTACCTAACAAGTCTGAGCCCAATGAAGGTTCAATAAGATAGAAAATCACAATTTGTACACTAATCCAAACCAAACACGTTCTCGCGGGTGAACGCTGATTTGTAGAAGATTCCTTTTCACTCCGAATTGTAAATTGCTGCTGCAGTCGCTTCAGGCCAATCGATCTTTGGCAGACGCATTATTTCCATTACTTCGAACAGAGTGCAAACAGCACCGCATCGCTCAGCGCCGAATGAAGTAGAATACTCGATTCGGACGCACCCGCCTAGCGACGAGACTACCGAGTGCTGTCAATGTGTCGAATCTCGTGCTATCAGCTCAAGGACGAGCGCCCCGGTCAGCCATGTGGCTCACACGGAAGCTCGTACAAACACAGCGCCTCCACCCCCACCCCCTATACATCCCCCAGACGCAGGGGCCCGTCAGATGGTCTGCTCAGACCTCCCGGGCAGCGCACGCCCCGAGCTCGGAATCTGGCACACCGTAGAAGAATCGGGCACACCGTAGGATAAGAATCTGGCACACCGTAACGCGTGCGTCTGTCGCGAAGACTAGCATAGCAACACCGGTAGCGTGCGTCCACCACTTGGACTTGACGTATTTCACCAGCGAGAACCCCAGCCGGTGAGGAGATCACACACGTCAGTTACAGTTGTCTCGAACAGCCGACGACCGAGGTTTCGCGCGGCGGCAGATGAAGATCGACGTGGCTTGAACGTCTGCACGGGAACCGATGAAGATTGAGCCTGTTGCTGTTCTACAGCCAGCAGCGCTGCCCGTGCAGTGTGTCGGGCAGAACGAGAACCGGTACCGGTGCCAGTACCGGTGCCAGTACCGGTACCAGTACCGGTACCAGTACCAGTACCAGTACCAGTGCCAGTACCAGTGCCAGTGCCAGTACCAGTACCAGTACCAGTACCAGTACCAGTACCAGTACCAGTACCAGTACCAGTACCAGTACCGGACGCCGTGGCGCCCGACACGCCACTTCAGATCAATATTTGGCAGCGGCTCCAAAGGTCAGTTTTTGCGCGACACCGACAGCGAGGTCGTGACAGCCAGTGGTCGGACCACTCGATCACCCCAGGTCCGTCCCGCACCACCTCACCGCGACAGATATCCCGCACCGCCTCACCGCGACAGATATCCCGCACCGCCTCACCGCGACAGACATCCCGCACCGCCTCACCGCGACAGATATCCCGCACCGCCTCACCGCGACAGATATCCCGCACCGCCTCACCGCAACACCGCCTCACCGCGACAGATATCCCGCACCGCCTCACCACGACAGATATCCCGCACCGCCTCACCGCGACAGATATCCCGCACCGCCTCACCACGACAGATATCCTGCACCGCCTCACACCACCCCGCACCACCACACGTCGCTCCAGGTAGCACATTTTGTCCGCCTAAACAGTACGTAATGGCCGCCCCCAGACAGTAAGTGACGGCCGCCCCCAGACAGTACGTGACTGCCGCCCCCAGACAGCACGTGACGGCCGCCCCCAGACAGTACGTGACGGCCGCCCCCAGACACTACGTGACGGCCTCCCCAGACAGTACGTGACGGCCGCCCACAAGCAGTACGTGCCGCCCCCGGACAGTAAGTGACGGCCGCCCCCAGACAGCACGTGACGGCCGCCCCCAGACACTACGTGACGGCCTCCCCAGACAGTACGTGACGGCCGCCCACAAGCAGTACGTGCCTCCCCCGGACAGTGCGGGCACCACGCCCGGTCGGTGGCTCAGCCGCGTGTGGTTCAGCGTGCCGGCGGAAGGAGCGGTTGTCACAGCAGCCGCGCCGCCCGACGGCGTCACGTTACCGCCAGCGGCGCCATGTCCGTGTCACACACCCATCACGTGCAGTCGCGGCCTCAGCCACCTGTCTCATCATGTGTGCGCTTTGCGGAGCGTGGGGCAGACCGCCTCGCAGATGCCTTCGTGCCGCTTCTGCACGCAAAATGAAATTCCATCCGCCATTGTTGGCCCAATCAAGGCAATGCGGCTCCATAATAGCCTCAGAAAAAACTGCGGGGCGCTTCCTGTGAATCCAGCTTTGACAGGATGTGGTCTGAGACAATGGCCCGTGAAAGTGCGTGTCATATTTCTGTGATGGCGACTAGCTCAACTGTTGAGTGGGATGAGCTAGAGTTCCATGTAACCCCAGTCAGTTTCATCTCCTTGGCGAGCGTGTACCATTCTTCGAATTCTGCCCGCGGCTCCTACTGGGGATGCTAATCGTCGCCTGTGTCAAGCAAGAGCGCAAAGATTCGTCCAAGTGAACGTTGCGCAGATTGACTCGAGTGAAAAACGCATTAACTAACATTAAACGTGAGCCAATGCCAGCAGTCGACCGTCACTGTGCCAACAGTCGGTCGTCACTGGGCCAGCAGTCGGCTGCCACTGGCCCAGCAGTCGGCTGCCACTGGGCCAGCAGTCTGCTCCCACTGGACCAGCAGTCTGCTCCCACTGGATCAGCAGTCTGCTCCTACTGGACCAGCAGTCGGCCACCACTGGACCAGCAGTCGGCCGCCAGTTGACCAGCAGTCGCCCGCCAGTTGACCAGCAGTCGCCCGCCAGTGGACCAGCAGTCGACTGCCACTGGGCCAGCAGTCGGCCATCCCTGGACCAGCAGTCGGCCGCCAGTTGACCAGCAGTCGGCCGCCACTGGACCAGCAGTCGCCCGCCAGTTGACCAGCAGTCGCCCGCCAGTTGACCAGCAGTCGCCCGCCAGTTGACCAGCAGTCGGCCGCCACTGGACCAGCAGTCGCCCGCCAGTTGACCAGCAGTCGGCCGCCAGTTGACCAGCAGTCGGCCGCCAGTTGACCAGCAGTCGGCCGCCAGTTGACCAGCAGTCAGCCGCCAGTTGACCAGCAGTCGGCCGCAACTGGGCCAGCAGTCGCCCGCCAGTTGACCAGCAGTCGGCTGCCACTGGGCCAGCAGTCGGCCGTTACTGATGGGCAGGTGTCAACTCTGTCTCCTCTTATGGCGTGGAGACGTTCGTGGTCGGTACGCTGTGTCGGCGTCGCGTGACTTCAATATGTCAATGGCTGACGACGGCGATGGTTGAATACCTATGCATTTCCCGATGCAGCGGCCGATAATATTAGCCATGATGGTGCAAAATGTTCAACTGCTAACACCTGCCGAGACGCAGCTTAATAGCATGATAACCACAGTCAACTGAAGACGAAATGTGAAGCACCAGCCCTCCAAGTCGATCAAACACCCCTAGAAGCCGTTCTCCTGCCTCCACACCTTGTGTAATGTGTCCGGCATATCAGGAAAAAAACCTGAACGCTGCGAAACAGCTGTGCTCTGTGGAAAGCATAAATTGCACGGGAGACAATGGAATTAGCGAGGAGCGCATATTTGCACATGGTCTGGCACCAGGCGCAAACAAGGACGATAATCATATGAAAACACTTCACACAACAGTGGGTGGGGAGCGTGCCGACGCCTCCACGGGATGGATCGTTGATTACGGTGGGAAGCGGACCGCCGCTGCTCGCAGAATGCAGCCATTGATTACGGCGGGAAGCGGAACACAGCCTCCCGCAGAGTGCACCATTGATGACTAGTCATGCAAGCCATCGCAACAAACACTCGAGCCGTCCGGTCAGCGGTCCCAACTGCACCATCCTACCAGCTCTATGTACACCCCGGGTGCCGTTACGTACCCCGACGAAGTATCCGAAGCTCTCGTAGGGCAGACTCTGGCCGGGAGGCCGGGTATCCTTGGCCAGCTTGAGCAGAGGGTCTTTGTAGCCGATGAGCAGGTCGCGAACAGACTTCACCACGAGGGGCCGCTCTTCGAGAACCTCGAGCAGCGACGACGTGGCTAGGCGCATCGTCAGCGGCTGGTAGCGCGCCTGGTTTGCGGCCGACTGTCGAGAGGTCAAGGTCAGACCGAGGTCAGCCGGAGGTCAGGCATTGTCAGCGGCTGGTAGCGCGCCTGGTTGGCGGCCGACTGTCGAAAGGTCAAGGTCAGACCGAGGTCAGACGGGGGTCAGGCATTGTCAGCGGCTGGTAGCGAACCTCATTGGTGGCAGACTGTTGATAGATCAAGGTCAGACGAAGGTCATGCAGAGTAAACGTCACAGGTTGTGCCGTGACTACTTAAATTGTGTTCATCAACATTGCTTCTTGTGAAAAAAGGTATTGACAGACTGCTCCACAGGGTGGTGCAGGAGCCAAGGCCCTGCATCATTCAGGAAACTAAAACCTCTAACATTAAATTGAGGAAGATTAAATTGAGGGACCTACAACCATGACATCGAGTTGGCAATTCGGCCCGTGATTTGGCAGTTAAATTTATAGCATCGTTGCGAGTCTGGATCCGGCATTTGCTTAAAAATAGCCCCCATGATGAGCAAATAATTGCTAAGTGAGCAGCTAACTCCTCACAGACCGACATAAGAGTGTCTGAAATTTGCTCCGTCGTCTTGTATCCGTATGGTCTCGTATCAATACGAAAACAGTGCGGTGGATGTTCAGCGAGGTGTACAATTCCAGCAAAAACTTCTTTCAATCGTATCAAGCGGCTCAAATGTTGAAGTGTTGTGCGTGGTTAAATTATACACTGCTCGATTGACCCACCAGTTTGCATCAAAAGCAATCGAGTATCCGAGATGATTAGTCAGCGAGTTTTAACCTTAAAACTGTCATAACAGGGTAATCGATGAACTCGCCTCCTCCGTAACCGTGCCACAGTCTGAGGAAAACGTCGGGTTAGATAACTAGCAGAGCTCAAACACGAATCAAATGCGAGTTCAGTCCGACTCAGACCGATGTCTGGTACAGAGAAGATAGGTCGCCTACAGGTAGCGCCTTCAAACACGTGCTCGATGCCTATCAGCGGGCACACAGACAGTTCTCGGGAAACATGGCAAAAACGCACCCCGCAGCAGTGTTTTTACCGGCGCTTCAATCGTGCGAGACTTCTGTTGCTGGCTGCACGAACAAAAAAAAGTGCTGCCAGATTGCGCCGGGCGGCGTCACCAGCGAGCCTGTGATGTAAACAAGCCGCGAGCGGCTGCCACGGCCAGCCGCCACACGCACACGCACACGACGCGTGTCTGCCCCTGCACGCGCAGACCCCAACTGCCCGCTTGCTCCATTCATTCTGGATGCAAAACACATGGATTTGGTGCCGTGTGTAACGCTACATGGTGGTGAATGCGCCTCACCTCGGGATCCAGCACCATCCCCAGAGATGCATGCGAGCAAGTCAGGACTTAAAAATGGGTTGTTTATTGACTTTTACCACCCAGATCGTTATCCCCTCCAGAACACCGGGCAGATACCACCACCAATGCAGTGATCGTCAGTACGCTGGTGGTGTATGTGTACCCAGAACACCCTGAACACCTAGACCTTAATTGTAAACTGCCACATCGCTGCCGCCCCGGGGCTGACCAGGTCACGCGACTGTCGGCCCCGCACGTGCCGCGGCAGCGTGCGGCTGTCAGCTGGCCCGGCCCCGAGGCACACCGTGGGCGGGGGGTGGGCGGGGCCCGTGCCCGCCAGACCGGCCGGCAGACGAGGCTCACGTACGATCATGGGCACGTTGAGCGTGGTGATGAGGTCGGTCACCGGGCCGGACGAGTCCTCGCGCAGGAAGCGCAGCGTCTTGGCCAGTCGCGACGAGAGTGTGCCATTCGCGTGGAATGCGATGTCGCGCCGGTCCCACGTCTCCCTGAAACGCAGACCGGCTCTTCAGTCGCGAGGCGCCGCTCGCGCGTCTCGTGAGGCACACGCACCTCGGCCGTGGGGTCGGGGCCGCGGCGAAACTCGCTACGGCTCCGTCAACACGCCGCAGCACGCATCGCAAAGTACGACAATACACCCTGTCAAAATACAGCCCAGCACATTTGGTCGATATCGGCATCCCTGTAAAAATACGGAAGGAGAGGGGAGGGGATCAGAACCACACCCATGGGCGCTGTATGACCGAAGCAGTCGATGCGCCCCTAAGCCCAAATAACCAACCAACCAGAACCACACCCACCTACACCGACTCTACCAACGTGTAAAGAACTCAAGAACGCCCCACGTTTCATGAGTGCGCCGTTTGTGACAAACTTGTGCTGATGGGCACCACGACTCTTACCTCACCGTACGCAGTCGTGTGCGATTGGCTACGCGATCAAACTCCATAATTTAGTCTTACCCTACGCACATGAATGAAAATCAGAATGTGTGGTGACAATGAGAAATATGCGACCAAAGGAATGAAGGCCGCTATCGTTACGTTAAATCACACCACACGAAAGGGCGAAGCACACATTCGAGCGGGTTTACGACCTTTGAAACGCACAGAAGGCATACAGCAATTGGGCTAGATTCAATGAATCCGCTCGATAGAAAACGCCGCACATTTCGGTGCGTGCCAGTGGTGTTTTACGACTTGGTCTACCAATCAATGCCCTACGACCCTGGAACTGTACGGCGTCTTAATGTGCTACGTGGTCTACGTCGTCAGCTTGCTGGAACTGCCCGACAGGCTAATGCAAATGCTTTTCGACAAGACATTAGGCCTGTCATGTCAC
Organism: Imbricaverruca yamaguchii; assembly: GCA_034440575.1. Lineage (NCBI taxonomy): Eukaryota > Metazoa > Arthropoda > Thecostraca > Neoverrucidae > Imbricaverruca > Imbricaverruca yamaguchii. The sequence continues at coordinate 414,584 of JAOTOL010001466.1, read as the reverse complement.
AGTTCTCAGGGTAGCCTGTCAGCAATCATTTGCATGCATACCAACGGACTGCGTGGTGGTGGCGGTCGACTTTGCAACGCGTCAGGTGTTGGGTCACAACGTCACCAATCTCTCAAGCCGATTGGTCGCAGGCGAGGAGTAGCGACAAGTGGGACTCGAACCCACGACCTTTCGGCTGGGAGACGAGCATCCTGCCCCCAGACCAGTCGTCCCCATACCAGCAGCCTGTGAGGGAGCGTGTCACAGTGGCAGGCCTGGCAGTACCCAGGATATTGTCTCTCCTCTGTGACCGACACAAATCAGCCATTCCGCTGCTCCACATAACGTCATCACCTCCTCCACCTCTTCCGCCGCAACTAACGTGACCAGACGCCCCTCCCCATCAGCCTTCGCCGTCGGCGAGATGAGGTCACAGCGCTGGCAGCGAGGTCAGCGTTACGCGTGACCCGAGTCATATACATGTGTGGTACGCATACTGAATCGCGGTGTGACTGAAGCTCAGGAGAGCCGAGTAACAGCGGCCCACCTTCACCGTCGCAGACCGAAGCTATCTACTATGTCCCAGTACCAGGATGTAGGGAACGCATCATCTTGCCTACGAATACAGGAAAACAAATACGGGAAATTTCCACAGCAGGTGTACCGAAAATCAGTCCGATTCAGGTGCGACAACAAACACGAGGAAGGTAACTGCATACCTTCGTCATTCATGAGCTACGACAAAAGGATTTCCGGATGATTTATTTCGGCCAAGGGGCACCGCCAATATTCAAATCTAAACGGCAGGATGCAATGGCTCTGCATGAACCGTTGCCTTTTTGAACATCCGTAGCTATTCTGCTCGGGCACTGCAGACATTCCGCTCTCTGCACTTTGCTGATATCTTCAAACAACAATTTGTGCGAATCAAGTTTATAAAATACGTTTTGCGTGACTATGATGATATAGAGCTAATATTAGCGCACGCAATTTCATACAAGCACCGCACGCAATTTCATACAAGCACCACGAGCGCCTGCCCCGTCGCTCCATCGCTTATGACCGCACAACATAGGAAGATAACTGCCAGTTCTGTGCCTGACCTATTGGCTTCAACGAGCTTCAGAGGCCTCCATACTCGCAACTGGTATCAGATGAGGCTAAATCCTGCTTTGGATGCAATCATTGATTACGGATTATCTCGCACGGTAAACAACCTCAACTTCCGATGTATCAGTGATGGAACACGAATCAGGAACATATGTTGGATAACTGACTTCTTAGAACGATCATAAAAAGATCATAAAGCATGCGGCCATGCCAGCCTTGCATTATTCAGAAGCCGCCGGGATACGGTCACGTGGTGCACTGGTAGCAGCCAGACGTCTTCAACGAGGTCAGCGCACGCATGACGTAGTGTCATACGCTACATCTTTGGCCATCCCGACACCAACAACTCTGAGCGTGCATATGTACATGCACAAGCATTGGAGCAAATAGCTCTCCGAAGGAGCTTTTCCATACCGAAGTTTTTTCGCTGTACCAGAGCTGATTGTTGGACTATCATCCCATATTACGAAACCCATTTGCTTCTGGTCTGAACTCCTAATCCAAATGTAATGCAACCCTTCTACGGTGGGGACACGTCCAGTATACCCGGTTCCTCAGTCAGACGAGACTTACCCGATAACATAGGGCCCGACCTGCTCCACTCTGGGCTTCGCTGTGCCGTTCAGGAACTCGTCTGGATTGGTCAGATTGAAGAAATACACCTTTGTCTTGATGGCTATGGGTGGCTTCTTCCATGCATGAAAGGTGGGCGAGTCTTCACTGAAGGCCAGCAGCTGCAATCACAGAAGCAACAGTCAGACACAACAGTATGCGAAAAGCTGAGGAACATGACACCGGGTGCGTGATTTATCTCGGCGTAACGCAAACTTAAATCTGAGCACCACGTCTAAGCCGGAGCACCTACAACCTCTCGTAAGGCGAGCCCCCGCTTTGGAGAAGGTTGGAGTTTCGGGGCGCGTCAGCTGCGTCGGCCATGTCGACGCAGTCTGCCATGTCGGCCACGGTCAGCGCCTTGGAGAAGGTAGTGTCGATGAACAAAACGTCAAAATAGCGGCACACGCTACGTTGGTTAGGGGTCGAGACGCAGTCACACGGAGGTTCCGTGGCACGGGGGCGGGGGACAGAGGGGTGCGTGGAGGGGTCAGGACTGTGGACTCTGCCCAAGTGACGGGGCGACCACAGGGCGGGAGGGAAGGGGGAATACGCTCACAATAGACCACGGGGGAGAGGAAGCGACGACACCCTCACCCACCCTCTCTCTCTGTTTCCATCTCCCATGTCGTGTACGTACACTCGGCGGTTGTTTCTGGACGCCTCATGCCCGCAAGCAAGCCTGCGCCGTGTGTCACAACCAACGTGACCACTCCGGGAAGTCGGAATGGAGAGAATGCACATTAGACAAAGGCGACTGGGATCTAATCGAATGTCCTGTACATACGACAGTGGTAGACACAACCAAACAAAACATGGCTCCATTACACAAATCAAATCGTATACGACTGGCGTAAAACTGGCCCGTCCTCCCACAGATATAACGGCCATTTCCTAAATCCAGGTGGTGCTCAAGTAAACGGATTGGATTGGATTGTGACTTTAAGACGCACTCAGCAACTGAGGCCATATGGCGTCGCCTGCCTCTCACCTTGGCAGAAAGGACGGGCATCGTGGGGAATAGAACCCCGCACCTCTGGACGGGGTTCGACCCGCTTGCCAGACGTTCAGCTTAACTACTGAGCTACCGACGTCCCTCAAGTAAACAGAGGTGGTGCTCGAGTTCCCTCTAACTATCCGCCATCTCAAGAGTTGAAGCGACGATAAGATGTATCGATAAGGAATCACTATTTTTGCATGCACCACCGACATTACAAGACATAAAATTTGAAGGTAGCCGATTTCCGCCCAACACGCATGTGCATACATGTCCAGCCACATATTTAACTGGACATTTGTTGGGGATACTTGATCAGCCGATATCACCACACGGTGGCAGGCAAAATTCACACACACACACACGGGGATACTTGCCACCTCTGAACTGCGAGGGGAATGAGAGTCAGACATACACACTGCCAACCGATGTTTCTCGTTTACACCGCAAATTATATGCCAGGATCAGTTGATTTCAATGATGCAAGCATACTTGAGGTAAGCACGATCTGCAATGTCGCGAGTCATCTCGAATAAAATAATTTCGTCTTCCCAAGATCCAAATTGTCGCCTTAAACACACATTCAGTATCCTAGGGAGTACAGAATGTGTTCAATGGCGCATCTGACACCGCCTTCCGTAGACTAATGAACGACATGATGTGAACAATGTGTCAATGGCAAAATGCGGCCTAACAGAACACACAGTCTTAGTCGGTGCTCGCAAATTACACACTAATTGCTATTCACAACGTCCTGAATGCATGCAAGGGTGTGTGTGTTGATTGATTATTTGGATTTAAGGGCGCGCCGACTACTAGGTCATTTAGCACCCATGGTGTGTTCGTGTGTTTATGTGTATGTGTTTATGTGTATGTGTTTATGTGTATGTGTTCATGTGTATGTGTATGTATGTGTTTGTGTTTATGTGTATGTGTTTATGTGTATGTGTTTATGTGTATGTGTTTATGTGTATGTGTTTATGTGTATGTGTTTGTGTTTATGCGTTTGTGTTTATATTTTTGTGTTTGTGAGTGAGTGAGTGAGTGTGTGCACGCGAGTACATGTGTGCGTCCACGTGCACATGTGCGTGTACGTGCGTGTATGCGCGTGCGTGTGTGTGCTGATGTGTAGGTGTAAGTCATAATTTAGCCCGGGTCAGGCGTCCGCTGCATCCCCACCGCACTGCTGTGCGCAAGGCACGCCACCATTCTGATAACTGAAAACCAAAGGGAACTGTTTATACACTCCTTAGTGTCAATAAATGCCAGCTCCAGCCGCTTTCCTCCGGAACCTGTCATGTAAATACACTACTTCACTGGTATCCCATCGTGAAACGTAGTTAATATTGTACTAAGAGCAAAAATTGTGCATAAAATGGTTGCTATGGTACATCTTAATACTAAAATGTAAATAGATCAAATAACGCCAGCTACACTACGCGTTGGGAAATTGTGATTTGTATAGCTTCAGGTCACATTCCTATCAGGTGAACTTGCATCTTTTGCTACAAGGTGTAATTGCGCATCAGTATTGAGGAAAACGGCGACGAACTCGAGCATTGACAGCAAGCCAATGATTCGCAACCAGAACGATGATGTCAGGCCACATATTACGTCATTAAGTGTAATGGAATTCAATGAAGAAGAGCCATAGGTTTTTGTGTGGCGTATTGGACTGCTGGATCGCATAGCGACGTCAACCTCTCACGCCGATTGATCGTGTGCAGACTCGGCAATTCCGCGGGTCGCGGGATTCCAACGAACAATCGTACGTGCCGAATGCCTCACCGACCGGGCTCCACCTGGCAGGGACCGCCGCTGGTGTTCCGGGCGTAATTTCGCCATCGTCTCCCGGATGCGGATAATCACATCGTACATCTTGCCTTGCTTAACTGCGCCGCCGCACACCGACCGAAAATATCGCCCCGGATCCACTATAATGCATTCTGGAAAATTAATTCGTCGCCAGCAAAGCAAACATTTTCTAGAAAATCCTCCGACAAAGACGCCGCAGGCGTAACGGCCAGAGGCGTTTCAGAACGCAGACCCACTTGGGCCGCACGCGGCTCGGCTACGAACTGAAGCTCGCCGAGGTGGTTACAGTCCACCGGCCGCCAGGAGCGCACCCAGCGCCAGTGGGGGGGGGGGACAGGACCCACATGGCAATCGCCAATCGATAGACTGAAGCTATCCGCAAGGCTCGGCTGAGTCAGACCAGACGGTGACTCATGTGGATATCCGGCACTGCCCTCACTACGGCCGCGGGGGGAAGGGAGGGGCCACGGACACGCTTTGCTGCTGGTTCAGCGGCGCCGGGTGGGACACGCCTTGGCACTGCGGTAGAACTTTGTCATGTTTCGCGATGCGTATGCATCTCCAACTGGAGAACGTGCATCGCAGTGTACATGCCATCTCTAGCTTTCCTACAATAAAATGCATTTCTGTATGGCTTGAGACAGGTTATCTGGGCCTAGGGGCGCATCGACTGCGATGGTCATACTGGAGGCTGGAGGCTGGAGCCTGGAGATTGTGGGTCGGTCGTCGAGGTGGGGGGGGGGGGGGGTGTCCGGTCCCCCTGGTTTGGTACACAGCTAATGCTAATGTGCCATTTTCCCTGTTCAATCTCAAAATACGTCATATGCCTAAATCGGCACCTGCACATCGCAAAAAAAAATTAAAAAAGCACACCTGCGCATCTTTTTTGTTTCCATTTTCCAGGCATTTTTTTGCAGACGAAGAGGAATTGCTGTTGAAAAGTCTTGCAAAATTTGATCCACTTTTAAAATAATCACAGGTCAGAATATAAAAAAATCCTCTCCACACGCTTCCAATTTTCCTAGCCACGTCCACGTTTACAGAGCACAAGCCGAAGCCAGGCCGCAGCACACGTGTGGCAAATGATAGTACTCCGGGAAAAGGTACTGGAACGTATTCCTCTCGGAGATTTCGAAATGGAACAAGCCAAGGATGACGTCTGCAAACAATGGTATTCCTCCCGTATCCATGTACATATATGTATATTTGAGATAAGGCCATGGTGCAGCTTTTGCATCCCTTCTTGGGCACATCCCTAAGCTTGCCTCGGATACCTATAGATTTACACTCATTATTTACCATAATCATGCATACAACAACGTACATTCAAATAAACAATGAAGGGGCCTGTGTGGATTTTCCTAACAAATACATTTCATTTTTCAAAACAAATACTGATTCGTCCATGAATAAAGGTACCAAAATGAAACCTGTTCAGTGTCTATTGAAAACATGACGGGCACTTACTAAATTGAAAGAGTATTTGGAAAATTCACACAAACAACCTCTGTACGATGACACCTCTTAGGAAGCTCGAACGGAAACTCCAGGGGAGTGCAGCGGTTCGGTGTCGTGGAACGCCAGGGGAGTGCAGCGGTTCGGTGTCGTGGAACTCCAGGGGAGTGCAGCGGTTCGGTGTCGTGGAACTCCAGGGGAGTGCAGCGGTTCGGTGTTGTGGAACTCCAGGGGAGTGCAGCGGTTCGGTGTTGTGGAACTCCAGGGGAGTGCAGCGGTTCGGTGTCGGGGAACTCCAGGGGAGTGCAGCGGTTCGGTGTCGTCCTGGTTGTGGCCCCGACAACGCTCCTAAATAAATAACGACGTCTTCCAATAGTTCAGAACAAGCTTGGTCGGAGCAGAACTTTCGAACTCGGGTCTTTCATTCCGGTCAAAGGGTCGGCGATGTTTGGAGCCTATGACGTTCCGACTGGCTCCTTGCAATTAGATTATAATCTGATATCATTCATTGGATTCATAACGCGAATCATCGACGCCCAGAGTTCGCCAATTTCCCGCCGTATCACTCGATTCACTGGAGCGGGAGCCCCAGAGCTCCAGAAGTGAAGCATGCTGTCGGCCAAACGAAGCCTCCGCTAACGAGGCCAGTCCGCTCGAAACCAGCTGCCCGCTCGTCGCGACAGACACTCGCACACCGTCTGGACTTCGGCCGCAAATGACGTCACAATTGTAGACGGCACGCGGCTGATCAATGTGCAACACACTACACACTGCGCCGAACGCCAGACTTACGAGCGTTTTCGACGTTCGGCGAAAGTTTGAAGAGGCTATATTTAGCAACGTGGGCGTTGTTTCCTGTATGAAGATTCAGGGACATAGGCGAGAGTGTGGCGACTGCAGCGCGTCACGCTGTAGCCGACCAAAAGAGCAAACATGATGGAGGTGATGATCGCCACAAACACATGCATACGGAAGCACATGGCCCGGGATAGACACCCGCAAGGTTTGTGTCTTAACGACAGCACGGCAGCCCAATGCGGTACATCGCGTTACGTACGTTGAGTCGATAAGGAAGATGCGCCGCTTCAGCAAGGTGAGCCGATGTGACCACCGAGTTGTAACCAGAGCGGATCCAGGAATAGTCATGGGGAGAGAACACCGCTCGTTTTCGTTAACTGCTCAAATTGCATTCACAATCCGCCTAGAGTCATTGCAAACGCCAACGCAAAAATAATATCGCGTTATCGCTACATCATGCCACCATTTGTTTCTTTTCTTCCTTCTAATTTCAAAATATTTCCGTAGAATGACTACCATCGCAATGCACCCAAAACAACATTAAACAGAGAAAATAGTGTCACTATTGAACTATCCGACGAGATTATGGGAAGGACATACCAGTGTAGGGAGAGGAGTTTGCTAAAAACCACTTTGAAGATATTTATTTTCACGAAGTATCGTGTAATTAACACCAGCCACTTCTGCCCACCTCGTTCCTATGCGACGCCTTCGTCGGATCCAGATCAGGTTGCTTTGCTACAGACAAAAAATTGCACAGCATGCTACCATTCCTTCGATTCATTTTCGCTCTCGGTTGGTGCTCAGCTGCTCAGTACGCAGTGGCGTAGCCAAGGGGCGGGGAGGTGAAGGGGCAGCCCGCCCATCCCCTGGCCAGTTCGATGAGACTCCAGGCGACCGCTTCCAAGGGTCGGCAACGGCAACTCAAGGCGCAGGCGCAGATATATAACAGAGGACAAACTAAAATGCATCCAGTACATGGTGGTGAAAGAACTCCCGAGGCCTGAAGACGTCCGCTCCCAGGTCTGACAAGGGCCGTCAATGCAGGGCCCGTCAGAGAGCTGGAATGAACATGCCAGTCGAGGATTCTCGGCCGAAAAGGGTCTCCAACAGCTGAGGCATGCACAGTGCGACTGACGGCCAGAGGGTTGGGATGCTCGCATGGTATGAAAGCGACCCCCAAGGGCGACGAACGAAGCTCCCGGAAAGTTAAAGAGTTCACATGGGCCGGTGATTTTGGCGAGGAAAACCGGGGTTCTTTCTCATAGCTAGTCTTGAAACCAAAAAGAAAAATGGAAATGAAGACATGATTATATACATATATATTAGATATATGTATATGTATATATATGCAGATATATATGTATGCACTCTGTAAACTGAGTGCTCAAAAGTATACGTGTTTGGCAAACATTGATGGGGGACCTAAGTATAGAGGGCTCTCTCCAGATGACCATCCACCGGACCAGATCCTGACTCAGTCACTGTCTGCACATCGAAGCAAAGGCAACGAAATACATGTGTGTTGTATTATATCACATGAGCATAATGAAGACAGTGATCGGATTAAACAATCGCTTCTACTCTGAATCCTGAAATTTTGCATTGGCCCCATGGAGTTTGCCACAAAGAATCGGTCCCAAAACTGTTTGTTCCTTCCGCACCTACAAATTCGGACATTCCGCCACCTACGAGTGTTGGCCTCATTGGTCAAACAGTCATCGTCGCGGTCTAGTATCCATAGCGGAGGAGCAATATGGTCTTGACCAAATATTTACCGCAACTCCACCATCTGGACACGCTACCTCCACTATAATCCTCAGTGTATCTCGGAATAGAGCACGGAGACAGACAGACACGAACACCACAAATACCGCACGCTGTTGCATCTCGGTATGCTTCGGTGGAGAATAAATAGCAGCAAAGCTAATCTCGGAAATGTGGCCATATAAGCGACTAACCCGGACGGAGCAATCGCGAGCCGTCACTGAGCCGGCTTAGGCTTAAGCTTAAGCTTACACGAGTAAGCACCTAGCCCGATGTGTCCTGTCCACTGTGCCGCAAGACGAGGGCGCGACGTGTCTCCATTGATCTGTGAGAAGGCACGACGTGTCTCCATTGATCTACGAGATGAGGGCACGACGTGTCTCCATTGATCTACGAGATGAGGGCACGACATATCTCCACTGAGCTGCGAAACGAGGGCACGACATATCTCCACTGAGCTGCGAAACGAGGGCACGACGTGTCTCCGCTGAGCCGCAAGACGAGGGCACGACGTGTCTCCGCTGAGCTGCGAGACGAGGGCACGACGTGTCTCCGCTGAGCTGCGAGACGAGGGCACGACGTGTCTCCGCTGAGCTGCGAGACGAGGGCACGACGTGTCTCCACTGAGCTGCGAGACGAGGGCACGACGTGTCTCCATTGACTGCGAGGAGGCACGACGTGTCTCCGCTGAGCTGCGAGACGAGGGCACGACGTGTCTCCGCTGAGCTGCGAGACGAGGGCACGACGTGTCTCCACTGAGCTGCGAGACGAGGGCACGACGTGTCTCCACTGAGCTGCGAGACGAGGGCACGACGTGTCTCCGCTGAGCTGCGAGACGGGGGCACGACATGCCTATACGGAGCTGCGAGACGAGGGCACGACGTGTCTCCACTGAGCCGCGAGACGAGGGCACGACGTGTCTCCACTGAGCTGCGAGACGAGGGCACGACGTGTCTCCACTGAGCCGCGAGACGAGGGCACCACGCCACTGCGTGACGAGCCGTGACGCCACGTCACGACGTGCCGGCCGCAGTCCGACCTTGCCCGGCTCATCAACATTCAGTCGACCGTCGGCCGTGTTGTCACATCAGACGGACATGGTGCCAGTGAGGCAGTGTGCCGAGCGCGACCTCCGTCGGCATTCGCGCCAGCCGCGCGTGCACAAACGGATCCGAAGAAAAACGTGTCGCAAAAACGCGCGCCGAATCGCTCCAAGTGCTGTCGATGGTATCAGTGGTGCTGCCGCCGACTGATGTTATCAGTCGGCGGCGGGAACCAACTTCCCGACTCCCAATTATCTCGATGTCGAACCCAATGTCTGCCTCGGCGATCAGTTGGGGGGCGTCTACGTCTCGGGATGGCGCGGGAAACGGTCGAGGTCATCCGTCCGACCAGCGGCACCGTGGGAACGGTGAACGCTCGACAGGCGGCGGGCTGGTCCTTCTCCCGCCGGCCGCGGTACTGTGGTACATGAGCCAGGCTGGCCTCTATACCGTTGGCCGAGGTACTGTGGTACAGGAGCCAGGCTGGTATCTCCCCGCCGGCCGCGGTACTGTGGTACATGAGCCAGGCTGGTATCTCCCCGCCGGCCGCGGTACTGTGGTACATGAGCCAGGCTGGTATCTCCCCGCCGGCCGCGGTAGTGGTACAGGAGCCAGGCTGGTATCTCCCCGCCGGCCGCGGTACTATGGTACATGAGCCAGGCTGGTATCTCCCCGCCGGCCGCGGTACTGTGGTACATGAGCCAGGCTGGCATCTCCCCGCCGGCCGCGGTACCGTGGTACATGAGCCAGGCTGGTCATCTCCCCGCCGGCCGCGCCACTGTGGTACATGAGCCAGGCTGGTATCTCCCCGCCGGCCGCGGTACTGTGGTACATGAGCCAGGCTGGTATCTCCCCGCCGGCCGCGGTACTGTGGTACATGAGCCAGGCTGGTATCTCCCCGCCGGCCGCGGTACTGTGGTACATGAGCCAGGCTGGTCTCTCCCCGCCGGCCGCGGTACTGTGGTACATGAGCCAGGCTGGTATCTCCCCGCCGGCCGCGCACTTGTACTGTGGTACATGAGCCAGGCTGGCCTCTCCCCCGCCGCGGCACTGTGGTACATGAGCCAGGCTGATCTCCCCGCCGGCCGCGTACTGTGGTACATGAGCCAGGCTGGTATCTCCCCGCCGGCCGCGGCACTGTGGTACATGAGCCAGGCTGGTATCTCCCCGCCGGCCGCGGTACTGTGGCACATGAGCCAGGCTGGTATCTCCCCGCCGGCCGCGGTAGTGGTACATGAGCCAGGCTGGTATCTCCCCGCCGGCCGCGGTACTGTGGTACATGAGCCAGGCTGGTCTCTCCCCGCCGGCCGCGGCACTGTGGTACATGAGCCAGGCTGGTATCTCCCCGCCGGCCGCGGTACTGTGGTACATGAGCCAGGCTGGTATCTCCCCGCCGGCCGCGGTACTGTGGCACATGAGCCAGGCTGGTATTCCCCGCCGCCTATGTGGTACATGAGCCAGGCTGGTATCTCCCCGCCGGCCGCGGTACTGTGGTACATGAGCCAGGCTAGTATCTCCCCCCGGCCGCGGTACTGTGGTACATGAGCCAGGCTGGTATCTCCCCGCCGGCCGCGGTACTGTGGTACATGAGCCAGGCTGGTATCTCCCCGCCGGCCGCGGTACTGTGGTACATGAGCCAGGCTGGTATCTCCCCGCCGGCCGCGGTACTGTGGTACATGAGCCAGGCTGGTACCTCTCCCGTTGGCCGCGGTACCGCCGTTTATCAGCCACGCCGGTCCGATCGGCTACCGACGGCCGTCTCCACCGGCGGCCGTATTGACACACCGCGCTGACGACACCCTCGCGGGCCGCGCGCTCGCGGCCAGCGGGAGGCCACCCCGCAGACGCCCGGGACGCACAGCGGCACCGGGCGCAGCAACAGGACGCCAGCACAGGCCGCCGCCGCCGGCCGTCCACCGCGCCAAACTCCACTTGAGGTGATGACCGGCCCGACCGCCATATCGACCACCGACGGCGCACGGCGGGCCAAACGGCGCCCGAGCGCGTCCAAAAACGCTTCGGTTCAACGGAGCGGCTTACAACGGAGATCGCTCGGATGGCCCGGCAATACCTAGGCTAGCTAGTTGAAACTGAATTGGTGGAACTGGCCCAGAGCATTGTATATTGCAATCTGCAGTCGTTCGACGTGAGGTGAGGAGTCTACTGTACGTTGGAGGTGTCGAACACCACCAGAAAGAAAAACTCGAGCGTGCGCATCGATCGAATGTTCGACGAATGAGTCCGTTGTTTCGACGAACGTTTCGCTCAAGCGTTCCTACGCCCATGGTTTCCAGGCCAGCCATCATCGGCTGTCATTTGCAACGGATAATAGTGGGACAAATCATCACCCAATCCATGATGCTTATCTGAAATTCGAAGCAGCATGTGCGTCACAGCGGCAGAAGTGCGAGTCTCTCATACTTCCTGGTATTTAACATGACGTCTAGACCACTTGTTATTGAACGCCTATTGCGATTCATAACAAAAATACACAAAGAAACGTAAAACATCTAATCCGCCTGTGGAATATCCATGGTGACGCACATCGGAAGCAGTGATCCGGATATATTTATCCGGAGGGAGCACTGCAGAAAAGCAGACACACTGTAACCTCGACAGACTGTTGCATGCCACAATCCGGACAGGACATCCCGGATCAGTGACCTAAGCTGAAATAAGTATAAGCCTCTCACACACGACAGACGAAGGCCACAGTCGGGTCGGATTCCCTGTGCCGGAGAGGGACCTGTTTCCGCGGTGTCGGCTGACCCAGTGTGATCCCGCGTCTGAAGGTGGTGGCGTCGGCCCCACCGCCTTCAGACGCCGGCTCGAGTGACAGTAGACGTGACCGGCACGGCCATCCGGGCGGGTCATGCTATCTATGAGAGGAACAAAGAAGAAAATACGGTGCTCATTTACGCGCCGGTCACCTTCGCGCCATTTCTAACGAATGAAAATCGCCGGTTTGTAAGCTCACGCCAGGAAATAAGACGACGCAAAAATAAACCACCGTGCAACGTCTCCGCCGGCCCACCTCGCCACCTGTAACATCACCGACTGACGTCATCGGAAGTAAGCAGCCCGCGCGGCCGCGCCTCGTGTGAAGTCGGCGGCGGCCGCAATATGTCCAGGCTCAGCTCGCGCGCATGAATTGTAGCCGCCGCAGATCCGCTCCCGGCCGGCCTATGGCTCACGTCTGGATTCTCAATATTGGCGAAAACGTATGTCGCGACTGATATATTTTGACGGTTTCACCGGGAAGCTTTACTCAAGCTCAGACGGCTTTCGCTTTTCCTTAAAACGACGTGGCAGTGGTTGCAACTTTCTGGAATATTGCTACGAGTAATAGGCAAAATAACCTTAAGCAGGATCAGACAGGCTGTGATCACTGAAATATATCATGCAAGAATATGTGCACCGTATGATCTGGTGTTTTGAAGGCCATTAACCCGTTCCGCCCAACCCGTTCAATTGTTTTTGGCATTGGAAACGACCCCTGTTTAAAATGGCGAGCAACAGTCAATGTGGTCAATGTGGTGCCGAAGGGGTTCTACTGGCTAACATTCATACTGGCACAAGGGCGGATACAGGAAACCTCACGGAGGGGAAATCGTCTGGAGGGGCGCCACTGTGGAAGTTTCTGAATGCAGTGTTCTCAAATTCATTCTGTGGTAGTTGTCCAATGAAAGAAAACAAATGGCAGGATGAGGAAAACATGTAAAATGAAGGCGCTTAGATGCACATTTCGGGCCACGTGAAATGTTGAATCCAACTAGAGCTGTGCAATTTCATTTAAGGAAGGACCAATTTTCATCGATGAATAAAACAAAACGGAAAACAAATTTGGATGCCATATCTGCATAGAAGAAAAAAATATATGCATCCAGCATGATCCTAACATGCCCACCATTGGCTTGGTATAAGGTTGCTTGGTTGCTTGGTATAAGGATGTAGAAGAGATATCGGAAGTGATCTCAATCCTTCCATAGAGAAGTGTAGCGCATGTTTCTGGGAGGGCATTTCCCTTCCATATGTTGGCTCTAACGTCCAATAACTTCCAACATTTAACCTGGGGCCCTGTGTGCTGTCCTCTCGAATCCATTTATGCCCGCCCATTGCATTCATACATTGTACCCTCCCAATAATTTTCAGAAGCCCATACCCATGCTTCTATGGGCGAGGCCCGATAGGAATCCGCCTCTGCGTTGGCAGGCGTTCCCTTGGTATGCCACCGATGCATATATGCAGATGAAGCGCATAGCACGCCGTCTGGGGCGTGGCTGTCATCGCTCAAGGTGCCCCGAGAACTGAAATAGCACCAGACGAATTGAGCATCTGCTTTCAAGGCCTAGCAAGACGCCCCCCCCGAGGCCCTTAAAAGGCGTTCCGATACCTGAAAGTACACCATCAGATCTTAAACGTGTCTTGCAAGCGAAAAGAGTGCGGGGGAGGGGAGGCAAAGTGAGGCAACAACGTTAACTCTTTCGTAATCGACAAGCAATGAACTATGTTGTTGTCGCACTTGTGCCATTTGGGCGACCTTAGGCCCAAGTAACAAGCAGAAGTGCGGCAACAACGTAGTTCATTATTTGCTAACTACCAAAGGTTCTCCAGAGGTGCAAGGTACTGATTCACTGTCCTTCTCTCAAGTTCTCAAGAGTTCTCAAGCCGACTTACGCTAGCCACCTGAACTCAAAGCCCCACGCACCGTAACCGACCGGCCTACGTAACCGACGCACCGTAACCGACCGGCCTACGGCCTAACCTAAAACAGGAAACCTCCAACTTCGGGATGAACCTTACCTCCAACCCGAATTCGCAGGCCTTGGTGTGCCTCAGACCTGAGATTTCGCCCAATCCGGCAAACTTTTGCCCTCGAGCCCAGTGCCAGCCAGCAGACCGGAAGTCGGCGACCTCGGCCGTAAGGACGACTTCATTGCCACCATAAACGTCGAGGCAGAACGCGATGGCGACCCATCGCGAGGGCGGGCAAAAAGCGACAGTTCAGTCATCCGCTTCAAGCAAGCACCGCGGTATAATTTGCGTCACACAGCTCGTCACAAATGGGAGTCACAAATGGGGACTTGAATGTCCTCCATATGTCTACTGTTTCAAGTCACACCTGGGCATCTAGGTGCTACTTAGGTAGCTGTGTACACACTACAGCCACCTAGAGATGTTGCGAAGTTGCCAACGTTACTGTGCGCGTTGGCCCACGATCCGATGGTTAAATCCCCCTGCGACTTCAAGGTGAGCCCAGTGGCGGCCGTGTTGCAATCGAGCCGCGCCTCTGAGGACGACCAATCGCGGCCCGACCCGCGCCGGGCCTGCACCAGCAGGTGAAAGTGATTGGAGGTCGGACCGGTGGGCTGGGATCAACACCGACGAGAAGGTGCACGTCCCAGGAGACGGCGACCGCGGGTGGCGCGAGAGGCGGCTGGTGTGGCTCGGCGGGTGGACCATGGGTCCTCGTCTTACAGCTACCGCCAGGCGTTCACTGCATGCACGTCTCGCAGCGGCATGTCGATAAGACCACGATAGGGAGATACAGCCAAACAGCCAGACAGACACAGAGGATACATACAGGACAGATTAAGAAGGAACCTATAATAGTGCTTGGCAGAGCAAAGCGCCTATAATAGTGCGCGAACATGAGGTCACGCCTACTAAGTAAGCGAACACTATCGAGGTCATTGCCTTATCACCCGCAGACACGACTGACTATTTCAATGTGCATCCTTGGACCGAAGGGCCAATGAATTTCGAGATTCAGCCTCCAGGTTCGCATATGGGTTCCACTGAGAGGATCGAGGAGTTAATCGGACAAAAGAGTGCGGACGTCTCTATTGTCAACGTACCCCTACCCGTTACAGCGTAACGAAGTGGTATTTTATTTGTAGGCCAGCCACGCATGCTTGCCTTGCATTCACGTAGGCACAAATTCCAACCTTTTAGGTGGTCTTTGCTGCATTGAAAACACAGAACAAGTCTGTGCTATGCTAAGCATCACGTGGGATAGCAAGAACTCTCGGCGTACAAAGGCACGCACATCACGTTTATTGTAATCAGTCTTGCGATTCTATTAAAATTTTATCAGAGTGGTGCAAAACCATTAGGTGCTTAAATCATGACACATATCTGAAAGCGTCGAGTGACACTCGAGTGAAGGATTGACAATTACACCTTTCTTCACGGGATATTTTCTCATGCATCCCCAACCGCTAACATCACAGAACCCACCACCCAATCCAACAAAGGTCGTGACCCCAATTTAGTGCGACTTTAGGCCATTGCCAACTAGCTATCAATGTTCTTTTATGTCAAATCTTTGGTCAAATCTTAGGTTTAGAATACAAAGCTCTGAAAATGGCAAGCCACCACCCGACCGCCTTTACATCTGGAGGTTGGAGCACAAAAACAACAGGCAACAGGCGACTGCGTTTTCACCGGGTGCGGTCTCCTCCGAGAGCTGCACAACGCCGACTAAACACGTGTGTGGCCTCGGAGCGAGGCCCGTGATGAAGATAAATGCGGACACCGTCACGGGTTCCGAACAAACTGTGTACCCGGACGTGTCGTGCCGCAAACACCGGACCGCAGACGAGACAGGCGACAGCGGAGTGGGGGAGACATCCACGGAAGAAACTACAGTGACATCCACAGAAGCCGCGCACCAGGCAGGGTTGTGGTACCGGACAGAGTTGTGGTACCGGACAGAGTTGTGGTACCGGACAGAGTTGTGGTACCGGACAGAGTTGTGGTACCGGACAGAGTTGTGGTACCGGACAGAGTTGTGGTACCGGACAGAGTTGTGGTACCGGACAGGGTTGTGGTACCGGACAGGGTTGTGGTACCGGACAGGGTTGTGATACCGTCACTGGGTGGTACCAGGCAGGACAGTGGTACCAGGCAGGACAGTGACACCAGGCAGGACAATGACACCAGGCAGGACAATGACACCAGGCAGGACAGTGGCACCAGGCAGAACAGTGGCACCAGGCAGAACGTTGGTACCAGTACCAGGCAGGGCAGTGGTACCAGTACCAGGCAGGGCAGTGGTACCAGTACAGGCAGGGCAGTGGTACCGGACATGGCCGTGGTACCGTACATGGTCGTGGCACCAGGAATGGTTGTGGTACCAGGAATTGTTGTGGTACCAGGCATGGCTGTGGTACCAGGCATGGCTGTGGTACCAGGCATGGCTGTGGTACCAGGCATGGTTGTGGTACCAGGCATGGTTGTGGTACCGAGCATGGTTGTGGTACCAGGCATGGTTGTGGTACCGGACAGGGACGTGGTACAAGCACCATAGGGGCATAGTGTGGGAGAATCTACCCTTCGCACTTTTGGAAAAATGTCATTTCTAGGTCCGTTCCTATGTATGCTTTCAAAACAGAATCCAATCGCGTTCTCAAATGAACAGCCATAATTAGCTATAAATCACCGTTTGCCATGTCCTAATCCCATATTACTATCGGGGATGGAGAGGGAGCAGCGTGTCCTGTGGGTCTGTCCCCATGATGACCCTCTGGCTGATTAACCAAGTGACCTGAGCCGAAGTCGTGACCCGACTGACCACTCCAGCTGTGCTATCTGGACCTAGAACGCTATTTCATTGCATGCGCGCAAATCAAGTGGTCGGAGGCATCAAGTGGGCGGAGAAAAAAACAACACGTCCAGACTAGCGCAAGATTCTGCAGTTTCTTGGAATTCATGAAATCAGCCCTCAACCTAGTCCACTATGGTTGTAACTTTGAAAGGTACTGCCTCGAATGTTTGTGGATAACTCAATCATTGTTGGATGCTTTTTTCAAGAGTGGAATGTTCCGCATCAACCGCCATTCGACAAAGGGCTCAATTAGACTTTTCGGATGGAAGCAAAGCAAGGAAGTTAGAAGATATCCTATACAATTTAACACGAAAATAGACTCCATTCATCAGATATAAAATGCTTATTGTCTTCGAAGTTTTGTGGTACGAATGGGCCTGCATATCAACGGAAATCTTGGCATCCTCTAATTTCGCGACTTGCACTGCTGCAAAACAGTGGCGGATCCAGGAATTATCATTTGGAGTGGCGATTCCATGGGAAAGAATTCACATTTCCATGGAAGGGCGACTTCAGTGGAAAGAAAAACTCGTTGGGGGAGGGGACGGGGGAGTGCACTGGAGCATACTGAAGCTCTGTCGGAAGGGCGCTATCTTTTCATGGGGGCGAGTCACATGCTCCAAATTATCCTTGTACCCGCCCCTGCGTTAGGCCATGTAATCTTGGCAATGGTAGTATTCGTGACTATAAAAACGAAATGATTCCACTCAGAAAATATGCAACTTTAGCTGTGTTGTTTCTAAAACAGTTGGTCCCTTCCAAAGTTTCAGCCTGATCTAGTCTGTATTTTACATTTTCACCGCCGTGATGTAGACAATGAGAAACCATTACCTCTTTGCCAGTGATGCTTAAGTTACTTTCGTTTTTCTGTATTCTTTGTATTTCACTGCGGGATTCGTGTTTACCTCAACTGGCCCCGATCTTCCGCCTCGTTCACCTTTCTATCATTGTTTTCGTATGCCGAGAGTAAACAAGGTGAGCTCCATTGTTTCATTGTTCTTGTCGGCTGTTGTGTTTCGAGAAGAGTAGGTACTGTGGGAATGGCGCACGCTCTCGTTTTGCCTGTGCCATTGCAGCCAATATGTTGTTGCTTCGGGCTAAGGAATGAGTTGAGACAGGTTGAGACTTTTGCTTACAATTAAACCAAGCTCCAGAAGGAAATTGTGCACTCCTTCAATACAAGCAAGTAACTCCTTTTATTCATTAGGCTGCGATATAAGCACACTTCATAACCAAGGCCTAATATACAGCATACACTTCGTGATTTCACGAACAAAACACAGAACATCACTTTCATGACTTCTTTCACTTTCACTTGGCTCAGCTATCCGAGCTGAAACACCACCACAAACACGTTCCACAGACCACAGCTGCTAGTTTGTGGGGACTTACCGAGTCCGCCCCATGTCTGAAGTCTCTCAACGTCAGCTTTCCTTCGAACAGCCATGACTCGTTCTCCACATGGCAGAGTCGTCACCGTAAGACTGTGGCCAGCATGGCTGTTGCAATACGCTCCTGTATTCGAAGGAGCCCCACCCAACCGCCGGCGGACGTGGTGCCTGGCAGGCGCCAGCGCCGCCTGCCAGGCGCGACAGACACGCCTGCCAGACGCGACCAAGCCGCCTATCAGGCGCGACAGGCGGTCGCCGAGCGTGGAAGTACCGCGGCCGCTGTCAGAGTGGCGCACCATGCAGACCGCCATACACGTCTGCAGACGGCCGGCACCTTCACCTTGACTCAGAGCCCGACCCAGTCGAGAGAGTCACGCTGGAGTGCACACCGGTCGCCGTGGAAGGCGGGGTCGCGGTGGTGTCGCGGTGGTGTCGCGGTGGTGTCGCGGTGGTGTCGCGGTGGTGTCGCGGTGGTGTCGCGGTGGTGTCGCGGTGGTGTCGCGGTGGTGTCGCGGTGGTGTCGCGGTGGTGTCGCGGTGGTGACGCGGTGGTGACGCGGTGGTGACGCGGTGGTGACGCGGTGGTGACGCGGTGGTGACGCGGTGGTGACGCGGTGGTGACGCGGTGGTGACGCGGTGGTGACGCGGTGGTGACGCGGTGGTGACGCGGCGGTGACGCGGCGATGACGCGGCGATGACGCGGCGATGACGCGGCGATGACGCGGCGATGACGCGGCGATGACGCGGTCGCCCGGGTGAAAGCTGCGCCTGATGTCGAATGTTTGTCGATGCGAGCGCCCGCCGACCGGGAAAGTGGCTGTTGCCTTGTGAAGAGGAAGCTCTCACGCGGCTGCCCGTAGTACCAGATCGTGATCATACCAGATTATCATTGATATACCAGATTATCATTAATATACTAGATTATGATCAATATACCAGATCGTGATTGATAACAGTGGGGGTTTGGTACGCACACGCAGTACCAGGCGGTCATCGTGAGTATCGGGCGGATGACGTCACACTGGCCGGCCGATGACCGGTGACCTCGATACGAAGGCAAATAGCTCGCCTGACATTCATTCCATCACGTGGAACTGGTTCAGTAGGACATTCAGCAGTTCAGCACAGAGTTGCCAGGCATCTGGGTGACTGGGAGCGATAACAGTGCTGATCAGATGCACTCATCGCTCATCCAGACACGACATCAAGCGTATTATCTATAGATTCGGTGTGAATGGCAAGCTTGAGCCACCCGCACCAATTGACCCAGCAGTCACTGGGGTACTTCCACTCACACGAGTCACTGGGTTTAGGGGCGCATCGACTGCGTCGGTCATACAGCGCAAGTCACTGGAGGAGACTTTGTTGCTGCTTGTGTCTCCGGATACAATGAACAGGTTACGCCGAATGAGACGCATTCGATAGCCACAGAACCGAATTTTTAATCATTTTTTTTTAAATTAAGTAATTAATATTTTTATATTTTATAAATAAATAAATAAATACATTTAAATAATTAATTTGTTAATTAATTCATTAATTTTTAAGATTATGTCTACCTGTAGATCACTGGTGAGGTCATAGTTCACCTGAAATAAAAAGATTGAACTGTTTTTGGAAGCTCATTCTTAACGCAAATCAGGGAATTAGGATAGTATAAAATTTCAGCTGTGGCTGAACAAATACAGCGTGTGCAGGGAGGTCAAATAGCCGCTTTGATTCAGCATAATTAATTTTCTGGGACACATTTTCGCTAGGATTTTGAAAAGTGGCAAACACTCGCATATGGCTCCACAGTGCACATTTTTATGTAAACACGGATATACTAACATAAAACTCGTGTTTTGGTCGATGAATGCATTAGAAGCCATTATACAATCTGAACTTCTCGTCATCTGGTCACGTGATGTCATCAGAGGGAAAATGCCAAATTGCCGTTTTGGTCCAGTGTGCAATGTGTTACGTTACGTTACGCTATGTTTATAGGCTACATTTCTAAGAGAAGCCCGAAAATGAAACTATACTTTGGCATAAACCGTAGAATACTCTCTCCCTCTCTCCAGTTCTATCGCATCCAGTATGTCCTTGAGGCCACGAGGTAGACACAGACATTTATAATAATTAAAACTGGATTGACATGCCAATGTTAGATTGTGTCAGATGACAAGCAACCGTTTCAGGTGGAAAAGCAGCACCTGCGATCAAATTTGTTATTATAGCATGACTTGTCATTTTACCTTGAAACAAATATATGTATGCTTGACCTTTGATGAACACGCAGGTCGTCGTTTTCGGATGTCTTCATTAACCGATATATGGGTTCAGAACGACTTTAACATCTTTTCCAGTTCTAAGCAGTCATATTTGAATGAAATGAACAACAAAATGACCCAGAATGGCCTAGTTGAGGTCACATGGTAACAAAATGACTTTGGTACACCAACTGCATCCGCATTGATCTGTCAGTATGCAGTGGTCGGTCCGATTGTATCTCATAGCAACAACCAACCCCGTTTGCGACGTTAAAAATAGCGCCCGCGAACGACATCATGACGTCGTTAGAACATGACCCAGATGATCTTGGTCGACTTTTTTACCCAACGTACCCTAAGCGTTCACTTAAGGATATTGAAAGTCTCAAGCTGCTGTTTCGATTAGTTTGGCTGTTGTGGCAGATAAACCAAGTGGGAGCCCACCACCTTGACTCGAGTTGATCAGCTGCTGCGACTGCTCACTGTTCCTCATCGTACGCTAGTGGCCGAATGCCACTACGCCGGTCCAAGACCGGGCAACTACATAAAAAGTCGCTAGAAGAAAAGCTGTCAAACCTGAACTGCCAACATTTCGGCCAACGGTAGGTGTCGCCAGCTTGGTCAGGACGCCGCCAGGCATGAACCGTAACACTAAATTGTGTGGAAATGTCTGCCACAGCGAGAGGAATGCCAGCCGAAACCCACGCCCAGTCACCCACCCAGCCACCTACCGACACTAACTGGCCACGTCTCAGATAACCGCCACGGTACGCGGGAAACAGTGTGCGGTGGATGGGGAATTGTGTTTGGCGGGTGGGGAATTGCGTGTAGCGGGTGGGAAACTGAGCGGCGGTGGGAAACAGTGGGTGGTGGGTGGGGAACTGAGTGTGTGCGGCGGGTGGGGAACCGAGTGCGTGTGTGTGTGGCGGGTGGAGAACTGTGCTGTATGGCCGGTGGGGAGCTGAGTGTGTGTGGCGGGTGGGGAACCGAGTGCGTGTGCGTGTGTGGTGGGTGGGGAACTGAATGTGTGTGGCGGGTGCGGCGCTCAACTCGCCCACATATCACTATCCGTTCTCGGCACTGTCCTAGTTGGTTATTATGGTTTTGGCGATACTACAAGTTAAAATTGATCATGTACGCTAGATTATGTACAGCAAAGGTGGATCTATATAGATCGCTTGGGGAGGAGGCTATATTTTCGAGTGAACATTATCTTTCAACTCTAATTTCGATCACTCCATAGATCGCTGGTAGCGATGAGCAAGGCCTATTCCTTCCAACGCCATCCTCTTCCCACCCACCACGCCGCCACCCACATCTTATGTCGCAAACGATAAACGCTGTGATAGTGATATAAATAATTTGGAAATCAATAAACATATATACCGTAAAATACGGCCAAGCCTATAGTTATAGACAGTTCTGTTGGGCGCGACGCCAAGGTTCATCCGGGCCAGTACCGTGTCTGTGTGGGGAATGACTCACGGTTCGTGGGGAGGGTGGGGGCACGACGCCGAGCCGACGCAAGGCTCGTGCTCGGGGCGTGACTGACCCGAACAAAGGCATGACCTCGGCCCGGGGCGTGCCTGCGGTGTCGCGGGGTGACGCACGGGGCACGTGATCGCGACACTCGACCACAACGCGCGGATGTGATTCGTCAGTGCGCTTTGACAGCGCCGCACGGGCCACCGACAAAAAGTGCACGTGTCGCGTGCAACAGCCGCGGCTCCTGCGGAAGTTATGGCGAACAGACGGAGATGGCGGCGTTAGCCCTTCAGGCGTCATGCTGTTGGATGTAAGAGACGGCCGCGAAGGACGCTGTCAACTCAGGTGACCGGAAGATTACACCGCATTGGATTGGATTGCGGCTTTACGACGCGCTCAACAACTGAGGCCATATGGCGTCGCCTCCCTCTCACCCTGGCAGGAAGGGTGGGTATCGCGGGGAATCGAACCCCGTACCTCTCACGTGCCAGACACTCAGCTTAACCGCCGAGCCACCGATGCCCGAGATTGCAACGCATTAACGTGGATGTTGAGTGCATGTAAACCAAGCGCTGCGGGTGCACGCATTGAGCTCTGCACAACTCACCTTATTGATGTACGCGTCCATGTGCGCCTGCATGTAGATCACCACCAGGATGCCGAACACGACGAACAGCAGACCGGTCACCAGGGCACAGCCTGCAACAGCGCGACAAACCGGTCACCAGAGCACAGCCTGCAACAGCACGACAGACCGCCGTCAGGCCGGTCTCTGCCTCGGCGGCGTTGGTTGATCACTTAGGCCGAGGGGCACACCGACTGTGTTTGCTGTTTGGTTATTGGGGTCCCGGGGCGCATCGACCGCGTGGACATGCAGCGCCAAACTGCGTCGGTCGTATGGCGCACAGGTCTCGGCGGCATCGCAAGCGGCGACCGGTGCGGGCGGTCCGCACGCTCTGTACCGCAGGCATCGGTCAGTCTCTGTACCGCCATCAGCAGACGTCCGTCCGCCATGGTCGTACCGCCATCAGCCGACGACGGTCCGTGTACCGCCATCAGCTGACGACGGTCAGTCTCTGTACCGCCATCAGCCGACGACGGTCCGTCCCGTAGAGTGTCTGTACCGCCATCAGCCGACGACGGTCCGTCCCTGTGTACCGCCATCAGCTGACGACGGTCAGTCTGTACCGCCATCAGCCGACGACGGTCCGTCCCTGTGTACCGCCATCAGCTGACGACGGTCAGTCTCTGTACCGCCATCAGCCGACGACGGTCCGTCTCTGTGTACCGCCATCAGCTGACGACGGTCAGTCTCTGTACCGCCATCAGCCGACGACGGTCCGTCTCTGTGTACCGCCATCAGCTGACGACGGTCAGTCTGTACCGCCATCAGCCGACGACGGTCCGTTTCCGTGTACCGCTATCAGCTGACGACGGTCCGTTTCGGTGTACCGCTATCAGCTGACGATCTGACGCCATACACACAGCAGCAGGATGACCAACAGCGGCAGGCGGCGTAGTGTGGGCCGTCGTCCCACCGAATCCAAGCCTGTCGAATCCGACGCGACGCACTCGCACCAGCAGGATAGTCTGCAACGGCAGTCGAGAGGGGCGCCTGTGCGCTATGGTAGAGCGGAAGCGACGACTGGTGGAAGAGCCGGACCGAAGACCGGCTGACGGTAGAGCCGGACCGAAGACCGGCTGACGGTAGAGCCGGACCGAAGACCGACTGACGGTAGAGCCGGACCGAAGACCGGCTGACGGTAGAGCCGGACCGAAGACCGGCTGACTGTAGAGCCGGACCGAAGACCGACTGACGGTAGAGCCGGACCGAAGACCGGCTGACGGTAGAGCCGGACCGATAACAGACTGATGGAGCTGAACAGAGTGCCGACTGTTGGTTGAACCGGATCGAGGACCGAGGACGGACTGACAGACAACTAGCACAGGGCAGTCATCTGCAGCAGTCAGCAGTCGCTATAGTAGCCACAATCGTGAGCAGACACGTCACCGGAGCCAGCTGACTGGTGCAGGTCGGACGCAGCAGTGATTCAGCGGTGTTTCAGCAGTGCACCAGCGCCAGAAGCAGGCCTCTGCCCAGCAGCCGGCAATATGGCAGCCCCAGTAGTCTGCCACAGGAAGACGAGGACATGGTGGGAGCGGATGTCCCCCATACGGCGACAGGCTCAAACGGCGACAAAAACACCACAGGCTTGATGTGATCGACGATCACGGGAACAGCATTTCGGCTGGTGAATGATCTAAATAATGAACACCAAAAGTCACACATGTCACATGTGGGTTCCTCATCCATAGCTAGATGCTATCATCCACCATCGATTATGATTGCGAAAATTATCCAATCTACAGTAATTGGCCACAAAGTAAAATTGAATTAAAATGTTAAATAATATCCGCATGACGCCAGTTGCATGCGCGATGTAATTGCATGACTTCAACCAGCATGGAACGCAAACTGCATGTACCAATGCAATATTCATGGGTGCTACACGGTGTTGAAGCATTAATAACCGTACACGCAGTTTCGCAAGACTCCAATAGTTAACCGAAAATGCACCTTAGCAATTACCTTAACGTTACGGAACCCGCATCTAGGCTACCTTCAGAATTGAACGCAATCAAATTAATACGTCTATTTATTAAACGCGCAAAAGCGATCAGCTATGCAACGACCAACTACCCAGTGCTGACAACACAAATTTATGCACGCTTCAAAGGCTTCGCGGGCCTCCACCACGACGAAGGTCAGGCAAAGTGGGAACTCGACGTCCCACGGACAGCGAGCAATCAGCCAGCGATCACCGGGCAGGCGAGTGACTAAGCACATCCACGCGGCCTCCCAGAAACACCCCGCAGACCAGCGGTGACGGTGCGGTGACGGCGCCCATCCACGCACACCACGTAACCCTCCCCGGACACTCGCCGTCCAGCGGTGACGGCGCCCATCCACGCACACCACGTAACCCTCCCCGGACACTCGCCGTCCAGCGGCGACGGCGCCCATCCACGCACACCATGTAACCCTCCCCGGACACTCGCCGTCCAGCGGCGACGGCGCCCATCCACGCACACCATGTAACCTTCCCCGGACACTCGCCGTCCAGCGGCGACGGTGCGGTGACGGCGCCCATCCACGCACACCATGTAACCTTCCCCGGACACTCGCCGTCCAGCGGCGACGGCGCCCATCCACGCACACCATGTAACCCTCCCAGGACACTCGCCGTCCAGCGGCGACGGCGCCCATCCACGCACACCACGTAACCCTCCCCGGACACTCGCCGTCCAGCGGCGACGGCGCCCATCCACGCACACCATGTAACCTTCCCCGGACACTCGCCGTCCAGCGGCGACGGCGCGGCTCGCCACTTCCGGCGCCGCGTGACGTCACCGGTCGCCAGTCGTCACTGGCGCGGTCGCCAATGACGACGGTGCGGCGCGCGAGGTAGCCCAGTCACGCTCGGCGTCGCGCAGCGTCAGCCGGCCCGGCCGATTGGCTGGGGTGCGTCCAACATTCTTAGACAATTGGGCGGCGACGACGGCGGAGTGAATCTCCCCCCCCTTCCGAGACGAGCGAGGAGCAAAGTCTCTGAGCGAAGGTCGAGCCGAGTCAGCACAGATAATGCCCGCGATGAAGCCCGTGCGGATCATCACAGAAAAAAGACGCCGACGCGCCGCCAGCGTTCCAGTCGGCCGAGTAGAAGCGTGGCGCCGCGTACTCTTGGGAGCACGTTGGCAGCGTATGTATTTAATGGGTTGCAAGCACGTAATTACTGTGCAGATTTACAATCACAGGTTTCCAGTGAGCTCATCGGTGTTGTAATTACGCTGCTAACACTGCCACCGTGTAAGTTAGCAATCGGGAGCTGCTCTACCGTGTTATCCAGTGAGCAATGCTACCTTAAATGGTAGCGGCGTTTGAATAGTAGCCAGCCATTAGCAGCCCGGAAAGATGCCCAAACAGAATCACCATTCCCAGTTGCGCTCCACAAAGTTATCTTCTAAAACGAGAGCGGAGTTTAGAAGTAAAAGTTGAGCAGGGTAATGACGTATCCGGCCTCTTCAGACCTTCCCATCCCCCATCCCACCTGGGGATTCCCCACTGGGTACGAGCCCGGGGCTGCGGCAGCTGAATGATGGGGCATGAACAGCTGCCATCCTCACCCAACTGGAAAATGTCGGCATTAACGCTGCAGTCCTGCAGCAAATAGTGACAGATGAATACAAACACGAGGCATACGAAACTCGCAAACAGACGGACAGTGAAATATTGTGTTGACCAGCACCGTTGCAATCGTCCTAAAATTCCTGTATTCGGGCGAGAAAAAAAAAACACCCAGCTTGGAATAATTGCCTACTCCTTCTGTTACAATGAACAGCCTTGCACTCGTATTCTCTGTTCTAGCATTGAAAGCAGAAAACAAACCTAAAATAAGCCCGAATCTGAATGGCATACCGTACATTTTTTGTTGTTTCTGTCAATTCTTCTAAAGTAGGGATGCGGAGCCGGAGCCGGAACATTTTGCCCGGAACCGGAGCCGCCGGGACATTTTACTCGGAGCCGGAGTCGGAGCCGGAGCCGGGATATTTCCCCGGAGCCGGAGCCGTCCAAAATTGTATCGGCTTCGCATCCCTGGTATTCTAGACCTGGGAAAAACTTCTCAGAATCCTTGTATTCTATTCCTATTATTGATTTTTCACTCTTTTGCAACCATTTCAAAATTAACCTTCCACAGTGACGCTAAAGCTCAACATGAATCTTAGGACACAATTTTCAGTTACATAAGAGCAATTGGAAGGCTTGACAGACTGGAAGATCGGTCCACGACCAATTTCGAAATTTTGTTTTTTTTTGGAACTTCGGCGATCCCAAGAATTATGCACTCCAAAAATATCCACTCTTTACATTGCGTAATGTGATGAGTCCTCCTCAAAGAGCAATCCCAACTAGCTGTCATAATTAAATAGTATTACTTGATTGTCATGAAGCAGATGGAGCAGCTTACCCCAAGGGCCTGTAGCATACGGTAATATATGGCTGATAATGAAATCCACTTCTAGTGCTGGTGCTGTTCATCTTGTCTAGCCATAGTTTGTCCTTACCACAACTGGGCAACATCATTGATGATAATGTACATTTGTTCTGCAGTAACAATCCAAGAGGATGCAGGAGTTGAACAGAAAAGTAGATACAAGTAAATGTGTGAAGACTATCCAATCACACAACTCACACACACTACTTATCCCCAACCTGGTCCCAACCAATAATTTCAATGGCCGTGAAGATATCCATAACAGAGGGGTAAAATTGGCACAGGCTGGGACGCAATTCGATACAGGTGCCATAACTGCGCATGCATTTTTTTATCACTTTGGACAAAACGTATTTATAATTGAAGTCGTCTACAGAACTGTGAATGTGCTTTGCGGTGGACAAATAACCAGGTGAGACGTTGGTCAATTCTAAAAGGCGTCAGGCGTAGGGTCTGATACACTGCTTTCCATACTATGGCAAGATTTAGGCATGCCAATATGTGATTAGTTACATCGTTGATACAAAAGCTTACCGGAATACTTTAGATAAAACCTCACCACACAAATGATGCAAATTTGCTACCAATCTAACATTTTCCCCACGAGGAAATGGAAGCCGTTTCGCGAGAACCAATTGCGAACGAAAATGGCCATGGATGACCGTGGCTGGAACATATAACACCGTGGCGATAACACCGTGGCGGGAACACCGTGGCGGGAACACCGTGGCGGGAACACCGTGGCGGGAACGTGAGCCAACCCTCGCATCATCTCCGGGCGATGCACCCGAGGCTTGCTGACCAGCAGACATCTCAGACGGGGTGGAGCGGCACATCGACACGTGCTACTCGCCTCCGGGCGTCACCGGAAGCTGGCGCTTAAATGTCGCTCTGCACGGGCGTCCGGGCGCGTCCATAGGATCACCAGCTGACAACTGTGACGGCGGCAGCCGACACCAGGATACATGACGAACAGCACACACTATAGGAGCACCAGCTGACAACTGTGACGGCGGCAGCCGACACCAGGATACATGACGAACAGCACACATATGATCACACGACACAATACAGGATCACACGACATAATACAGGATCACACGACACAATATAGGATCACACGACATAATATATGATCACACGACAAAATAAAGGAGCACCAGCTGACAGCTGGGGCGGCGTGAGCAGACACCACGATACACGGCGAGCAGCACACGACACACGACATACGGAAGAGCGAACACAGGATCCAACGATACAGGATCAAACGACACGACACACGACACAGCGAACATGGCACCGTCACAATACAGGATTCAACGACATACGACACAATACAATACAGAGTCACATGACACACGACACAACGTTAGGGGTACGTAACATTACGACACACCACACCGACATGGCACCGCATGGAACAACACGACTGTGTACGAAACATCACACGACACGGCACAGCGCACCACTCGGCACACTCCACCACATGACACTACACACGTCATGTCACATCGCACACCACACCAAGCTACTGACACCACAACATACTTGGGCTTTAGGGCGCATCGACTGCATTGGCCACTTAGCATCACACCACACACCACACACATCTTGCATCACACCACACACATCACATCACATCGCACCACATACACCGCACCACATACATCACCACATCACACACATAGCACCACACATATCACAGCACACCACACACATAACACACCACAACACACTACAACAAACCACACACATCTTGCATCACACCACACACATCACATACATCCACCACATAATCACACACAATCACATCACATCGCACCACAACACCCACCACATACATCACACCACACAACACATCACATACATCGCACCACATACATCACCACATCACACATAGCACCACACATATCACAGCACACCACACACTACACTACACACCACACACCACAACACCACACACTACACACCACACACCACACACCGCGCCACAGCTGTCACCAGAGGGGCCATCAATCCACCAGACTTGGCATTATCGGCGGGACCACAGGACCATTGTCCGGCCAGCGGGACACTGCCTGCACAACACGTGAACGCCAGGTCAGCAAGGGGGTGGAGCCAGCCTGCGGTGTTTGATAACAAGTTGACCGGGAGCATGCGGTCAGCTGACGCCGGGCCGATCTTTGATCCGTAGCAGGGGCGGACGGAGAAACCGCAGGACGAAGCCACAGGCGAGCGCTGCTATCAATATTTATGCGAACACTGTTTATACATACCATCCTGGTGCCATCTTGATTTGTGCCCGACCTGGTATCATAAATTTGTTATATCAACAGTAATCAATTCAATTAATAAATATACTACACCTCTACACCTATAGAATCTTAGTTCATACCTGACCTAGCATCTCATAAATCACATCCCTATATGCAACTCGTCGCCCGTATTTACGTTATGGCAATATTCCAACTATAAGTAAACTGTACTTTAGCACATTGGCAGCCTGCACGTGCAATGGCACCAATTTTCATTCCCGCCACAACCGGCGGTTATGGATTCCGTTAGAATGGCGTCGCATGGGTCACAAGACGACAGCGAACAACACCCGTGGCAACCAATACGATGGTAGTGGGCAAACAGAAATCTCGGGTCACATTTGACAACAAAAAAGCGTCCGACGGCGGCGGAAACAGCGGCCACCATCGGCGCGGAGATGACCGTGACCCCGGGTCACGACACGGCTGAGAATCCCGCCCGGCCGGCTCCAACCATACTGGCCGGCTGGGGGTCTGCGCCGCCACACCCGTCAGCAGCGTCATCCAACACGAGACGGCGCCGCGAGACCCACACCACCGGCACGGCGGCGGTGCCGACCGTCGGTCACGTGTGACGGCGGCGGTACCGACCGTCGGTCACGTGTGACGGCGGCGGTACCGACCGTCGGTCACGTGTGACGGCGGCGGTACCGGACGTCGGTCACGTGTGAGGGCGGCGGTACCGGACGTCTGTGACGTGTGACGGCGGCGGTACCGGACGCCGGTCACGTGTGACGGCGGCAGTGTCACCGACCGACAGGTCGCGGTCGCCTGCTGCAGCGCCACCGTGTGGGCGTGGCCGCGTCACATGGCGAGCGTGTGACACCGTCACGGCACGGGCCGGCCGGCGGCGGCGGCTGTTGGCGCCGCGACGTGACGTGAGCACACCGACCGTGGCGCTGTCAGACGCCGGCTCCGACGGCCGGTAACCGCGAGAGCTGCCACACGTGAAACGAGAACAGCCGGCCACCGGAGACGGCGCCCGTGCCACGAGCAGACTAAGCCACTACAGCCGCGCCACGAGCCGACTAAACCACGGCGCCCACGCCACGAGCAGACCAAGCCACTACAGCCGCACCACGAGCAGACTAAACCACGGCGCCCACGCCACGAGCAGACCAAGCCACGGTGCCCGCGCCACGAGCAGACCAAGCCACGGTGCCCGCGCCACGAGACGACTAAACCACGGCGCCCGCGCCACGACCCGACTAAACCACTACAGCCGCGCCACGAGCGCGACCAACGCGCGCCCACCTGGGAAGCAGGAGCAGCAGCAGGCGCGCAGGCGGGACGGTCGGCCGCGCGACGAGCCGCCGGCGAACTCGTAGGTGGGCACGGCCAGCCAGTCGCCCTGCCTGTCGCGCGCCATGGCCGCCGCTGCTGTGGGCCGGGCGCACCACGCCGGCCACACCACCTGATACATTATCTGTGCCGGCCGGCCGAGAGCAGCGGACCCGCGCTATCTGGGCGGCACGAGCGAGAGGCGGCGGCGGCGGCGGCGGCGGCCGGCGCTGGCTCCCACCGACTGCCGGCGTCGGCGACGGCGCGCGCCACGCCGCCGTCGGCGCCGACGCAGGCGCACAGCCGCGTCGGCCAGGTGGCGGCCCGGCTCGTGACGCGAGCCAGTGTCGCGGTGTGACGCGCCGCACGAGCCGTCGCCGATCGATGGCGGATAGCGCACGTGGCGGTCCGTGGCGGCTGCGGACCGGCGCGGCCGGCCGTGCGCCGCGGAAGCCGCGCCACGTGCTGGACCGCCGGCAGCCGACAGACGGTGGAGGAAGTTGATGGGTCGAGATAGCTGGTAGTGCTCGCCGTATGGGCGGTGCGGGACGGCCGGCTGCGGTTAACTGAAGCTAGCTGGTCGATGATGATAACGTTCCATCTTACGAGGAAGATGGAACACTATCTTCCTCATAAGATGGAACTGACGGTAAGACGGTATCATAACTATGACTATGCAGTCATATCGACGGCGTCGACAGATGGGAGGGGCATGATTCAGTCCTATCGACAGCGTCGACAGACGTGAGGGTATAATGCGGTCCCATCGACGGGGTTGACAGATCCACTGATATGACAGCCGGATTAATAAGAATTCGTAGCCGCCGTACATCGATCAGCTTACTTCAATCGAGTTGCATTGAACGATGAGCAGATGCCGTTTGGACATCAGCTTCCATGCCTAGCCGAGCAATGGTGCCCGACAGAGCCAGCAAGACTCTGGCGATGCTATAGGCGGCAGGACGCAATTTGTCCAACAAAGCAGACTGGGCACCTCGTGTTGCGACTGGTACTTCCTGCTTCCGGGGAGCACCGACACTGATCCAGCCGCCGGCAGCGCACACGGAGCAGATATGGACTGACCACGCACGCACGCACATAGGTTCCGTAATTACTTCTGAAATATAAATGCATACATGTATATGGCTAAGCTTTCGAGTGCATCAAGCGTACAAAATGCGTGCAAAAAATATAACTTAAGGTATGGTCCAAGAAAAAAATGGATGCAGGAATTTTCGTGATCCAGCAATGGTGCATTCCTCCATAGATCTTAGATCGCCATAGCAACCGCAGCTCCGCTGGTTATCCTGCCTACGCTTATCCGCACCCTCTCCCCTCCCCATTTCATATGCCTCGGTATAAGAAACATTCAGGACAGCATAATGCGTCTGGTTCTGACACGTTTTGCGAGCTGGATTCCTCTTGGTGGCCTCGTGCATTTGGCGCTTTACTAAACCTTCTTGCGTAGTCCGGGAGGAGTGAGAAGAATTTACTTACGAAATTAAACATGTAAAGCTGGAAGACCTACTAAGCATGCAACGCAGCGCATCGCGCGAGACAAAGAAATGTT
This sequence comes from Imbricaverruca yamaguchii, assembly GCA_034440575.1. Taxonomy (NCBI): domain Eukaryota; kingdom Metazoa; phylum Arthropoda; class Thecostraca; family Neoverrucidae; genus Imbricaverruca; species Imbricaverruca yamaguchii. The sequence continues at coordinate 382,052 of JAOTOL010001466.1, read as the reverse complement.
GTCGCCTGTTGGAAAGCTGGCCACCGCAGGAGAGGTCCGAGGACATTCAATGTATGCGGTGAGACCTTGGAGTCTGCTACAATCTGGACCACATTCTTCTGGACTATGTTTCCGACCCTATGAACCTATGAACCGTATTCGGCGAATGAAAAAAAAACTAAAGCCGGGCGCTTCGTCCATTGGGAATCTTCAGGAAGATCTTGGACAATGACTGAGAGGGGTTTCGGCGCATTCCGCCGTCTCAGCACGCGGCGAGGGAAAACCATGACATGGAAGCACTCGAACAGTGTGGCGGTGGTTACACACGCACCGTGAAAGGGCGAGACAGGTGGACCCCAGGGACGTGGCTGGGGAAAACCATGACGGAAGCGTTCGAACAGTGTGGCAGTGGTTCCACGTGCATCATAAAGGGGCGAATCCGGTGGGTTAGAGGCATTTGGCAGCGGAATTCACATCGCTGAACGGAGGCTGCCACACAACGTTCGGCAAGTTCTAACGGCACAGACTAAGTGAGCCAAGTCCAGCATAGACAAACCTTACACACACTCCAAATGGTCTGTCCTTGCTTCTGCAGGGTAATTCGTGTTTTTCTTCTGCCTACATGCTTTTGGGTCGCACAGGTTGGTAGATTGCAGATTTTCTATAGGGTTATATCGGGTGTGTGTAATTTAGCATTCCAATAAACAAAGCAATCATTTTCAAATTACGACTCTGAAGGCAAAAGAAACATAGGTCCCGCAGAGCCGTAATTTGAAAATTGCTTTGTTTATTGGAGAATCATAGATCACAGAGACGCTCTCCCAATCAGACCCAGATAATTCCCCGGAAGCAATGCTCTGATAGAGGTGTGCTTGGTGTGATAGACGGCATGTCTTTCTGCGTTATCCAGCTGCACCCATTCTGGTTATGCTTGACCAGCTATTGCACCATGCTGCGATAAGCTTGCCAGCGTTCTCATGAAGGGCGCTCGCCTGTCAGGAATGCGCACACATTCCAAAGAGTACCGCCCAGAGGGGTGTTCGACTGTCCTAGAGGTGCCAGCTATTTGAAACGTCACCGTTAATTTAAAAAGAGGCATTAATTACCTGGATCAAGGAAGCGCCCGACTACGGAGAGAGCACCGGCCGGCCCTGGAGGGCGCCTGCGTTCTCATGGTATCAAACGGCACAGAAGGACGCCCTTCTTGTAGATGTAGTACATGGAGTAGTACATGTAGCCAATGATGGGCCGCCTATTGTCGAGCGGTGTCCGAATGTTCCAGGAGAGTGTCCATATTCCCAAGCCATGCTGTCTGGAAAAGCACCCGTATTAGCGAGATAGTTGCTTGACCGTCATGGAATATGGTTCTTGCGAGTGCCGATTTCGGGTTATGGGGTTTATAAATGTTTAGCCAACGGGGCCACAAATTGCTTCGGGTTCCAAAATCCGAACCGCATACTGACCCCGCGTTGCTTACTGCGATAAGCTATGACATAGGACGCTACGGGATAAAAACATTATGTAGGATCATGGCCCCCCCCCCCCCTCCTTTCCCCCTTTTTTTGTGGAAAAAAAAAGGAATTTTTTTGGAAAAAAGGAAAAGAAAAAAAAAAAAAAAAATTTTTTTTTTAAAAAAAAAAAAAGGGCTTTTTCTTCTTTTCTTTTTTTTTTTTTTTTTTTTTTTAATTGTTTTTTTAAAATGCCCCCCCCCACAGGAAAAAAAAGGGAAAACCCAAAAAAAGGGAGGAATAGCACAATTCCATTAAACGTGTATTTCCTGGCCCAAAAGGGGAATTTTTTTACACTGGATCATGGGACTCCCTGTTGAACTTGGTGGTTATCGACTTTACGACAGGTCGACCGTTGAGCAGCACCGCCAATCTCTAACGTCGATTGGCCGCGAGTGAAAAGTAGCAACAGGTAAGACCCGAACACACGATCAGTCGTTTGTGAGACTGGCAATTTAGCACTAGTCTACTACCTACCTAGACAAGCAGAAAAAAACGAGGTCCCATTTCAAGCGGAAAGACGTCGGATTTCGGAAATTTCGTAACACATTTATGACCTTGCATGGCAAAATCAGCCTAAGCCCTCCGATCCAAAATCTAGCATCGCTTTGCCACCGGGCGGCAAAATTATCAGGTGGCCACGATTCGAAAACAATCGGTCGAGTGAGTAACAAAAAATATCCTAACGCCAGCTACTACCCTACCGAGAAAAAAAAGTGAGCACAGCGCATTCCACCCCCCTGCGCGATACGTTCCGCCGCCCCTGTCCAACACTAAATCTGGTGCCTTCTGCCGCTGCCAAAGACTGCGGCCGCTCCGCGGACTTCATACTGATGACGTCACATGTTGACACATTGCTACCATAGCGCATGTCATACAAATAGCATGGGGAATGCGTCTTCAAGGCAGAAAGTGGGCGAGGCTAGCTTGGGATGTCGACGTTTACGTCCGTGAGATTGCTGTGTAAAATGGAGAAGAACCTTGGGATATTTTACGACGCATTCAAACGTTAGGTCACATAGAGTCTTCAACTTCTCACGCCGATTGGTCGCGGGTGGACTCGGTAAATGCCGTCGGCTGCAAGATTCTAACCCACAATGTTGGGATAAAGAGCCCGACTGTAAAATGGAGATACCTGTGTAAGTGCTAAGTGTGGCATTCTGTGTAAAGCGAAGTGTTTATCCAGTAGATGTCGCATATTTCAAGGCAACATAACCTAGCCAAACCGCAAACGCCGATAACCGAACCTAACCGATAATGCTAGATGATACTTCTTAAGCTAGCCCAACATATTAAAACAGTAGCACAATGCATGATTAGCAGCAAGGTGACTCACATCTTCCGTTTCATGCTGTCGATATCACATCCCAACAAAGCCTCCTCTGAGTAATTTTCGCTAGGTGGGATTTCTTGCTCATACCTAGTTAGCCCAATCCGGCGTTATACACAACTTTTGACCGATAAGCACAAAACGTGACTGATGCTCCCTGTGCCAGTCACTTTTCACATCAATGGGAACACCCATATCGTCCATATTCATCCCACCCACAACCACAGGATTATAGCTGAAAAAAATCATCCATTGTACAACTCATTTCCTCTCACGATTTAGCGCTTACCGAGCCTTGGTTGAGCCGGGCGCCCGGCAAGCACCGACGTCACAACCTACCGCCCAATCAGCATCCGTGGTGCGGTCCCCCGACATTAAGAACATTTTAGGTCAGGTATTTGCATTATAGTAATTAAAAAAGAATACCAGACTTCTATTACAAAACGGGTGCTTGTGGCTTTACTACGTACTCAGCAGCTGAGGCCATATGGCGTCGCCTGCCTCTCACCCTAACAGGAAGGGCGGAAGTCGCAGGGAATCGAACCCCGTACCTCTGGTGTGCCAAACGTTCAGCTTAACCACTGAGCTACCGACGCCCTGTATTAAAAGGCGTGCAATGTATAAATCCGTGCGACCATCCATGAGTATTCTCCGAGCCGGCTGTGCCGCCTTGGCGTGCCGCTTCACTCCAAGGTAGAACGACGAGGGAAGCCAGACGGTGATGTACAGCCGGTCAGCCAGCTGTCCGCCGCCAGCCGCACCACCCGGCCGTGGCGTCACGCTCCGGTGCACGTGCGAGTCGGTCGCCGACGTCCAACCGCCGACCTTCTTGGAAACTGCCGAGACGGACTCGGGCTGCGCGCCGCTCAGGGACGAATGAGTGCGTCACGGCAATAAGCCACAGACGGCTGGCCGACAATGGCCGCTGTCGTAACGGCTGGGACTGGCGCGGCAATGCCGCTCAGGGACGAATGAGTGCGTCACGGCAATAAGCCACAGACGGCTGGCCGACAATGGCCGCTGTCGTAACGGCTGGGACTGGCGCGGCAATGCCGCTCAGGGACGAATGAGTGCGTCACGGCAATAAGCCACAGACGGCTGGCCGACAATGGCCGCTGTCGTAACGGCTCTGGGACCGGCGCGGCAATGCCGCTCAGGGACGAATGACTGCGTCACGTCAATAAGCCACAGACGGCTGGCCGACAATGGCCGCTGTCGTAACGGCTAACGTCTGCCGCTAACGCGCAACCACAGCCGTAACGGCTGCCGAACGGCAGCCGCGGCAGCGCCGCTCAGGGACGAATGAGTGCGTCACGGCAATAAGCCACAGACGGCTGGCCGACAATGGCCGCTGTCGTAACGGCTGGGACCGGCGCGGCAATGCCGCTCAGGGACGAATGAGTGCGTCACGTCAATAAACAACCGATGGCCCACCAACGCCGGCCGCAGCGCGCTCAGGACGAATGAGTGCGTCACGGCAATAAGCCACAGACGGCTGGCCGACAATGGCCGCTGTCGTAACGGCTGGGACCGGCGCGGCAATGCCGCTCAGGGACGAATGACTGCGTCACGTCAATAAGCCACAGATGGCCGGCCGGCAACGGCTACGCCGTACCGATGGCCGCTCAGGGACGAATGACTGCGTCACGGCAATAAGCCACGACGCTGATCCGAATCATAACGGCTACTGCCGTAACGGCAGACCGGCCCGGCAAGCGTCGCTCAGGGACGAATGACTGCGTCACGGCAATAAGCCACAGACGGCTGGCCGACAATGGCCGCTGTCGTAACGGCTGGGACTGGCGCGGCAATGCCGCTCAGGGACGAATGACTGCGTCACGTCAATAAGCCACAGATGGCTGGCCGGCAACGGCTACTGCCGTAACGTGCTAGACAAACCGCACAATAAGAGCAGGGACGAATCTGCGTCACGGTAATAAGCTACCGATGGCTGCTCAGGGACGAATGACTGCGTCACGGTAATAAGCTACCGATGGCTGCTCAGGGACGAATGACTGCGTCACGGTAATAAGCTACCGATGGCTGTTCAGGGACGAATGACTGCGTCACGGTAATAAGCTACCGATGGCTGCTCAGGGACGAATGACTGCGTCACGGTAATAAGCTACCGATGGCTGCTCAGGGACGAATGAGTGCGTCACGTCAATAACCCCAGACAGCCGGTCGGGTAAGGATACCGCCGTAACGGCTGCCAAAGATAGCGGAAAAGATTAAAGGCCGGGTTGATACCTCCATCTCAAAATACGGAGGGACAAGCGTGACTTTCCCATGCATGCATTAGAGCCGCGAATGGGGGCCATGCACCAGGCGCTGTGAGACAGTGATTGCACCCTTTATCGTCTAGTTTCTTTTTCTTTTGGTGCACACACCAGAGGATATAGGTGCCAGAGTAAACCATACTGTAGCTTGGTGCAGACTACATTATATAGTAGAGTAAACTAAGAACCGTCGACCACTGCAGGCTATATTCCGGAATAAACCTCCAGTAGACCAATCGCGGTTCGTTGGAAGCGCGAAAAAAATGCTCCAAATAAAGGATTCCTACCATTTGAAAACTGATGGTATGCTTGTTACGAAGTAATCACTCCTCACAAATATATAAATAAGCTTTTTATAAGTAACTTTGTTCCATTTTTGTCCATGGTTTTACTTAATCGAGCCTATTGCTTGAGCCATGCTGTCCTAGCTGTCTATCAGTAGCTGTCTTATTTGATGCTGATCAGCTCTTGAGACTGTATGGGACAACATCCAGTAGGTTGCACGGCCCCGTACCCCTCAGTCGGTGCAAAAGTGAATGTAACCCTGAATACATTTGCGTATTGGCATTACGTCTTACTTCTATACGCATGTACCCATGAAATCGTAACGAGCAGGCTGGGAACCGACCCCCGGAGATGGAATCTTAACGGTGCTTGGTCAAGTATCCGATGTATGGTACAACTCACAGACTTGGCTTGTAATGTGCCTGCGAATCTACTCCTCCACGAAGGCCTTCATGACGTCGGAGCCGTTGGGGAGTGCCGGAAAGTGTATATACCGCGGTCTGTTTGCACCTACCCTGCCATTCTACCCATTGCCCGGGTCCATGTAGCACGCGACAGGGGTCACGATGCCGGGCAGCGCATGCTGACCAAGCACGAGGCCCGTCCACAGCTTGCCTCTCCGCACACCACTGGCGTCCCTCACGGGCTGGGGTCGCATCGGTCACACCGTACACGGTCGGCGTACACTCTCCGGCAGAGCAGCCATGGTACATACACTGAGTGGGCTCGAGTGACTGCTAGGTAGCAATAACTAGCTGGAAACAAAACGCAATATACATTATATATAGTGTAGCGTGTCCGAAGGCTTTGACATCACTGTCTTCATGTATTAGTCCTCAATGCAAATTAACTCTGATTTATCGTAATTAGTTATTGGGGCTTCAGGGCGCATCGACTACATTAGTCGTGTAGCGGTCAATCTCAGCTTCATCATACATCGGATATTTGATTAAGACTATAGAGGAGTACGTCCTGGCCGGTGAAGGCTCAGCAGGCGTGTCGGTACGGATGATGGCACGTGCAGATGCGGCGGAATGCAGCACACAATGTCACTACACGGATGATCGGAGCTTTGTGAAGTAGTAGACCAATTGTGAGGTCCAAGGCCGTGCAGCCTGCTCAATATCATGGTCTACAGTTGGAGGAGTTAAGTTGGTTGATAAATGTATTTCTTTCCCAGAGTCCAATTAAACGTTGCATGTTCGCAAACAGCACGTAAGAGTTCCAAACGGTATGAATCTCGTTCTTTGCTCCCTCCAAGCCTTCTAAACAAAACGCACAGTGTAAACCACGTTATATTCCAGGGTAGAGCAGACCGTAGACTAGTGCAGATCAGGTTATTTCCTAGAATAGACGGTAGAACAGTGCAGACCAGATAAGGTGCAAGGTCAGGCCGGACAGACCAGTGCAGATCATGTTTCATACCGAAGTAGAACAGAAGGCAGATTGGCGCATGTCAGGCGAAGGGCATAGTTGTTTCCTTGGTTTGTGGGTGCACATAAGCTCACAAACCAACTTTTCACCCGCAAGCTAGCTTCTGCACCCACAAAACGTGCGATGAACCCGCAGAGTGCAGGCCCTTACCCCATCCGATGAACAGCATTGTTTGTTATTTCGTCTCGTCCGCTTCTTCAGATGTTGTGTTGGCATGACAAAATGTATGCTGCGTAGTGTGCACCAGTCAGGACATTTTCAAAGGAAATTTCACCCTTAGACCAGAGCATACCATGGAGTACATCGAAATCTCCATCTGTCTGGGAGGGTTTCAGTTCTAGCAACGGTCATCCGACCCTGGGTGGATTGTGGCTTTACGACGCACTCAGCAGCTGAGGCCACATGGCGTCGCCTGCCTCTCGCCCTGGCAGGAAGGGCAGACATCGCGGGGAATCGAACAGTCATCAGACACTCGTCTCCAAACGTCAGCATGATACTCTATGGCCAGGCCCGCTCTTTTGTTCCAGGTAGCCAGTAGTGTCCCTTCACCACTCGGTTCTCTCAAAGCTCCCACTCGTGGATGGCCACGGCAACAGCACAAGATAAATCGACCACGAACCGTACGCAGCCAGCCGCTACGCTCACATACCACGATCGCCCAGACTGAACGCTCAGTTCAGGTCTGAAGGCGTTGCCTATTGACTGACAGCCTGCCCCTTTCTCAAATCGCGACCGCATTTGGCGCGCTTGCGGCGCAGGTTGGGTGCAGACCAGTGGCCGAATTGCGCCATTTTGGCCCAGTGTTGGGGCCGTGTGGGCGCCAGGTCGCCATGACGACGCCGCGTGCGGCTTGTCACGCTACATTTGCGGGACACTGGTCACGTCACAGCTGAAAGCTGCGGAATTCAGAGCGCAGCATACCGATCATATGGGGCCACTTCATTCAGCGCCGAGTGTGCCATTGCAAAAGGTCATGGCGACAATGCCTCCCTCATTAGAATAGGCTCGTTTGAAACGGTGCGATAAATATCCAATTAGGTCGACATGGTCTGAACAGATGTTAAGCGGAGACAGCCCGCTCGGAAAATTACACTGCGTCCCCTAAACGGAACTATAGTCACCGGTCATTTAGGGACTTAGGACGTGTATCCAGCGGCGTCTCCGCCACCGAAAAAGATCACCTAAATGATTTTCAAGCAGAAGCGTCACGTCGCCAGGTTCCCGTTATGCTCTTTTTAATCCTCGCTCATATACCGCTACAATTCTCCTCGCAAAGGCTGGTAAAAGTGGAAGCAAACTACACTTGCTTGCCCCGCCAACCGTGCTGCACTCAGGCTTCGCACTAAAAAAACTGGGTTTCGCGCTTCGGCAAATACTCCTCCAAACGTAACGAACAGCTGATTGCCCCACAGCGAGTGTGTGCAGGAGCGCCTGAATTATGCCCAGCTCTGTTAATGGACAGTAACGATTGCAGCGGACCAGTCGAGCGGCGACCACGCCACTGCCATCAGCCAATCAGAGAGCGCGGCTGGCGCTGGCTGCCGCACCGCAATACACACGGCCCGTTGGACCGAGTCACCCCCCCCCCCTCCACCCTGAAGACATTGCACTACGTTGAATAACATATCTCGGTATTTGCAGGACAAACCGTAATTTTTCGGCGCACTTGGCGCGCCCAAAGCGGTCTCGAAGAGTAGAGGTTTCTGGGGAAAGAGAGAAAGAAAGAGAAGAAAAACACCGGCTGAGCCCTGCTGTTTTCTATTGTCGATGCAAGGAGAAAAAAATCGGTTGAACTTCGACGGGAGTAGCGCTACCATACGCCAAATGTACCGACCCAGAATATAGCGTTACATGTGCAGAGGGTGGGAGAGACGCCGAGAGAGACTAGATAGAACGAGTGAGGGGAGAGTATGGATTTCACATGCCACACTCGCGAAACATGCAGGCGGTGGGCAGCACAATGGAGGCGGTGGCTGTGGTACGCGGCCACACAATGGCTGTGCCGGTGCGCTGCCACCGCCAGTATGACGTCATACCGGAGATTGGACATCTGCGCTCTGATCTGCGCTCCGGCCTCCGGCCCGTCCGACTGCCGACAGTGGCCGTGGCGTGACTTCTGCGAGCGCAACGCCGATGTCACGAGCAAAATACGGCAGGAAAAGCGCCGGACGAGGCGTCTGGGGAGAATACCAGGGTCTAAAGTGCACCTGTAAATACCCAGATGCATCTTTCGCTGTCGCGGTGATGACCAGGGACGGATGTAGGGGAGGGGGACACTGGAGACATGGTTCACCCTCCACCAGGGAAAGCACACTTTCATAAAAGCTTGAGCCCCCTCATTCGCTCGACGAGCTTTTCTGCTGAAGGCGCCCATCCAAAAAAAATCCCCCCATGCAAATTCCTGGGTCCGCCCCTGATTAGGGCCGATGATGTCCGGCGTAACGGGATGCCAGTGAAGTGCGCGCCGGCCAACGGTGCTAATATAGCTCGGCCGGGGGAGGGGGCTCGGCACCTGCGCACACCGTGCAACAGACTGTCAGCGCCGCCGCCGCCGCCGCCGCGTCCACTCAGCATCAGATGCTCTCGAGATGCGCTGCCAATTCTGCTGACGCGACATCGCTTGTGGGGAGTGTGGTTCACGCTTCGTGACCACGTTCATAAATAATGTGCGGCCATGTCGGTCGAGGATTCGTGACCATGTCGGTCTAGGATTCGTGACCATGTCTGTCAGGGATTCGTGACCATGTCCGTCAAGGATTCGTGACCATGTCGGTCAAATATTGGTGACTATGGCCGTCAGGGTTTCGTGGCAGTTTCGTGACAGTTTCGGCAGGGTTTCGTGTCAATGACGAGTTGCCGGGGGTGGGACCTGTGTCCGGACCTGAGCTGGCATCACGGGATTGAATGTGCTAATTGGTCCCAATGGCTGATAAAAAAAATGAGTGGTATAACTGGCCGAAAGGTTACATAGTTACAAAGAAATGGAAACTACTCAATCCAGCTTAAAACTTCAAGCAAACTGAGCAAAAACATGGCTATATATTACTTGAAAGGCTTACAGGTTAGGATTATTTATTAGTTATTTGGGCTTTAGGGCGCATCGGCCATGTTGATCACAGCGCCCACTGCATGAGTTGTACACCCACCACTGGTAACAAGAGCACTTGTGAAGCTCTTATTACTAGTGGTGGGTGTTTCGATAACTTATCGATAACGATTATCGAAGTCGTTATCGACGATAATGTTTTCCAACTTGCAGTTATCGATTATCGTTATCGAAGTCCCAGTTCCGGTCAATCAATAACATTTTCGATAACTCTTCCATTAAACACGCCTGTTTTTAGCCAATTTTTTTAGAACGGTTGCATATTTCTCACCTCATTATGACCGATGGGGTACTCACTACTCTGTAACCCCTTCAAAGCAAGTTGCATCATTCTTGTGTAAGTAGATATATCTTTTGAAGTTATTCCAGGACGAGGACCTCCTGATGGCCACAGCCCCGCACCCGGGATTCAGGATGGTCATCATGAAGGCATCATGCCTTCATGATGACATCAAGTAATCATGAACCCCACCAAAGCCGATGCCATCAGGGGCCGCATCATTAAGGATGTGAGGGAGAAGCTGGACGATCCCGAGGAGTCCGGGAGCGGAGAGGAGGGCCCAGGAGAGCCAGGAGAACTTCCTCGGCGTCTTGACCAACCTTTTGCTCGCTGAGCCCAACCCCATACGCCGCACCGTCCACACCATGGTGACCAAGGAGCTCGACTCGTGGTCGTCCGGTGGGATATCCAAGGGGGTCGTGGACGAGAGCCTCTTCCCTGCGCGCTACAGGGAGATGTTTGTGGGCTTGTTCAGGCGCTACTACACGGCCATACCCAGCTCAGCCACGGTGGAGAGGGTGTTCTCGATGGGCTCGGACATCTTGAAGTCCAGGAGGAGCATCCTCAAATCCATGAACTTTCAGGGGCTTGTGTTGCTGAAGGATAATGCGCACCTGTTCCTGTCGAGATCCCCGAGGAGGAGGAAGAAGACGTCCTTGCCTAGTTTGTGTACATTTTGTTTCTTTCGTATTTATTACGTTTTTTAATCAACACTTTGTACCGTTTCCTTTTCGGGTAAACAACTAGACAATAATGGTGTTTTATGAAAGAATGGGTTAAAATATCTAGAAGCTAAAATAAACATTCATATTATTTTCCACTTTAAGCTGCTAAAAAATATGTTATCGTTATCGCGTAATCGAAGCCAACGATTTGGTTATCGAAAGTTATCGAGTTATCGTTGTCGAAGTCACCGTCCTCGAAAAAGGTTATCGAGTTATCGTTATCGAAGTCGGGTTCAAGTTATGGAGTGCCCGCCACTGCTTATTACACCTCCTCAGAACTTTGAAATATGAATATTGAAAATGGTCAGGCCGCAGCTCCACCATATTGCACAAGTCAGAAACTGCAAGGTCACCGTTACCCAGAGTAATTCGCGTGACATTTATTGGGCTGGTCGAACCCGGATTCCTTCTGGTCGAAACGAAAGAATCGGCTGTTAGACGGCTATTCAGTTCAGCAGCGGCATACTCTCGGATGTATAATGGGAATGGTACTCGATAGATCCAAGATGGGCTCTTGCTACCTCCACACGAATAAAGAAAACTGGCATATCACAAGCATAACCCCTGTCTATTGCTTAATGTTGGAACGCAAGTGTTCGGAATGCCGGTGCGCCGACTATAGTATGCCGACATGGATCCATTATTTATCTTCAGGTCACGAGTGATGTACATAACACCCAGCCCGAGGACCAAAGATCGCTGTGGTGGACGACATCACAGAACACCAAACACGGTCCACGATCAACACCGGCGCGGTGGTCTGCGCTCGGGTCGGCGACGCACTTCGGACCCAAGAGGACAACAGACGCCTCGCTCGCCTGTCGACACCCGCAGACGCCGCCACCCAGCTCGCGCCGGTCCACATCGACCGCGCGACTGCGCGTTATCACCACGCCACCCGCTGTCCAGTGGTTACCTCCACCCCACCCGCTGTCCAGTGGTTACCCCCACCCCACCCGCTGTCGAGCAGTTACTCGGCGCCGTCGGCGGCACCGATCCCACGTGGGCACGGGCGAACGACCGAGCCGCCGCTCAGGTGGTTCACCTGCTAAACGGCCCGCTCAGGTGGTTCACCTGCTGGACAGCCCGCTCAGGTGGTTCACCTGCTGGACAGCCCGCTCAGGTGGTTCACCTGCTGGACAGCCCGCTCAGGTGGTTCACCTGCTAGACAGCCCGCTCAGGTGGTTCACCTGCTGGACGGCCCGATCAGGTGGTTCACCTGCTAGACAGCCCGCTCAGGTGGTTCACCTGCTGGACAGCCGGCTCGGCGGCGGTCGGCCGGGCCTGGCTGACCTTCGTTCCCTCTCCGCTGAGAATAGGGGGGGCTTGGGAGAGGGTGCCAATCAGGGGACGCCGGCGTCCTCCGCCCGTGGCCGCACCGGGCGGACCGCCGGGCGGACCGGCGGCCGTTGGGCAGGCACGCCGAATGGTGTGGTGTGATGTGTCAGCCCGCCAGGGAGGGGGGGGGGGGAGCGTCAGGGGCGAAGTTCGCCCCCATCTGACTTGGTCGGGCTGGCGCAGATGGCGTCCGACTCTAGATCAATAATTTTATTTTTTTTCTCCCTTTTTTTTTTTTTATTTTTCATTTGTGGATCATTATAAAAACTCTAAATAATCGCGTCGAGAGCTACGATCCTTTCTTCTCCGATCTCACTTTCCACGCAACTCCTCATCCTCACAGTAATGGAAAAATTAGGACGCTCCGATGGCGTCCGACTCTAGATCGCTCCGATGGCGTCCGACTCTAGATCGCTCCGATGGCGTCCGACTCTAGATCGCCCCGATGGCGTCCGACTCTAGATCGCTCCGATGGCGTCCGACTCTAGATCGCTCCGACTCTAGATCGCTCCGATGGCGTCCGACTCTCTCCGATGGCGTCCGACTCGCTCCCCGATGGCGTCCGACTCTAGATCGCTCCGATGGCGTCCGACTCTAGATCGCTCCGATGGCGTCCGCCTAATAACTCTAGATCGCTCCGATGGCGTCCGACTCTAGATCGCTCCGATGGCGTCCGACTCTAGATCCTCCGATGGCGTCCGACTCTAGATCGCTCCGATGGCGTCCGACTCTAGATCGCTCCGATGGCGTCCGACTCTAGATCGCTCCGATGGCGTCCGACTCTAGATCGCTCCGATGGCGTCCGACTCTAGATCGCTCCGATGGCGTCCGACTCTAGATCGCTCCGATGGCGTCCGACTCTAGATCGCTCCGATGGCGTCCGACTCTAGATCGCTCCGATGGCGTCCGACTCTAGATCGCTCCGATGGCGTCCGACTCTAGATCGCTCCGATGGCGTCCGACTCTAGATCGCTCCGATGGCGTCCGACTCTAGATCGCTCCGATGGCGTCCGACTCTAGATCGCTCCGATGGCGTCAGACTCTAGATCGCTCCGATGGCGTCAGACTCTAGATCGCTCCGATGGCGTCAGACTCTAGATCGCTCCGATGGCGTCTGGCACTGGCGCAACCAAGCCACAAGTTCCAGATGAAGCTCGATCAGGCCAAGCGCGCGCCGGCGCGGAGCGCTTCCTGCTGGCACGCACTGGTGGCGATTTGAATGTTATTGGTAGCGCCAAACGCATGGAGGAAGCGAGTGCTTCCAATTTAGTTGGTGGGACCCAGCACAGAGGATCCCATGCTAATAGACCAAGAATATATTAGTTGGAAGGCCCAAGGCAAATAGTGTGGCTGATGGAAGTGTGGAAAATTCCGCAGCTGCTAGAGCACCACGTTCCGGCTCTGCGCTGGTGTCGTGTCGGAGACGGCGAGGACAGTGGCAGCAGCGCCGCCCGGGGCGGTCACGCCACGTACGGCCAGAAGTGGCCAGCGGGGCGCAGCTGCCGAACGAGCCCGGCGGATGCAGCGCTGGCACGGTGCCAAGCGCGGCCCGCGCGCGCTGCTTACTTTCATTAAATCCAATCAGGGCGCGGAGAAAGTTGTTGGAAATCAGCGCCCCGCGCGGCCACAGCCCAACTGGAACCGGCGGAATTGCACCTGTACGTTCAGAGTTCAGACACGCGTTATCGACACGGTAGGACAGAACAGGTTTCACGTTGGTTTGGTCCAGCGAACGCAGGCGCGGATATAGAGCGTGCAGGGGCCATGACTGCAGAGTGCGGGGAAATGCTCTTGGCGGAGTTCACAGCTTATGCGAGTGTGAAGCGTACCAAAATATCGTATTATGACCAAAATGATTGTCATGCGGGTGTTCCGGCGCAATATCCGGCCGGCTTGACCTGGGGCACATGGACAGAAAACAACCAGTCGGCCGTGGACGACAGTAAGCAACAATCTCCATCTGTACGTACCTACGCAGACATCCCGCTTGGTCGGCCGACTGCCCACCTGCTTGCGACTCATCGCGACCGCGCGCCAGCTGCCGCCACACCACAAAGAGCCTGCAACGAACACTCCGCCGCGCGCCCGCGCACCACCCTCCACGCGCTCGTCTGGAAGACTGGGGAGGGGCGGCCGGCGGCCGGCGGCCGGCGCGCCGCCGCCGAACAGCCCCCGGCCTGGTGTGACGTCACAGCGGCCGCTGTCCCGCCGGTTGGCCGTCCGGCCGTAACCAAAGGCCGCCCGGGGCCGCGCAGCGCCGCGTCTGTGATTCACCGGCCCGGCCGTTCACCATTGGCCGCAGGTGAGCGGTGCTGCTGCCGGCGCTGCGTTGTCGCACCGCTGTCAGAACTCGCGGCTTGTAGTGCGCTAATGACTCTTCTACTGGTGCGCTATTTACTTAGCCACCGGTGCACTGTTGACTCTTACACTGAGTCGCTTTTGAATATTTCACCGGTGCGCTATTGATCGTTATACTGGCTCGCTATTGACTCTTCCACCAGTGCGCTATTGACCCCTACACTGATGCGTTATTGAGTCTTACACCGGTTTGCTATTGACTTATACCGATGCGTTATTGGCTCTTACACTGTTGCACTATTTACTCTTGCACTGGTGCGCTATTGACTCTTACGCTAGTGCTCTTGGTGCTCTACTGACTCACACTTGTGCGCTATTGGCTCTTACTATTGTGCGCTATTGACTCTTACACTGGTGCGCTATATATTATTACACCAGCTCGCTATTGACTCCGTCACTGGTACGATATTGAATCTTACACTGGTGCGCTATCGATTCTTACACTGGTGTGGTATTGACTCTTACACTGCTTCGCTATTCTTTTTCACTGGTGCGCTGATTTCCACTGGCACAACCCTGTGGGCGGATCAAGATGAAGGGAATTAGGCCGTGCCCCTCCAAATCCAGAAAGGGAGTTGAAGTCAAGACGTGAAGACTCCGCACCTGCATGCCTTTTGATCCCCGAAAGTCAAATACACGTCATCCCGTGGTGAGAGAAACTCCGCAGACGGTTGAAGTGGCAATAGGACTTGCCACCTGGTAGATTTTCATGGAAACACTCGACGTTAGATAAAGGTTGAACCGTCAACAGTCATCACCTACTTGCATTTGCTTAGGCGAGCCAGGGTATACTTCAGACCACATACAATGTCTCCCCTGGGCCCTGGATTGGTGAAATCTTGGAGGTATTAACTATTTATCGCGATACAGGATGATGTCGCAATAAATTCATAACTAAATGCATAAATTAGAACTTTAATTACGTCGAGATAAATTGAGAAAACGTTTATGTGCATATGGCTCAGGTACATAAGCAAGTGTAAGCAAGCGCAAATGCACGTACGCGCAAAAGTACGTAAGCGTAGAAGTATGCAACCACAAAAGTGCATACGTACAAAAGTGCGTGAGCGCAAAGGTGAACAAGAACAAATATTCGTATGCGCAGATGTACGTATGCTCAAATGTACGTACACGGCAATACATACATATAGCAAGTGTACATAAGTGCAAGGGCACGCAAGTGCAAATGTACATGAATGTAAAAGTACGCGAAAGCAAATATATGTAAATGCAAATTTACGTCACCAAAATGTAAGCGTGACCATGGCTGATGTACGGAAATGCGCGTAACCAAACGTACGAGTCTCAAATATATTGGTTTAAAATGGGCGTGTTTCAAATGTCCGCGCTTTAAAAGAACGTTTTTTAAATGTACGTGCTTCAATCCAAAGAGCAAATGTACGTACGGCATATGTACCTGACGAAATGTACCTAAACCAAAAGGTACATATGTTTAAATGTGCGTACATTGGCTCATCGTAAATGTGCGTTTGCATACATTTGCGCTTCCATACTTTTATATTGGTGTGTGTAGGTGAGTTTTGCCAGCCTGCCATCGTGTGGTGATATCGGCTGGTTAGATATTTTATGTTTACATATATTCGCTCTTACACACTGTTATGTTCGTTCAAGTGCATTTGCGCTTACGTACATTTGCGCACGCGTACATTTTTCATGCGTACATTTGCGCTTGCGTACCTTTGCGATTCGTACATCTGCGCTTACATACAAATGCCATAAGTACATCTGCGCTTACGTACATTTGCGTACGAACACCTGCCATATGTGCATTTGCTACACGTGCATTTGTCACGGTGCCCAAATTTGTGGTATGGCGGGCAGAAATCGTGCGACCGCAATTCCGGCATTGCGCAGTCAGCTTTTCCCACCCATTTGTAGCCCCACCAAAATTTGGTCCCTAAACCTACCGGCCTGAAAGTGCCTCTGCTAACCCAGTACCAACCTGGCCGGCTAGATCTGTCCCTGCTAACCCAGTACCAATCTGGCGGGCTGGATCTTCCCCTGCTAACCCAATGCCAATCTAGCCGGCTAGATTTGCCCCTGCTAACCCAGTGCTAATCTTGCCGGCTAGATTTGCCCCTGCTAACCCAGTATTAATATTGTCGGCTGCATGTGCCCCTGCTAACCCAGTACCAATCTGACCGGCTGGATCTGCTCGGTACCAATCTGCTGCAATGTCGGACCCTCTCATTCTGAGCCGGCAACATCCTCTTTGCTCGTAGTTCGTCCAGGCACAATAATCTTATCGTGCCGCCGATAGCCGATCCCAGTACGTCTCCTTGTTCGCACAGTTATCTCCGTCTCTATCTGCTAGGTCGTCTTGAAATGGTCGAGGGTGGCCGAAGCTAACGCAATAAGCTTGTTTTTGGGTCGTGCTTGTAAACATTTGCACGATAGTAAAGGGGTGTCACTGCATGTTTGCGTCATATGAGGGCAGTTGCCCCAACTGCCCTCATGACGCAAGCATGACGTCATCATTAACTACCCCTCTCCCAATCGCTGATCCACCCCCCCCCCCCTTCACCCGGACCGAATATTAACCAGTGAGCATAAGGAGGCGCTCTTCCAGAGCGCTCGAGTGTACCCCTTCCCTTGACGAGTTTTTTTTTCAGCCGAGGGCGGCCCTCTGGGTAAAAATGTCATCAAGCACATCGACTGGCGTCCAAGCAATTTCACAAAGTGACACCCATTTCATAATGTACTATGGGCCGGAGTAGCCTCACCACGCCCGGAAGCGCAAAGGTAGCAGATTACGTCTTCCACAGTTATAAAAGCCCAAGAGACGATTTTGCCCAACATTTTAGCGTACACCTCGCCAAAAGATCCGTGCAGAGACCAAACAGGTTTAATGGTAAGTCCTCAACTACTTTAGTGATTAGCATGTGATCATTGCTAGATCCCTGAGTGTGCGTTATCCAGGGACTGTATATGCTGCCACGAGGTAAAATATCGGCAAATATCCGACTTGTATCAAAACAATAAATACAACACACGAAGAATGCTCAGAAGATAAATATCGTGACCCCAAAATTGTCTAATCAAAGCCGTTTCCGCTGACGAGGTTGGCTCAGGCGCCACCTTCCTGCTTACGATGCGACACAGTTGTACTATGTCGCAATGGTGAACTGCACGTCCTATCTACTTTGTTTTGCAAAGCAAATGCAGCTATTGCCCACACCCGATGGTCAGGCCGACCAATTGTGAACTTGGACACACTTCTTTGGAAGAGATCTAGAATGTTTGTCCTTTTCTTTGAACCGAAAAGTAGGTACTCTTCAAGCTTCATCCTCGATGAAATCTTAGCCAAAATGTATTTATACAACGATGATGCAATAGTACAGAGTGAACAATGACAACATCGTCACATTCCGTTTTGAGCACTTTAAAATATCGACTTCGGCTGACTTCTAGTTGTGACAAGTCCTAATGTTGCGGGGACATAAAATCATTAAGTAGGCTTGATTACGACGAAGTAGATCAGGATTTGACTACCTTCTCCTAACTCAACGCCTGCAGACGTTTGAGAAACTGTAAGTCAAGTATAGGGATCTATTTCCCACCCTCTCCTGGCTGGAATAGTTCAGGCGAGCATCGACTGCATCGATCATACAGCACTCCCCCCGCCCCCATTGCTGGCGTAGTCCATGACCATAGTGAGGGGCACAGATAGAGGGCGCCTCGCCCCCAGTAACGAGCAAGAAAGACACGCTTCCCGCCCCAAAAGGTATCTCCGTAAAATGGCGTTCGTTTTTTTTTCGGATCGTACCCCTCGAAGAAAATCCTGGCTGCTCCCCTGACTATGGCCTCGACCAAAAATAGGCGAGAAAACATTCTGACGGCCCGCAGATTGGCCGTGATATATTGCCAATACCTTGGCAGCTGTGGCAAAAATTCAGCAGCAGTAGCAGCAGCAGCAGCACTGACAGAGCCAAGTTCTGATAGAGGAATCCGGGCCACGTTCGACCGAGAACTGATATAGAATAGGTGGTGTGGGGGGATGGGAATAACATTCCTTGATGCTACCCTTCTCGATGCAGAATACGTCTACTGCATGCTCTCATCACTTCATAACGAAATTCCTGTCATCCAATTGTAATTATTGTCTTTACTTCGCACGTAGGGATTGACATAACCCTAGAACGGCTTCACACCAGTGGAAAGCGATGCGCACAATTGTACCCATTTCTGAGGTGACTAACACCAAAGCTCTCAGCAAACTTGGGCAAACAATTTCTAGCCACGTCATGTCAGGTCACTGAGCTATCATGTTATTTCTAGTTCATGTACTTTCATTAAAATCAGAGCTTTACATGTTTCTCTTCAGTCAATGTGGGTTAGTTGAGAAGTGAGGGACCCCTGGGCCGATGAAAGGGGCCCAGGATTGATGAAGATGGTCCCGAGTCGATGACGAGGGCGTCAGGTTGACGGGGAGGTCCCACGGGCAGATGCCGAGGGATCCGGTACGAGCCAACGTGAAGGGCCTGTACGCCGACGGAGGGATTCCAATGTCGTTGGAAGGGCACCGGGCTGATGGCGTGGCCCACCCAGCAGAGGGCCCCTGAGCCGGCGAAGAGGGCCCTTGAGCCGACTGGGATGGTCACTGAGCCAACGGAAAGGGCCATAATAGCCGGAGGGTCTCAAGCCGATGTGAATGGTCACTGGACCCAGGGACGTAGTGTTTTCCTAAACGGGAGCATACATTCACAAAGGTCCCGGTAGATCAGGCCCTTTCAAGTGACATGGGCTGCTTGACCACAAAGGAGCCCTCGCCATTGGCTCAGGAGTCGTCTTTACTACCCGAGGACCTCTCCATCAGACCGAAAGCCCTGCCAATGACCCAAGGCCCCCTCCGTCAGCTCAGGGTCCTTCATATCAGTTTGGACCCTTCTGACGGCACATGGACCCTTCATAGAGACCCGGACCCCTCCAACAGCTCTGGATCTTCTTCGATAGCCAAGGCCCCATTCCGTCAATCCGGGAGCCCTCTTCGTTGGCTCAGGAAACCTCCTTACCAGGATGGACCCCCATCCGCCAGGCTGAGGACCCTTTCAACGACCCGGGGCTTCCTCAGTCAGTCCAGGGCCCATCGGCTTGGGTCTCGCCGTCAGTCCAGATGCCCTTCATGTCGGCTCGGGCCCTTCTGATGGTCTGGTATCTTTTCCAGTGACTGGGACTTTCTGTCGGATGAAGAAATTTACAAACTACACATTTGCTGTTCGCCACGATGCAATAGCCAAAATCGCTTGGACTCGACACAGATCTCAGACCTGGTCATCGGCCACCTCTCAGTAAAAGAAGGGACACTGAAGTCCAGGGGGCACTGAGTCGAAACTTTGGATGTTCCCCCTCGGTCAAGTACTATCAAGTTCTTTTTTTGTGTTCAGGAAAAAGTGTAGTTTTCAGTTAAGTCTCGCTTAGTCTTATGGCATCCTGCGCCTCCTTCAATTTTGTCGTTTTACCGTTTTGGCTTACACCTCGTTTATTCCACACCACATAGTTTTCATGGAATTCGTAGATTATTTGGAATGCCCGGAATCCTTGAATGGTTGAAACCAGGAACAAATCGATCGCGGTTCATAAATGGCGCCAATAACGCGCGTTAATTCATATTCTCTTATCAGCCCGTGTACGACTAGATTGAGATCTTATATATTCAACAATCTTGGCAGTGTTTTCCAATTTGTTTTAAAAAACCTCATACTAGAGGCGTAGAGGCACTTCATAGTGCAGGAAAAATCAGCTTGAAGTACAGGCGTAGCAGCCTATAGGACAGGCAGAGCGCCCGCTCTACATATTTGTGAACAGTTGTACATGTGCAGTACCGGGCTGCACGGCTTCGAGAAATAGCTTTAAAACGACTCTGCCGTACCAAATCTAAACTGGTCCCTGCCCGGAAGCATTAAAAACATTGTATATGAACGACTATAGTTGGGTTCAATGATATGGATCAACATCCTAAGGCTAGTATTATATAGTTCATAATTGAACGCTGCTCTTACGAGCACCAGTGCTCAACATAACGTGGGTGTGCTCAAACAGTAACCGCCGGCTGTTGAGGCATCTTCGTGAAACGCGAAATGTCTTCCTGTGAGACTCGTGGGCCTCTCGATAACCTCGGGCGTCCTCGAATGCTGCTGTGCCGAGCAATGAAAAGAAATGCGGCACGACGCCAACGCACCGTGGCAGGCTGTACAGGGACCTCCCGCCAGACTGCCGGCTTTTCGTCCGAAGTCAAACCGATGTGGCGTTCTGTGACGAGCGTAGCCTAGCGTTGGACCAGAGCCTATTGGCTACCCTGTAGGATTTTGCACACGCTGGTACGTAGTCACAGTTTGTTGGTACACTCATAGCGAGCTGGTATACACTTATGGTGTGCTGGTATATACTTATGTGCTGGAACATAATCGTGTACTGGTACACACTTATAGCGAGCTGGTACATACACATGGTATGCTGGCACATAATTATGGTGTGCCGATACATACGCATAGTGGGCCGGAACATACTCATAGTGTGCTGGTACGCACTCATGGTGTGCTGGTACGCACTCATGGTGTGCTGGTACGCACTCATGGTGTGCTGGTACGCACTCATGGTGTGCTGGTACGCACTCATGGTGTGCTGGTACGCACTCATGGTGTGCTGGTACGCACTCATGGTGTGCTGGTACACACTCATGGTGTGCTGGTACGCACTCATGGTGTGTTACCACTCATGGTGTGCTGGTACGCACTCATGGTGTGCTGGTACGCACTCATGGTGTGCTGGTACGCACTCATGGTGTGCTGGTACATACTCATGGTGTGCTGGTACGCACTCATGGTGTGCTAGTACATATTCATAGTGTGCTGGTACGCACTCATGGTGTGCTAGTACATATTCATAGTGTGCTGGTACGCACTCATGGTGTGCTAGTACATACTCATAGTGTGCTGGCACGCACTCATGGTGCGCTAGTACATATTCATAGTGTGTTGGCACACATATATAAGCGGGTTGGTACACACTCATAGTGCGCTGGGGCGTACTCATAATGTGTTGTGGAGCCGGCTGATGCCACACACGACATCGAACCAGGCACCCTGCTTGCCTTGTGGGATCCCCTGCCGATCTCTGTTCTCCGATGACTTGGAGCCACATCATGTCCATGATTTAGCAATTAGTAGTCTATCGCACACTGGCATCCACCAAACTGAGTGCACGCCATGCATTTCTTGTACTGTGTCAATAGCCCGAAATCGAGTTCGGCATACGAACCTCAGAGCCTCCATGTGGATTATTTCGCATACAAGTTGTTCGCTATCCATTTAATTAAAACCAGTGCGTCCCGGGGTGGAGATATAATTGAAACACGCTGAAATTACGAGTCCAATCTCCTATACCAAGGCTAACGGGGGAGGGGCCTACATACCAACCAGCTCCCATGTGCCTTTCGACAAAGTTAGAGTGACCAGAGTCGATTCCAAAGCTCATACATATTGTATTAAAGCATATCAGTCAACAAGTATGCACGCCTGACAAAACACTTACAATTATCAAGGTCATACACTTACAAAATAGATTCCGGACTGCACATAGTCCTGGACCTTTCTTCGACAGTCCCGGCCTGCATAGAATCTGGGACCTTTCTTCAACAGTCCCGGCCTCAGGACGTCTATTCAGCAGTCCTGGACCCGGGACGTCTATTCAGCAGTTCCGGACTCAGGACGTCTATTCAGCAGTCCCGGACTCAGGACGTCTATTCAGCAGTCCCGGCCTCAGGACGTCTATTCAGCAGTCCTGGACCCGGGACGTCTATTCAGCAGTTCCGGACTCAGGACGTCTATTCAGCAGTCCTGGACCCGGGACGTCTATTCAGCAGTCCCGGACTCAGGACGTCTATTCAGCAGTCCCGGACTCAGGACGTCTATTCAGCAGTCCCGGACTCAGGACGTCTATTCAGCAGTCCCGGACTCAGGACGCCCACGTCATGTCGAGCTCCCGGAGCTGAGTATGCAGACGCTCCTGCTTCGCTTTCCTGACGTGGCACAGCTGAAACGGCGGAAACATGGCGTTCAGGTGACAGTGGCCGATAGAAACAGAAATAGACTGGTGCCGACAAACCTGCCAGTATTTGGTGAGATGCCTGGCATGTAAAATACATCGGAACACGGATCACCAGAATTTGCACACACGGCAAGCAACATTCAATTTTCGTCTCATGGATTGCAATCCCGATAATTCTTTTCTCCGCTAAGCAATTAAGGATGCATAACCTGGGATGCTAAACACTGCACTGATCATATCACAAGGGCGCCCCTGATCTTCCTTGCAGGCTATCAGCTACTCGGCGCGGGTTTCGCTACCGTGTGGCTCAACCTGGAGCCGGGTACCACCGATCACGAGGGGATATCTCTCTCTCTCTCTCTCTCTCTCTCTCTCTCTCTCTCTCTCTCTCTCTCTCTCTCTCTCTCTCTCTCTCTCTCTCTCTCTCTCTCTCTCTCTCTCTCTCTCTCTCTCTCTCTCTCTCTCTCTCTCTCTCTCTCTCTCTCTCTCCTCTCTCTCTCTCTCTCTCTCTCTCTCTCTCTCTCTCTCTCTCTCTGAACTACTCAGAACTCTCTCTCTCTCTCTCTCTCTCTCTCTCTTTCTTTCTCTCTCTCTCTCTTTCACATGAACTACGAACATAACGATGTTTCACCGAGCTTGATTTTATCACTCACAGTCGAGGTCAATTTAGCCACACGTGATATTCGTCCATGGTAACTCCTGAATAGCTAATGCTATCGGTCGGAAATTTGGGAAACCCATCGTGACATCGTGTCAAATAGTGTGAAAGATGCGTTTTAGGCTTTACGATACCGCAGCCAGGGTGGATGAAGCCAAATTACGATATCGTACCAATGTCGTCGCTAGATGCACTTGGAAAACCGTAAATAAATCATGCAAGACGGACACAAATTAAAGATCGGTGTGTATGGCATAGTGTGAGAGCGTCTAGACATCGAATGTCAATGTATATATATATATATATATATATATATATATATATATATATATATATATATATATATATATAATATATATAATATGTATATATATATATATATATATATATATATATATATATATATATATATATATATATATATATATATATATATATATATATCATATAAATTTATCCATCAATTTTCCCATGTCCAGTGACTCAAGTGCACATAACACTACCAGTGTCACTCTGACATGGGCACGGCGCCCAGCGCCCTCTCCACTGCTCCACACCGAACCTGGGGGCACCGCTCACCGTGCGCTGCTGCATGAACTGGCGCACGAACGCGTCCACCTCGATCTCGCCGGCGGTCAGCCGCTCGGCCAGCCGCTCGCTGGCCTCGTCCGCCTCGGCGGCCGAGATCTGCAGCAGGCGCTCCAGGTGGGCCGGCGCGTACCGCTCGGCCAGCCGGCCGAAGCGCGCCTCGGCCGCCTCGAACCGGCTCAGCTGCGTCTGGACGGCGTCGCGCGCCGCCGCCGCCGCCGCCTGCTGTTCGGCCAGTCGCGGCGCCTCGCTCAGCGTCGCGCCTGCGCGGCATGGCGGGTCTGTTTGTTTGTTTATTGGTTGGTTCACGACACACTTTATGCACATTCACGGCTAATTGCGCCGCCCACACTGTTTCGCCGGTGGGCCGCGGGATTGGGAAATGTCCTGAGTGGCGCTAGAGTCGAACCCGGGACCTTTGGTACCCATAGCCCGACACCTTAACCACTCGGCCATCCCCGCCCCGCGGCACGTCGGGTCACAGGCCGACCGGGACACGGGGTCGGCTGTCGTCTACTGGGCACGGCTGGGTTATAGTTGTCCACACTCGAAGGCATTGTGATCTGCACTGGTACAGGCGGGCTATAGCCGCCGCCGTCACTCGTTTGGGTTGCAACCTCCGTTGGCGTGGGTGGGTTATAGTCGCCATTGTCACTCAGACGCACCACAATCTCAACTGGTACAAGCGGGTTAAAGTCGCCGTTCCCATTCGATTTGGTTATAATCTCCATTGGCACAGATTGGCTATATTCACCGTTATCATTCGATTGGGTTATCATCTCCATTTCCTTGGGTGGGTTATAGTCGCCGTTGTCACTGGATGGGGTCATAACGAACGTAAATGAATGCATGAACATATACGTAAGTTCATATTCGGTGGGGCTAGTCTTCTCTGGTCGGAAAATTATAGCGTGTGCACACTGTTAGTAGGCGCGAGGCTTCGTCTTTTGTCTACCCAAATAACAACACAGCGGGTTAGTCTGCCTACTCAGCAGGAACAATTGAGGCGCAGCCGATCGCAGTCAGCTCCAGGCCCTGGACCACCATCCACTTTCTGATAGGGATGACACCCTTCCTCCTGACTCTGTGAATGGGATCAACAATTGCCTGACTTCACATCTGACTAGTCAATACTCTGACGACGAGGCTAACCAGTTGGCAAATCAACGGGTGGCATCTTTGCATTGCAGTGGTGGGTCAATTTGATACCACATATTTGTCTGAGATAACTTTGAAACAGTTCAAGATATTGCTTCGAATTTTGGGCTATCTGCCCATGATAGTTTCAATCCGTCGCAAATATAGGACGGGTCAATGTCGCGTAACGCGATCGTCCAAATATGCAATTGCGCATAATGGTTTCAGCGTGCAACACAATGCCATCGATGAGCATTCCAGCACCCACCCACCTGCCAGCTCCTCCACCCTCGTCATGGCGTTCTGCAGCTCATCCATCAACGGCTTGATCTGGGGAAGCGACTCGACGAGCTCCTCCAGTCGATCGTCGTCGTCCAGCAGCTCCTGCAGTTCTTCCACACTGAGACACGACAGTTCCGGTATATCTGCCGGCGGAAAACATGCTCAACTGGCCATTCGGGGCGAACTTCCGCGGCTGTTTCATTTCCAGTTTGTCACCGACGAGGTATCTAGAGACTCGTGTGGCATACAGCATACTATTGGATGTAGCTTTGTATTAATACCCAGGAGTCACGATCTCAGGACTTTCATGAGTGTTATGCAATTAATTAGCTTCATGGGGTTAGAAGTCAATGAATGACGGAAAGATGGCCTTTGCAACTGTGCCTTCTCGCATCTTGTTTCCTAATAAGCCACACCAGTGTGCGTGTTATAGTGTATCTCGCACGGTCGCCAATATATGGCACATTGCATCTTGTAGCCTCTGATACCATGCATATTGTATCTTGTGCAGTATCCAACCCTCAGCATACTGTATCTTATGCAGTCTCCAATAAATGCTTATACTGCACCTTGTGTAGTCTCCTGGACATGACATAATGTGCAATGTACAGCCTCCAATACATGACATATTATCATGTCCTATATGGTTTCCAGTACATGGCATCTTTACCTTCTACAGTCTCTAATACACTGCTGCTCTCGCTATGTCATAACATAGGAATATAGGAAAAGGAATCGGCGGGTGATGGCTGAATCGAGCGATGCAATGGGTAGATATAAACACAGCAAACATATAATTAATAAGGGCGCTTGGTAAGAGCCTAGGGCTAGACAGAGAAAACAAGAGCCTAGCGATGGCGGAAAATGATCATCGTAGCACCCTTTCTCCATTTTAACAAGTGAGCAGAATTCACGGCTGGAGGACGATTTCGAATGACTGATGATTGTTGGCCGAGACTTGGTGTGCACAGTTGGCAGTCGGTGCACGTCGGCACGACAGCAGCTGGCGCTGCGCGAACCAACAGCAGCCCAGAAATGGGCTGGATACATGTCTTGGGATCGCACATGTGGAGAGATTTTGGGTCATCCAATTCGGGAAGGATAACTTTGTTTTCGCTTTGTGGCATCTGAGATTCCCAGTTGTACTTTGGAATGAGCATTTGACATTTTATTGACAAGCAGTAAGTCTATAGTCAATGTGAAACGGTACCTACACCACCCAGCAATTTTTTTTTATCCGTAGAGGACAATGTTCTTGGTGACTTGACTCGAGGAACAGCCTATTTATCCGAGCCTGACCGAAAAGCCATCTGCGGCATACCACTGAGAGGCCGAATTCCGATTACAGGTCATCAACACTAGTGCACGAGGTACAAGTTAGTACAAGAGTTTCGCCAGGATAGTCATATAGAGAACCTGCGTTCCAACTGTGAGTCCCCGGGTTGTGGATTTTGATAGCTACGGAAACTTCGCCAGGACCACGAACACTTGGTGTGGAAGAACTGCTGCTAGCTACTTTCTAGTAGCTGTACTTTAGCGGCGGGCAGCGAACGGGGCGGTCGGACGTGTGCCCCGCTGCCGGCGTGAACTCAGCCGGCCCGCTCAGAGCAGCGTAACAGTCCACCCTCGGCGACAACCCCTCAACAACGCACACGGACGCTGGCTCAAGAGCTCAGCGTGACATACCAGGCACTGCGATGCGGCGGGACAGCGGCTGGCAAGCTGGAATATACACAGCTATGACTTGGCCATCTAATTTATATTCAGCTACTGCTACAAACCCACTTCCAATTGGGGAATGTGCCGCTGAGCACTGCAAAGCAGATTTGGAATAATTTTTCTACCTATGTGTGAAAGTTGAGTACTGCACAAGATAAAGCACCGACTTCACGTGACCATAGAGTCTGTTCAGACCGGAAGGGTGCCTTGAATCTCAGTTCTATGTTCATCACCTAGTCACCATAAATGTCCACCACATAAACACACGTGCACATGTCCATCACGTTTAAAGTCATCGCATCAGCAAAGAGGCGATGTCAGTCAGGGCTGAAACTGCCTCTTCGCTGAGCTGACACTGGCCAGGACTGACATTGCCCCCCCCCCCCACTCTCCTCCTCTAACCTGACCATACATCGCACACTCAGACGCCTCCAGACCACACAACACACTCGAAATCGAGTAAATCACAGGCTGCACGTGCTGTGGCTAAGTGCGACCACACCACGGAATATGCGAGCCAGTGAAAGTACCACACAACACGGAGGCACCCAGGCTGTGGCTCAGAGGCCGCTGCTCGGCCTCCACGTACCGAGCTCGAGCTGCGGCACGCTGGGCGCCGCCGCCGGGTACAGGCCGGGCGAGAAGCCGGCCGCCGTGGCCGCCGACACGCCGCCGCTCGCCTTCACCGCCAGCTCGTGCACGATGTTCTGCACCAGCTGGCCCAGGTCGCAGTGTTTGGTGTACTGCCGCAGGCGTGCACACAGGTCAGGCGGGACCGCCACCGCCGCCGCACAGGCCGACACACGGCAGAACAGGTGGCACCAGGAGACACGTCCCGCTCCTCCCACAACAGTTACCCGCCACCGCCGCCGCACAGGCCGACACACGACAGAACAGGTGGCGCCAGCAGACACGTCCCGCTCCTCCCACAACAGTTACCCGCCACCGCCGCCGACACACGGCAGAACAGGTGGCGCCAGCAGACACGTCCCGCTCCTCCCACAACAGTTACCCCCGCACAGGCCGACACACGACAGAACAGGTGGCGCCAGCAGACACGTCCCGCTCCTCCCACAACAGGTACCCGCCACCGCCGCCGACACACGGCAGAACAGGTGGCGCCAGCAGACACGTCCCGCTCCTCCCACAACAGTTACCCCCCGCCGCCGACACACGGCAGAACAGGTGGCGCCAGCAGACACGTCCCGCTCCTCCCACAACAGTTACCCGCCACCGCCGCCGACACACGGCAGAGCAGGTGGCGCCAGCAGACACGTCCCGCTCCTCCCACAACAGTTACCCGCCACCGCCGCCGACACACGGCAGAACAGGTGGCGCCAGCAGACACGTCCCGCTCCTCCCACAACAGTTACCCGCCACCGCCGCCGACACACGGCAGAACAGGTGGCGCCAGCAGACACGTCCCGCTCCTCCCACAACAGTTACCCGCCACCGCCGCCGACACACGGCAGAACAGGTGGCGCCAGCAGACACGTCCCGCTCCTCCCACAACAGTTACCCGCCACCGCCGCCGACACACGGCAGAACAGGTGGCGCCAGCAGACACGTCCCGCTCCTCCCACAACAGTTACCCGCCACCGCCGCCGACACACGGCAGAGCAGGTGGCGCCAGCAGACACGTCCCGCTCCTCCCACAACAGTTACCCGCCACCGCCGCCGACACACGGCAGAACAGGTGGCGCCAGCAGACACGTCCCGCTCCTCCCACAACAGTTACCCGCCACCGCCGCCGACACACGGCAGAGCAGGTGGCGCCAGCAGACACGTCCCGCTCCTCCCACAACAGTTACCCGCCACACAGGCCGACACACGGCAGAGCAGGTGGCGCCAGCAGACACGTCCCGCTCCTCCCACAACAGTTACCCGCCGCACAGGCCGACACACGGCAGAACAGGTGGCGCCAGCAGACACGTCCCGCTCCTCCCACAACAGTTACCCGCCACCGCCGCCGACACACGGCAGAACAGGTGGCGCCAGCAGACACGTCCCGCTCCTCCCACAACAGTTACCCGCCACACAGGCCGACACAGGGCAGATCAGGTGGCGCCAGCAGACACGTCCCGCTCCTCCCACAACAGTTACCCGCCACACAGGCCGACACACGGCAGAACAGGTGGCGCCAGCAGACACGTCCCGCTCCTCCCACAACAGTTACCCGCCACACAGGCCGACACACGGCAGAACAGGTGGCGCCAGCAGACACGTCCCGCTCCTCCCACAACAGTTACCCGCCACACAGGCCGACACAGGGCAGATCAGGTGGCGCCAGCAGACACGTCCCGCTCCTCCCACAACAGTTACCCGCCACACAGGCCGACACAGGGCAGATCAGGTGGCGCCAGCAGACACGTCCCGCTCCTCCCACAACAGTTACCCGCCTCACAGGCCGACACACGACAGAGCAGGTGGCGCCAGCAGACACGTCCCGCTCCTCCCACAACAGTTACCCGCCACACAGGCCGACACACGGCAGAACAGGTGGCGCCAGCAGACACGTCCCGCTCCTCCCACAACAGTTACCCGCCACACAGGCCGACACACGCCAGAACAGGTGGCGACATGACACGTCCCGCTCCTCCCACAACAGTTACCCACCACCGCCGCCGACACACGGCAGAACAGGTGGCGCCAGCAGACACGTCCCGCTCCTCCCACAACAGTTACCCGCCACACAGGCCGACACAGGGCAGATCAGGTGGCGCCAGCAGACACGTCCCGCTCCTCCCACAACAGTTACCCGCCACACAGGCCGACACAGGGCAGATCAGGTGGCGCCAGCAGATACGTCCCGCTCCTCCCACAACAGTTACCCGCCTCACAGGCCGACACACGACAGAGCAGGTGGCGCCAGCAGACACGTCCCGCTCCTCCCACAACAGTTACCCGCCACACAGGCCGACACACGGCAGAACAGGTGGCGCCAGCAGACACGTCCCGCTCCTCCCACAACAGTTACCCGCCACACAGGCCGACACACGCCAGAACAGGTGGCGACATGACACGTCCCGCTCCTCCCACAACAGTTACCCACCACCGCCGCCGACACACGGCAGAACAGGTGGCGCCAGCAGACACGTCCCGCTCCTCCCACAACAGTTACCCGCCACACAGGCCGACACAGGGCAGATCAGGTGGCGCCAGCAGACACGTCCCGCTCCTCCCACAACAGTTACCCGCCACACAGGCCGACACAGGGCAGATCAGGTGGCGCCAGCAGACACGTCCCGCTCCTCCCACAACAGTTACCCGCCTCACAGGCCGACACACGACAGAGCAGGTGGCGCCAGCAGACACGTCCCGCTCCTCCCACAACAGTTACCCGCCACACAGGCCGACACACGGCAGAACAGGTGGCGCCAGCAGACACGTCCCGCTCCTCCCACAACAGTTACCCGCCACACAGGCCGACACACGCCAGAACAGGTGGCGACATGACACGTCCCGCTCCTCCCACAACAGTTACCCACCACCGCCGCCGACACACGGCAGAACAGGTGGCGCCAGCAGACACGTCCCGCTCCTCCCACAACAGTTACCCACCACCGCCGCCGACACACGGCAGAGCAGGTGGCGCCAGCAGACACGTCCCGCTCCTCCCACAACAGTTACCCCCCGCACAGGCCGACACACGGCAGAACAGGTGGCGCCAGCAGACACGTCCCGCTCCTCCCACAACAGTTACCCGCCACACAGGCCGACACACGCCAGAACAGGTGGCGACATGACACGTCCCGCTCCTCCCACAACAGTTACCCGCCACCGCGGCCGACACACGGCAGAACAGGTGGCGCCAGCAGACACGTCCCGCTCCTCCCACAACAGTTACCCGCCACCGCCGCCGACACACGGCAGAACAGGTGGCGCCAGCAGACACGTCCCGCTCCTCCCACAACAGTTACCCGCCACCGCGGCTGACACACGGCAGAACAGGTGGCGCCAGCAGACACGTCCCGCTCCTCCCACAACAGTTACCCACCACCGCCGCCGACACACGGCAGAACAGGTGGCGCCAGCAGACACGTCCCGCTCCTCCCACAACAGTTACCCACCACCGCCGCCGACACACGGCAGAACAGGTGGCGCCAGCAGACACGTCCCGCTCCTCCCACAACAGTTACCCACCACCGCCGCCGACACACGGCAGAGCAGGTGGCGCCAGCAGACACGTCCCGCTCCTCCCACAACAGTTACCCGCCACACAGGCCGACACAGGCAGAACAGGTGGCGCCAGCAGACACGTCCCGCTCCTCCCACAACAGTTACCCGCCGCACAGGCTGACACACGGCAGAACAGGTGGCGCCAGCAGACACGTCCCGGCCCTCCCACAACAGTTACCCGCCACCGCCGCCGACACACGGCAGAACAGGTGGCGCCAGCAGACACGTCCCGCTCCTCCCACAACAGTTACCCGCCACCGCGCCGACACAGGCAGAACAGGTGGCGCCAGCAGACACGTCCCGCCCTCCCACAACAGTTACCCGCCACCGGCCGACACAGCAGAACAGGTGGCGCCAGCAGACACGTCCGCTCCTCCCACAACAGTTACCCGCCACACAGGCCGACACAGGGCAGATCAGGTGGCGCCAGCAGACACGTCCCGCTCCTCCCACAACAGTTACCCGCCACCGGCCGACACACGGCAGAGCAGGTGGCGCCAGCAGACACGTCCCGCTCCTCCCACAACAGTTACCCGCCACCGCCGCCGACACACGGCAGAACAGGTGGCGCCAGCAGACACGTCCCGCTCCTCCCACAACAGTTACCCGCCACCGCCGCCGACACACGGCAGAGCAGGTGGCGCCAGGTGACACGTCCCGGCCCTCCCACAAGTTACCCGCCACCGCCGCCGACACACGGCAGAACAGGTGGCGCCAGCAGACACGTCCCGGCCCTCCCACAACAGTTACCCGCCACACAGGCCGACACACGGCAGAACAGGTGGCGCCAGCAGACACGTCCCGGCCCTCCCACAACAGTTACCCGCCACCGCGGCCGACACACGGCAGAACAGGTGGCGCCAGCAGACACGTCCCGCTCCTCCCACAACAGTTACCCCCCACCGCCGCCGACACACGGCAGAGCAGGTGGCGCCAGCAGACACGTCCCGCTCCTCCCACAACAGTTACCCGCCACCGCCGCCGACACACGGCAGAACAGGTGGCGCCAGCAGACACGTCCCGCTCCTCCCACAACAGTTACCCGCCACCGCCGCCGACACACGGCAGAGCAGGTGGCGCCAGCAGACACGTCCCGCTCCTCCCATAACGGCTAATCGCCTGATTATGGTTACGTCTTTCTGTTGCTACGGTTGATCTGCATGGGTAAGACGTCACACTTCTAGCTCTAAGAATCCCCATAACGATATTGAGCAATCCATTGGCTGTTGCAGTATGTACTCTATCTGACACCACAGCCTCCCTATACTACAACTGCCTATATTTCAAAATCCGTTTGAAGATAGGTATAAATCCTAAATACAATCCGTAGATGCCGGTCGTCAACAATTTGGCTTGCTTTTCATTAGAAATATCCTTAGAACGGCATAGACTCGTGTGACCTTTGTACAGTTTCCTCTGTACACGCCAACTCGATTGGCCCGCATACGAAACACACTATTCATACCATGAGTCCATGTTAACACACTGCAATCGGAACCACTTTGCGGATTTCCCAGACTGGTAATGAAACCTTGCGGACTTCCCAGACTGATAAACATCTTCCTTCCAAATTTCTCGTGGAAGACATCTTTCACACACCATCAGACACATTCAGGGCAATTGTACTCCTGTAATGCAGTGGTATCACATGCTTGTCATCACATGCTTCTTAATGATTTCACACATTGTGACTTCACCTATTAGTGGAGGATTAATCTGTTGGCGATTATAGGTGAATTAACAAAACATACCCTTAACACGCGCCCGGATGGAGTGGGGGGGGGGGGGGCAAACTTCCCAGGCCAACCGGTGGTTAGTGGCGTGCACCGTCGGAACAATTTACACTGCAATGAAACTTGGTCAGCAGATCTTTTGGTGGTAGTTTCATCTTGACATCATCAAAGGTCAACGAGCTAGGTGAGATTAGTCAGATCATTAATTCTGAAGGGGTCAGTATTTCGAAATACTAAGATTCAACTCCAACTCATAGTTGTTCACGAATATGGGATGCGACGACAGCTGTTGCAAGCTGTGCTGATTCGCGACCTGGTAAAATCCCCGCCTGACCATATGACGACCAGTCTCCACCCAAGCCAGTGCTGAAGACCTTAGTATTTCTGAGCCATGCATATGCATACCATAAAAACAGCACATCATCCAAATGAAACCAAGAGCTCTGTCAGCCACATCACTCCTGTCTGAAACAGGGTTGGATTAAGATTTTGGAATCTCGGATTTAGGGAGGATATTTTGGTACATCAAAATACATCAAGGATATGCTTCATTCTGCTCTGGAATCAGAAACTCTGGAAAACCCATCTGCTTTTTAATGGGGACCAACAGGACCAGGAGCAAGAATTGGAGCAAAATAAATCCAATGACTGGTAATCGGTGTTAAAATAATGGTGTTTCATTAAGAGTGAGATGTCAAAACGTTTACAGTATGAGGTCGAAATTTCCCATGCAAATGATGTCATTTAACAGAAATCACAAGTTATTCAAACACAATTCTGGTCCAACAGCATATTCATACATGTACCCTTTTCAATTATGAGATACCTAATTTAGAGGTAACTATTTTAGTACCAGCAATACAAAACACCTATCATTATCAACTGGTATGGCATAACAGACCACATCATAGGTAATCCTCGTGCCTGCAATTGTGGCAAGAGATGTTTGTGCATCACAATCTTCAATGATCAGTATCAGCATGATGCCTAACAATAGGATACCATTGAAAACCAGACATGCAGACTTCATCGATCAGGCAACTCATCATGAACCAGGATGTGGATACTCCATTGGGAGGAATGTCGATTCAGTCTTCAGAAAGTGATATATTCTACCCTGTTTGACGAATAATATACCACTGCTGGCGATGGACTTCCAGATTTCCTCCATAACTATGCAGCGCACTATTACTGAAATAAAATACCGGGCTTGAGAACACACAGGCCTGGTATCCTTACCGAAAACTTAGCACCATTTCATTACCAAAACTGCATCATTGAACCCTCACAAGGGGTAAAGTTGGTTGGTTATCAGAGTTTAGTGCACATCGACCAGGTTTGGTTATTTAGCGTCCACCCAGTGGACACGGATGGAATAGATTATCGGAGCGGACCACGTGTTTGCCGGCAAAACTCGCGGTCGCGCCTGTCGTCGTTCGGCGGTCGCACGGACTCACGTTGACGATGCCTGGCGCGGCCACCACCTGCTGGCCGGCGTCCACCCACGGGTGCTGGATGGCCGGGCTGACCTGCAGCAGCGGCCGCTCCTCCGGGTACCCGATCGGCAGGTAGATGCTGATGCTGTAGGCCACGCCGTCCGCCGAGAAACCGACCCGGTACTCCTGGTCCCGCACCACCTCCGTAACACTGGCGCGGATTGCGGGTTAGACGGCTGTACTGCCTGTATCGTCATGAACCAGTCAGTCAGATATATATATATATATATATATATATATATATATATATATATATATATATATATATATATATATATATATATATATATATATATATATGTACACACACATATATGCATATGCATATGTATAAATATTTATATGTATATGCAAATGTGAATAAATATTCATATGTATGTGCAAATGTGTATATATATATATAAACATATATATAAATATAAATATATAATGTCGGGATTCCGGTGTAGTGTTTCATGCAGCAGGCATGAGCTGAATGGGCCGTTCGTGATTTGACCTCCGGAGAGGACGAGTGAACACATAAGTCGTCATTGCACAACGTGACAAGGTCGGTTGAATGACCTTGACCAATCACCACACGGTCCATAGTCGTCTCCGTCAGCAGGCCGGTCGAGTAGTAAGGGGTGTGAAGTGTTTGTCTGATTACTTTTGTTCTCCAGAGCGTAAATCCAGCAATGCCTGGCATTTTAGATCCTCGTTGGAGGTTGGACTTATGCAATATAACCAGTGCCACCCTGAACAGGAATATGTTGCAGCAGGGGCTCATGATACCTAGAGCATTTGTCACTGCTATCATGCTCAACTGATATAGACATAATAGCACATAATGCAGTATCCCCAAAACCATGGATGCGGATCCGGGAAAATTTTGGACAGCTCCGGCTCCGACTCCGGCTCCGGGCAAAATGTACCGGGTCCGGCGGCTCCGGCTCCGGCTCCGTACATCCCAAACGTGAGCCGCCCCGCTTTTGACGGCTCCGGCTCCGACTCCGGGCAAAATGTCCCGGCTCTGGCGGCTCCGGCTCCGGCTCCGCATCCCTGCCCAAAACCATATGGATCCTACCACCAGTGATAAATTATTCGCGAAATAGGGTGGAATATACCACTTACTGAACACTTAATCAACATCCTTCCCAAAGGAATATCCACATCGTGCTTCTTGGTGCATGTTTGTGAATAATTCATTCCTCTTTCCTAACCATATTCTTATGCTCACCATAACGGATACAGGATCGTGATAGCGAACATTCCGTACCGCAATGCCAGGTGAAGGGATTACCTATGATGTGCTATGTTATGCAGTGCCAGTTTGTGGGATGTGTGTTTGTATCAGTATCATTGATATCAGTGCCACCAAATTAGGCACCTGTCAAAACACGCGAAGCGGAAACAGCGATATGCACGCAACTGCCTTACAACTTGGTTTGCAGGACATAATAAACTTTGTAATTGCATTATTTCTATGATGATTTCAACATTCTGCTGCACTGGTTTCGACATCTCACACCTAATGAGAAATAATTATGTTAATGCTGCCTACCACACTAAACTTCTTGGGACCAACATTAACCAGCAAACACATAAAGCAACAATTCATAATATATGACTATGATAATTCATTCATCTTAATTATTACTTGCATGTCACACTATTACTGGTGAAATCCAAGCTTCCCATTGTAGATTAGTGTCAGTTAATTATAGGCAAAATGAACGCATTTATATTACAAATGGTGGAACCAATGGTACCAGACAATTAACACCACATGGACGGCTAGTGTACACATAGCCTGTTTTGATGATGAATACTTATGTCCAAAAGTGATTTTGCATTCAACAGTGATAATGCTACTTGCATCCACCAATTAAATTAAGTGCAATTTATGATATGGTGAGCTATAATTATTATTATTTCTATTATGTTTTCATTCAAAATAACAAAACCTGGATATCGTTCACTTCTCTCCATTACAGACAACCATCATTTCTGTCTTGATGACGTCAAGTAGAAAATAACAGAAGACAGAGTCAGAGAGAGCAGCAACAGACAGAAGACAGAGACAGAGACAGAGGACAGAGACAGAGACCAAGACCAAGAGAGAGAAAAGTACAAACACAAGCCATACTATTAAACTGCTTTCTGTTTTACTTTTAACAACAGCTCTGAGGGGACACAGATCATTGTGCCTACAACTAGAAAGCTTGTAATAGGAATAGTCCACATACTCACTCTTTATTGTAAATCCTCAGTGTCTTTATTTGCTTGCTTCTTGTCACACTTGGTGAGTCTCTTCCAAAAATGCTTTTAAACATCTCTGGTGCAATTCTAGAAAATAAAGGTTTCATTAATGGTCCATAAGCACAATTCTACAAGGAAAAGGCATCTGAAATGCAGTGGCAAAAGCAAGAGATATAATTTTACCCAGCATACAGATCACACAAAATGTACCTTTCCTTGGAAATCACAATCACATGGACAATTTGTTACTAGCTATACCATGGACCAACTGAAAATATTTGTATATTATAATAGAATCAGTTATCAATGTAGAGTGAATGCATGCAAATGGATTCTTTCCTTGGTGAATTACTGGCAACAATGTACATCTTCTGCCAATGGGATCAGCAGAGATGGTCTCTGAAACTTCACTTTTCATGGGAAACATCACACAAAATGGGTGTTCAGTCAGATTAGTGTAATCCAGGTCTGTATTGGGTGGTACATAGATTCTACTCACAAACTTCTATTGCAGTTAATGAAGTGCAGGCATGTTT
The DNA here is from genome assembly GCA_034440575.1 of Imbricaverruca yamaguchii. Lineage (NCBI taxonomy): Eukaryota > Metazoa > Arthropoda > Thecostraca > Neoverrucidae > Imbricaverruca > Imbricaverruca yamaguchii. The sequence goes on along the minus strand of JAOTOL010001466.1, from coordinate 344,797 downwards.
ATTTTATAATTGAAGCCATAATGACAACAGGACAACACCACAAAGATTGACTGATTATTTGGATTTAGGGGTTCCCAACTACAAGGTCATTTAGCTCCCATAAAATAATACAGAATAACTTAACCAATAAGAAGAGCATTGGATTAATTTATAGTCCACTCAGTTGGTTTGCTAGTATCACCACCATCTCATGCTATAAGCTATAGTGAAATGGAGTAAGGAATTCTCCTGGTCAGCCAGCCTGAAGCCAGATGGCCTTTGTTTTATGGGTAGGCATACCATATTGTAACTATAATAATTGCCTTATTGATCCAAACAAAACTATGTGGGTGTTCAATTCTCCTCACCATACAAATTTAATTCCATAAAACATCTGCATATTTCATTGCAACTACTTAAGATCTACATCAGCAAAACATGGCAATTTTACAAGCACTTAGTTGAAGGGGAATAGTCCTACAAACATCAAGGCTGTCATACCAAGTTGGGAAAAAGTAATGATAGGTTTATGGAGTAGACGGAAAGTCAGTAAGGCTCAATAACATGGTGAAATAACTCATGAAGCTGGAGAAGTTGCAACCATATTGCAAGCCATGTGGCTGTGCTACCAGCTTTGGTAAAACATAATGCTTGGTTAATGAAGCAGACACACATCCATTGCATTTGGAATTAATACTTCTCTAATTGTGGATTCTACAAATCTTGGCATGTGTACTGTGTATATTGCCCTACATGGGGGCATGCAAGGTAAATGGGAAACTAGTTCAGGATCAGTGAAAGCATGCAAAGAAATCTGAAAATTGGTAAAACTAAAACTAATTTTCCACATTCAAGCTTTTTTAAATGGGCAAAAAATGCATGTGATAACAATTTGGGGAAAAAGTACATCAGGCACAGACCACAGTGGAAGCAAATATATCATAATAGAACTAAACAAGTTTGATATGGCAAATATGGTTCATTTTCTGAATTAAAAAAGTTTCTGTCAGTGAAATAAGTGCTTTTTCCAAGAAGCAGTAAGAATTTTAATAACTTGGTATCAAAATAGCATAGCAATGGCAGATGAAATCATAAATGGTATGCAACCCTTTATGGATCATAGCTTTTACAGTGAATGGTCATTTTTTGGTATTATTGTGCTATGTGCTTCATAAGATAGCTTTGCACCCATTTTACACACATAAAGCAAATGAAATTGTTGGAAGATGTTCACATTTTTTTTTCAAGAGAATACTTCCCTGTATGAAAGGTTTGGCTCAGTGGGCCATGTTACCTTTTCCATTGTTTTGAACATTACTTTCTGCTATATTACTCAACTAGATATACCTATGCAAATTTGTGCATGTTACTTTTATCCCTAGATCTATTATTTGGGTTTTAGGGCATGCCAACTACAGGGTCTTTTTGCACACCTTGATTCTATCTCAATTGCCAACTACAGGGTCTTTTTGCACACCTTGATTCTATCCCAATGGAAATGTATGCATTTGCAAAGGATATCAGTGATTACATCAAGCTAACCATTCATAAACATAGCATTGAAAAAATGCATCCCTGGAAATGCAAATTTGTCTTAAACTGCACATTTACTACTTTGGTGTTATCTTGCTTGCCAATTTAAAAGTAAACATTTGTAGAGGAACCGAGTGGTCACATCACTTTAATCACGTCCATAAATATTGCAGTGCAAAATGCCAACGATTAAGATAACTTAACGCGGAATTTTTTTGGGCTCGAATATAAATACCTTAATTTCAAAGCTTATGTCACGCCGATAGACTGCCAAGGTACGTACCTACGTCCTTATCTAGGATTTGCCTAACTAAACTGCCCTAAACATTGGCTAAAACATACCTAACAACGCAACGCGGCAATAACGGCACAACCGGCGCAACTGTGGCACACCGGTTTGTTTACATGGGGTGATGACATTTTTCACATTTTTCATATTGTGTTGTAATTTATTATGTACAAAATGCACTACGTGTAATATTTTTTAAGTTGTGTATTATATTTCGGGTCTCTATAGCTATTCGATGAAATATCCTTTTCTTATGTCTCTCCATCCTATATCTCCTATATGTTGTGCATGATAAAATAGCATAGGCTCATGGTTATTTCCTCATACGTGCAGTGAAAATAGTCAAAATAGTTTTAATAGTACAAGCAACTGAGAGTACTTCATTGTCGTTTATTCACATATGTGTGGGTGAAGAGGCTTCATTTCTCCTATGCCAGAACCTCCTATGGTGTTACGGGTCTCCTGTGTCTGTCCGGGGCCTCCTATGTCGGCTAGGAGGCCTCGTGAATCAGGAAGAAGGGACCTCCTTAGTCGAAGAGGGACTCTGCCAGCGTTCCGTATGCGGTCAGCATCATTTCCGTTGTCCAAAGGCATTTGTGTGCTGTCAGAGGACTTCCTAGAGAAGTGAGAATTCCCGTGTTGCCCCTAGGGCATCTTGGGGATGTGGTTCTCATGGAGCGACGGTGGGAGGTTTCTTAATACATTGATAGGTTTCCTGAAACGTTGTGCGGGACCGTCTATGGTGCCCCTGAAATGTGTGGGTTTCCCCCTAATCCAAGGCTGAAGAAGACATCCACGTGTTTCCCTGTGGTGTGGGCCCTGATTCTGAGGACGCACAAGACGTCCACCGAGCGGTTTCCCAAACCAAGTTTAGCAAGCACCCATGGCCGTGCGCGTGAAGTTTAGGTTAAGCATTTTGCCACCAGATGTCAGCAGCATGTGCAAGAAGCCAGGCAGGATGGCATCGATCGGCGACGCGCGCTTCGTCTGCGAGCGCCCGCGCCGGCCGGGGATGGGCGGGGGCAGGGGCGCCGGCGGGGAGGGGTCGGGGCACGGGCCGACGTCTGCCGAGCGGTCACTGGCGATGCCGGTGGCGGCGAGAGGGGCTCGCGTGTCGGAGCGCCGTCCGCTCGTGAGCCAATGTGGCGATGTGCGCGCGCCGGGTGACCGTGCGGCGGTGTGACCGGCGCTCGTGTGACCGGCCCGGGCCGCGACATGGCTGAACGACAGTCGGGCGACGCTGGCCGAGTGAACGGAGTGGGCCGACATCTGTCGATGGGCGGCGAGGCGGCCGCCGACCAGCGAGCCGCGCAGAAGCCGCTGCGGAAGACCAAGTCGGTGTCGTTCCACAGCGCCACCTGCCTGCGCAGCGAGCGCAAGGTCTCCAGCGGTGAGTAGCGCCTCGCCTGGCGACCGCGATCCGCGGCCAGACCCGCCGCTCGCCCGTCCTCCCGACTATCACGAGTAGCTAAACTGGAGACCGGGTCGCCGGCGGCATTGGTCTTGGCACGGCACATGGTCGACGGCGCCACGGCACGCCCCCGTCTGTGCCGCTAGGTCAAGTCAGCTGTCGGTCACTGGGCCAGACAGCTGCGGCTCGCGGCCCGCCACGGCCGCGTCACCAGACACTCGTCAGCGCGTCGCTACCTTGGCTCACACTCTCTGGCGGCACTGCTGACTTGGCCCCCGCTGTCGTGGGGTGGGCGCAGGTGGAGACCGAACTTGAGCCGCCCGTCCGAGACACCATCTGTATGCACGCCGCCGATGCGACGGCTGCAGTGTTTACCGATCTGCGCGTGTTTTTACGCACGGCGCGCACGCGTCTAATCCGCACGAAGCGTCTGGCGAGGGGTTCGTCTCGCGTCTTCAACAGTCCCATCCCGTCATATCCCACAGAACGCCTGGCGACGAGCTCGTCTCGCGTCTTCAACAGTCCCATCCCGTCCTATCCCACAGAACGCCTGGCGACAAACTCGTTTCGCGTGGCCAACGCTCCGATCCCAGCAGGCCTGTCGACGAGCTCGTCACGTGATCAACGTTTGCATCCCATCAGATTCCGCCAGAGCGTCTGGCGTGTCACGTGATCAACGTTTGCATCCCATCAGATTCCGCCAGAGCGTCTGGCGTGTCACGTGATCAACGTTTGCATCCCATCAGATTCCGCCAGAGCGTCTGGCGTGTCACGTGATCAACGTTTGCATCCCATCAGATTCCGCCAGAGCGTCTGGCGTGTCACGTGATCAACGTTTGCATCCCATCAGATTCCGCCAGAGCCTCTGTCGTGTCACGTGATCAACGTTTGCATCCCATCAGATTCCGCCGGAGCCTCTCTGTCACATCAACGTTTTTACGAGCCTCTGTCGTGTCACGTGATCAACGTTTGCATCCCATCAGATTCGGCCGGAGCGCCCGGCGACCGACCGCCGATCGGCGCACCGATCCGCGGTCGGACGCGATTTGACTGCGCGCTGCAGGCCGCTCTCCGGGCCGGCCGTTCCGGCGGCCGTGCCGTCGCCCGGCGAGATAATTCCAAGGCTGGTGCGGGCGGGCCGTTGGCGTCGACGGGCGCCCGGCGATGCGTGCGGTCGGCGAACGCGCGGCACTTCCGAGTCGCGCGCCGGCCGCCGCCGCCGACGGCATCGACGCCGGCGGCGGCCGGAGATGGTCCGTCGCGAGCGTCGGCACGCCGTGTGCTGTCGGGGCTGGCGCCGCCGCCGGACGGCCGCTGGAGGGTCCGGCTCCAGCCGCGGCCGACGCGCCAGCCGCGCCGAGCGGCCACACCACCGGCGAGGCGACGCAACGCGAGGCGAAGCGGGGCGGTGCGAGGAGACGCGAGGAGACGTGAGGAGACGCGGCTCCCGGGCAGCGTGGCGGCCAGGCCCGCGGCGCGCCGTCGGCTCCCACAGCCGCTGGGTGGGCTCGACTCTATAGTGCTCCTCACGAGGCACGGCGTCGACAGCTGAGCCGACGCCAGCTGACGGCCGACCACATCGACGGCGACACCGAAACAAACGAAAAAGCCCGCTACTTAAACCATCAGCTGAACACACCGGCCGTGTGGATGAAGAAGCAAGGGCATGTCATTCAAGTGCACTCAGTAATCCAGACAGCTTGGCCCACACAAACGTATCAGAAAGTCGTTGCATTTGGCACGTTTGCGTACACAATGGTTAGGCAGCACATGCAAATGCTCAATTTCATCACAGTCTCTGCTCTATATACACTAAGGTGTACCATTTTTGGGGACTCTTTCTAGTTAGGCAACACCAATCAAGAGCATGAGGCCTTTGCATGAGAAGATTCGAAATCCAAAGTTTTAGGTTTTTATATTAATATTTGGTCGATTGCACCAAGGTTTTGTTTTAGCATATTTGGCCGCATTTAAACATAGGGTTTGCACTATTAGAGGTCGTGTGCTCTCGGAGTCTGGATCTCGGTCGTATTAACACAATATAATCCTCCAGAAATGGTGTCTTCTGAGTTTAAGTGGTGGTGGGAGCGTCGGACACCGGTTAGGTGGTGGTTTTTGTAGCCATTAAAAAAAATTTTTTTCCCTTTGAGAAAAGCGCCTCGGAGTTTGTTTGAACACTTTAATCTAGTTTTTTTTTTTTTTTTTATTGGGGTTTGAGTGTTGGACCCCGTTAAGGGGGGGGGGTTACACTCTTGCCCAATTGTTTTCTTTCTTTTACATATCTGTTCAAGCAGCGATAGACAAAACGGTGTAACATTAATATTGTGTTTGAAGAACTTATATTTGACAAGCATTAAAACATATGTTTTGCACCAAACTTTCCTAAAAATATAAAAAAGACTGAGGTTGCTGAGATTGTGGGGCGAAGGAGTATCAACCCCCACCCCCACCCCTTAACCGGTGTCCGACGCTCCCACCCACACTTGAGCTCGGAAGACACCGCTTCTGGGTGATTATAATGTGTTAATGTGACCGAAATCCAGACTCCAAGAGCGCACGACCTCTAACAGCGCAAACCCTATGTTTTAAATGTGGCCAAATATGTTAAAACAAAATTTTGGTGCAATCGATCAAATATTAATATAAAAATATAAAACTTTGGATTTTGAATGTTCTCATGCAAAGGCATCATGCCCTTGATTGGTGTGTCCTGACTCGAAAAAGTCCCAAAAATGGTACACCTTAATGTACACCAATGTACTTACATTGCAGCGTAGATGGGGGTTGATTTTGGTATTCATTGTGCGTTGCGCTTTTTAGCTCGGGGTGGAGGTGTCCAGCTGCTATTTCAAACAGGACAAAAAAGTAAAAGGCATCTGGAAGTTCGCGCGATATCCAAGCTTGTTTTCTCAATTCGTTCAACAGCTGTGAACCCATGCAAGTGGCATGGATATTGTTTGCTTAGGCTGGAGTACGATATGACAAACAACATTGTCTGTACCGAGTGTTGTTGCTATGTATCCTTCAGTATGACATCATATATGAGCTATCTATGCAGCATCTACACAATCGTGGTGTGTACAAACATTGACAACTGGCATCTCAGTTTATGCTTCTCGATCCAATATCACAAGTACGTGACTGCGCATTATAATGATTCGACAAAGCACCGCGTATACATATTTGTTGGCATGTGGCATGTGTATCGTGTCATCAAAGCTCGAGTAAAAACTGTAATGCAGAAATGGACAAGAGAGACTCAGGAGTACAGCAGTTCAGTGACACAGTGTTCTCAAGATCTCTCTCAAGGTTTGGAGGGGGCAAATAGCCACTTAGAGCCCATTTTTCCATGCAACGCACATAGGATCAATGTTAAGCTAGTTCAAAATTGGGGCTGCCATCTCTGTCCCCAGTTCTGTCAGCATTAGTTCAGCATAATTCCCGTTAATACAATGAAGTGCAAGTTAAATTCACGTTGCAATTATGCCAGACAGCCAAACCTATTGTACAGAGCATCACCCAAGAAGATATGTTGATGAGATGTGGGCATGCATATATGACTGAAGGGATAAAGCCTCGGCTTGCTGCGACATTTGAGATCTCGAGATATATCATTGATTGCGCCTCTCCCCGCTGAAAGCTAATGCTAAACGTCGCAATCGATACATATATGCGCGCCGACCGACGCCGGCTGGATGCATACACCGGTTTGCAGTGGACCCTCATACATTCGGAGGAGACGTAAAATATCTGCCCGGGCAGAGTATCGACAGCCGTGGCCTTATTGAAAACAGTGCATTATCTGGTAGCCGTTGAATGCGCGAAAATTCAAAATATAATTATGGAGACAAGGTGAAGAACTGCTACATATTAGGGCATTGAAAATTTTAAGGTATCTTGTTAGTTTCTATTTAGATAGCATGATTGTTTGCCGTTGGGGACAATATATGCCCTCTCACAAGGGCGTAGAAAGCGCAGGGAGGGGGACGAAGGAGTAGCCTTTTTCCCTCGAAGTCTGAACTTTGAGAGACCCCCTGCGGAGTCCCTCATGCTTTGAAGCAACTGTCCGGCCACCGCAAGAACCTCGCAGACTTTAAAGCCTGAGATCGTTTAATATATGAGATCATCACCATCATTCAAGATAGACAAAAAGGTGCACTACCCCATCAATCACAGGCAAGATGAGTTTCAGAAAATCTGCTGAGGGACTGCAGGTCCATCAGACATCCACCGCTCCAAAGAAATTCAAGAGAGGTGGAGGACTTGACGTCTCCCCATGAACATGTTCGAGCCCAGAGGATCTGCTAAGGGTCCCACAGGCACATCTAGACTTCCACCGGGGCCTCCAATATGGGCGATGGGCTGACCACTACCTTTCCTGAGGATATGAGGGCCCAGGGCACCCGCTAATGGCACCACATGATCTTCCACTCCTCCAGGAGGTCCAGTGAGCCACTGAGGGGATCCAAAACGGGAAAGGGATGGGAGCCTCTCCCTTGGAGATATAGGAGGGATGGGTGGGGTTGGCAGAGCATAGTAGCTGCTAATGATAATACGGTTTCAATCCGAGGGGAAAAAACACTTACTTCTTAGGCGATGAATAGCACCGAGAGGTCCGTGGTCCTCCTACCAGGCCACGCTGCCACCCTTGCGCGAACCCTGGCTGCGCCCTTGCCTCCCCTCCAGTCAATCATAGCGGGTCAGCGTTTGAAGTCCTCACGTCGGTCGGCGCGATTGGCCTTGGCGACGCGTCAAAGTCAGACAGCCAGTGGGGCAGTCGATCGATCGATCGATCGATCGTCGGCGGCGGCGGCGGCGGCGGTGGCTTTTTGGCGTGCTCGTGGGCAGCAATCAGTGGAATAGTCACGCTCCTGCATACGACATCACTTGCGTTGTGGCGTGACTCGCCTGTGGACAACTGATGCACGAAATTCATGTTCAAGTTGGTAGATGGTCACATATCTGGATATATCGAAATAACCCGGGAGTGTTGTTTTTTCCCCAGCAATTAACAATACTTGTCTGTCCAATAACTACTTGTCAATGTCAATCCAACAGCTGCTTATCATTTTCTCAGCAATATGTCTGAGCCCAGTTGAATTGATATGGAGTAAGTGTGTGAGTTTATTGCACATCACATCTTCTTGAAAAATGGTAAGTTTATCTGAATAGATTCCAATCTAGATTGAGGAACAGCACGATTTTACGCACCATGGCTAGATGTTCTGAGGGGGTTATTATATTGAACAAGTTATTATTATATGTTTGACAAAACCATCAACGCTAAGAATCATCTACGCTCCATCTTCGAATAGCGGCATACGCAAGAAATGAAAAGCTAAGAAGCTAAAGAAATCAGTTCTGCTGCCGCGTCCACCGCCGGCGCGGTGAAGTGCTTCCTTGCGTTTGGCGAATGGGCGTTCGTAAAAAGCCTGTTATTTTCAGATGCGTTCATCCTGTAGCCGACAGGGCTGGTGGACAGTTGACGGGTATAACTCTGACAGTCCTGCCGCGGGCACCTTACTTAACACACCCTCGACTCATCGTGGGCAACTTGTGATTCCCGGTATCTGACACTAATACGTCGAGGACTCCCGGTATCTGACACGATACATCGAGGACTCCCGGTATCTGACATCGATACGTCGAGGACTCCCGGTATTTGATACCGATACATCGGCAGCATTTCCAACTTCGGTATTGCATCCACCAACTTCCTGAGTAGACTGTTCGATACAGTGTTGCCTGTGATTGTGGGTACTGTGCCCTTCCCAACTTACCAATCATTTGTGGGACGTGACAAAATCGACTGGTGCTGCTATAGGTATGATGCTGGATACCCTTAACATCATTCCTGAACTGCCTGTTGCCAAATGCAATATTGTTGACAATGATAACTGCGAGACACATTACTACACAGAAGTACGACATGATCCCTCGAGGCAAATCTTAGGCATGCTGTAAGCACTACGTACCAAAACACCAGAAGAAAAGACATTTGATCACTAGTGTGATCAAACGACTTCAGCCCGATATGTGATTCACTGACTGACCTGTGCCACAGGTACGATGGCACAGGTCTCACTATGCCACAAGGACAGTGGCACAGGTCTTATTACACAACAAGTACGATGACACAGGTCTCATTACACCACAAGTACGATGGCACAGGTCTCATTACACCACAAGTACGATGACACAGGTCTCATTACACCACAAGTACGATGGCACATGTATCATTACGACACAAGTATGAAACACAGGTCTCACTACACCACAAGCACTATGGCACAGGTCTCACTACGCCACATGTATGATGATACAGGTCTCACTACACCACAAGTACACTGGTACAGGTGCCGTTGCGCCACAAGTATGATAGCACAGGTCTCATGACATCCGTCAACTGTGCGTGAAGCCGTTCTCCCGCAAGCCAGCGCTGTTTATGCAATCTTTGCACCTTTGGTACCTATTTTTAGCGGATGTGATAAACTAGTTGTGAAAAGGTTTGTTCCAAATAGTTTTTGGTATTCATTTTTCTTTTTCTACTAGTAAGATATTGTAATTGGAATATTGGAAGCCCAG